>CM053585.1:455207593-455245615 GCA_028646515.1 Pseudochirops corinnae | reverse complement strand
CCCTTCCCTCATCTAAAAGCTAAGAGAAAGGAAGTTTTTTTTAAAAAACAACAACACCTAGTAACGAATATTCACATTAAGCAAAATGAATTCACACAGTAGCCATGTCCAAAAATATGTCTCTTTCTGCAAGCTGAGTTTATTACTCGTATCTCTAGAGAGGGTTAACATGCTTTATTGTAGATCCTCTGCAGATATGGTTGGTCATTGCATTATTCAGTTGTCTTTTTTTTTTTTAACATTCAAACTTTTTTTTTCAATTCCAAATTCTCTCCTCCCTCCAGACCCTCTCCTATTTATTGAGAAGGCAAGCAATATTATACCCATTATACATTTGAAGTCATGCAAAACAAATTTCCGTATTAGCTGTGGAGTTCTTAAGTCTTTCAAAGTTATTTTTATTTCACAATGTTGTTATTCTTTTATAAATTGTTCTATTGGTTCTTCTCACTTTAGTATGAGTTAGTTCTAGGAAAGATTCTCTGAAATTGTCTATCATAATTTCTGATGGCCTAATAATATTCCATTACATTCATATGCCACAATTTATTCAGCCATTCCCCAAGTTATCTAAGAGGCAATTTAAGATAGGCCTTAGACTATAATTCTTTTTTTTGTCCCCCTTTTGATACCACTTTCATGAACCAAAAGTTTGTTTTGCTCATGTGTTCCTACCTTTTCAACAAGACCGGGCTTTTTCAAGGAGCCTGACCTTTGCTGCTGGCTACCATAGCAGCTACTATTCCTACTCAAAATGGAGGTAGTCTGGGAAGGATTTTGTGGGGGTGGGAAAATATTTGAGAGAGGAAGCATGATATAGATGAAAGAGCCATAGCTTTTGAGCCAGAAGACCTGGGTTCTAGTTCTGACTCTGTCACTTTTTAGCCATGTGAACTTGGGTAAATCACTTAAATTTTCAAAACCTTTGTTTCATCATCCTACTTCAGAGGAGTATTGTGAGGAATAAACAAGACATATATGATATGTAACATGCTTTATTAATGGTAAAGTGCTGTATAAATATATATTACTGTACAGTAATAGAGTAAATTCTTCTGTAATATATGGTTTTAACATTATAGTTCATTACTCTGTTGTTGATACATATCTTGACGGTATAATTCATAGTGTTCTTCCTTTATAAGTTACTTTTTAAAAACAGAAGAAATACTAATTACTTTATACAATATATCGTATGTTTGTTTTTCATATATAAAAATGAGACTTTTTTGACGTGTGACTGACAGAAAGTGTTTGGAATAATTAGTTATTTGCACTTTTCAACATTAATTTAGGATTTATATGCTTATTTTTGTAATCAGAAAGAACTGCTCTGTGAGTTGGTTGGGATCTCACCATCCTCCACTCATGATGCACTGAAGGAAGCCATCTACCAGAGACTGGACCGGGATGAAACGCAGCTGCAGGCAGTGGAATGGTAGGCAGCTTTCTGTGCTCTTTCTTGATGCTGGCATTCTTTAGCATGCCCCATAAAAATGTTAACCTAGAATCTGACACATTTATTTTTTCTTTGGATTTCCCATTCCAATGTTAGAATATTTCCTTTGGCCCACCATGTTTTGTCTCATGATAAATTTGGAACAAAAAGCAAAAGAAGGGAAATTCATGTATTATGGTGCCATTTGGGTTATCAGAATCCCTTTCCTATGTAGTTCCCAAAAAATGCCAGCTGAATTCATTTTCAGTTTGATTTATTCCCCTAAATATTTGTTGGTGGCAAATTATGTGCAAGGACCTGTACCAGCTTCTCTCTGTTGACTTTTTTTAGTGTTTATTGGCACATATCTTAGTTAAAAATCTGGGACAGCACAAGTTAATAGCTACATTTAACACAGACCATCTGAATTCTTAAGATGTCTTTAAGTGGGTATTGGATTCAATTATGTCCAAGTTTTCTCCCACCCCTAAATCCTATGATTCTACAAATCCCCAAACAATGCACAGTTAGCATTCCTTACTTGTATTCAAGGGAACGCTGAGTGGGCAAATTCTATTTTGAAGAAATGATTTCTCCATTCTGGCAAAGAGTTTTTTAAAGTAGTGTCATCTCGTGATTTTTGCTATACAACATAAAAATCAACTAATCCAGCCTGATATTCTCTAGTTTTGGTGGAGTTGAGAGGTGGTTTGACATTGTGGATAGAGCCCTACACTTGGAAAGCAAAAAGACATGGGGTTGCATCCTCTTCTGACATTTACTAGCTTGTGACCCTCAGAACATCATTTAACTTGACTTTTTTTAGTTTCAGCTCCCTCACTGGCAAAATGAGGTAACAACATCTCCTTTGTAGGGTCATTGTGAAGATCAAAGGAAATAATTTATGTAAATCACTTTGTAAACCTTAATGCATTCTATTTCTTCAATCCAAACCTATGATTTCTTTCATCGGGGAAGTCTCTCTACCAAATGAAGATTGGTAACTATTGTTAAAAGCTATGGTCTTGGAGAGTTCTCTGGAAGGCTAAGAGGTTAAATGACTTGCCCAGGTTCACACAGCCACTGTGTGTCATTTGTTGTGTAGTCATTTTCAGTCATATCTGACTCTTTGTGATGCCATTTGTTGTTTCTGGGCAAAGATACTGGAGGTTTGCCATTTCCTTCTCCAGTTCCTTTTACAGATAAAGAAACTGAGGCAAACAGGGTTAAATGACTTGTCCAGGGTCACACAGCTAGTAAGTGTTTGAGGTCAAATTTGAACTCAGGTTTTCCTGACTCCAGGTTGGGTGCTCTATCCACTGTGGCATCTAGCATCCCATTATATGTCATAGGAGAAACTTAAACCCAGGTATTACTGACTCTAAAACTGGTTTTATCCACTAACTTATGCTGCCTCTAAAAGAGCTATTTAAGTATCTGTTGCTGTTGTTATTGGAGGAATCTTACTAGGAGATCTAATTTAAGAAATAGACTAAGGAAGCTTTCTTTCTTTTCACACAGGTTTGGTTTACTTGGAGATGAACAGGTTCCCAGAGCAGGGTCTCTTGTGGATGCCTTCTCTAAACATCTAGTGATGAAACTTTCCTATGGTATGCAATATCATTCTTCCTAAATATTTGAAAATGTGGGACCAGCTAGTCAGACAGTAAACATTACTGAACAGCTGCTATCTGCTAAGCTAAGTATTGGGGATACAAAGAAAAGCAAAAGACAGTCCCTTGCCCTCAAAGAGGTCACAATCTAATGAGAAAAACAAAAAAATAAATATGGACAAACAAGCTGTTTATAGGATAAATAGGAAATAATTAAGAAGGAAAAGGCATTAGAATTAAGAGGGATTGGTAGAGACTTCTTGGAGAAGATGGGATTTTAGATGGGACTTGAAGGAAGCCAGAGATGGTGAGCATTCCAGATATGGGGGAGAGCCAGAGAAAATGCCCAGAGGCAAGACATGGAGTATATTGTTTGTGGAATAGCAAGGAGGCCATTGTCACTGGATTGAAGTGCCCATGTTAGGGAGTAAGGTTTAAAAATCCTGGAAAGTAGAGGAGGGAGGGACCTAGGTGAAGAAGGGCTTCAAATACCAAATAAAGGATTTTGAATTTTATCCTGGAGGTGATAGGGAGCCAGTAAAATTTATGCAGTAGGGGAATGAGGTGGTTGGATCAGTGCTTTAGGAAAACAACTTTAGTGGATAAATGGAGGATGAATTGCAGTGGGGGACACTTGAGGAAGGCAGACCCACTAGTAAGCAGATTATTTCAATAATCCCAGTATGAGTGATGAGGGCTTGCAACAGGGTAATGGTAGTATCAGAAGAGAGAAGGGGGTGTATTCAAGAGGTGGTGCCAAAGGTGTTGGTAACAGATTGGATATGAGGATGGGGTGAGGGATAGTGAGGAGTTGAGAATCGCATCTAGGTTGTGAGCCTGAGGGACTGGGAGGATAGTATTGCCCTTGACAGTTATAGGAAAGGGAGGAGGAGGAGAAGGAGGAGAAGGAGGAGGAGGAAGGGGAGGAGGAGGAGGAAGAGTTTAAGGGGAAAGATAACGAGTTAAATTTTGGATATGTTGAGTTTAAGATGTCTACTGGATATCCATTTCAAGATGTCTGAAAGACAGTTGGAAATTTGAGACTAGAGGTCAGCAGAAAGTTGGGGCAGAATCAGTAGATTTAAGAATTATTAGCATAGAAATGGTAAAGAAATCCATGGGAGCTGATGAGATCACCAAGTGAAGAATTGAAGAGGGAAAAGAGAAGAGGACCTAGGACAGAACCCTATGGGTCACTTAAAATTAGAACTGGTTATCTGGATGAAGACCCAGCAAAGGAGACTGAGGAGGAGCAATGTAATATGTAGGAAGAGAACCAGGAGAGAGTATCCTTCTGAAAACCAATAGAGAAGATGCTATCAAGAGAGGATGATCAACAGTGTCAAAGGCTGAAGAGAGGACAAGAAGAATGAGAACTGAGAAAGGCTATTGGATTTGGCAATTAAGAAATCATTGATGATTTTGGAGAAAGCTGTTTCAATGGAACAATGAGTTTAGATGTTGGATTATAAGGGGTTAAAAAGTGAGTAAGAGGAGAGAAAGTAGAAATACAGCTATCCCTTCCACATCTTAGGGGTTATGGTACCTCCAAGAACTGAAAAATCCACGTAAAATATTTTGCCTTTTCTTTTGTACCAGAGCAGAAATCTTGATTTTTTTTTCTTTTTCTTTAATGGGATGTTTACAATACCTTATTGTAAAATTTGGATTAAGTATTTGACCATATGCTCTCTGTCATCTGTCAGCCTTTGCATGTTTGCAAAACTCCTCCAAAATTCCCCTATATTGACCTGCAATATATCAAAACTGCTATAGGGAAAGTCATGATATGGAATGATAATTGTAGACAATCTTTTCAAAGAGTTAAGCCACAAAGGGCAGAGGAGATATAAGACAATAGTTAATGGGGATGAAAGGATCAAATGTGGGCCTAATATGTTAAACTATAAAGCTTATAAAGATAAGGGACTGGATTAGGGACTGAGGCAGGAGAAATGAAGGAATATCATATAAGAGGGAAACAGACTTAGGTTATTTACAAGGGAAAAGAGAAAGTAAAAATATAAAAGAGTTGAACTTATGTTATAAAATACATGCCTAAAACAAGGAAATTAATAATCCTATTGTACTGAGCCCTGTATGGACAACATCTAGACTTCTTTATTCAGTTCTAAATACTTCATTTTAAGAGGGGACATTGATGAGCTACAGCATGTTCAGAGGAGAGTGCCTGGGATGGGAAGGATCTTCAGAATAATTTCATATGAGTGTAAGTTGAAGAAACTGGTTATGTTTACTTTGGAAAAGAGAATACCGCAGTGGAATAACTGCTTTTAAACATACAGAGGTTTGTGTTGGGAAAGAGGGATTGGATTTATTCTGTGCGACCCCAAAAAATAGATTCAGGACTAACAAGTCAAAAGTATAGAGAGGTAGATTTCATTACAGTATAAGGAAGAACTTCCTACTTACAGCCTTTTGAAAATGGAATGGTCTTCTTTGGAAGGTAGGGAGCTCCCTGCGATGGGAGCAGAGGCTGGATGGGTATTTGTTAGAGGTATCATAGGGGAGATTCTTGCCTTGGGTAAGACTTTCCTAAAAGAGTTTCAATGACTCTGAAATTTTCATTCATTCAGAAGCAACAAGTATTTGTTAGGCTCTTGTCAAATGTCAGCCATTATGCTAAGAGCTGAGAGTAAAAAATTAAAAATGAAACTCCACATCCTTGAGCTTAAATACTAATGAGGTGGAGGGACATACAATATATACACTGATACATAAATATGAAGCATATATAGAGTAAATGCAAGTAATTTTGTGGTTGGGGACAAGAACTTAAAACTGAGAAGATCATTAAGTCAACATAAGTATTGGAGAGATGCCTAAAAGGGTATGTAACAAAAGCCTTCTTAAATCTGTGGCGATGCATGCTGTTCTGACATTGAACTGATGGTCTCCTCTGGATAAAATCAAATGGATGAAAGATTAATTTTCAGTTCAGAGAGTTTTCACTTTCTTATTGGGCTAAAAGGGCAATACTTTTATAATTTAGTAATATCTTTATAATTTATATTTTTATAATGTTTGTTGAGGCAGAAAGTATCTGAACAAGAAGGAAAATCAAAGAAGCAAAAGGCAAATTGCCCATCAAATGCCTTAGAAAAATGCCAAAGTTAAATTGTGAAATGAAAGATATAGAAGCTTTGAATGGGATTTTCCTTTGTTTTTAAGGTCCTGGAGAAAGAGATATGATTATAATGAGAGACAGTTTTGGAATACGGCATCCTTCTGGTCACTTAGAACACAAAACTGTTGATCTTGTGGTTTATGGTGAGGTCAGTGGATTTTCAGCCATGGCCAAGACTGTCGGTTTGCCAGCAGCTATGGCTGCCAAGATGATCTTGGATGGTAAGCAGTATTCATTGTATGCTTGAATCAGATATGACATAGCTCTTTTCTTTTTCTTTCTTTCTTTTTTTTTCCCTGAAGTTACCTTCTGCTAGTTATTTGTTGGGCACCTGTCCATTGTTTACCAAGTAGAACACCAAAGTCACACATTCAAATCATTGAGGAATTTCAGAGGAACCAAGAATTATACACTATTAGATAACTTTGTAGTAGTTACCTGCTTTATCAACTCTGGGGCTTAGTGATTAAAAAACTATAGCAGCAGATATTAATTTTCCTTTCATTATGTTGGTTAGTTTTGCTGAACTCTTTGTGTTGGGAACACAACTTCCCTCTTTTATTCTTTGCTATAATGCATATTTTCATTTGTTTTGATTTTGGAAGGGAGAGGAGAGGATGTAGTAGGTGATATAAACACAAAAGACATCAATAAGAATATTTTTAAAAACCAAAAGATTTCATCGCCTTTTCACCCCACCCCATACAAGATCATTCAATTAGTTAAGCCATCATGAATTGAATATCTACTATATAATAACAATAACTCATTTATATAATGCCTTAATGTTTACAAAGCATTTTCTGTATGACCTACCGGTAGCTTACATAGCTTATTGTTTGTCTGTTGTTGTCATTTTTTATAGATAAGAAAACTGAACTTTCAAAAGGCTGAGTTATTTGCCTGTGGATATATAGCTAGGTTGTATCAGAACAGAACACAGGTCTCCTGTATGTTCTGTGTTCATCTCACTATATCACATACTATGCAGATTCTCTGGGTGGATGCATAAGAAACTGAGGATATATTCCGCATCTCCCCATGAGGTCCTCAAATGTCAAACTGCAGAGAGAATTATAAAGCAACATATCAGCAAGTACTTTCCAGGGTCATACTAATTATGTAGGTGATTGCTAATTGAATTGGCAAAGAAGTAATCAGGAGTAGAGTCACCAAAGAAGTGTTTATTAAGCTTAGCTAAAATAAAGTAAAATTGATTGTTCCTCCTCCCCCCTCCCCCCAGCTATGTGAATAGACGGTCACTTAATGATGTATGGAGTCACTGAAGGGCATTCTGAAAGCAGCCAAAATAACCGGACTGACTACGTCATTAGCACAGTGTTAGGACACATACTAGCTTGTTTCCTTCCCTCTTATGTTCCTTTTTCTGTATGGATAATTTTTTTTTTTTTTTTGGCTTTTTGGAGTTGGGGAGGAAGGGCAGCTGGGGTTAAGTGACTTGCCCAAGGTCACATAACTAGTAAGTGTGTCAAGTGTCTGAAGCCGGATTTGAGCCCAGGTCCTTCTGAACACAGGGCCGGTGCTCTATTCACTGTGCCACCTAGCCACCCCCTGTATGGATAATCTTAAGGAGTAATTTTGATTGATCAGGGAGTGAGTGATCCTGTCAGTGGCTGACTTTTTGACCTTCAGCTGCTCTGCCCAATGACACACAGAGGTCTAGCTAACTGTTCCTATTGCCTGAAATTAGTCACTTGAAAGTCCCAGTATTTCATTTACCACTGTGGAATTTACTGGGCGATATTAAAAGAACTCTAATTATCAGGCATCCAATAGTACATCAGTAGTAAATATTAACTTTGAGTTTTAGCAGAAGGGCATTTTCTTTATATAGGTTCTTGCCTTTGTTCCCCAAATATTAATTACACATTTATTTTTTTCTTTCAGGTGAAATTAAGGCAAAGGGCTTGATTGGGCCCTTTACAAAGGATATTTATGGACCAATACTGGAGCGCATTAAAGCAGAAGGCATTATATATACAACTCAAAGCACCATTAAGCAGTGATTGGGAATAACCATGTAATTATAGCTATCAGACAACAAAACTCACCAAAGAGTCCCAAACTTTTGTGCCATAACAATACTTCCCAATGTACTATTTTCTGGTATAATGCACAATGACATAACTTTTGTTTGAGTGAAATGAGTAATATTTGTGAAAATGCACTTCTATTTTTCATAACAATTCTTTGGTACATGAGATTCCACTAATTGCAAAAGAATATAAATTTTTAACCATGTTTTTCTTACCGTCTGTATATAGAAGTGAAGATAAACAGGCTATTCATTAATTTATTGTACATTATTTTTGCTAAATATCTTAGGAATTCATTTCTCTAAGTATATAAGCATAGATTCTTCCAGTGGAATTTTTAGCCAGAAAATTTTTCCTGTTTGCAATCATATTTTTATATATTTTTTCAAGTCAACAGAGTTGGTTTTAGATTTCTTTATCTGTTCTATGAAACATTTAGATAATGCAATTTTATCATCCTGTTAAAGCTTTATATTCTCAGCATAAACATCCCCTATTGTGGTGTAGGTGAGGAGACAGGTTCAGAGGAAGGTCAGGATTTCTCAAAGTCAAACAACCATTTAGTGGCAGAGCCATATGTACTAGAAAATTCTTGTTTCATGGCTTCTAGTTCCTACTCTTTCCTTTCTTCCATTATGACTACCCCCTGGAATGTCTCATTATGGCCAATTCTCTGTTTAGTATAATTTATATTGCAACTATTAATATTTAGATTTTATTAATTGGCCACAATACAGTACAGATTCAGTAAAGAGGGCATTCTAAGATGCACAATTCCAGCCATCTAAGAAAATGAAGTTCTCATTTTGTTGCTTTCCATTTTCCCTTCCTTCTCAGTTTTTGCTATGATGGGACATCCTATTTTATTTCCTATCAACACATTTTTGCCTTCTCTTAATGCTGTGCATTAATTTTAAGAAAAGGCTTTTGCCTAAATTTAAGCTCTGAATCAGGCTTATTTTGATGGAGTGTGTGTAATTGGTTGCCATTTGGTTGAGAGATATCACTTTTTTTGCCTTTTTATCCTGTGGTGGAAGATTTCTTAGGACCTCTTGTGGGAGTACTGGGAGTACATTGGTGATCAAAGAAATTAACACATAAAGTTGCTTGGATGGAAAGCCAGAGATAAATATGGAGGAATAAATTAAGTGTAAAATGAATGAAGAATGAATGGTTTGTTTAATAGAGCTGTTTCTTATTTACACACTTACTTGGTTTGGATTCAAAAAGAAAAGTTATGTGTTTAGATCACTAATTTTAATTGTCAGAATTCCTATGTTCACTTTAGTATTTAGTATAATTTCCTTCTAATCAATTTTTTTTTTCTAAACATATTTTAGGTTAGTTAGATATGTCATTACTGTTAAGGGAAATGATGCCTCTAGTGTTTTTGGAATTTTTAAAACCATATCCATCAGTGAAATTAAAAAAAAAAGTTTAGTTCCTTTATTCCTGAGTTCCAATACCTTATAAGGGGAGGGAAACAGTAGCTTATTGATTTTTTTCCCTTCTTAAACATATTAGCTTTTCTCTTTTAAAGGCATGAATACCACCAGATATCTCTTCTCTCAAAAAGCAACAAAAGTACTTATTTTAAAACTTTTTAGCTGATCATTTGAATTTGTCCAAGATGGAAATGCTTTTTTTTAAACCTTAGTACTATTTGTGTTGAGCATTCTGTTTGAAGAGACAATTGGCAAAAATGGAGCATGCAAAGATGACAATGAGGTTGTACTTTGCATTGAAAATAAATGTCTGAAATTTAATATATCTTTGCATTTTCTTTTATTTCTCAAAAATATTGATTGGTTGAGTAAAAGAGTTTCTGGAAGAGTTTTGAATGAAGATATTTGATCCAGATTATGATTGTTAAAGTAGCAAGGAAAATGCGAAGAATGAAAAATTATTAATAAATGGGGCTCTTCCAGTAAGCTCTGAAATAGAAAATTTTTAGTGGTGTGACATCACTAGATGCCAGTCCACTGGACTTGCAGATTGGAAAAGTTCTCTGGAATACTGTTTTTCCAACCCAAATTATGTTGAGCAAGGGTAAAATATCTTTATACCAGATTGAAAGGCACTGAGAACCAGGGAGAACTGTAGTGAAAGAGAGGGAACTTCTAGATTTTAAGAAAAGAGGACTTTTGTAAGTAAAAGTTTACTAAGGAGAAAGCTGGAAAACTCTGTTTTAGAACTAATTTGATCTCTCCAACTGTAAAAGAATTGTAACTGAAAGCATGCATAGTTCTAAAATTCTTGGGAAAAGGTGATGTTACTTTGTTACTTTGTTACTCATTAGTGTTTATTATTCATTAGTGTTTAATGAAATTCAGCATCCCCTTTATAGCAAAGTCTTTGGGTCTTCTGATTTTTTTGATATAATAAAATTTTGTTATAATGAATACATTGCCAGAAATCCAGTGCCTTAGCGGCACATAATAGACACTTAAATACTTGTTGATTGATTAAAAATCATATTTCTTGGTTTCATGACAGAATACTGCTGACTCCCACCCTGTGTAGAGCCAATTAGTAAGGGGAAAGAAATGCTGTCACAGACACACTTTCACTACCACTCCTCCCTCTGCCAAGTCCTTGTGTTGTTATGATTTTATACTATCTCTTCTACAGAACACAGTGAAGTATAACTTTCGTAGTTTCTTTGTGTAGTTGGCATGAAGGCTATAATAAAGGCTGTGTTTAGGAAGTGCCACTACTGGAGTAGATGTATTCAAGACAGAAAACAATGGGAAGAAAAAATAGGACTTGGAACAGAACTGGGGAAAATCATTACCTTTGTTGGACTTTGCTTTTTAATCAGGTCTGCTAATCCTTCCATTTTATGGGTAAGTCCATCCCATAAGTACTTAATTGTGTTCGTTCCGTTTGTTCTATTCTCTTACACTTTTCCTTCTCTGTATTGTTCACTCCCTCTTCATTGCAGGTTCTTGCACTTTCTTTTTTTTTTTACTTTCTCCTTTCCACTCTCTCTTTAACCTTATGGTTTATTTTCATAATGACGATTAATTTCTCCTTGAATCTATGTTCTTATTCTCCCCTTTCTCCTCTTCTCGTTTTTTATCCCTATCTCTGTTGAGCCGAGTGTATTCTGACACTTAACTCTCTATGTGTATATCAATTAATTAATAAAATTTATTAAGTGCCTACTATGTGCTACACACTGTGCTAAACTGGTGATACAAAAAGAGGCAAAAGATAGTAATTGCTCTCAAGGAGTTTACAATCCAGCTGGGGAATAAAACACACAAACAAATATATACAAGCAAGCTATGTTTGGGATAAATAGGAAATAATTAACAGAGAGAAGGCTGTGGTTTGTCCTTCGTTCTCAAAGAGGACTTGACATCAGGGTGGTGATGTCATGCTTTGCAAGTGAATTTGATTTAAGTGAGGGAGGGCTATACAAAATCATCAACCTTACTTCCTCCTCTGGAGTCATCTGGGTCCAGTGGCAAAATATAGATCAGGATGACTGGGAATAGAGGACAATGAGTAGTCCAGTTAGACAGAAACATGGGCGATTTGGTAGCATGAGATAAAGGTGAATGCTGTATATAGTATAGGACCTTGAATTTCAGAGATTTTCAACTTGACTTGGTGGCTAACAAGGACACATCTAGGGATTCTGAGCAGAGGGTATGTGATATGACTAGATAAATGCATTCAGGAGAGAAGTCTGACAAAGGTATAATCATGATGGAAAGGTAGAGAAAGAGAGAGCATGGGGGGTAGTGGTTAGATAAGCTTTTAGGTTTGAGAAAATCTGGATTCAAGTCATCCCTCTTATGCATGGCAGCTGTGTGATCCCACACAAGTCCTTTAACTTCTCAGTGCTCAAGGCAACTCTGTAAGACCCTAAATTATAGAGCAGGTGAAGATCTGCTTTAGTGGAGGGAGTTTTCTCTCCAGAGTTCACTAGACCAAAGAAATTACATAGTAAAATGAAAAAAGAATAGAACAAAAACCCCCAAACTTCAGGAAAGTGGTAACAAGGACCTGGATGAACTAGGGTGAGGAAAGAAATAAGGAAAGAAATAAAGAGGAAAGAAATAAGACTGATGGAAGAAATATCACAATGGTAGATTCATTAGAACTTAACCTTCTTACTGTTTCTGATCACCTTCTCTTTGCACTGGCAGTTGCTCATGTCTGGAAGGTACTCTCTTCTCAGTCTGACATTTTAGAATCCCTAGGTACCTTCAAGAATCAGAGATCTTTCTCGATTCCTTCCAGCTGTTAGTGCATCTTCTCCTTGCTCCCTTTTGCCCCCAATATAAATCAATAAACATTTAAGTGTTTATTTAAGCTCACATAGATGCCAAGAATTGTGCTAAAATGCTGAGGCTACCAAAAAAACCCCAAACAAACAGCTCCTGCCCTCAAGAAGTTTACATTTTAATGTGGAAGACAGCTGTAAGGTACTGCCCCTTTCTTATGTGGACTTTTACTTCCGTAAAGAGCCAGAAAAAGGTCATTCTGTGAGAAAAAACTACTTGAGGAAACCCAGCTACAGTTCTGAGAACTTGGGAGAAAATATGCTGTTGGATAAAAAGACTGAGAAGACCTGTGGGAAAGCATGTCAAAGGCATAAATATTGTCTGAAGCTAGAAGTGGCTACACGGAATTGTTTCCCAGAATAACATGATTATTACTGTTTTCAGGACTTTGTAGTTATTTGTTGGGAAACTCTAAATCAAATAACAATTTAAGGAGTATGGGAAAATGGCATATGAACTATTTCTGTCACGTGTGACAGAAATGTAGGTCTGAAATTTCTCAACCTAAGTTAGATTGGTCACTATACATGAGTGGGCCCTGTTTGAGGCATTAGGAGAAATATGATAAGCTCAGCGCACTGAGAGGACTAAGTTCATCCTTTTATTAAGGGGATTTTTTCTGTGAAGTTTGTATTTAGTTAAAGGACCACACTTGAGGACCTAGAAGGCCTTGTGTGGCCCACCCCTGGACTAAGAGAAGCCGTGAAAGAACACAGAAGTCAGATAAAGAGAAGCTAAGAGATGGTGATGGAAGCCAACAGAATGAAAGACCTGACAGGAAATGAGTTTAGCTGACCACAAGTGAATAGTAAGTCTATAGTTGATGGAGGGAGCTGATCTGTTTAGAAGAAGCTTTAATGTTGGGAGCTGATTGGCAAAAATGGCATCCTGTGCTATGTAAAGAGCTGGCTTGAGAGAAAAACTGCCATGCTTTCTTATAGCCTCTAAAACATTTCCTTTATTGAGGAACTATTGTGAAGGGCCATTTCCCTTGAGTAAAGCTGACCCACTTTGAGGAGGAAATATACCCCACCCCATTCCCAAGCCTGTAGAAAACTGAACGGCTTTGTAGATCCCAAGAATTAATGGAAACTGCTTTTCATTAAATGAGAGTCATATTGCTTCCCTGATTGCTTCCTAATCAATGAAGAAGATAGGAAACTGTAAAATCTAAGGTTTAAGACTGCTGTAAGCTAGAAGAGCATAACTTCTTCACTAGCGTAGGAGGAAGAAAGAAGTAACTTCATTCAGAAGGAGAGCAGAGAGTTTCAGAAGAGGATGGGGAAGTCTCATTTTTAGTTTCTTTTCTTTCCTTTTTGCTTTTTTTTTTTGGAGGGGGGAAGGCAGGGCAATTGGGGTTAAGTGACTTGCCCAAGGTCACATGGCTAGTGTTAAGTGTCTGAGGTCAGATTTGAACTCAGGTCCTCCTGACTCCAGGGCCGGTGCTCTATTCACTGCGCCACCTAGCTGCCCCACATTTTTAGTAGTCTCTCTAAAATGATTTAGAAATTCATATTTGCTCCATTCTGACACACTTCCTAATCTTCCCTTCAGGAAAGTGGTTAGGACAGAAGCTAATACCCCAGGAAATGGATCAGTGGTTAGTTCTTGTTCAGTTAACATCATTCTTCACCACCTACACGAAATAACTGGCACCATGATCCACCTGATTCATTCAAGGATTAAGATATTGATCGCCAGAAGGAAGTTCTTTCAATTTTTGATGGTCAAGGAAGAGATTCAGTAGTTTAAATAGTGATTATCTGAACGTTGGTCCAAATCTATATTTTAACTTATTATATAACTTTTCCTGCTTCATGATTCCCATAAATGTTACTTCAAAATGTCTTGGAGTAGAAAAATATATCTACAGGAATGGGGGCAGCATCACTGATGGACTATGCCCATTTGGAAATCTTTTTATAAAAACTAGAAGAGCTTGGATTTTAGAAAACAAGTTAAATTAGTAGATGTTGCTTCTGGTAGACATGTTCCCAAAATAGAGGAATAGATATCAATTTTTCTTTGACAAGGACCACGTGGTATATAGAGTTCTTTAGAGGCGTCCCTGACATCCAGGCTATAGTCCAGAGTTCTGAGTTGCCTGCATATGAGTTTCCCTCCTCATATGTCTCATTGCTAAGTTTCTCATATGTCCACTCTCCTCCATGGATGCTATGTAGATTGGTAGGAAATTGTGAATAGATTTATCTTTAGATTATTTCTAATATTTTAGGTTTATCTTTCAATTTATTCCCGATGCTGCCTTCAAGACTTAAGAAGGAGAGGCGAGGTGTATCAGAAATTAATTGAAAAAAGTATCCATATGAAAAGGGTGATGAATAGTGTCAAAAACTACTGAGAGATCAAGGAGGATATTTGACCGAATAAAGGTCATTGGGTTTGCAATTATTTTATTAGCCACCTTTGTGAAAATAATTGCAAGGAAATAGCGGTGAGTTAAGTCAGAATGCAAAGGGTTGAGGAAAGAGTGGCTAGTGAAGTCAAACTTCACTGATCATGCCTCATTTTTATGCCTTAATATTTAATGCATCCATGGTAGAATTCTAACATTGTACTAATGAAGAGAGACCTTTTGTACAGAACATTTCACAAATTAGCCAGTGAGTATATAGTAGTATTTGAGGTTTTTAATAATAGGAAATGTGTTATCTGTTTTGACAGGTTTCATCTAGGTTGGTTTTCTTTTTCCCCTGAGGCTATGTACTCTGTTAGATGAAATAAAATTTTAATAAGAGTTTGCACTTATGAGCTTATTAAGAGGTATCTCTCACTTTTATTTTATAAGAATGACTTCTTAGAGAAATGGTTCTGAGTCTTTAAGCATGCTAACTATTTGGGTAAAGGGGTTGTAAATCCCCCAAGGTGAAAATTCTGATATACATCTTACTGTGTCATGTATGTTATATAATTATGTAGTATAGTAACGTGATTACATTAACCTAGTAATGAACTGTTATACTACAATTAATATTACATACTTCTATACCATCCACATATGATACATGTGTATTATACAACCACTATAGAAAGTGGGTCAGCTTTACTCAAGGGAAATGGCCCTTCACAATAGTTCTCAAGTGTCTAGATGTACCAATACTTTATTTAAAGTCTAGGTTGATTATACTCCCTTTGAATATCTTTGGTTGGAGTTATAGGACACCTTGAGATTATTTAAGACTGAAAACAGTCTGTAAAAAAATCTTTTCTGAAACTGACCTAGTTTACAAGAATGTAGGTACTTGTTACAGTAAAAATATAATTACAATATGGCTTTGGGCTGGGTATTTGTTGGAATTGACACACTTTCATTAAATTTACTAAATCCATCAAAGGTCGAGGAAGATTAGCAGCGATTTCTCGCTTTTTGGTGATTTTTTCCTAGTTAAAAACCAATATGGGTAAGTAAAAAAGATTATCCTCAGGACTTAAGTTTTAAATAATTTGTCATCATGATAAGATGATGAATGAGATTATGGGAATTGATGGAAGGAATCTTGGAAAAACACCAGACTTCTTGATTTTATTTTTTTCAAGACCATCTGTGTAATTGTTTTATGCTTTAGGGAGGGAGGATTGAGAGAGACTATTTCTGGAGTAGGAGTCTTTTTTGCCTTCTCCATTGCAGGATTTAATTACTATAGTTTGTCTATGGAAATACTTAATTATCATACTTGTTAACTGCATGACTATTTTCCCTTGGAAAAGGTGCAGTGAGACACTAATAAGTCACTGTAAAGGATAAAAAAAAATCCGTCTACCCTATGAGCTGATGTTTCTGGGACAAAGGATAGGGAAAATTAGTAGACAAGATAATTAAGATAACATGTAGTACTGGTTCAAATCAGCTTGTGATCAGACATTGTGGGTGGTGAGGGAAGGACTGCAAGAGGATTAGGAAATGAGGTTAGGAAAAAAGCAACCAGGAATTCAAAACTGACCTCCTTAGCTTCAACCCCAGGACACTGAGAAATGAAATGATAGAGCAGTGGTTCTTTTCGGGACCTCTCTAGAGCCTGACCCTCGATCTGATTTAAAAAACAAAACAAAATGAAACACCCCCTCCCCCAAACCTCCTCAACCTCTTTCTAAGTCCTTAATGGCTATACTTTTTTTTTTTTTAATTCAAGTAGAGTAAAATTAATTGTTTTAAGAATTTAAGGGAAATTAAACTATGGCTCTTCAGATAATTAGATGTCTCCTGAGGGGTTCTTGCTGAAGGGAATGGATTATATTCTCTAAATGTTTGGCTAAAGATGTGTAATTATGTGCATTTAGAATTCATAACAAATAATAGTTTACTTCTCAGAGGGAGCGACATTTTATCCAGGTCAGGAGGCTAGGCAGAAAAGAAATGAATATTTAGTGTGATCCACTCATTCGAGCTCTCAGTAAGAGAAATGTATACCATTTCCAAAACGTTGTTGTTCAGTCGTGTCTGACTCTTCATGACCCCATTTTGGGATTTTCTTGGCAGAGATACTGGAGTGGTTTGCCATTTCCTTCTGCAGCCCATCTTACAGATGAAAAAAACTGAGGCAAACAAGGTTAAGTGATTTGCCCAAGATCACATAGCTAGTAAGAATCTGAATTCGAACTATAACTCTAACAATAAGATGAATCTTCCTGATTCCAAATCCAGTGCTCTAGCCACCGTACCACCTACCTACCCCTTCTAAAACATTAGTTGCATGTTTTGCTGTATGTGATGGCTGAGTATCAGGATCTAGGATCTACCTTTTAGCAGTTGCCATTCCATTCCAGCTGGGTGCCAGTTACGCTTGGGAAATGGGTATCACAGCAACTATCAAGGTCCTTTTGTTACTACTGGTGCCTTCCATCCATGCTCTTCAAAGTCTTGCTTCTGAAGCTTCTGTAGTTCTAGGTTCTCACTGCTTGCTTAAACTTTGTATCTCCCACCCTGCTTTATTCTGGAGTCTTTATTTGGGTCTTCATGGTTCCTGTCTACCAACTTGGTTTCTGATCACTGCTCATTCTGACCCTTGCTTGTACACTCTGATTTCAGCCTGCCTGTTCAATTCTGGCACCTGGCCTGGTTCTGAACCTTGATATCTTCTTGAATCCTCAAGCCTTGTTTTGGTTTCTTGGTTTCCTCATCATATACCCACACCAGGGCTGCCTATTGACCAGTGTAACAGTAATTAAATGTGAACTGACTCCAATATTTATATTTATTTTTGCAAGTGTAGGTAAAAACAATTTAAATGATGCCAAGTAAGATGTTATTCTCTTAAAAAGTCTCATTTCAAAACAATTGTATATATTTCTATTTTCGACAAAAAAAGTTAAAATTACATGCTGGAATACGATTAATCACTTAGCTGCACAATAAGGTATCAGAAGACTTGAAGTAAAAACAGAAAGTGAACTATGTCATTTTAACAATGCAAGTACACAGAACTAGAAAACTGACGGTAGTAAAATATAAAAATCTACAATTATAAATATAAATTTGGTCCATGGAATAGTTACTAGAGCAGTATTTACAGTTAAGTATCAGATTATTTCTACTTTAGGCGAATGCTGCAGATGGGAAATGTTGAATATTACAGAGAACAGTGTTTTATTTACAATAAACTATATTAAAAGTTATATTTCTGGCAAACAACGAGGATTGCTACAAATACAGCCGTAAGTCTGACTCTACAAATAGAAGTGTTTATATGTCCTTGAGAACTCCTAGTATCTATAAATTTATATTTTCAGTTAAAATTAAACCTGATGGTAGGAAACTAATACTGAAACCAACAACAACAAAAACAAAACAGAACACCACCACAATTCTGTTAACAGAAACACTGTAAAATTCAGCTGATTTAGTTTAGACATAACAAATGGATTATAAGAAATCTTGCAAAAAGGCACACATTATTAATGATGTCAGTTTGGCAGTAAGATCATACACCATCAAAAGTACTTTTGCTTGATGGGAAGTAAACAGATGACATCTTCATGGGATAGATTTTTCCCATATAATTTAAGGATGAAAACAATAATGCTAGACTGTAGGGATTGTTTTGATGGTTTAAACTAAAGACTCTAAGCTCTCTGCCACGTTTCCATCAGGTAAAGCTGTGCCATTGCTGTCAAGTGACGTGGAAGGATTTTCTTCCTGCCTGGTGCTAACCAGACTGAGGACAGCTTTGTACAAAAACTGGTACTGTTCCTGGAGAATAGAGAAGGATAGAATGTGAAGACATTGCAACCAATCTTTAAGAAGGGTCAATGAGTATGTGCATTAGTAATTATTTTTAAAAACTAATTTTAATTTTTTTCAATTAATGAGAATTTATTTTCTTACCTTTCTACCTCCTCCACCCCAGGGGGAAAAAGAAAAAAAAAACTTGCAACAGACTTCATTAGTAATTCTTTAATTGAAATAAATGGTCTAGGGAACATTTTCAATCATAATACACTTGTAGTTAGCAGTTATCTTGAGTACAACTCAATCTTGTCTGAAGCTTTCATAAAATCGTTGGAAAATTCTTATATTTTCAATTGATGACTAAGTCCTGTATTAAAGTCTCATGGTTGAAGATTTAAAGATTGTAAATTACAAAATCACTGGGCTGTGATTATTTTCATTAGCCTCATTTATCAGTAATAGTCACCTTTTCACCATTGGCCTACTAAATCAGGTTGTGGTTGGTAGGAAAGCATGGGACTGTGTCTCCAAACTACAAGTGAACTTTAAAAAAAAAATCTGTTAAGTCAAAAAGTAAATTAAAAAAAACAAATTAAATTGCTTGGAATTGTAGACAAAAGTGGTTGAGTGAATTTGTCAACTTTTATGCCTACTGTTTTTGTCCATGGTCCTTCTTTTGCTCACACCTGCAGCTAAATCTTTCTTTAGATCCTGCATGCCTGGTTTTTCCAAATAGCTGGGAACGTTCTCTGGAATTCTGTTGACCCATCATTTCTTGCAGAACCTGATCTGACCTGGCTACTTTAGAATCCATGTTAAGGATACTATATATTTGGAGATTATGTGCTAAATGTCTGATTTTATTTTCTCAGGTAGCTCTCATTGGGAAGACCCATTTCTTATAATTGATTTTGTAATGACATACTGTCTTGTGACCTCTTGGGTACGTTCATGGAAATACATTGCCTTTGGGCATAAGCATTCTACACATTTTCTTGGCATTGTGAAACGTCTTCAGGCATGCTGAGGTTAAACACATACTGCCTAAATATCATTCCAAAGAAAATTGTAAGAGATTAAACAGAAGAGGCAGAATGTCTTGCTTCTCAGACCCAAGTTCTTCACAGAAGAATGTGGGTCAATGACTATTTTTACAATTGACAAACAGGAGAGCCCCATTTAACATAATTCAAATTTCTTTTTGATCCAGATCTGTACATGGGTCATTCATTTGCAATTTCATAGATTTAGCAATATCTGGAAGAGACCTTAGAACTCATCTACTTTAAACATCTTTGTTTTATAGATGAGGAAACTGAGGTTCCTTTGTGGAAGGAAAGAGGAAAAAAAGCTCTATTTAAAAATTATCAAGCTCTTACATTTAGTCAATAAGATCTGACCTCAAATCCTGACTTAGATACTTACTACTAGTGTGACTGGGTAAATCACTTGTCCTTACAGCCTCAATTTTCTCTATCTATGAAATGGGGATAATGACATCTCCTTATAGAGTTGTATGGTTTGAACAAGATCATTATAGCTAGCATATACTCACATATACAGGCACACACATCATACAGTATATCAATTTTAAAATCTTAGAAATGCTATATAAATGTTGGCTAATATTATTATACAAGCTTGGAAGCAGAAACAGATGAAAGAGAACTCTCACTTTCTTGGCCTTTGTTGAACCCGTGTCACTGATGCACTTCTTTCTTTGTTAAAGCATTCTGCTAACTCATTGAATGACTCTTGGAGAGTTGTTTCACCTGTCCTAGGCTGAGTTTCTCTGAAAGCCAGGAGGGTGATTCTCTAGGATTCCTTCCCTATAACTGTCTTTAAAAAGAGAGACAGAGACAGAGACAGAGACAGAGAGACAAAGAGAGGGAGGTAGGGAGAGGGAGACAGAGGGAGGGAGAGAGAGAGAGAGAGAGAGAGAGAGAGAGAGAGAGAGAGAGAGAGAGAGAGAAACGGAGACAGAGAGAGGAGGGAGGGAGAGGGAGGGAAGGAGAGAGAAAGGGAGAGAGACAGAGACAGAGAGAAAGAGAGACAGAGACAGAGGCAGAGAGAGAGACAGAGAGAGGGAGGAGGGGGAGAGAGAGTGATCTCGAGCGACATTAAGAGGGGCATAGGGGCATAACTTACAGGAATAAGGCAGTAACACTACATCAGTATCCCGCCCTGGCCAGGCTACATCTGCAGTACTGCATTCAGTTCTGAGCACAATAGCTTCAGACAGATACTGCTAATGCAGGAAAGAGAAACCCCAGGAAGGAGATGATATCTGTGTTCAAGTATTTAAAGGGATATTAGGTCTAGGAGGTGTTAAATTTGTTCTGTTTGACCCCAGAAGACAAACCCAGAATCACTGGGGGTGAGGGGGTGTTGCAAAGAGGCCAGTTCAAGCTGGTTGTCAGGGAAACAAACAAGCAAACAAACACCCTATCAGTGTTTTGCCCAGATGGAAGAGACTGCCTCTCTGGGGGTGGGGGAGTGGCTCCAAGCAGAGACTAGATAGATGCCTGCTCACTGGAAACAGTGCAATGAGGATTCTTTTCAGCTGTGGCTTAGATTAATTGGCCACTGGACTCCCTTCCAACTCGAAAATTTATACTTAGGTATGTAGAATACCTAAGTTCTCTTTGGTAGGAAAATTTTCTTCTTTCATTTTCTATGTCCTTTAAAAAAATAAACAATAAAAACAACTACCAGGAAGCAACACCTCTCTTACAATGTAGGAATCTTCTCATTTTATCCCTGGGGAATCAAACTGATTCCTGTTACTTGAAGACTTTGGGAGTTGTAAGTTTCTAAACCAGGGGTGGGGAACCTGTGGCCTCAAAGCCACATGTGGCCCTCTAGGTCCTCAAGTGCAGCCCTTTGACTGAATCCAAACCTCACAGACCAAGCCTTATTTGCTCTAAACCATCTAAAACCTTAAAAGGCTGGGTGATCAGATGTTTTTCTTTTTTTAATATATACATGTACTTACAATGTCTGTGAAGACACCAGGCCTCATCAAATTTATCATCTTGGCTACATGGTAAACATCCACAGAATTCTCCTTTTCTAGTTGGTGCATGAGGGTTGTTAGCGCACAGAAAGTTCCCGCGGTCACTCCTCCATGCCTTTGTAAAGGAAAGTGGTCAAAAGCTTTATTTAAAAGGCATTAAGATATTGTGTTTCATAATTCACTAGGGATGTAACCTTACTATAGAAGCATCAATCACCTTTCTTAATGTATCTGTTCTTATCACCTTATCATACAGAGAGCTATGGTCTGGGATGAAAACCTTCATAAGGTTAAGTGGGCAATGGGGACATCTCTAGAATCCGTGGGCTTTTCATTTTTATGCTATGGGGGATGTAAAGAAATACAATCTGACCTGGACAGTAGAAAATCAGCCATCTAAGGACATACTCAGTATGTATGGTTCTATTTGCTCTTACCACAAACATGCTAAAATCCATCACGGTGTAAAAGGACAAAGGAATAAATACGTAAATGTGTGTGTGTATTTATGTATATACTGAATATATGCCTCAGTATAATCAATCTTAAATGAAGATTAATTTGCTAAGGTTTTTTTTGTCTTTAGACCAGGGCAATAAGTATTAAAAAAAATCACATTCAGTGGGTAAAGCATGAAGTCACAAACTCAGATGCTAACCAAACATGCCATTCTTGGCTTCATCAAGAGCTCCCAGAGTCAAATCTACAGGCATTTAAGCCTCGGTCCCTTCATAAAATGGAGGCTCCAGGAGGAACTCCCCAGTGTGAGGAGAGATGGACTTGCAAAGGGATATACCCCTCCTCTTCTCTTTGTCAAGTCTCCAGTTATGTGAACCATATATTTAGTATATGTATACAAAAATATACACACATGAACATGCAGACACATATGTACAAACACAATAGAATATACAACTATATTTCCATTTCTAAGGAAATGAATAGATAGAAAATGCATTTAAAATTAAGAACTTACTCATCGTGAACAATCATAGGTCCATCCCTATTGGAAGCTTCTTCTTTGATGATACTTATAAGCTCAAAAGTTTTACTAATGGAACTGTCAGGATTTGGCCATTTGGGGCACTGGAAGTGTCTCACTTCAAGTACGTAATCATCCTATTGAGAAGAAGAAAAAAATACCATCTTTCGTGGGACATTTTGTTTGTTGTTTTATCATAAGATACTGTAAAAAGCCAGTGATTGGGATAGTTTAATTAAATCAGAGGACAAGAGAGCAGTAGGAATAGTTCATCTCTCATGATAATAGAAGAATATCTTCACATCCAGAGACTCCATGCATGCATTGAAGGAGTGAAAAAAATAATTAATCTCAAAGTGAAGCTCATGGGTGGTTAGTTCAACCTAAACCTAGGCTGAAGGTTAGCAGTCCATAAAAATGGACTGTATATTAGTCCAGGTTTTAGGTTACAAAGAGAAATCCAAAATATTAGTATTTATTTGGAAAATAGTATTGGTCTCTTTGAGTTACAGTGGCTCAAAGGTTTAGGGTTAAAATAATATAGATGGCATATGAAAGGAACAAAAGGAGCAGTGTGGATAACTGAACTAGGAATCTCAAGCCTTTCCATACTGGAAGTACCAAGCTGAGAGAGCTTGTATCGTGCTGGCATAGTCACTGAGAACCCACACACCTCCAAACCAACAATGAGACTTTAGAGCATAGCTTTATTGGAGTGTAAGTCATGTTGGTCAACTGGCCAAGTAGTTGGTATTTAGAAGGGATTAGGTTTTCTCATGTTTTTAGGACAGACTTTCCAATCAGCATGTCTTAAATCTGTACCATGGACTTCATAGCACCTCTGGTACATCTATTATGTGCTTTCACATCTTTGCCTTTTTCTACACTATTCCTTATGTCTGCCATCCCCTTTTCATCACCTTTGTTAACTGAAATCTTGTTTCAAAACTGGGTTCAAATGGTACTCTTCTAGGAAGCCTTCCTGTATATGCATTTTCTAAATGACCTTCCCTGCTGTACCCCTCAGACCTCACATCATTTTTCTCACGTCTTGTTTCAATTTGTAGTCACAGTTATTTGAAGCAGTTAAAGTCCTGGACTTGGCAAGCCAGGAAGACCTGAATTCAAATCGTGTCTTAGATGCTAGTCAAGCAGTAGTAGGGCAAGTCACCTGACCTCTCCCAAGCTCAGTTTTCTCATTTCTAAAATAAGATTAATAATAGCGTTTACTTCACAGGGTTGATATAATATCAAATTAGATAATATCTGTAAGGCACTTTACAAACCTCAGAATGCTACACCAATGTAAACTATAATAATCATTATTATGTCACGTTTTCCGAACACACTATAACCTTTATTAGGGCAGGGACAGTATCTTAAATTTTGTAGCATCTTCCTAGCACACTGCTCTGGGCACACACATGAATAAAATTATCCTCATTTATTTTGTCTTATAATCATCCGTGTATATGTTGTCTTTCTACTAGGCTGTAAGCTCCATGTGGGCAGGGAGCTTTGTCTTTTTTTTAAATCTCCCTCTAGCAACTAGCATTTGCCATGTGCAGAGTAGGCATCTAATACATACTCTGTCGTTGCTGTTCAGTCATTCAGCTGTGTCCCTTTTTGTGACCCTGTGGACCACAGGACACCAATATTGTCCATGGGATTTTCTTGGCAAAGATACTGGAGTGGTTTGCCATTTCATACCCCAGTGGATTAAGGGAAACCGAGCTCAAGTGACTTGCCCAGGGTCACACAGTAAACAACTATCTGAGGCCACATTTGAGCTCAGGTCTTCCTGACTCCATGCCTGGTGCTCCATCCACCAGGCCATGTAGTTGCTTCATATATATATGTACACATACACACATACACACATACATGTATATATGTATAGATATATACCCTTGCCCATATATATGTATATATGTGTATATATATATGAAGAGAGACAATACACATGCATATATATAGATATGTGCACTTAATACATACATGTATATGCATGAAATGCATAATGCACTTATATATGCTACATGCACATATAAAAATAAGTGCCTGTGTATGCATACATATATGTGTGTGTGTGTATATATATTTATATATATATCAGATGAATTAGATGATAAAATGTGTTCCCATAAATTTATCATTTAAAGTTACATCTTTAATACCTGTGTAGCTTCTAAGATAAAGTCTTGAATTATAAGTTTTTCTTCATTAGAGAGACATTTGTGCTCTTCAGCAATCATGGTAACCTTAAAGCTCTCACAATTTATAGGCTCATCCTTATTTGGCCAGTAAACAAATTCATCTTCAGCCTGTAAGGAATAGAAAAGTAATAAGATTTCACTGTTTTATTTGCAGCTCTGGGAACACTATTCCACAGAAAGCTGAGTAGTATTAATAGTGAATCATTTATATAAATTTTTCATGTCCCAAAGATCAAAGTATGAAATGAAGCTAATTGCTTGGAAGAAAAAATTCAACTCAACCTTTGCTTCTGTATCCCATTTTAGCTCTCATAAACTTCCCTGTCTCTAAGGCCATACTGACATGTGAAGAATAGAACAAGACTCTTAAGGAGATGTAGCACTTGACATAAGTTATTTAGGAACATTCCTCACAGCCTTGTCATTTTACTTTCCAATCATCTCCAACACACTGGTACATTCACTGCTGTTGGCAACGATGGCAGAATGTGGTAAAGAGATGCCAGTGGCCCAGCATTGTCAGAGGAATGTGTAAAGCTAAGTGAATTTGGAGCCCCAGAAGCAATGAATCCCCAGGCCTTCTAGAGCAGCGGTTCTCAACCTTCCTAATGCCTCGACCCTTTAATACTCATATGTGGGCGTATCTGCATGTGGGCGACCCGCCTGGAGACGAATAGAGGAGTGGTGTTTTGGTTCCTAAGGCCATTGGAAATATGTGTTTTCCGATGGCCTTAGGCAACCCCTGTGACCCCTGTGAAAGGGTCGTTTGACCCCCAAAAGGGTCGCGACCCACAGGTTGAGAACTGCTATTCTAGAGATACATAAAACCCCAGAATTACACACTAATCTGTTTTTCACTATTGCAAAGGGATAGTCAAGGGTTCCCCAAAACAACTCTCAGGAGATGGTAGGTGAGGGCTTCTACTCTTCTAACACACAGAAAGCACTTGACAACATCTGAATCTTGATGCATGTGTATGTATATGTATGTGTGTATATGTTTATGTGTGTGTGTGTATGTGAATGTGTTTATTCCATGCCCTAAACTGAGAAAGGATATTTCTAAATAACTTCAAATGAGGTCTGTAGAAATGCATGTGAGAACAGCTATCAGAGTGATTCTCCAATTAATGGTCTCTCATTATCTCAAGGAGTACCTTCAAGAGTGAAAATTAAACTATTTTAAAATTCATATTTAAAAAAAAAAAGGTAGAGAGAAAAATCCAAACACAACAAAATATATCTTATAATACTTTTACAACTAGAGATAAAGTATCACAAAGTCCAAAGAATAATAAAGAGGGACATATATCCAGTGACGTTATTCCTAATTAGAAAAAAAATCAACAACAAAAACCAGCGCTCTGTGGATGAGAGGTACTTAATGTACTTCTGTTTCTTTTTTTTAACCCATTATTATTTATTAGCTGTACAGCAGTATAATTCACCTTCCCAGCTTTGAAACCCCACTACATATTTTATTACAGTTCTCATGTTGGCCTTCTAAAATAATGAAAAATATCATACAGTACAGCAAAGTACAAAAATGTATCAACCTAGAGTCTGATAGCTACACTCATAGCCTTTCTTAACAGTGATAACTACAAGAAAAATTTGTTTGAAATGAGAAAGACTCTACTGTAGTGTAGTTTCTTGTGTTATAATGTTAAAAGTTCTTTATGTATTCATTTGTATTTTGAGACTTTATTCCAGCAGAAGACAAACTAAACTCTTTGAGGGTCGGTATAGTTTTGGTTTTTGTCTTTGAATCTCTAGAGCAGTGGTTCTCAACCTGTGGGTCGCGACCCCTTTGGGGGTCAAACGACCCTTTTACAGAGGTCACAGGGGCTGCCTAAGACTATCAGAAAACACATATTTCTGATGGTCTTAGGAACTGAGACACTGCTCCTCTATCCGTCTCCAGGTGGGTCTGCCCACATGCAGATACGCCCACATCCAAGTATTAAAGGGTCTCGGCATTAGGAAGGTTGAGAAGCACTGCTCTAGAGCCTAGCATAATACCCTGCACATAGTCTGTGTTTGTTCCCCTCAACTGAATTGGCTACCCATGTGCCAGATGCTGAGCTGGGCATTTAGGATACCAAGACAAAAATAAGGCAAGACTTGTCCTCAAGGACTTTACATTCTGAAGGGGGAGAGGGAACAACACATATATAGACAATTCAACAAAAAATATATACCGAATAATTTCCAGGAGAGGGGGTAAGTCTTATGTGAAGGGGGATTTGCTGACAACAGAATGATCGTTAAAGAGGGCATAGTCGGAGGGCAGGGTAGCCTGGGATACTCACTGGGCCTCTCTGAAAACAAAGGAAGAACAACTAATCAAAGGCCTGGGATAAGGACAAAGGAGGGATCTGGTTGACATACATGATGAGGAGGGAGCAGTAAGTGGTGACCGAGAAGGGAATTTTGGTGCAGGAAACCAACTGAATTAATGCCTGCTAATTGTGTTACAAGACATTTGAGATGACTGCTTTCTTGTAACCCGTGCTATAAAAACAAGAGGAAGGCCTTACCATGTTCTGGCTCTCTGGCAGCATGACTATGAGCTGGGCATTATGATCCCATATCATCCTCCAAAAGTCCTTAATGGTGTGGAGCAGGGGGTGCTGGGTGATGATGAATTCATTGCTTTGATAATATCCCTAAGAAACCAAAAAGTCTAACTGAGAGGACGAAAGAGAAACAAGAGCATACGAACGAAATCAATATAGCGGTGCTTTTAGTTGAGGCTAGTGCTTTATTCAGTACGAAGAAATCTTTTGAACACTATAAATGTGGGGTAGTCATCAGATCGACCTTTATTAGGTATCATAGTTTTTATGCAAGAGAGTAATCTAGAGAAGGTAATGAATTAAGGAAAAGAACACAGTGAGGTCTCTGAATAATATTATAAGGTCTTTGATGGGGAGAGCCAGTACTTGTTTGGAATTTGCTAAAAAACTAAATGAATAAAATATGGTTACTCTCTTCTGTCTGCTACCAAAAAAAGTATTTTATTCATAGCACACGACTAAAAACTATCAGAAGGGCAGCTAGGTGGTGTAGTGGACAGAACGCCCAGCCTGGAGTCAGAAAGACCTGAGTTCAAATGTGAACTCAGATACTTACTAGCTGTGTAGTCTGGCAAGTCACTTAACTTTATTTGCCTCAGTTTCCTCATCTGTAAAATGAACTGGAAAAGGAAATGGCAAACCACTTTCTTTGCCAAGAAAACCCAAATGGAGACAAGAAGAGTAGAACATGATTGAAAAAATGACTGAACATAAACAAAAAAACTATCAGAACAACATCTATTTACAAGTTAATGTAAACCAAAGCAGAGAGATATGTTGAGTTTTATACCTGGCAAAAGATCTGAGATGCAGCATTATAATCAAAACACAAAAAGCTTGTACATAAATGATGGACATTGCTACAGGACCTATTTAGCTAAATAAAGCAATGACGAGACGAAGAACAGATAACAACCGTTCATTTATGCCAGTGTTTGTAGGCAGCAGGTTCAGGAATGCGGGCTTTACATTATGCTTATTATCCTAATGTCAGAAGGGTAAGATATTTTATATCCAACTACAGTGCAAATGTGTCTATCAGGACAGTTTGTCTTTATTAATTTCTATAAAGAAGAAAGGAAGGAAGAAAAAAGAAGGAAAGAAGGAGAGGGGAGGGAGGAAAGAAAAAAGGAGGTAAAGAAGGAAGTGAAGGGAGAAAGGAAGGAAGAAGTGAAGGAAGGAAGCAGGAAGGGAGGAGGGAAGAGAAAAGAAAAGAAGGAAGAAGAGAAGGAAGAAATGGAGCAAAAGAGGAAGGAAGGAAAGAAATGAGCGTCTATTAAGTACCTACTATGTTCTAGGAATTATGCCAAGTGCTTTACAAACCAGATCATCCCAAATACCCTGTGAAGTAGGGGCTATTATTACCCCCCCATTAAATAATGGAGGAAACTGAGGCAGATAATGATTTACCAACTTGCCCAGCGTCCCACAGCTAATTAAGTATCAGTGGCCACTGAACTTGGGTCTTCCTGATTCCAGGCCTAGCTGGTATCCACTGTGTCATCTAGACTAGTGGTATCAAATTCAAATAAAAATATGGTCCCCTAATTCATACAGAAAGATTCCTGCTGACTACATACTGACTTAGTTTTAAAAGGTAATATTATTTATGCTTGTTGAATTTTTATTTATTTTGTTAAGTATTTCTCAATTACATTTTAATCTGGCTTGGGCTATACTCAGGAGCGTTGGGCACCACTTCTGTGGGTCACACGTTTGACTCCTCTGATCTGGATCATATATTACCAGCTATACAGACTCAAATTTCAGGCTCTCCTAGTTTCCGGAGAGGTGGAATCTGGAGTGTCCCTGCCCAATGACAAGGCCTTTTTACCTGTGAAGGTAACCAAGCCTCCAGAGGCCCAAGTTTGGTCCAGACTGGAGTGAGTCGTGACGCTCTCAAGAGAAGAATGTCACTGAGAGCGTACCATTGCCATCTCTGTTTAAGCTATAATGCTCAATGATTTTTTGCGGGAGATCAGAATTTTCTTCCACTTTCACTGAAATCCAGGTCAATTTTCTCATCTCATTTAGAAACAGGTCTCATATGTTCCCATGTGAATCTAGTAGTAAAAGTATGTCCAATCCCAAAGTGGAGGCATAGGTGCTTTTTAATTTGGTGATATGTGCCCTTGTGCTGTACACCTTGCTGTTTAGGAGGCCTGATCCTATTCAAGAGTCACGTTTGACAGCTCAGATGGCAAGAACCAGGGCTGTTCCCTTCTGGGCCCTTTCTCTTTATAGGCCCTCCCTAATTCTCTTCTCTCTCTCTCTCTCTCTTTTTCATACACACACACACACACACACACACACACACACTCACACACAGCTAAGGTCCATTCTGCTTTCTGATTCTGGATGCTGCTTCCTATGGCAATGCCCTTCAGGAAGTTTTCACTTGCCCACAGACCTGTTAGGGTCCTCATGAGGTATTCTTGCTCCAACCTATGTACACCCATCCCCCCCACCCTGCTCCCACCCCTTCTCCAGTTCTATTAAGCACAGGCACCTGGGGAAGGCATGACTTACCATGATATAAGAGGCATTGATGTAGTCTGTGCCTTCCCCTGTCAGTGATGAAATGCCAACCCTTGACCTTTCCACTGTAAGAAAGAACATTCATTGTGAACTACTACGTCTATGGGAGCAGTTTCAATTACTCTGATGATTTTTAAGTGAAGAAGCCTCTAGCAGGTAAGAGCTTTGGGTTATCTTCTCACCTAAAAATGGCTGCAAGTGTTTAGCATTCCTTTATTATAAACACATTACAAACACTAGAATATTCTATCTCAGAGCAGCCTTGGAAAGGCACATTGATTCTAAGGGGTGCTAAAATTCTCAAGTTACCTACCATACCCATACTGTTTACAGGCATCCTCATGGAAAATGAATTTGATTCAATACTGAATATGCAGATGCCTACCAGGAATGATGGAGGAAGTTCGGTTCTTCTCCCTGTTACACGGTTTCAGGGCTGTAGAATAATCACACTGCTGTATATTAGACTGACTCAGAAGCTGGAAAAAATAAGGCAAAGGAAAAAATAGGATTTATAGACAGGAGTGATTCAGTGAAACGTGAAATGTAAACACACCCGGCTTGTCTTTGCTGAGCACATTCAGGTTTAGTGGATAATCAGAACACCCCCACAGAGTAGGGAGAAGCAGAATACACAGATTTGAGTTCTGTGGGCAGACATTATCTCTCTGCAGCCTTTGTGCTCTCCAAAATTTTGGTAATGTTGGTCTTTCCCCTCTGCTTGCATCCTACACTGTAGTCTGAAAATTAGTTGGGTGCTATTAAATTGATCAAACTCTGAATATGAAATTGAAATATGAAACAGTTGCATGATTTAGTTTATTTTATCAAATATCTTGGAATTAAAGAGGCAACATAGGGTAAAGTCAGATGATCTGAGTTTAAATCTTGATTTTTGCTATTTACTCCCTATATGACCATGGGCATGAATCTTGAAGTCTCTGAGCCTCAGTTTCATTATTTGCCAAAAAATTTAATAAAAAACAATCACCAAAAAAAAAAATCAAGAATTTGGATGAATTGCTCTCTAAGGACCCTTCCAGCACTTATTTCCATGAATCAGGACCCTTGAAGTCATTATTAGCATGAAAAAGTAATTTTATTGCGCAGGTGGAGCTGTAAGGGGAAGGAGAAATATTATTCTGTATTTTTGTTTGTTTCCGCTTTAGAAGGAAACATGGTTTCCCACATTTTATAATGAAAAGGCTTGCCTTTTTCTTTCCTAGAATCTTATCTCATAAATCAGATCTGTAATTCAACATAGAACGGAAAAAACTTTTAGTGAATATTCTTAAGGAGTTTATCTTCTAATGAAGGATGAAAACACATTAAAGAGGGTTCAGCCTCAGCATGCCAGGCTTTGAATCAGTAAGAACTGTCAGTTCCTTCCTCTGACATATACATGTGGTCCTGGATGACTTCTTGGGACAAATCTACTAATGCATTATTGATAAGTTGGTGGAAAGAGTTCTACCACTTAAGATAGATATATTTGCATTTATATATATCCTCCTGGTAAAGGTGGGGATCCTCATTAAAATTTGGAACTAACCATCCTGAATAGACCAGATGAAACGCCGTATATGCGGGAGATGGCCAAGCTGTCGCTATCTTCAAGTGGTAGAAGGGGCATCAGGTACAATAAGGAAATGTTTGACTCCAGGTGTCAGAGTCAGGAGGAGTAAATAGAACTTGCATAATCACTGCTTATTTTAGGAGGAGTAGAAGAGAAAGAAAGGAAAACGGCCATTTAAGTCAACTCTCGGTTTGGCCAGTAGCTGAGAGCTGTTTTTGGTTGGCTTTAACTTACTGGAAGTTTTTTCTTCACATCTAGTTTAAGTGGGAAGGTCCAAGAATGGAACGGACCACTTAGGGAGGTAACGTAGGCCAGGGGCTGCCTATCAAATGTTGTGTTCTCCATGATGACTCCCTATGATTCCCTCGAGTGGTTCCTTAGACCTTGCGTAGCTCTTTGTTTATATCTCTCTTAAACAGCTATGTTCCATTTTATTTTATACAAATGTGCATAATATTTATGATTTTATTTGGATGAACTCTTTGCACTAATACAGACTGCAACCCATCTATCACTTTGTAGATCATGAGTTATGGGATCATAGATTTAAAGCTAGAATGACCCTTAGAAGCCATTGAATTCAAAAGCCTCATTTAGCAGAAGAAGAAAGTGAGGCCCAGAGAGGTTACACGATGGGCAAATGCCCATGGCCACACAGCTAATTAATTGTCAAAGGCAAAATTTGAATCCTGGACTTCTTAGACTCCACGTCAGTCACTTAGTCAGTCAATAAGCATGTTTTAAGTATTTATTTAGTTGCTAGACACTGTAGGCCCTGGAAGTCCAAGTCCAGCATTGTATCAACTACCACCACATTGACTCATTTTGTAATCACGGTTCCTTACAAATCTGTCATTTCCCTATGGGAGATTCATCTCTAATTCATAGTTCTCTTAGCACCTAGCACCTAGCACAGTGTTCTGCTCACAGTAGATGCTTAATAAATGATCAATGAAATGAATATAATAAAGTTTCTAATGAATCTTCCAAGATGCTCTTTTGTCCCAGGGCTATTTGAGCAATAGGGCATCCAGGGAGACAGTACCAAAATGCTACATAACAAGATAAAATCCCATCCACTTCCACCCACCACCCCACCCCCACATCCAACTTATCCCTTTGTTCCCAATGGAGAAGGCTGTAAGTTTCCTGGATTCAAACGGTGTATATTTTACATGTATACACCTATGTATTCATTTTCCGAATTTTTCCTTTGTTGGTTTCTGGAGCTTGGGGAACATGGAGGAGGGATACAGTAAAGTTTTCTCCATAGTGCACTGTGTTGTGTTAGGGTAGGGTATAGAAGTCTGGATCTGAAGAAGCTACTATTCCTGTAGAAAAAGGCAGACTGATTCTTGTTACTATATTTTGAGTCAGTCTCTCCATGGGATATATGGATTTTTTTTCTAAGAGGAGCATGAATAGACATGGCCTTAGCTCTTATAGTAAGTGGTCTGGTTCTTTCAGAGGTAAAGAGTACTTATAAAGTTGGTATGACAAGTTACTCTTATTCTATCCATTCTTCCCTGTGCCCCCCCCTTTCCTGGAATGATTTGGCATTTATACAAATCTGACTAAGGTTTCTGAAAAGAACTTTCTTCTTATACAAAAAAGTTAGGGATCTCCTTGAAACTGTCTCTGCTTCTCTATTCCAAGTTGTTAAGAATGAAAATACAAAGCTGCCGTGCCAATGATACTTAGTCCACTCTGGTGGCCTTGGAGACTAGCATGGTAGGAGTTATCCTTTGATAACTGGGTGTCCATGAGTACTCACCTTGAATTGCTTCTCGAGTCTCGTCTTCCCTGCTGGTCCAGGAATGAGGAGAGCATTGACATAGGCGTGCATATGACTGTCCAGCACCTCTGTTTCTTTACTAAGTATGGCCTCAACTAGTGCATCATGAATGAAGACATACTGCTCCTGGCAAAACAATGCAAAGTACCATTATCTTATGCTCTTCCTGTACTTCTTCAGTGTGCTCCATCTTTGGAGGACAAAGGCTTTATAAAATAAAAAGATGTTTGAAAAGTTTAAAAATGAAACTTCACAAGATTTCTGGTAAGAAGTTAGATTCAGGACATGAAAAAAGACAGGAAAGAATATTATCTCTTTTTTATTCTTCTGCATCTTCCTCCTACTTTTTTCCATGTCACAAATGGGCCACACCTTTTTTTTCTGACTTTAATCAATCAATCAATCAATCAACAAAAAGTATTTACTAAGCACTTCTTCGGCACTATGCTAAGCACTGGGATATAAAGAAATGTAAAAACAGTCTCTGTTGTTGAGGAGCTAATATTGGAGGAGACAACATGTAAATGACTACGTATATACAAGATATGTATAGAGTAGGTTGGAAGTCCTATCAAAGTGAAGAAGACAAGTGGTTGGGAGGACAGGCCTCTTTTAGAAGGTGGGATTTGACCTGAGATCAAAGGAAGCAAGAAAAACTGAAATGCAGGTGAGGAGGGAAAGCATCCAAGACATGAACACAGGGATGGAAGACAGGATGTCACATATGAGGAACAAGTAAACCAGGGTAAAAGGATCACAGAGTAAATGGAAATGAATAAAGTGTAAGACCAGAAAGGTAGGAAGGAACTGGGCTATGAAGAACTTTACATGAGAAAGACAGGATTTGATCTTGGAGATAATAGTGAGCCATTGCAATTTGTCAAGTAATGGGGTGCCACGGTAAGACCTATGGCTTTAGGAAAATTCTTCTAGCTGCTGAATGAAGGATAGATTGGTATGGAGAGTGATGAGATAGGGGGACCCATTGAAAGGCCAGATGGATGGTGAGGGCCCATGGAATGGTGGCTGTGTGAGAGACAGGAACATAGATGACAGACGTTATGAAGGTAGAAACAATGAGATTTGATAACAGATTGACTATACAGGGTCCGTGAAAATAAGAAGTTGAAGATGACATAGAGCTTGTGAATCTGGATTCCTGGGAAGATGGTAGGGCCCTTAAGACTAGTAGGAAAGTTCAGAAGAGGAGAGAGCTTTGGAAGAAATGTAATTATTTAGACATGCTCAGTTTGAGATGTCCAAGGCAGTTGGTGATATGGGAGTGGAACCCAGGAGAGATAGATACTAGGGGGTGGATACACATATCATCTGCATGTTGTTGGTAACTGAATGCAAGAGAGGTGATGAGATGGACGAATGAGATAATAAAGAAGGAAAAGGGGAGGAGGAGAAAAAAAAGAAAGTTACATGATAACTTTCTTATATATTTAAAAGGAATAGCAAATTATACATAATAGATTTGCAGTTTCATGTGCAATCATCTTTGTTTTTTTTTCTGTTATGTTATGGAAATGCTTGTTTTATCTCACAAATTAAAAATAAGATAAATAATTTTTTAATAAAGGAGAAAAGGGACCAAGGTACAGGAAGCCACAGAAGCCAGAGGATGGGTCTTGTCCAGGGCAGAAAGCCTGGGTCTCGAGCTCAAGAAAGTCCTGGGGCAGGCTGAAGATCAGCAGAACCTGGGAGATGGTTCTCAGGGATCTTGTCCTAGAAGATGCCCAGGGGCCAAGGGTCAGAAGCTGAGAAGAAGGAAGCAATGGAATTTGCCAAGAAAAACCCAAATGGGTTCTCAAAGAGGTGGATACACCTGAAACAACTGACCAAAGCCACACACACAAATGCACAAATGTGTGTCTGTGCATATTTTTTAGATACATACACAGACTGTCTCCCCAATTAGAGCAGAGATTGCTTTGCTTCTGTCTTTGTATCCCACACAGCACACCTGATATGTGGCAAGCACTTAAAAAATGTCTGGTAGACTGGTATAAATTGAGAGGTTCATTTCTTCTCCCATTTGGAGGATTAAGAATAGTGGTCATTACTATTTTGAAAAAATCAATCCATTTAGCCTTAAAATTGAGACCTGCAAAAAATGGGTAGATCCGGGATTGAGTCTCAACTCTCATTAACTAGATGTGTGACCTTGTCAAATCACTTAACCTCTTTGGGATTTAACAGTCAACAAGCATTTATTAAAGGGGTCTTATGCGTTATGCTGTAATTTCACCAGCTGGAAAAAGAGTGAGGTTGATTAGATGATTTCAAAGTATTTTTCCCCCCAGTTCTAACCATCTGAGAAACTGGAGCCAGCTGGGTGGCACAACGGACAGAGTGCTGGACCTGCAATAGAACACCTGAGTTCAATCTGCTCTCAGATATTTGCTAGCTATATGATCCTGGGCAAGTCACAATCTCTCTCAGCCTCCATTTCCTCATCTGTAAAATGTATATACAAACAATGGTACCTATCTCTCAGGGCTCTTGTGAGGATAAAATGAGATAATGTTTGAAAAACACTTTATAAACCTCAAAGTACAATATTAATACTAGATATTATTAATGTTAAAAACATAAAATTTCAGATAGATTGATAATAAAACTTCTTATGTTTTCCCCAAGGCTTTAACCAGAAATTTAAATAAAGTAGTATTGTCCACTCCATTAAATTTAAATTCATTGAATGAAAGAAGTAATAGCCTGGTATTTCCTTTCTGATAATGCCAAAAAAATAAAATAAAAAATCTGTTCTTTAGTGATGCTCTACAGTGTAGCAGAAAAAGGGTTGGTCTTAAGAGTCAGGCAATCTGGGTTTGAATTCTGGTTTTTCCAACAGTTAGCTCCATGATCTCGTGCTTGTCACTTAAGTACTGAAGCCTCTGTCTTCTTATCTGTAACAGGCAATAGTGCGTTTTCTTGTACTTCACAGAGTTGTCGTGGAAAAGTGCTTTGTAACCCTTCAAGCACCATGTGAACGTGAACTATTATTCAGAAATACTGGTATCCTCCTTTCTTACCTCAGTCTGTACCAAGTAGTTTCTTTGTGAGCGTATGTGTTTCAAGAATCCAAATATGTTGACAGTTCCCTCATGTTGGATTTGTTGCAACATGCTGTCTAACACAATGTATGTGCCTGTTCTTCCAACCCCAGCACTGGAGAAGGGGACACAAAAACAAAGGAACATTTCAGAGAGAAGCATGGAAAATGAATTTGAACATAGGTCACAATTGGGCTGAAGCTAGATGAATTCCATGAATGATTTTACTATCCACCATCAAAAATGATTTAGCAATAGGGACGAGCCTTTCAAATCCAAATGGACTGTTTCATATATTTATACTGAAATCATTGTTTGAATATTTCTTCAGAGGTTGCTTTTTTCTTCTACAGGAAACCTGATTCTATTTATCATGGTAGTTTTTTTTTTTTTAATATACTTAGATAAAATGAAAGCTTTAGCTGAAATGAAATACTGCTTTGGTTCCAAGAAGAAAAGGCCCATGTGTCAATATTACTAGGCAGATATAGTTGTGAAGGTTTGGGTATTAATAAAGTGTGGAATTTTATGAGCCTTTCTACTGAAATGTCATTTTAGTAAGATCTCTGGAAATAAAGCCAAACTCCAGTCATTTCTAAAGGACCATTATCTATTGACTCCTTCAGAACCACTGCCAGAGGGACAGATTTATAGGAAAGGCTTCTTTTCAAATGCTCCCAAGAGGATGAAGTGCTCGGATGGAAAATCAGCACCTGTTCATACACAATAGCCTTCTACTTCTCTATTGCTCTGAAACAATCCCTGACCTTCAGAGCTATTTTTCAGGCATTTTTCTGAGTTTCTTTAGCCTAGCTATCATCAGACCAACAGATTAAAGAGATCAAATAGTTCTCTCAAACTTTTTTCCTAAGATTTTCCCTGAGATCAGATATCATAAATAACTAAGTCATGGTTCAAAAAGAAATCATCACTGCCTTATGAAATACCAGTATCTCCTCATCTGAACTAGTACAAAGCCTGGGTCGGAGATGTTTACAGCCATGAAGAAGCAACTAAAAAATAAGCATGGAGAACCAAAAAGATTTATTTTTTTTCTTCTTGCTAAGAGTATCCTAGGTATTCAGAAGTCCAAGCTGAGAAATAAAGATTTTCCGGGCACAGATGAAGTTGGTACACAGAAAGTCTGAAAAAGCAATATGGGGCATTGGGAAGAACTATTGAAAAGGAATAGGAAACTCTGGTTTAGCTCCACCTCTGATAGGGCAGGTCATTCTCCTCTGTGCCTAAATTTCTTCATGGGTAAAATTGGGTTGACCCCTAAACTATAAATTCCTTGAAGGAATAGATAATATCTTGTATTTTGTTACCCCTTTAACTCCTAGCACAGTGGCTTACACATGCCATTACTTAGTAATTTCATTTAAACTGTGCAAAAAGAATTTGGTAGGAGTCTAATAAGAGTCAGACTTTCATTTATGTATATGTCTATATGTTACACACAAATGGAAAATAGCTTGACCAGAGTTAGATTTGTGTGTGTGTGTGTGTGTGTGTGT
>CM053585.1:455142230-455207093 GCA_028646515.1 Pseudochirops corinnae | reverse complement strand
GGGGCTAACCATATTGGTACTGGACTTATTGCAGACACCCAATATGTTTTAGCCCTACTACAGTTCAGAACTTCTCAATTCAAGGGATGCACCAGCCTCAGCCTCCCATGGTAGCACAGATTATAAGCATGTACTATTACATGTGCTGATAATGGAAGTATAAGAGATCATGTATTTTCTTATATTTCACTGCTTGTAGAAGATCACTCACGTTTTGAATAAAACTTTGTTGAAGCTATTACTTTCTTGTGAAACATAAGCAATGATATAGTTTCAGAATAAGTCACTTTTATTGCTTCTAAAACTTACCTACAGTGGACAGCAACAGGTCCCACTGCATGACGTTTAGCATGTGATGCTTTCCGTACAAATGTGAGCACTGGCAAAGTGTACTCTGGGACCCCCATGTCAGGCCATTGAGTATAGTGATATTGTGTAACCAAACGGCCACTTGGTCTTCCTTTTTGGGAACCCTAAAGGAATAAATAAGGGAAAAGCATGATACCATGTGCAAAAAGGTTCTACAACAATCCTTACTTTGCCCAGAGACTTCCATCTCTCTTTCCAGAAAACTCATACTATTTCCCTTCATACATTTATTGAGGAATTGGTTTCTGACCAACTTCACATCTCCCAGGCCAAAAAACTCATAATGTAATCACTAGGTGTTAATAAAGCATTATATTCACTGTAAAAATGCATATACTGGGTGATTCCTTTATGAGGTTTAGATTTTCTTTTGAATCAAGAAGAAAACAATATGATTATCTGAACTAGAAAACTAATCACGTTCCTGGGTGCTTTAAATAGGTAAATCTTGGAGGAACTGTCAAGGTCAGAAGTGAGAAACAATGAGACTGGGAGACCCCTGTACAGCAGATAAGTGACCTACCTTTGCCAGATATCTTTGAAGGAGAATTACCTGACTACTAGGAGGCACTGTATCCATTAGAGAGAAGAACAATTGAGAAAGACACGGATATAGAGAGGCAGTCACTTAAGCAAAGAAGTAACTTTAAAGACTAAGACCCCTGGCAGCAGAGAAGAGAGTTGGGCCAAGGAACAGAATAGGTCCTGAGATCCCTCCTAAAGAATCTGCCCAGGAAAGATATTACTGTACTCAAGGGAAGCTTTGTGAACACTCTGTTAAGAGAGAAAGGACATCCTGGTCCTGCTGTATGACACTTTTGTGGCCTTGGCCACACATGTCCCTTCTATTTGTGCCCCACTACCACTGTACTCTAAGCTTGAATCTATTCTTCCCAGGGACCCTGTGTTTTTGTGGAAGAGCATGTCAAGATTTATGGAGAGGGATGTTTTGTAACTATTTTTTACTATAGTAACTTGGTAAATGCTTTTGCTAAGAGCCAACTGTATCTACGGGCAGATTGTTAATAGTAAGCATATTGGTGGGGGCATATGGACTAAATGTTAGCAGACTAGAACTTTAGGGTTACCTCTAAAATCCAAGGGAGCAACCCATGAGCTAGGGATCTAACACACAAGTGTGAGTAAACTGGAGGAGCAGCCTAGATATATTGGGTGATATACATTCTATTATCTTTCTAAACTGAACTATTCAAATGATCCCCTAAACCTACTCTACTCTCACTGCATTTGCTTACATTCTCTCTATGTACAGAATATACTTCCCACAATTAGCCCTCATTCAAGGTATGGCTCAAATGCTACTTCCTCCATGAAGTTTTCCCTGATTCCTCCCAGCAGGATACTCTATTTTCCTTCCCTGTATCTCTCACAGCACCATGTGCCTTTTTTGCGTATCTTTCACTGTCTTTTTACATTATATTACATATATTTGTGCACATTTTATTTTCTCTAACTAAATAATGGCAAGTATATATACATAGCACTTCATATTTACAAAATGCTTCTTGTGGGGGCAGCTAGGTGGCGCTGTAAATAGTGCACCAGCCATGAAGTCAGGAGGACCTGAGTTCAAATTTGACCTCAGCCACTTAACACAGAAACTAGCCACGTGACCTTGGGCAAGTCACTTAACCCCAATTGCCCTGCCCTCCCCCCTGCAAAAAAAAGAAACAAAATGCTTCCTGTGTTAATTCATTTGATTCTTATAATCTTTATATATATATATATACATATATATATACAGATATACAGATATATATGTGTATGTGTGACTATATATGTATATATGTATTATATATATGTATATATGTGTATGTATGTGTGTGTGTTGCTATCATTATCTTCATTTTATAGATGTGGAGACTGAAGCTAAGAAAGGTAATACAACTTACCCAGGTTCACATAGATAGCAATTGTCTGAGACGGCATTTGAACTCATGTCTTCCTGACTCCAAGCCCCACAATCTACCCATTACACCATCTAAGCTGCCTTTAGGAGCTCATAAATTCCATAAATTGAATTAAATGGCTTAATTCTTCTTCACTAATCTCCAACTAGTTCTTCTTTCTGCTATGATGACATACTTGTGTACAAAAACTCCAGGGAGGAGAAACATCTTAGAGAAGCGATTCTTAATTTGCTAATTTGTTCAAACCTTGTTTGAATCACAGACCCTTTGGCAGTGAAGCTGGTGAAGCTAATGGACCCTTCCTTGGAATAATGCTTTTTAATGTAGGAAATAAAATACATAGGATTACAAAGGACACCAACTCTATTGAAATGCAGTTATCAAAATATTTTTTTAAGAAATGTTCACAGACCCAGGTGAAGATCTCCTGTTCTATGGTTTTCTGTGTTTCCTCTGGTAGAATAATATTTTGTTAATGAGCAAGCAACAGCAAAGAATATTCATTGTAATGTCCACAGGATTGAAAATTATGTAACCCCTACTTTGCTGAAGGTTCACTCTTAGTTTCTCAAGCAGAAACTCTTTTTTAACGACTGAAAGCTACACATTCATCCAAATATTTATTGAGCCACAATTTTTCATTGTAGATTTCTTTATTCAATAAAAAATAATTTAAATCATTAGGCAGCACAGCAAATATTTGGTTACATGTTATGATCAGGGTATGTGAAGTATTCTGGTTAATGGATGGTTAATAATATAGATTATGTATGGTTTGACTTTTTCAGAGCATCAGAAAACAAAAAAATATGCCTAAAATACTCAAATGACCTGAAAACTAATTTACTCCTTATTTGATGATCAAGAAGATAGTTAAGTATTATAGAAGTACTGTAGGTCATAAAAGAATCAAAGAATTCTGCTTGATTGAATAATCAACTTGTACTGTACTAACCTTTTTTATCTTAGTGTTTCTAAGAGTAAAGTTCCTCACAGTATAATAGGCAAGTACACGAACACTCTTCTGCGTGACCAAAAAGTTTCCATACTCTTCACTACCATCGACAGGCCAGTACTGATCACATTTCCTCTGTAACAAGTGAAGGAGAGTTATAATTTTGGTATTTTTAATGCTCAATTTTAAAGTCAGTAAGAACAATAGGAAGTGACTAGAAAGGCATATGCTCCCTCTTCTAAATCTTCTCATTCCTTAGGAATAGGCTAAGGACCTGTGATTGTGTTAGCTTAAGAAACTCCTCAGGTGAGAATCTCCCCACCAGTACAGATCACCACAAAACTATGATTTAACATAACTTAAGTTCAGGTTGTTTCCTCAGTTACACTACTAATAACCAGAGCTGGCATCTGAAGCAGATCTTCCTGATTCTAAACCTAGCATTTCACACTGCCTATTTCCCCACGAAGCCCACACCCAAATCAATCATACAAGAGAATATAAAACATTGGAGCTTGGAGAGCAATGTCGTGTCACTGAGGGGATGCTGGATGCAGCATCAGGGGACTTGAGTTTAGGTTTGAATCCTGGCTTACTACCAGGGTACTAGAGCACTCAGTCAACTTCTAAGGTCCCTCCGAGTTCTACATCTATGGTTCTACGATTGTGATGAGGCCTAGATAGATTAAATAATTTGCCTAAGGTTGCATAATTGGTTAATGATATAGTTAGGACTAGAACCCAACATTCTTTCCATTTTACTGTATTGCCTCTCAATCAATTTTATTTTTTCTAAGTATAAGACAAATAAGTGGGAAAATAATCAAACCTGCTAGTTTTCTAATAATAGCTTTTTTCTGTGTTCTTGTCATTTTTTCTTTAGTTATTGTATTTGGAAAAAAAAAAAGGAAGATTGATTCATTTTCCATAACTTTTGCTGCTTCCTAACTATAATTCTATTTCACCTCAGCCAACTGAAAAGTGTGCTTTTAAATGCTATAATGGGTGATCTACATACCCGTCCTTTTTCTACTAGGTTGGTTATCATTACGATCACTTCCACATTATGTTCCCATATCATTCTCCAGAAATCTTCTGCTGTTGATTTTAATGGGCCTTGAGCTGCAATGTAAGCTTTGGGTCTGTTGTAGCCCTAAAAGGAACAAATAACCAACGTTACCACTTGTTTCTTATTTTACTTTCCTGCTTTAAAATATTTAACTGGTGGAATTTTTTTTTTTTGGAAGAATCGCATATCATTTCTGTAAAGACAAGGATGAAAATACATTTGTAAAACCTGAAAGTTCTCTGAATACTGTGTTAAAATTTTGCTCATAATACCATAGCAATAAGTATTTAATAAGGACCTACTAAAGTAGATATTGTGTATGTTACAGGAGAATTGTATGAGATAGTCCCAGTATTCTAGAAGGAGAGAGAGGATTAATTGCTCAGTAAGTGTAAAACTTAGAAGGGATGAGTCTTAACTCTTGCATTAAAAAGTTATTTCAATTTTTCTTAAAAATGTTTAATGATTTATCATTTATATCATTGAGCACAATATTTTTAATAAGAGCCTACATATGCAAAGCACTGTGTTAGTACTATTTTAATAAGTTAATTACATCTTGTTTCCCACTTGAATTCTATGCAATCCAACAAATACTTAACTAAACAAGCACTAAAGCAGATTTGAACTGGGTATTAGAAACAGTCCCTGCCTTCATGGATCTTTTCAACAACTAAGTTTTAAGAATAATTTTTTTTGTAATGTAGTTAAGGAAAAAGTATGCTTACATCTACATAATTGGCATTGATGTAATCAGTCAGTCTGCCATCTTTTTCTGCAAGTTGTGCGAGTTTAACCCTGCTGTGATCATCTACAATAAAGAAAAGTCAAAGTAAATTGCATTAGAGCAGGCTGGAACTCTTAGGGGTGAGGGGGAGGATTAGGTGGTACAATAGATAGAGAACATCCTGGATTCAGGAGGACCTGAGTTCAAATCCTGCCTCAGACACTTACTAGCTGTGGAGCCCTGGACTACTCACTTTCCCTTTTTACCTCAGTTTCCCCATCTATAAAATGAGCCAGGGAAGGAAATGGAAAGTTGCTCCAGTATCTTTGCCAAGAAAACTCCAAATAGAGTCACCAAGGGTCAGACATGACTGAAAAACAACTGAACTGAGGTAAGTACAGGAAATTGATGTTTCTCTGCTGGATTTTTACAAACAAAATTTGAGACCTGTCTCCTCTGTATGTATAAAATTCCCCTGGGTGTGTAATTCAATTCAATTCAGCAAGCATTAACCAGGTCTCTCCAGTGTGGGGCCATGGATAGGGACAACAATGAAAACAGTCCTTGCCCACAGAAAGCTTACATCTGTCGACCTGAAAGTCTGGTTAAAGGAGGCAAACAGGCTAGGTGATATGTAAATTCATATTGTTTATTCCCTTAAAGTTAGCCAAAGCTAGTGAACTTTTATGTACAAGGAGCCAAAGTGTAAGTTCTGACTGTTTGATACAAGAATCACAAAGTTTTTACTGTGTTTTAGGACACTCCCAGGATGTGTGTCCCTCAGATTTATGGTCTCCATCCATATGTATTTAACCATACCATAAGAAAAGAAGTTTCTTAGTTGAATAAGTTGTAAATACAAACTGACAAAACAATTGACAAAATAGTGTCAGCTGGAAATTACGATCCCAGGATATCTGAGTTTCCCCCATATAGCATACGCCTCTGCTATACCAAGATAAGACAAGTCCCACCACTCTGGCTGCAGGCATCCTGTCACAAACAGGTCTTTGAAGTTGTTGATACAGGAAAGGGCATTTTTAGAGAGAAGCTAAGCCTGTATTAGTTCAGGCTTTGGCTCTTACTGGGGATTCAAATCATGTGAAATGATTGTCACATTATAGCCAGAGGGAAGAAACATGGAAAAGCCACTGAAGCCTTTTGAATAGAGAAGTAACAAGTTGAGCCTTGCGCTTTAGAAATATTTCAGTATGGAAGCTGTGTGGAGGATGGAATGGAGAAGGGGAAAATAATTAATAGGCTATTATTGCAGTAGTCCAGGCAAGAGGATGGAAGGTGGCTGAGCAAGTGGTAAGAAGGGTTGGCCAGGTGAGGTACCGAGGAGACAGGATTAACAAGACCTGGTAACTGATTGTATATGAGAGTTCAAAGGCAGTTTCATGAAAAAAAAAATGGGAATGTTAGTTTCCTAACTTTGAATAATTCAATTTTTAAGTAGAAGTATTCCAGAACATTATCTGTGGCTGTCTTTTTCTCTTCCTCCTTCCCCAAACCAAAAAGCTGTCATTTGATGATATTTATTTCTCTGCCCCAATTCTGTAAAATGAACTGGGGAAAGAAATGGCAAGACACTCCAGTATCTTGCCAAGACAACCTCAAATGGAGCCACAAAGAATAAGACACGGCTGAAACAACCCAACAACAACAATTGCTGTAGTGACTTGAGATGCCTGGAGGGGCTGGGCAAAACATGTTAGAGTGGATCCAGAAAACAGATGAGATTCAGAGAACAGAACACATCTAGAATGACGAGAAACCTAGAAACCATGTCATAGGAAAAACTGCTGAAGGACTTGGGAAATTTACTGAGAAGGAGAGAAAATGTGGGGGTAACTCACAGTTGTCTTCACATATCTGGAGGCCTGCCTGTGACATGGAATAGGTCATGTCCTTCCTCTGTGTTGTACTAGAGGAGAGAATGAATGCCAATGGGTAGAAGTGACAGGGAAAACCGAGTTCACTAAAAGAGAGAACATTATAACAGTCAGCACTAACTAACAGGGCCATGGGCTGGCTCACATAATACTCAGCAATCTACCTCTGGATGTTTTGGGATGATCATCTGTCCCACTTATTTTGGAGAGGCATCGTCTGTCTCACCTGTTATAAAGGACTTCCTGCCTTGGGTGTGTGAGGAAGACAAAAGGAAGAGAGAAGAGAAGTTTCTCTGAGAGAAGGTTATCTGAAAGATCCCTTCAAGTGATGTACTTGCTGAAAGGAAATATGTATTTACTTAGGGTGAAAGGAGGTACTCAGAAAGATTATGGAATGGGATTCTTGGTTAATTCAACTATAATCATCCTAAAAGACACAAGATTATTCAATTTTCTAGACATATGGACTTTGATATGAACCTTGGACAAGCAGAGAAATGATTGATTTTGGAGACTGTATCAGGATCCTTTGTGGTAATTTCATTGAGCAAGTCAAGTCTAAAGACTGCTCACTTGGCAGGGGGGAGGCAGGTTGGAATAGTGAATATAGACAAACTCTAACTTTATTAATAGTGGTAAATATATTGTGATGCATGAAAAGGAAAGCCTGTTTTGGGACTGGGAGATGTGAGTATGAAGAGGAGGCTTTGATTAACTTCTTAGCAGACATTTTTTACTTAAGGAAAGATAAGGGTCTATAATAGGTAGAGAGGATGGGCAAAGGAATTGGACCTGTGATTTCACTGGCATAGGGAATTTCCAGGTGAGGGAAACTATGTCAACCAGGGCAGGCTGGCATCTTCTCTGCAATTCATAGTCTTAGAAAGTTACCTACAGAAAATTTGGGACTTAAAATAAAAAAAAAATTAATGTTAAAAATTGTCTGTAAAAAGTAATTGGGAAAATATTATTGAAAAAGATTTACTTAGAATACTGAGCTATCAGGTGATTTACCTAATATCCCAGGTCAGTATGTGTCAGTGGCAGAAGCCAGCTCTTGATAGCTTCATGGCTGCTATACACTATACCACACTGTGATTCCATAGCTGGAATATGGGCCAGCCACATCTTATAGATGTAGACCAAGAAATCCTGAGTGTAACATCATAATCATAATTTGCATTTCAGGTACAGACAGGCTAGAATACAAGAATACCATCTATAAAAAGGGAGTTCAGTTGTAATCTCTGGAGCAATGAAAGGCTCTATCTATACAAAATGTCTTTGGGAGTACGACGAGAAAGGAAATCAAGGACTGGTGCCAGTTTCAAGGTTCTAGAATGAAGGAAGAAATGGAACTGAGATGATAACACTTGCCCCAATGTAGAATGAAGAAACCATTTTCAGATTGATGAAAAAGGGACAGAAATAATCTTTAGAAGGAGAAGAAAAAAGATAAAGTAGAGGGATGTCAGGTAGTGGTAGGAGAAAAGGAGAGAAGCCTGAAAAGAGAGGGATGAGTCAGAGGCAGAATAAGGGTTATGACCATTGATGCTATGCAAAGCAAAGAGGTCAGGCATGCTCCAGAGAAAATCATTCCTTCTGAAGTTCATAAACAGGGAAAGCTGTGAGAGAGAAGCAATAAAGGGAGGGAAGGGGACAAGAGAATGAAGGCAAAGGGACAATTATGAAAGTATTTCCTAAAATACTATGAGAATCAGATCTATAAAAACAGAGAGGAAATCAAAGGATGAGAGAAACACAAGAAGGGGAAATAATGAAAATGAACATTTGCTATTAGTCAACTGAGGTTTAAATAACTGGGTGTTTGTGGAAGCTTTGGTTTGTTCATTGTGTGATGGAGAAGCATTGTGAATACTTTCTAAAAATAAAGAAAAATGGAGAATATAATGGGAATATCTGTAAAATCACTAAAATAGAAGCACTATGAGTATAAAATGAATTGAGCATATCATATTTGTTCCTTTGGGAACATTCATTGTGTTAGCTATAATTCTAGCAAAGAGAAATTAAAAAAGGGTATTACTGACAGTTTACTTTTTAAGGGATAAAGTCATTTAAAATTTTTTTTTTTAAAGAAGCTGATCAAGACTGAACTCAGATAATTGTTTAATTATGATCAGAATTATTTTATATTCTGTACTATATTCAAAATCTGTGCATTTTTTTTTGCTTTATTTTTTTTTTTTTTTGGAGGGGAGAGGGTAGGACAGTTGAGGTTAAGTAACTTGCCCAGGGTTGCATAGCTAGTAAGTGTTAAGTGTCTAAAGCTGGATTTGAACTCAGGTCCTCCTGACTTCAGGGCTGGTGCTCTATTCACTGGGCCACCTAGCTGTCCTTGTGATATGTTTTTTAAAAAAATTTTCAGTTCCAAATTCTCTTCCTCCCCCCACAGTCTCCCACCCATTAAGAAGACAAGCAATATAAAACTCATTATATAAAGTCATAAAAACAGATTTCTACATTTACCATTTCTACATTAACAACAAGAAAGAAAAAGAAAAAGTATGTTTCAATCTGTATTCGGAGTCCATCAGTTCTTTTTTTGGAGGCGGAGAACACTTTTCATCGTGAGTCCTTTAGAACTGTGGTGGGTCATCGTGCTGCTAAGTTTCTACGTCTTTCACAATTAATGATCTTTGCCATTTTCCTGTCACTGTTCTCCTGGTTCTGTTTGCTTTGCTTTCCATCAGTTCATACGCAATCTGTGATACTCTGGTTAAATTAGAGACCTTGGGTTTTAGACAAAAGATCTGCTGTGTTAAGTAACATACGTTGAATTTAGACATGGCTTTATGATCTGTTTCACAAATATTAGAACTGTATGTACCACAGGTCAAGTTATACCTCTAATATATGCAAATAAATGAAGGACTTATAAGCATGGGACCTCTTTCTACTTGCTCAAATCAACAATTCATCCATAACTCAATACATCCATTCTAAGAACAAGTCATCTATAACTCCACAGGTGTTAGGGAGTTGCCTTTAGGCATGTGTGAATTAAGTTACCACCATTAGTAAAGATTAGAGGGAGGATCTGCACCCTCCTAATTCCAAAACTAGCTCTCTATCCACTACACCACACTGCCCTTTCCTGAAATGCAGCAACAGTAAAAGTTACATTATATATTATATATATTATATATATATATAAATAACATATATTTTATATTAAACTTATCATATTATATGTTACAGTTGACTGTCAGGTTGATGGCACTGCATTAAATGGGCATTAAAGTTTTAGAGAATCCATACAAATTGGTCAGGTACAAATATACTTACAAGCAACAATGTTTATATATCGATTCTTATTCTTATTGTCTGGGTGGTTAGAGCTGTCTGATGTGATACCTAGGTCAACAGTACAGCTCTGTACTTCCTGAAAAGAAAATGTATAGATGCAGTTTTAATACATGCTCAATAAAACAGAGTGCCTTAAAATGTAATATGGAAGCCAAAATCTTCTAACAATTTTTCTATATCTTACAACTACTTCTTTGCTTTAAAAAAACAAAACAAAACAAAACAAAATAAAACAAAACATGCAGTGAAACAATGCCTTACCTGGTAAAACTCTTTCAGTGTCTAATGAGGGAATGAATGCAAAAAGAGTAAGGAAATCAAATTCCACAGCACACGACAAATGAGGAAAAAAAAGTGTTCATATTAGGTTTACAATGGAAAACAACTACGATCATGCAATAAATACATTTTCCTAATAGTAACAAAGTTGAAGGCTTCAAACAACTGCATGCAAATAAAAATACTACATAATTTAGAATTTAAAGTAATGTTTTTAAAAGGAAGAGGTAGAACAAATGATGAATTTTGAAAATGCAGGTGAGAAAAATTACATATTTCATGACCCTTCCTTTAGTAATATTATTTTTGTAAGTAATTTATAACTAATTTAACTACATAGTATAATTTTAAACTCTTATCTAACCATATTTAATTTCTTTACATTGAATTTAAATGGAGAAACATATTTCTACAAAGTGTTTTTAATCAGGAAATTATTTAGTTCCTTCCAAATACTAAAAACCTGTTTAAAAAAAAAACTCTCAGTATAACATAAATATTGCATCATTTTGATGAAATTTCTTTTTTCCAAGTCTATCACTGGTTATTACTTATTTAATTTGAGGAAATCTATTTAACCTTTAAGTCTATTTGTCTTTGAGTATCTGAAGGGCTGTCATGTGGAAGAGGTATTCATTAGACTTGTTTTTGGTCCCACGGTGCAGAATGAGGAGCTACAGATAGAAATTGAAATGGAAGTCTTGATATAGGGAAAAAAACTAGAAACAGAAATGAAGTCTTGATGTAGGGGAAAAACTAAAACGTTGAAGATCTCTTTCTTTCAAGAGGCTGTGAGTTCCCCATCAGTGGAAACCTTCAAGCTAAGGCTGGAGGAACACTTGTCCCACATGATATTAAGGAGATCCTTATTTAGCTATGGATTGAGTTAGATGGCCTGTGAGGTCCCTCCCAACTCTGAAATGGTGTGATTTGTGGTATCATAGACAACATGTATATAGTACTTAGTATGTGCCATGAACTCTGCTAAGTATAGGGTACAGTATATTATCTCTATACATACCTATTTATGAATACATAAATATTCACATGTGTATATATGTATACAGACATGTATATGTGTAAACATATATGTATATATTTTCCTAGTCCTAGTCTTTTTCATACAAATCAGAACATGTATTTTTTCAAAGATGATCTAGATATAAATTCTAGTCATCGTTTTGCATTATAGTGCTTATTCATAACTGAAATGATTACATTAAAAAAAAAAGGAGCAGGCCCCAAACGTAGGATTTGCTTCACTTATTCATTAGAAAATAAATAGATTTGCCCAGGTGTGGAGAAAAAAAAATTCTTATTTGGGGCTTAAAAACAATAAAGTTAGACAAAAACAATTAAATAACCACGGTTATGAATGAGTTTATTATTGAATTAATAAGTTTTTTAAAATTAGTGCTAAAAACAATGAAATACATTTTTAAAAACTGAATTGAAAGTGAAGTTACTTTATTAATTAAATTCTTTTTTAAATAGATAAAAAAAATGCCTTTGTTGCTACATTAGCCTGGAATCACATGTTTATCTACCCCTGGGACAAATCTTGTCTGATAATTTTCATTTGTAAACTGCGTACTTTCTACATGTGGGCCATAATAGATGACTGAATAGATATATCATTAATATAGATTTGAGTGTCTGCTCCCCATGACTTAGTACAATTGTGGGTTTTTCTGTTTTTTTTTCCTCAATAATACTTGTGTACTAGAAGGACAACATTTAGAATATTGCAATAAATATTTAATTTAAGGAACGGGTTCATATAGGCCTAGTTTACAAAAAGGAAATGGTCTACCATGGGAGAACTTGGTCTATAATTTGAAAATGTAAATATTGTGAGTGCAATGATATAAATTATTCTCTTTTATCTAAGGGCTTTCCCATACTCCCTTCTTCCTAGACACTCCCTGTTAATTTCAATTTGAAATTTGTTGTCCCATTTAAGAGGACTCCTTGTTTTTCATTCAATGAATGAGGAAAAGAACACACAACTATTTGCATCTGAAGTGATTCTTTAGATTTCAAGCCTCTCCCTATCCTTACTTTCTAATCAAAATCTAAGCTAAAATGCACATTCCATGTGGATGGCTGGTGGAATTCTCTTGGCGGTCATTACCTGGCACTGGTCTGGAGATGGTGTGGATACTGCTCAGGGGTGGAGGGGATCAGAATTCAGCCCCTTTGCAGTATTCTACTGATAATCAAGACAGAGTAAGTGCTAGATTTGGATTTACTAGATATTTACTAGCCAAAATGACCATGGATTTTCTTCTCTGTAAAATGGTACTAATGCTCATACTGTTGTAAGGGTCAAATGAGAAAAGATATAGATGTTCATTCTGAAAACCGTAACATGCTGCATAAGTGTCAGCTACCATTATTTTTACGTAATTACATGAACTATGAACTTAGGATAATCTCTACAGGTTATAATGTTCAATTTTGAAATTTGTTTTTTCCCCAGAGATGACCCATAATTTTATCTCATACAAGAAGACTCATCTAGAGTCAAAATGGGGAAATTAGTGTAAAGATACATATAAATGGGGTAAAACCCTGATATTTAGTGACTTTTAATAATTTTATTATTTTGGAAAATTAAAAAGAAAAAAATTTAACATGAACTTACTGATAGAATTCACAAAAACCAGAGAACACCACAGATCCTGATTTTATGGAAAAGGACAATCTATTTATTAAAATTTCTAGCAATTAAGTTACAACAGTTTGCCTCCTTTCAACTTCCCCCTCTAGGGTTTGCTTGTGAAATTAGCTTTCATTGGTTCATACATACAAACAAACAAAACCCACCAAAAGTGAAACCAAACCAAAATACAACAAACCAGAAACCAAAACCCTCCCCAATCTTTGGACACTTTATTCTATATTAATGTGAGTAGCACATACCTTGGCTGTCTTAAAAAAATTTAAATCTACTAGCTCCCCTAGAATCAAAATGCTTCTGATATTTCTGTAGCAAGACACAGTTAAACACAGACTCTTTTTTATGGGTCTCACTCCTTATAATACTTTTTAAGAAGACATGCACAGAAAACATACCTCAAATTCTTCAGTAAACCCACTACTTGCATGTAAGTCGGCAACATGCTTTGGAAAGTGTTTTATAGGAATTGCTCCAACATCATCTATAAGGATGAAAGACAAAAAAAAAAAATGAATAATTGGGAATTACAACAAACAGGAAATATTTAGATGCATACCTATGTAATGTATAAAATATCTTCACTCATTTTCAGGAGCATTATTTTTCCCCTAAAGTATTTTTTTTTAATTTTCATTTTATGATGATTATCATTTTAAGGGAATTCTAATGTCTAATGAAACACTAGGCCAACAGCAAGATTGTTTTCTTCCATATTTACGATAAACATGATCCCAGAATTTCAGAAATCTGATGGGTATAGTAATTTCTCTTCCAGTAACATGTTCTAATGAGAGAAACACTCCCCACTTATAGCCCAAGTTATAATTATCTCCAAAAGCTGCATTTTTAATCTTTATTGCAGGAGGATATTTTCATAGCAGTTTTCCTATAATTCTAGTGGGAAATTCTTGCATAATTCCCAAAAACTTTATTCAGAAATAAAATTTTAACCTGTATTTTTAATCACACAACAGAATAGTCACAATTTTATAGAATAATATCACTTTTGTAGAACTGCAGAATTTAATGTCTGGTAGCCAAATATTCTGATTGCTGTTTATATTTGAGAACATTTCTTTCCTTCTCTACATAAATACTGGAAAACATTTGTGTGCAGAATATTCATTAAGGAAAATGTCAAAAACCTTTGGGACTTTTAATCTGTAAAATTCCGAGAATTCTAAGTTGAAAATATGCCATGTAAACAAAGTCATTTGATCTGTTAATTAATTGTGAAGGGGCCAAATTATTTTAACTAGCTCTGTGTGGTTTTTTCCCCCCTTCTGGAGTGCCTTTCTTAGATTAAACATATTACAATTTCACAGTATGCGATTTCACAAGTGATGTCTCTGACAAGGAAACATCAAACACATTTCACCAGAAACAGTTATTTACATCAACAGATGTTCAGCGTTTAGGCCATCTAATATTTTTAAGCTTCAGTTACCAAGAATTTGTTGATTTCTTTTAATCAGGATCCATCTGTTCTCTCTCTTAGATGAGTGGACGTGAATACTAAAATTGAATTATCCAGTCAAGCTTAAGAAAAACTACACAAATGTGTAATTCCACTTTCACACCTTACAGAAAGATTCTGCCAAGAAATATGTTTTATAATTAAATAGGAAAACAGTAATAACCAGTTGCACCTGAATCATAAGTCCTGTTAGTAAAGATCCCTGAAGAAATGAAGGCTTTTAGAATCACATCTTCCATTCTCTGGTAAAGAGAGCATCTCTCACCCATATATTACTTCCAGTTCATTTTATTGGTTGGCCGGCTTGCTAGAGGGATGGAAAGGCTGAGAGACCTCTTCGTTTTCTAACTTCATTTTTAGGTAAAAGCTCAGTCACTGAAAGAACACTCATTTCCTTTTGAATGTCAGTGGATTTGGTGATAAGTTGAAATGTGGATTCAAATAATGCTGAAGGTCCTTAAGTCACAGAGGTTTTTAAATTTAATTCAATTCATTCCAACAAACATTTTCTACTATGTGCAAAACAAATTTTGACACAAATCTGACGACTCTATGAAAATAGCTAACAAATCTACTACAAAAAAAAGTAGTTTGGTTCAACACAAAGCATATTAGATTTGGGATCAGTGGACTGGAATGCTCAATTTGCCACTTACAGTCTGTGTGATCAAAGGCAAATCAGTTAACCTCAGTGAGCCTGTAAAATGAGGAGCTGGGCTTGAACAACCTCTGAGCTTTCTTCAATCCCCAAATTTATGATCCGATGTTATTATCCTACGACCTCCACCTCGAGGTATGGTGTAGTAGAAAGTCTCTTGATATATATTATCAGAGGATATAGTTGGAAAGCCTACCTCTATTGCTTTGAACTTAGACATTCAATTTTACCTTCCTGGGCCTCAGTTTCCCTATCTATAAAAGAAAGGAATCAGATTGGATGACCTTTAATCCCTCCCACGTCTAAACTACTGTTCTCTTATACAAAAGGTTCTTCACTTGGGTTCCCTGAACTATTTAATATTTTGATAACTATATTTCAACATAATTGGTTCTGTTTGCAATCCTATTTATTTCATTTGGAGCATTTAAAAGTATTATTAGGAGAAGAGGTCTATAGGCCTCACAAGATCGCCAACAGGGTGTTTGTTATGTGATACAACAAAAGGTTTAAGAACCTCTGTGTTAAACAACTCTCCCTATATACATATACATACATATATCCATACATATCTATGAAAATACATATTATACATTTATGTTATAACTAAAACATACTCATGTCCCTAGTTGGAAAGAGCAATTTATAAATTTAAATTTATAAATATTTATTTATATATCAATTGATACAACAATTGTTAATGATAATGTTAAAACCATCAGGGTTCACAAGTAAATGAAAATGTATTTTAATTTTCACAATTATGTTTGAATTTGTTAAATCTTCCCATTTGCAGCAGGAGGAAGAACAAACATTTATTAAGTACTTCCCATGTGCCAGGGACAGTGCTAAGCACATTATAAATATTATTTCATTTCATTCTTATGACAAACCTAGGAGGCAGGTGCTATCATTATTTCCATTTTAGGTTTAAGGAAACTGAGGCAGGTGGAGGTTAAGTGATCTGCCCATGACCACACAGCTAGTGATGCCTCAGGCTAGATTTGATCTCATGTCTTCCTGACTCTAAACCCAGATTTCCATCTACTGCACTGCCTAACTGCTTAGGAGTCCAGTCAATGCATTCATGTGGTCCAAAGGAACCAAATGATTATTATTAATTATTATTATTTATTAATAATTCTATACTGTTTAATTTATTATTATTATTATTATTATAGAACCCTGATTCACAAATTTACTAACTATTTTTTCATGCTGGAGACATGAGACAATGTGGACATTATTAAGAACCAGTGTTGTACGGTGGAAAGAAGTTTTGGTGTCAGAAGTCATGGGGACTGAGCCCACATTCTGATTTCAGTTCTATCATTTAATCTTTCTGAGACCCACTTCCTCAAGCTTAAGATAGGGATCATTTTGGCATGGGGAATAACAATGTTAATTATTATTATTATTATTACTCTGTGTTCAATTTTGAGTCACCATATCTATCTATACAGGTTGGTGTAGGTTTATGATACATATATGTGCTTATGAACACACACACACACACACACACACACACACACACACACACACACTGAGGGAGCCAGGAACTCCAAGTAGAGTCCTGTCTCTTATCACTAGGAAAGCTAAATGACCTCAGGCAACCCAATTAACCTTTTCTGGCCTTAGTGTCCTCATATGTAAAATAAAGTACTTGGACTGATATTAGAGATCTTGCCTCTAGTTCTAATACTGTGATTCTATGATTAATATACAATTTATCAGCATGGCAAAGAAAAGTTGCTTCCCTAGTGCCACACTGTTTTGCCGCTAGTAGAAATAAGCAATATCTGCGCTTTACTCATAAGGAGAGTGGAGGGATAGATAGAGTGTTGGGCCTGAAGTCAGCTCAAATTTGACCTCAGACACTAGCTGTGTGACCCTGGCCAAGTCACTTAACCTCTATTTGTTTCAGTTTCCTCATGGGATAATTATAAACCTACCTCCCAGGGTTGTTGTGAAGATCAACTGAGATAATTAATTGTAGAGTGCTTATCACAGTGCCTAGCATATTGTACGTACCATATAAATGTATTTTATTATTATTATTAAGAGTTGGTTTCAGAATCAGAAATAGCTAAGCTTGAATTCTGTTATCTCAGGCAAATTATTTAACCTCATGATGTCCCCCAAGCAACTCTTTAACACAATTAAGTTGTAGGGCAGGTGGCAGTCTGCATTGGTGGAGTTTCATCACTAAGAGTCCTTGAAGGAGGTCCAATCCAAAAAACCAAACAAACCCTTAAAAATGTTTTGCACATGCTATGTGGATATTTTAAGGTTCTGTGATTTCATCTGTACTTTCTCTGTACATGAAGACTGTGTCTTTGTGAGCTGCTTTGGTTGAAAGAATGAATAATGCAGGATCAATTTTCTGGTAAAGAGAAAGATTTTCTATAATTAAGTAGGATGGTTCTTGGTTAGATACTCTCTTTTGCAGGGTCCATAACTCAAAGCCTTCCCATCTTGGTAGGACTTGGTATACCATCTTGTGCTACTCTTGCACTTATATTTCAAAAACCCAAGAGTATCTACATGGTGCCACGATTAGGCATTAGAGTAAGGCTTTACTGGGGATTCCCACATGGTCTATTTAAGGTTCCTCAAAACAACTGACTTCTATAGCCATCCTGGTCACTGGAAAGATTTAATTTTATGTTACAATCTCAATTCTTTTTCTTTTTTGTTAGAAAAGGACTCATAATGTATTTGTTGCACTTTTTAAATATTTCTCCTGAGCTAAAACGACTTTCTTATATGTTAATATGATTAATTGCTATATATCAGCTTCATTTAGAATTCAGACAGCATTACTAACACGGATATCTATTACAGAAATTCCCGTAGTAATAAATCCTTATAGTAAATGGGACAATATGAGATCCTTAGTTTAAATACACAGAAGCACTCATTAGAAATAGAGAAAACCAAAACAGTAGAAAGTAGAACAATTTAAGTTTATACACTAGACCATGTGTCCAAAATAGTCTGAAAAGTTTTTTTTAAATTTTCCATTAACCCAACTATAAGAAAGTTTTACAGTGTTTTTAAAATGCTTAAATGAGATGTTTTGAGCTTAAAGACCATTACACTATAGGAATGTTCCCACTGACTAACTCTCAGAGGTGAGGATGGTGAATGATGTTGTTCTGTGTAATTCCTTCCCAATTCCTAGATCTTTTTTGTCTTGCCTCCTTGTATAGGTAGGATGTACACGGGAGTGTGAACAATACCGAGAGCGTACTAATTACACACACATAAATGACCTGGGGAACAAAGTAACCCCAAATCAACTATATTCTCAAGAAAATTTGTGTGGAGCTAGATTCTGGGAATGGCTCCTCATTTTGAGTTTGATCAAGCATAATGATGGACAATGTCAGTTCAACCCTATTCTGAAACTATCTTAAATGTCCATATGAGCCACAAGAAATCTCTTTTGGTGCAAGTGAAGAAGACAAACCTTTCAAAGTCTGGACCATCTACATCTCCCTATTCTTTCTCTTCACAGGGGACAGTGAGTGACTTCAATGGAACTTCACAGAGAATGTCCTGAGAATCTGGGCCATCTTCATTATATAACTTGAAAATGATCAATAATCAATAACCATTAATCAAAATATGTTTTATTTAGTATAAAGTTAGAATTAGTCTGCATTCTTTAAGCCTATGTTGATTAAACAGGAGAAGGAGATGTGCTGGTCGAGTAGAGATGCAGTTCAATGATTTTTTTTTTTTAAATGCCCTGTATAGACAAATGAGAGCTGGCTGATGTTTAATTCTGAACATCTTTACGTGCAATTGCTATAGAAAAATGTGCATCAGGGACTTCGGTGAGCCAATAGAAAGGCAGAGCCAAAAAGGGCTAAGAGAGAAAGAATTAACAAAGAATTGGGCAGTGCCTTTTGCTCCTTTTCTGGGTAGTAAAAAGTTAGAAAATTAGTGGTTCTTTCTCTCATCTCCATCCCTTAGGCACTGAGATTTTGCATAACAATATGGCAAAGTTCTGGGACAAACTGATTTCCACACCAAACAAAGAAGTTTCAATAAAATCAACACAGAAAAATTATGTACTTTTCCCCTTCAGTCTTTAAAGACCATCCAATGCCTCTTCCATTTCCCTTCCCTCTCCCTCTTTTCCAAGGATTTTGAGGGGGGTGGTAGAGAGAAGCTCGACAACCTTTTTGATTACTCTTTTTGCTGGGTTGCTTACAGAAACCTTACTCACTACGTAGGTGCCTGAGAAACTGAAAACTATGACTTGCAGTGTTTAAGTTAAAGTATTTTAGCTGCTGACTATATAGGGCCTTATCTGAATTTTAAAAGTTTTTATAAAACTTAAGTTATATTAACAAGCAACATACTCCCCCATCTCTGAACTTTTAAAGTCTTCAAACTGTTGAGACATTTTTAGGACAATCTCTTCTTAAATATAGTTAAGAAGACACTCCCAGAAAAAAACACAGGTGACCAGAAAAGAAAATGACCTTTATTGTTCTTATCAGCACCTCCTGCCCATAATAACTAGACCAGTTCTTTTCACTGTTTTAACAAGACCAGTTCTTTTCATTATTTAGTTTCCTCTCACATTGCTGCAGCAATTAAAAACAAAACAAAACAAAACAAGGCAAGAAATATAAATGTATGCTGATGACAGTCACCCTGAAGTGCTAGCTATATTTTATGGCTAAAAAATAATATAAATCTGGAAGTGTTGACCATTTGGGAGAACATCCACGTTCACAACGTAATGAAATGTGATCGCAGTAAGGAAATGGAAGGAAAGATCGCAGTTAAGGCTGGATAACCACACAGCATTTGATACTGTACTTTTCTTTTGGTATCTAATAATGATTCACACAACAATTCAAAAGCATTACCTGAAATAGGAAAGATGGGTGTTGGGGGTGTAGAAATGACTCGAGGTGATGTGCTATCTTCTAAATAAAAATGTGCAGTCTGAAAACATTTTCTAGAGAGAGAAACAAGAGCAAACGACACCATGAAATGTTTTAAATAGAAGAGAGCATCTGGATTCTTGGAAAGTGATGACATTTCAACTCAACTTAGCAAGCATATGTTAAGCATGTACTATATGTCAGGCACTATGAACGAAATATATATAGAACTTAAAAAAAACCCAAACACTTCTTAAATTATACTAACAAACCTGCTAGAGAGAAACAGAATGCATTGAATGATGCTGTCACTGTGCCACCCCATCCCCGGTTCATATTATTTTTACCTGTACCAGATGCAGAAGAGCGAGCAGATATCAGACATACTGAAAGACGAAAAGGCACTTGGCACTCTGTTTGGTACTAAATAGTACTTTGAAGAGAAATGAAACCTCTCCCCAACCTGGCAAATCAGTCTTCCACTGTACATCTATCATGTATCCCCTCCACTGTATAGGAACAGAAGTGAAGCTCAGGAGAAGGTTTGAAATACTTTCTTTAGCATATTCCGAGCCCTCTTCTATTTCAGATTTTTAACTGCTTGTACAACGAGGCATGCTGTGACTAAGCGGCATGGAGAGATCACAGTGGTGCCATTTTTCTAATAATAATAATAATAAAGAGGTAACCTCATATTTGATCTAGGCTAACATGGCAGTGCCAGACACAAGCCAGAGAAATCATCACGAAACAGGCTATTGGAAGCAGGGGAGTTTTTCTTTCCAACAGATGCTAGCCTTGTTGATGAGGGGGTTTAAGAATGAATACAAATGGAATCAGCTGCAACTCTGACCCAAGATGTAACTTGCATCTATTTTCATTCAGATAATAAGTGTAGCATCTGGTTAGAGCAAATTCGAAACTATTGAGAGGGGTAAATAACCAACTGCTGCTTTAAAGCAATGTAAAACATCCTTAATTAAAAAACTCAGATAATTAAACCTGCTAATGACACTCTTTGACGTGGCTCATTTAATTTATTTGAAATATTATTCACAAGTCGTTAATTTTAAATAGAAATACATGTATAAGTGAAAAATAATAATTTTATGTTTATGAAATTGCAGGATGGTTATTCTAATGTGGTTTTAGGCAAAATACAGGCCCACAGTAGATATTTTTAGTAACTTTTGTTTTGCTTAAATTGTTTTCTGAAGATGTAACTGGTGTGAGATGGCATATAATTTATTTATTCATCTACTTAACAGTACATAGCAATGACATGCATGCATGTGAAAAACTAGGGCTATGTTCTTAGAGGGACAGAGAAGGATAAATCTTTTTTTTGGGGGGGGGCGGGCGGGGAAATGATCCTGAATACAATCAAAAAGAACAGAAAACAAATAGGACTTAGAACCCAGGAATAGTAATGCAGCTTCCAAGAGTGAAGTGTGGCTTCACTTTTTCTCTAAGTCAGTGGTCCTCAAACTCTTTGGATTCTAGATCCCTATACATTCTAAAAATTACTGAGTACTCTCCCAAATAGCTTTTGTTTCTGTAGGTTTTATCTTTTGAGATTTAATGTATTAGAAATGAAAAAAATCTTCATATTATTATCAAAATAATTTTGACCTCAGGGATCCCCTGAAAGGATCTTGGGGACTTCTGGGGGAGGGCCCTAGACCACACTTTGAGGACTACTGCTCTCTAAGCTAAGCATCCTCGATTCCTATCAGTTCTTCATGATGCCTTATTCCTTGAAGCAGTTGATGGTAGAGTGGATAGATTGCTGAGTCTGGAGACAGAAAAGACCTGAATTCAAATGTGACCTTTGATACTTACTAGCTATGTGATCCTGGGCAAATCACCTAACCTCTGTTTTTTCAACTGTAAAATGAGGGTAATAATTACACCATCTTTGAAGGGTTGTTGTGAGGGTGAAATGAGATAATATTTGTAAAAAAGTACTTAGCACAGAGCCCGATGTATAATCAGCACTGTATCATTTATATAGTTTATTATTATTCTCTCCCCTTCCCTTCTCTTCCCTTCCCTTCCCTTCCCTTCCCTTCCCTTCCCTTCCCTTCCCTTCCCTCATGCACCATACTTTTTAGATGTCTCACCATTCTAGCTTGCCCTCCTTTGAACTCATCCTGGACTTCCAACGTTATTCGAGATCTATACTACCACAACTTAAATGTAATGTTCCAGATCTGTTCTGGACCACGGGCACACACAGAATGTGGGCTGGGTCTGTCTGGGTAGACTAGAACAGAAAGGACTATTTTGCTTGCTATAATACAAACTCTATTTCCAGTAATAAAGCCTAAGATGCTATTAGTTTCTTCAATAATCATATCACAGTGATGAATCACATTAAGTTTTGGCTAACTGAAATTCTAAGATCTTTTTCACATGATTTTAAATAACTGAGCTTTTGAACCAAAATATAGGAGTTCTTATTTATTCATGTAGAATTTCATCTTGTTGATTTTCTCAGTGTTCTCTTCTGTTAAGATACATGTGAATCTTGATCTTATCAAACAGATTAGCTTTCTCTGCCTAAAGACTTAAAAGGTATGTTTTCCATGGCTTCATCATAGACAAAATCATGGAAGAGGACAAGGCGCTGGGGAGGGTCCCACAGCAATCCGTATTTCCTCTAGATTAACACAGGGCCATTAAGATACTCTTTGTGTATGGATAAAGGTAAGAAGAGAGCAGTTTTGAAACACTGCCCATTAATTCGACAAATATTCATTGAGTGTCCATTGAGCATGGGAGTTTCCAAAGAAAACAACAGAAATTATGTTCCCTACCCTTAAGGGATGGATGAACAAGTCATATGCTGATAGGAAGTAGATTAGTTTGACTCAAGCAGAAGGGCTTTTGAGGGGAGTGAGGAGAATTGTGATTGGGGTTCCTGTGCCATTTAGTGAAGGGACTTAGATACTGGACAATGAAGTCTGTATCTAATAATCAGGCATTGAGGCCATTGATGATCATATGATTAATGTTAGTAGAAAAAAATTTAACATGCTAAACAGCGAAGCTAATAACACAGTATATTGAGCTTTTTAAGGAAAAAAAAAAACCATTTGTCAAGTTTTAAAAAATGAACCCGATATCCAAATCGATGGAATCTCATTCTCTAGTTGAGGGTTTCATCAGTTCTCACCTGAGCTATTTTTTCCTCCCCCCCTTAAGTCTCTCTGTATTCTATTTTCCACGCAGGTATAAAAGTATTACTTCTAAAACACAGGTCTGATCGTGTCATTCTTTTGTTCAGTAAATTGTACTGGCTCTGTATCTCAAAAATAAGATACAGACTCCTTTCTCTGGCATATAAAGCCCTTTACAACTTGGCTCCAATCTACCTTTCTATTTTATTTTTCACACACCCTAGGTTCCAGCCAAACCAGCCTTCTTGCTATTTCTCTTCTACAATAACATCACTGTACACTTTCATGACTTTGCATAGGCAACTATCCCTCATGCCTGAAAAATACTTCCTCATTATCTCCATCTCTCGGAATCTCTGATTGTCATCAAAACTCAGCTTAAGAGCCACTCTATATCTCAACTTCCAGTGACTTCTCCCCAAATTACCTTGGGTTGTTCTCTATATATTTGTATGTGTACCTTTCATATATGTTGTCCTAGGGCAGCAAAATATTTTAGCAACCAATGAAAAAGTTATCTATGTTTTATTATCATCTTTATGTACCTCAAGCACAAAAGCTTAAGCTTTGTGGACAATAAACCTTGGCGACAGACAGCACTTAAATGCATGTCTATTGATCGAGACAGTGGATGAAATGATAAGACCTTTAAGGGATGCTTATCAGTAATCTGATAAGGGTGGGTGGCATTTTTCCAAGGTACAATAATAGGAGTTTAAAAATGCAACCAGCTGTTGATTATTATTTAATAACACATCTGATTATTATTAATAAGAGAATCAAATTTAGAGCTAGAAGAGACTTAGAGATCATCTAGTCCAACTTTCTTATTTTGCAGATGAAGAATTAAGCCCAGAGGGGTATTGTAATTTGCCCAGCATCACAGAACTGGCTAAGAAGTAGCAGAGTCAATATTGAGATTTTATGTCTTGTGACTCTAAATACAGAGAAGGGGTAATTAAAGGAGGGTACAAGATTAGTCCAGGACAGCTAGGTGGTACAGTGGATAGAGCACCAGGACTGGAGTCAAGAAGACTGACTTTCTTGAGTTCAAATCTGACCTCAGATACTAACTGTGTGACCCTGGGCAAGTCACTTAACCCTGTTTGTCTCAGCTACCCCATCTGTAAAATAAGCTGGAGAAGAAAATGGCAAACCACTCCAGTGTCTTTGCCAAGAAAACCCCAAATGGGGGTCTTGACAAATAGGACACAACTCAAAAACAACAAGAAAAGAAGGTTAGTCCTAAGCAAGTAAAAAACCCTCTATGAATGTAAAAACAAATATTTATAGCTCTCTTTGTGGTGACAAAGAATTAGAAACTGTAGGGATGTCCATCAATTGGAGGATGGTTGAACAAGTTGTGCTTTATTATGGTACTATAAAAAAAAGACTAAGGGGATGGTTTTAGAGAAATCTGGGAAGACTTATATGAACTGGTGCAGAGTGCAGGGAGCAGAACCAGGACAACAATTTTATATAATGACAACAGTAGTGTAAAGACAAACAACTTCAAAAGACTTAAGGCTTCTGCCCTGAGTAATGACCAGGCATGATTCCAGTAGACTAGTGATGAAATGCCACCCACCTCCTGTCAGAGAGTAAAGGATTCAGAATGAGACTTTTTTATACATACTTGGCAAAGTGCAAGTGTGGTTTTTTGAAAAATAAGTTACATATGGTTGTAAATGGATTTTGGTTTTCTTCGTCAGTTGGAGGGTGAGGGTATGTAAGAAGAAAAGAAGGCAGATTTTTGCTGACTGAAAAAAAACCCATGTATTTAAGGTACCACATACATCCAACGGCAGTAAGTCCCTCCTACGAGATCTGCCATAACTTCACCAGCTTACAGAAATGTGTGGAGTCAGATCCTATTTTCTCTTGAGAGCTGATGGTTAAATTTTCAGTATGAGTATGTACACTTTGGAAATTGGCAAAAAGTTACAAATCTAGACTTGATATATTGTTTTATTGATTGTCTAGACTCTAGACACAAGAAAGTAATGGATAAAATGTTAATCATTCATCTTAAACATAAAAATATGTTATGTGTATGTTTTTTTTTTCTCCTGGAAAGCCAGTTGTTAAACATTTACCTGTACATCCCTGCTTATGGTCATTCTCCCTGTCTCTAAGGGTTGTGAGAAAAGTGTTACTAAAATAGGAGTTAACATTATTGCTTTTCTTCTTATGAATTTCAGTGATATGTTCTCGGAACGCTTTAAAAATTAACAGTAGTATATATGTACACACATATATACACATATGTGTGTTATTATTTATTGATATATAGAGATAGTATTTTCTTCTCAAGATAGGGGAGATGGTACAGTTCTGGAGCTGTATCTACTGTGCCACCTAGCCATACATGAATGCATAACAAACTGGTGAATTTCATTTGAATTAATAACATTTTCTCCATCACTTCCTAAATTCTAAACAATTAAAACAACTGAATCCCTGATTTACAGTATTTTTCAATTTTTAAAATGATAGGGGAGAGAAAAGAGCACTAGGTTTGGAATCAGATGACATTAGTTCGGATTCCAACTGTTGCTTCTATACTGTGTGACTGTAGGTAAATTCCTTCACTTCTCTGGCCTTCATTCATTTCTTTAAGATAGAGGTTGGAATAGATTTCAGAGGTCTCTTCTAGTACTAAATATATGAATGGGAATGACAATGGGAAATTACTCATCTATGGTCCTTAATCATTTTCTCATTTTTCCATTCCAAAATGAATCATGGATGTCATGTGCTAGAGATGGAAGAATTTCTATTAAAATGTTTTTGTCTTTGGGGTTAGAAAGGTTATTGGTCCTTATTCTATGGCAGTGGTTCTCAACCTTCCTAATGCTGTGACCCTTTAATACAGTTCCTCATGTTGTGGTGACCCCCCAACCATAAAATTATTTTCATTGCCACTTCATAACTGTAATTTTGCTACTGTTATGAATCATAATGTAAATATCTGATATGCAGGATGCATTTTCATTGTTACAAATTGAACATAACCCATAGATTGAGACCCGCTGTTCTAGGGGTATGAGTCAAATCTAGCCGTTCTTACATCTGAGTATGGACAGAAGAATTAAATATTTTTGAGTTTCAGAAGATTGGTGGTGTTGGTGGTGGTGTTTGACATTAATCCCTAAAGGCTCAAAAATCTAAGCAATGCATCAGGTAAACTGATACTTGACCTTGGAAGAAAATCCAGTGAATTACCCTGAATATGTTGTATAATTAATTTATAGATGAATGCCCATGGCCAAGGAGAAGCAGCATGGCATTGTGAATGGACTGCAAGCTAGAAATGAAGGCCTGAGTGGGTTCAAGTTTCACCTTGGACACATGCTGACCCAAGTCACTTAACATCTCTGGGCTCTAGGCAAAGCTCTAAGAGTATAATTTGCAAAGAAAGTGCCCCCCTTCCCTGATAAAAGGAGTTCCCTATACCAAACCAATGACAGGTTCAGTTTGTCCTTTTTAATGAATGTTCATGGAAGAACTGTCCCAGGCTAGGAAGCAATCAGCTTTGACTAGCAACATAGACATGAAATAGAATGAGAGACAGAAAAGTTACAGAGTGAAACTTTAACTTAAGGAAGGAATCTAAAAAAGAAAAAAAAAGTGCAAATAGATCTATTATTTGAACTGGAATATAAAACTGTTCAAATAAACCACCGAGGAAAGATGAAACTTTCAATGAATTTAAATGAGATTTCTGCTGGCGATGGATAGGCTTTTATTTTAAAGAAGCAGCCTAAGAGTGATAATGATGAGAATAAGAGACATAGCATCCATACAACACTTTAAAGATTCCCAAAATGCTTTACATCAAAGGGTATACTGGTAAATGTTTAACCATCTGCTCTCTGAAATTGCAGTTTATTGGTTTTTAGTCATTTTTTAGTCATGTCTGACTCTTTGTGACCCCACATTTTGGGGTTTTCTTGGCAAAGACACTGGAGTGGTTTGCTATTTCCTTTTCCAGCTCATGTTACAGATGAGAAGTGCGAGGCAAATAGGGTTAAGTGACTTGCCCAGGGTCACATAGCTAGTGAGTGTCAGAGGCTGAATTTGAATTCAGATCTTCCTAATTCCAGTCCTGGAGCTGTATCCACTGAGCCACCTAGCCATCCATAAATGCATAACAAACTGGTGAGTTTAATTTGAATTAATAATATTTTCCCCATCACTTCCTAAATTCTAAACAATTAAAACAATAACTCAATCCCTGATTTATAGTATTTGCCAATTTTCAAGACGTTAAATGCTCACACTAAAAATTTTAAAACTGACTTCCTCTTGCATGAGCTCCAGACAACAACCTTGTTATGTCTATGGTTGTAGCTAACTCTGACAAAACTAGAGACGTGGGTACAGCAGGTATTTTTTACAGAGGAGGAAACTGAGTCTTATAAAGGTTAAGTGACTTGTCAGACAATCTAGAGTTGAATCCAGGCTTCTCCTGATTTCAAGTCAAGAGCACTTTCCACCAATGCTCTCTGTTTCTTAAAGATCCGTGCATTGTATCTTACAATAAACCAGGGAGCAGGGTTTGTGGTAGGGTAAGAAAATTAGTATCCCCTATGACATTACAGAATATCTACTCTAATTGAGACCCATAGATATGATGTGATTTAATCAAGGTTGTACAACTTATAAGTGGCAGTGCCTGGATTCAAGAATGGATCTTCTCCTTTTAATCTCCTTATCCCTGTAATATATCATCATCCTAAAGTATACATAAAAATGTTTCCCTTTGGTTTTGTTTCTGTTTAGAATTTCTACCCCTTTCTCCCACTGAAGAACCACTAATGCATTGTTCTCTGCTGAAGACATTTCACATCCTTTCAATGAGGGGTTGTCACATGTAAATTATGCCCTAAAACATCTGGAAAACTATTTCAAAGCATATTATTTAATATATAAGAAGATTCAACATCGATATTCCATCTGTTCTGTATAAGCAGCAAACATCTTCACGACTATGTGCTAAGTGTTGATAACTATGTCTCCCGCTAATTATCACCAGGCTATGAAGAAAAAAGTGATGACTGTTTTAAACTTGCAGACATAGGTCCTATCAATCGATGTTAACCTGATTATTTAATTTACACCTTTTCGTCACAGTAAGCATTTAGATCTAAAACCTGGAAATATGTAATCCCTATTATATTTCTTTGAATACTTATAAAAATGTGAAACAATATTCAGTGAGCTGCATTTGTTTTAAGGACTTCTACAACTTCTCTGTAAGGTCTTGTTATATATTATAATTATCTGAGTTTAGAAAATAGATTTATGGTGAATTCTGCTTATTAGATGCTTTTGAAATGTAGGTTAAAATCAAGAGTTAAGTAGTCAAGTAGAAAAAAAAGGTAAACTATTCAAGCCCCTTTAGATTTTTCATCTAAAGAAATTTAGATAAATGGTCAAACCCATAAACTTGTAAAAACCCAAAGGAGAACTACTGTTATTCTTAACTGAATGCCCTCTTTGGAATCTGAATCCAACACTGCTAACCCAAAGTATACCTGTCTTTGGAATCAGTTTTTCCGATACTTGTGACAGATTGCAATGCTTCATTACACCCACGTTTGGTACCTTGAAATCAGTATCAAGCATGATTGCTGCCCATGACAGGATGAGGAAAAATGACCCATAAGGGGCTTAGTCCTTAGCCTCCCAACCACTGTGCTCTATCAAAGTACAGACATGTATGTCATTGCTAACATTCTCCTTTTAATGAACAAAGTGAATTTTTAATGCCGTGATTTTTGTTGCTGTTTGGTCATTCGGTTCTATCAGACTCTTTGTGACCCCATGTGGGGTTTTCTTGGGAAAGATCCTGGAGTGGTTTGTCACTTCCTTCACTAACAGATTAAGGCAAACAGGATTTAAGTGACTTGTCCAGAGTCATACAATTAGTAAGTTTCTGAAGCTGAAACTGAACTCAGGTCTTGCTGACTCTAGGTCCAGCAATCCACTGAACTGCCTGGCTGCCACCAATACCATCATTCACTCACTGCTACCAACTCTAACTGGTAAAAGTTCTAAGGCATACTAGTCAAGTCAAGTCACAAACACTGATCACATTCCTATTTTATGCCAGTGTTAAGTAGACAGCTACGTACAAACAACAGGTAAGACAGCAATGACAGGTAATACTGATTAAAGGCCTACAGTGTGACAGGCTATCTTCTAGGTAGATGGGCAGAGGAAGAGAAAAAAAGAAAACAAAGACAGAAAGGACAAGGTCTCCACCTTCAAGGTTATAACTTACTGGGCTATAAACATATAAAGTCACTAGCACAAGGACAGCTAGCTGGCACAGTGGATAGAGCACCAGCCCTGGAGTCAGGAAGACCTGAGTGCAAATCTAGCCTCAAATACTTACTAGCTGTGTGACCCTGGGCAAGTCATTTGATCCTGACTGCATAAAAAAAATACCCCCCAAAAAGTAGCTTGCACAAAATGTGAGCAATATAGAGTAAATAGAGATCACTTCTGGTTGATGGAATCAGGGAAGACTTCAGGGAGGAAACAGCCTTTGAGCTGATCCTTGAAGGGCTGATCATAGGATCCTGGATGGGGTATTTCTTTTTTTTAGAAAGTACATATTTTATTAAAACCTACTGAATAGCAATATCACCATCTGAACTTATTTTTTACTATTTACATTTAAATTAATTAATTTCAATGCATAAATATCATAACAATTTTTTTCCATCACTCCCTCCAAGTCCCCATTGGGACTCCTTGGTTGTTCACTCATTTTTGTCCACCTTTTCTCTTAGTTGGTCATAGTAAATATGTATTCCTCTCCTCTTTTTCTTTTTCTTTTTACATTATTTCATAAATGTCTTTCCAAATTTCTTCCTCTTCTTCATACTTGTTGGTCTTTATATTCATTACATAAATGTATTCCCAATTTATTTAACCATTCCCTCACTAGTGGACAATGAAGTTGTTTTCATTTTTTCATCATCATCATTGTTATTTTGTTGTTTCACTCACGTTCAGCTCTTCATGACCCCATTTGGGGTTTTGTTGGCAAAGACACTGGAGTGGTTTGCCATTTCCTTCTCCAGCTCATTTTACAGATGAGGAAACTGAGGCAAACAGGGTAAAGCGACTTGCCCAGAGTCACACTGTCCGAGGTCACATCTGAACTCAGGTTTATCATTCCATCCACTGGGTTACCTAGCTGCCCTTATTATTATTAATATTATTGTGATTATTTTGCCAATTACGTAGGATGCTGCCATAAAATATTTGAAAAGATAGATATATTCTATTGTTTTTGACAACACTTTCAAGGGACAGTCACAAAATTACTGAGTTCAGAGAATTTCTAGAGCGTTCGCGTCCCAGATGCAGACGGGAAATTCCTTCTAGCTCTGTGTGTCCAATGATGGGATATATTTCAACAGGCAGAGAAGAAATGGGTAGGATAACCCAACAGAAAAGTGAAGGTATGTTTTGGCTACAGGCAAAATAGTAATTGGATTGCAGTATGTGATAACACTAGAAAGGTACTTTGGAGGTATATTTGAAAGGCACTGAAATGAATGCCAGCCTGAGGAATTTTGACTTTATTTGGTACATAACGGGTTTATAAAACACTTAAATCAGTTATTTGATTCTCTCAATGATCGTTAGAGATAGCAGGAGGAAGTCAGGAAAACATGGGTTCGAATTTTGCCTCTGACTCATACTATGAACAAGTCCCTTAGCCTCTTAATAGACCAGATTACTCTCTAAAACTGTAAATTACAGATCTTAATTACTTATCAGTGTTGGTGAAGGAGTTTCCACAGTAGGAAATTCCCATTTAAGATGAAATCACATATCAGAGCCAAGAATGAAAATAAAAACACAATCATTTCAACAGAATAATTGACATTTATATGGTCACTTTCAAGTTTGCCACGTGCATTACATACGCTGGCTCCTTTTAAGCTTCACAACAACCAGGTGAGGTAGGCACCACATATATTATCCACATTTTACACACAGCGACACTGAGGGTCAAAGAGGCTGACTGACTTCATAGTGTCATGGATTTAGAACTATAACGGACATCTAAGATCCTTTAGTTCAACCCCCTTATTTTTACAGGTCAGGAAACTGAGGCCAAGAGAGGTCAAGTAATTTCCAGGATCACACAAGTAATAAATCCAAGAACAAGGATTTGAACCTAAGTCCTTGGACTCCAAATCCACAGTAAGAGACAGAAATGAAATCTGAACCCTGGTTTTCCCAGTTCTACATCTAGCATTCCTTACTACCTCCCTACATATGGGGGGAACATACTACGTTTTTCAGTAGAGAATGGTTCAGATCATGTCTGTTGAGAAGGAAGATTATTTCTAGTAGCAGTGATTAGTGGGAGGAAGAGGAAAACCATTTAAAAATCTACAACAGGGGCAGGTAGGTGGTTCAGTGAATAGAGCACCAGTCCTGGAGTCAAGAGTTCAAATTCGGCCTCAGACACTTGACACATTTACTAGCTGTCTGACCTTGGGCAAGTCACTTAACCCCAATAGGCTTGCCTTCCCCCTCAAAAAAAAAGTCTACAACAATAGTTCAGGGGAGAGATAATGAGGGTAGGAGTGAGGTGATTTGGCTAGAGGTTCTGGGAATAGAATTCAGAGCCCTGATAGAATTGTTGTTTAGCAAAGAATCCTCAGGGCTTGATAACCAATTAGATTGGGGGGGGGGGGGCAGGAGAGGAAGAGAAAAGTAAAAAGTCAAAGATGACTCCTGGTTTCTGAGGTTACCATTAACAAAAACAGGGAAATCAGAAGTAGGAAAGAGTTTGGGCAGAAAAATATTGGTTTAATTTCAGGCCTACACGCTTGCTGATATTAAATCAATTTCTTCTACAAAATGGTTTCATCTTGTACCCAGAGGGCAGTTCTCCAGAACAGAACTCATTATCTTTCCCTATTTCTGTCCAGGGCACCATCTTTCTTCTAGTCAATCAGATTTTCAATCTAGAAATTATTCTCAACCCATCACTCATTCATCCCACCTCCCCCTCATATTCAAGTTACTAAACCTTGACCATTCTGCTCCCTCGACCTCTTTGAATTCTCTTCTCTATAACTATACCATGACCACCTCAGTCCAGGCCTTTAGTTCTCATAAGAAAGACTGCAAAGCCTTCCTGTTTTCCTTGCATCCAGTCTCTCCCTTCTTCAACCAATCCACCATACAGTTGCCAAAAGTGCAGGTGAGATCATGCCACTCCTCTGCTCAGGAAGTTTCACCTGGCTCCCCAATGCTTCCTCTGTTTGGAATTTAAAGTTCTTCACATTTGATGAAACTTACTTTCCAAGCTCATCATATGTTAATTCTCTGAATGAATTCTAAGCTCCAGCCAAAATGGCCTAGTTAATGTTACCCAAACATGATATTTCATTTTCCACCTCCATGCCTTTGCACAGATTGTCCCTGAAAATTAGGATGTTCTCTCTCTCTTTACCTCCACCTCCTGGAATCTCTAGCTCCCTTCAAGCTTCAGCTCCAACACCATCTTCTTCAAAAAGCCTTCACTAATTCCCCCAGTTGTGAATACCTGCCTCAACATTTTTTAATTTTATGTTTGTTTTTATTGGCCAAGGCTTGCCATATCTACCTTTGTAAGCCTTCTCTTCTATGCCTCCTTTTCTCCTCTGACACTCATCATCCTGGTGCAGGTCCCCATTACCTAACTCCTACACTACTGCAATAGACTGCTAGCTGGCCCCTTGTCTTAAGTCTCTCCCCATTTCATCCTCTACTTAGCTGTCAAATTCATTTTCTTAAAGCATATGTCTAATTGTGACCTCCTCCCCACCCCCTGCCCCACTATTCAATCAAATCCAGTAGTTCTGTATCACCTTGGGAATCAAATATGAAATCCTCAGTTTGGCTTTTAAAACCCTTCATGACCTTTCCCCTTCCTATCTTTCCAGTCTCCTTAAACCTTAGTCCCCCTTCACGTATTCTGCAACTGAGTGACACTGGCCTTCTGGCTGTTCCATGAACAAGACACTCCATCTCTCAGCTGCAGGCAATTTTGCTCATTGTCCTCCATCTCTGGCGCACTCTCTTCAACTCTGCTCTGTGGCTTCCCTGGTTTCCTTCAGGTCTCAGCTAAAGCCCCCCATTCTTCCTGCCCACAAGCTTCTTGGTTAATAATAGTCAATAAACATTTATTAAGAACCCATTATGTGGTTTTGTCCTTTGTTCTCAAAGAGGACCATGACATCAAGGAGATGATGACGTGACTTGCAGTTGACTTTGATTTGAATGAGGGAGGGCTATGCAAGGCCACCAGACTCACTTTCTCCTCCAGAGCCATCTGGGTCCAATGGCCAGATATTCATCAGGGCAATTGAAGATGGCCCAAGATGCACTGGGAGATCTTGGACCATCTGACTTTCCCCTGACCTTCCATGTATGCCATCTCCTCCATTAGAACATGAGAGCTTTGAGAACACAGGCCACCTTGCTTTTCTATTTGTATCCTTGGAACTTATCACAGAGCTTTACACGTAGGCTTCATTAATTCGTTCACAATGGAATACTTACATAATACTACTTGATAAAGGGGATTATGTTATCTAGAGGTCTACTGTCTAACTCATTAAAATGAGCTGTGCTTGTGTCCGACCACAATTGGCTTTGACAGACATATCAATTTTTACAGTCAATTTTGTAACATTAAAGACAAAGATTTGTACAGATGTGATCAATTTTAATAAGTGGGCTAATCAGGATAATTTTGCTTTATCTTAAATGAGCCATATTACAATATAACATAGGTAAATCACTTTATTTAACAGATGTATTCCTAAAATTCTGTATGTAAACTCAGCTTTAGCAGATCAGCTGAAATGTATCAGGGGAGCTTACTATTTAAAGGAATTCAATTGGAAATGCTTTTGTGTAGATTCCCTCAATTAATTTTTTTATAAATTATATAATTTATTTTAATCAAGTCATAGTTTCCTATGATAGAAGAAACATTTTAATATGGAAAAAAGTCAGATCAAATCACCACTTGTATCTCCACAGGGGTGGGGGAGTGGAAATTAAATACATCTTTTACTTATTTTGTTTGGAAAAATATTTTGTTTGTTTCTTTTACACTATTTTGTTTGGAAAAATAACATTAAGACAGAAATATTACATGAATGAGTCTATTAAAGCACGGAAAGGGGGAAGTTTCCAGCATATATATGTTCACTAATGTGTAAGACAGAAGACAAATTAGTCTACTAGAATGTTGCCCTGTCTTTAAAAATTAATCTTCTCTACACAGGCACTATGGTAGGGAGATCCATCATGCCCTACCAGAAAGTCAGAGGGGTAGGGAGAGGACATAAGAGAAAGCAGATTGGGGGAGGGGTTATACAATGGAATGGCTGTTTTGAGGTGTTGGGTAGGGGAAAGATGGGGAGAAAATTTGTAACTCAAAATCTCGTGGAAATGAATGATGTAAACAAGAAAATAAATTAATTAATTTATTAAAAAATTAATCTTCTCTTTGGTTATTTGAGCATGAGAAATGTGAGGACTGACTCAGGGACAGAAGTCAGCAGGTAATCACTGAATGAAAATAGCACTGGCCTGATAGTCAGGAGACCTAGATTCCAGTCCTGACAGTTACTAACATATATGACCTTAGGCAAAGAATTAAGTCCTTTAACTTCTGTAAGTTAGTTTCTTCACAAAGACTAAAATTCCACCAGGGCAATCAACCCAAGAGAAACTCAAACAGGATCAAGTTCAATAAGTAAGAAAAAGGGGACCTATCAAAAAAGGCTGGTGAAGGTACAGCTAGAAAGCAGTTCGAGTCACAAAGAATAGTGTCTTAGACTGCTGGTTTATCGTAGGTCAAAAGTGTGACCCAGAAGCCTAAAAAGTTAGTGTAATTTTAGGCTGCATTACAAAGCAGAATGACCAGTTCTAGTTCTGTTTTGGGCAGCTCACACCTAGAATAATACATTCAGTTCTGGACACCACATTTTAGGAAGGATATCTGTAAGCTGGAAAATGCACAGAGGAGAGAAAGCATAATGGTAAATGGTCTTGAGTAAACTGTCATGTAAAAATTGTTAAGGATGTATAGTTTAAAGAGGAAAAGGCTAATAGAAGGGAATTTGCAAGCTGTCTTCAGGTATTTGAAGGGCTATTACATGAGAAAAGGTTTAAGCTTTTTTCATCTTTCCCCCAAAAGGAAAAACTAGGAGTTATGGGTGAAAGTTGCAATGATACAAATTTAACCTTCATGTAAGGAATACTTTTTAGAAATTAGTCATTCCAGAGTGGAATGGATTTTCTGAAGGTGGTAGTGGGTTCTTCTTCTTTAGGGACCTTTAAGTAAATAGTGGTTGATGACCTCTTGTTAAGGGGTATTATATAGGATATCATTGTTCATTTAGGAGTTGGTCTAGATTAGGGGTGAGGAACCACATGTGGCCCTCTAGGTCCTCAAGTGTGGTCCTTTGACCCAATCCAAGTTTGAGGTTTGGATTCAAAGGGTGACACTTGAGGACCTAGAGGGCCACATGTAGCCTCGAGGCTACAGGTTCCTCACCCCTAATCTAGATAGTATCTGAGGTTCCTTAACAAAACTAAGATTCTGTAATTCTGGTCTGCAGAAGTCATAAGTTCATGAAGTTATTTGGATACACATACATACACACACTCCCAATCAATTTGATATTTAACCTTCATCATATTCCCCAGTTTTCCCAGAGTTATTCCATCTATATCTGTTTTATAGCATAGAAAGCCTAAGATATGATTTGTCCTTAAGAATCATACTATGGTGTAATGCAGTTTCCCATCTTTCCTTTTTCAAGACATTCCACAAAGGAAAAAAATATATATATACCCAAACCAAGTTATTCCTAGATTTTTACTTCTGAATTCAGTGTTATCCTTCCACTTCAATTTTTAGCAAACTAATACTTTTTTTCCTCTATGAGCTTATCTGTAATTTAATAGTTCTTAATAGCTATATGATAAAACTCATACAAAGCAAGGGATTACAGGAAATAAGCATACATTACTATTGCTGCTAATTTTTCTAAAGAATGTATTTAAAAGACATTGTTGATTAAAAAACTTGAAATTGAGATTAAATTCAACAATGACATTCTCTTGTTTGTTACTTGTCAACATGAAATTAAAATTGTCAAAATAATTTATCTAAAACAACCAGAACTAAAGCTCTTTAATTTTACCTTTATCTTCTTGCCTTAATTATGGAAATCAATCATCCCCTTCATTAAATCTTTATGTACACAAGATGGCAGCTTATTCATGGCTACTCCAAGAAGTAATTAAAGTTCTGAGAAAATCTACTTTAAAAAACCTTTCCTATCTGCTTATGGAGCATGCCATAATAACAATCATTATTTCACTAATCAGCACAAAATCTGAATTATATGCAGTCTGAAAAATCAAACTTACCTCCAATAGATGAGAATACCCACTAGAACCACTAGACAGATAAAAGTCAGGGCTGATACGATCACAAGAGGTATAACTGTCTTCTTCTCTGATTCCAAACCCTCAGCTAGACCAATACGAGATTCATGGCTACTATTACTTGCTTCTGCAGTCAGAGAAAATTGAGATAGTTTATATTTAAGCATAATGAAAATTCACAGAACTATTGAATTGCAAAACTATATGTTTCTACTTACCTCATATGTTTTGACTCTATAATATCACATTAGATGAATATGCTTATAAATAAAATTTTGGAAAACAAAGACAATAAGTAAAATAGACTACTTGAACAAAAGAAACATGGCACCCTGACTGTAAATGACACATCACCTTCTTAGAAACTAGAGTTTGGTTTTTTTAAAGGCAATTAGAGATTTAACGTGAAAAAAAAACTATCCATCACTAAAGTAAGTTTAGCAAAGGCAACAAATGTATTTTATTAGATCATCATTAAATATCTTGACATTCTCAAAATTATTTTGGTGTAATTCTTTCTCTCTTTGCAATTCAAACAAATCCTAATGCAATAAGCTACTTCAACTGACTGCTTCACTTTATTTAAAATTATCTTCTTGACTCTGACTTATAGGCTATTTAAAAATTTTATTTCGAATTCCTTCTATTTTTCCTGTATCAAAAATCAAAGTATTAAATGTGAATTGAAGAATTGCATAGTTCCCAAAGCTGATTTTTAATTTTAAAAATACTAAACAATGAGAATGTATGAATCCATTCTTCAGATTAAATTTAAAGGCATGAAAAAATATACTTCTTTTGTGACTAGAATTCACATACAAAACTATATTCTCACCTGGATTATCACTGTTAACTGGAAAAAAGGCTTCATAGCCGTTATGGCTAGTTAGTTCCCATACTATAGAATGCAATCAGGCTATTAACAGTTCTTGCCTTATATTTCACATGGCACTCAGTAGGAAAGCAAGTTTAAGAACCCATTTAAACCCTTCATTAGAATCATTTCCTCAAAGATAATGGATTAAGCTGCTATAGCATTAAGGAATTCCTGGATCTGTTTCAAATACTTGGAAAAGCTCTAAAAAGAAGGAATTGGTTCGCATTGTTCAATGAACTTGGTATAGTTGATGTTTCCCTAATGGTCATCATACTAACTGGAATAAAGTACGTGGGGAATCAATTTAATTAGAAACATTTTAAGAAATATAAAATTAAAGAACAAATCCAAGAAATGAAAATGTAATCTCAAAATATATTAAATTGAATAATAATTGAGATTTATAAAAGGAAAACTCTTATAGCAACATAGGAATGGTGACTTGATATTGTTTTTACAAACTCAAGGCTCAACTTTTTATTGAGCCTCCCCAATCTTCAAGAAAAGAAATTTTGCTGGCAAATATCACATGATACTCTTATGCAGGAAGGAAGGAAAGATAACCTAGGTCCATAAAATATTTTATATTTTAGCACTACTATTCTACTATCTGCTAGAAATAACAGAGTGTATATCTGCTTCCATATAATGATAACATAGGATGAAAAGGGTGAAAAAAGTTCAAGTCAGTGGGCTGTCACAGTGCCAATTCACTTCTTTTTCTGCTCTTCTGTTTCTCAGTCCTGTCCTCATTAACTAGAGAGAGAATTTCTGTTTCTCTTATGGTTAATATACTTAGCCCATTGTGGAAGGCAGGATTCCTAGCTACTACTCATTTCCATAGGAAAGGATGGGTTGCTGAAATGCTCAGCATGATGTCCAGCTAGCTAAGTGGTGCAGTAGATAGAGCACTAGGCCTGGAACAGAGAAGACCTCAGTTCCAATCTCGCCTCAGACCCTTACTTACCTGTATGACTCTGGGCTAAATACTTGACTTCTCTTTGTTTTACTCTCCTCAACTGTAAAATGGGGCTAATAATAGTACCTACCTCCTAGGATTGTTGTGAGGATAAAATGAGATTTGTAAGGCACTTAGTACAGTGCCTCGCAAACAGTAAGCATTTAATAAATGCTTATTTGTTTCTTCTCTCAACTAATATGATATATATTGGACTACACAAGTAGTTCCATTTTTATGATTCTGAATAAAGATATTTAATGTTGGAAAGGTAAATCTTAAGACTGTTCTTATCTTTAACTGTTGGAGTAGTGATATGTGACAGACATATAAAAGATAAAGAAAAGTAAAACATTCAGCCATGTTGCCCCTGTCTGTACCAAAGGACAGCACTTCTGCTAATGAGGCTAGAGTCACTGGCTGGTACGATCACAGTTACTATGTTCCCTGATTCTAAATATTTTTACTAGATTAAAATATGACTCATGGTTATCATTTGTCTGGAACTTGCAGACAAGCAAAAAAAAAAGGGGTTAGACTCATTTTGGGGGTATAGATTTGTCTGAATCGCCACAACAGCACACAGCACCATGTAGAAACTTATTTGGTATTTTTAAATATCTGCATATTTTGTGTTATACAGAAAAAATGTCAGTTCATCCAAAAATTATGTTTTAACTTTTCATCCAGATTATTTTGACATTTTGTACAAATAACTTACACTGACATTTACAAAATATCCGAATGAACTAACATTAGTGCAGCTTGTTTGTGGCAATCTTTTGAGAAAAGTTTTCTAGCAAAAAAAATTAATTCTTTAAAAAGAATTTTTACCATTAATGCTATTTTGGTTCTCTTTAAAAGATAATACCACAATACACTTTTCAAAACATATACAACAAGATAATCATATGTATACATAACAATTCAACTATTCAAAATGTGAAATGCTTAGTTAATTGACATGACACTTAACTACCAATAGACTTTTCCCCCTGCTAAATGTAACAGCTTTTTATACAAAGTAAATTTAGTTTATCTGATTTCTACATGTTATTTGACCAATGAAATGTGAAGTATATTAATAAATAATTGGGTAATAAATGATAAATACTGACATTTGAACTAGTTTTTGAAAATAAAATGTAAATTTGGTGGTAAAATAGGCGTGCTAGGTATGGTAATTGTAGGTCTTACTTATAAACTATAATTTCTAGTCATGCTCAAATTTAGTATCTTGTTCAAAGAAAATATTTGAATCATAGATGTGATTAGAACAGAACTTCATCTCTCTGAAAAACTCCTGATGGGAGCATATGAAATACCAAAGCTACAGTAAACTGTAAGAACCTACTTTGTATAAGGCACTGTAGGCTGGGTGCATCACATATATGGAATTCAATTCCACCTGTAACCATATGATAATTTTACAAAAAAAGAACTCTCAGAGAATCAATGTCTATTATTTTTAATAACTACTATTAGCTTCTGATAATGGAAATTATGTCCCAAATTTCTTCTCACTAATGGGTGAACATTAAATCAATATAATAATTTTTATCAGCAAGTTGTTTGGTTTCAGAAAATCATTTAAAAATGGTAAGCTCGTTTGCAGTTGATCCAGCAATGTACTAGATCCAGTTGTAATGAAAATATATTAATGTATTAATGATGAGTAACAATCTAGGAAAACTGAGAAATAAATGGATTCTTGAAATTCTTCTCTAAAGCTCATATTCTGTTAAAGCTCTGACAACATGACAGAGTTAGAAAATTCTGGAACAATCTATTTTTTTAAAAAAGCCCATTAAAACAACTACTACAAAAAATCTTAGCTAGATAGCACTCCATGCATGTTAGCCCTAACAAATGCTCCATAATACATCAACTATGAATTCATTATAAATTTTCACGTCAGAATTTTAACAGCTGAAATCTAAATGTAACGTTAAATAGACAGTTTGATTGCAGAGAAACCTCATGACCAAAATGTACCCACTTTTAATTGCTGCTGTTGCACTAAAAGAAAATATGCAATATAATTTAGCGGAAGAAAATAACATAGAGGAAAATTCTTTAATGAGGTTGACGTCTAGGTGCTGGGTTATAAACAGGAGCTATTAGTAAGTCAAGCAACATATTAAACAGTATCTTCTGAAGTACTGTCAAGATTTCAAATCTTTTCATTGCTAATTACAGATAATGCTCCATTAAATTTAATTAAAGCAAACTATAAATAACATGATCTCTTTGGTGTAATTAACTTGTATCCTTATGTGCATAATGAAACCATTTCATAATTCTTAAGAAAAATGTGTATTATGTAGCTTTGTTGTTTTTTAAAACATCTAGCTAGCAAAACAATTTTCATTAAACCGTTAAAAAAGCATTAATTTTACAGAAGAATGTTCATTCATTTTTCTCTTTTCATATGATTATGATGCATATCAATAATCAATATATGAATTCCTTCTAGAACACTAGTTAGAAGCAAACGGTGCAGTATTTTGTTGCCTGACACTGCCCTCTTCAGGTAACAGCAAGATGATCAACCAAAGAGAATTGCAAAAATCCTCAAATTGTAAACATACAGTTCAACTCTTGAGTTATTTTTATAGCCCACTACTGTTTATTCCAAAGGAGCAATTTATTGTTAATTTTCAGAAATTTCTAATTGTTTTGTGGCTGCTCAAAAGAATTGTGTAATCATTTTTGGAGGGGCCAAGGGAAGATCTTATGACATACTTTTAAGAATTCAGCTGACTGAGGTGGCTAGGTGATACAGTGAATAGAGCACCAGCCCTGAAGTCAGGAGGACCTGAGTTCAAATGTGACCTCAGACACTTAACACTAGCCATGTGACCTTGGGCAAGTCACTTAACCCCAATTACCCTGCCCTCCCTCTCCAAAAAGCAAAAAAAAAAAAAAAAAAAAAAAGAATTCAGTTGACCAAGGTATTTTAGACCTGAAGAGTTCTAGAATAAGATTATTAAAAAATAAACAATAACGAAAGACATTATTCCAAAAATTCTAAAATATGCAATCTCTGTAAGCTTACTTGAATACTTCACTTTTTGCCTTTACTGACACAGTTTGATAGCTGTTCCTTAGTAGATGGTGTCATGTTCTGCAGTGGCCTAAAAACTTAAATTAACTGGTATGGAACTTTCTGGTGATGAGCCTCTCCAAACTGAGGGAAGCTTGTCCTCAGAGACAGATGCAGAGTCTGGGTCCATACCTGAAGCCATTCCTATATGACTTTGTGTTCCACTAGCATATCCTTCAAGAAACCTGGGTCATCTCTATGCTAAGACATGTCATCATAATGAGACTTGATATAGTTAATTAGATGAAATTATTTAAAATCATATTGCACAATGGCCAGTTTATCTCATGGAATACAAAATATTGGGGAAATATTGCTAAAAGTAATTTAAGCTATTTCAGGCAAAATAAAGAGGACAAAAAACTTGACTATTCTTTTGAAATATAAGGATCACATTCTGAAAACTACAGAATGTTAGATAATAAGAACAATGGAATGTCAAGTGCTACTTTGACTCCTCTGTATCTTGTTCCTGATTTAGTCTGTCCCCAAAATATACCGCAGATTATCCTTCTTTTGTAACATACGCTCACATATTACATATCTCTACTCTGTCAGTAGAATAACACAGCTAAATAACACAGCTAAATACTGTACAAGTTTACAGCTCTGAGACTGATCCACAACTAACCTGCCTCAGAAACGTTGAACACTGATTGACCGTTAGTAACAGATGGTGCTGATGACTGTGGTGATCCAGGGGTTAATTCTGAGTCACCTGCTTGCAGGGTCCCTTCAGTGTCTCTCTCATTTACATCAGGAAAACTGAAATCTGTTGAAGTCTCATTATCATTAAAGCTATCTGAGGTGCTTTGACCAGAGCCACTCTCTTCATCACTTGTCAAAATAGCCAAAGACTGAGATTCTGAGGTATCAGGAAATTGAGTATAACCAGTCTGAATAGAATTTCCCACTGTTGTTGCATCACTGTGTCTGGGGGGTAGCATGTTCATTGAAGTGGGCTGTTCATGACTTATGTCCATGCCAGAGCTTAGCTGACTATCTGAGACTGAACCTGTTGTTTTCATTTCTTCTTCAGATTTCTCCGATGACAAATATGGGATTAGGTTACTCTGATCCACAAAATTGTTTACTTGAGCATCTGAATCATCTACTATCTTTTCCTGAGATTCTCTATATGAGATACATGAGATACAATTTTTTACAGATATACCATCATCATCATCATCAATTTCATCACTATCATCCTCATCATCATTACCATGGCCACCACCAACTACAAAATTAGCTCTAGATCTGCTACTCAGGGTTAACCCAGGAATTGTTTGGGAGGGAACTAATAACCCAGTTAAAGTTTCAGTGCCTTCGATGGTGGGAAAGGCAGCTGTAATTGAGATATGCATATTTGGTAAAGGAAGAGCAATGTGATCAATATATTTACGTGTATCAGAAGCAACCAGGGTTACAGAAGATGAAATATCATCAGTAAGAGAATTAATTGTGTTATCATTAGAAAATTCATCTGAATAAATATGCTTGCTTATATGAGTATTTGGCAGCATATCAATGGAGAAATCAGGAGTCCCGACTGCAGGTACAGCTGTGGGAGGAAATGCACTGGTAATCCCCACATCGGTAGACTGGAACCAATCACCATTACTATACAATGAAGGCTCAACTTGGTGTGATATTTCACTTTTAAGTAAAATGGCTGTGACATTTTCCTCATTTGCATAAGAAATGGTTAAACCTTGAAGCGAAGCAGTGGGTAGGCTAGAGGTAGGTGATAATACATCAGCAACTGGTACAGAGGTAGAATGCTGCACGTTTTTACTCGAAGCAGAATCAGATGCCATTGGATGCAATATTGAAGAACAATTTTTATCAACCATGGAGGTTTCAACCAATATTGGATCACTAGGCACAGCTGGGACAGTTTTAAGCAGAGTGCCAACATCAGAGGACTTAAAGGAAGTTTGCAGCAAGGCTTCATTGCTTAAGGAAGAGATGGCCTCGGAAAACAATGGCTGTGTTGGAGACAACATTTCACTAGAAGCAGCAGCAGCAGCAAAGAAAGCTTGCTCTGAGATTGCACTAAACATAAGCAAAGTGTCGCCAAAAGCTGGGGATGTAGCATGCAAAGGTTGAACTGAAATGTGATTTTCAGAAACTTGACTAATTTCAGGACCAAAAACCTTAGGAGTGTGAAGAGCAAGGGACACTGGAAGGATTCCCTCTGTGCTAGAAACAGGAACTGAGGTTTCCTGTAAAGATACATTTAGTTTAATTATATTGTCACTAGATGTAGGGAGTTCAGGCATCGCTGTACTTTCAGAATGGTAAGCCATTTCATTAAAAGAGGAAATCTGCTGTACTGTCTCATCTCCATCACTTTTATGAAGCAGCTTATTAACATCACTAAACACAGATGTTGTATATGTAAATTCATCTACAGAAACAGGTGAAGAAATGTTAAGTGCTGTCAAGCCATCTGTGTCAGGCAAAAGGAACTCACTACCAGAGTATGCTCCAGACCACTCCATCTCACTAGAAAGAACCTTTGTAGGCTCCTGGAAAGATTCGGTTTGGGCTACAACAGTAGGCTTAAGCATCAGTACTTTGTTATGGCTGCTAAATAAGGAACCCTGGTGAACAGAATCATGAATAGCTACTGTAGTATCATAGGAAACAGGAAAAGTCCGGAGGGAGTCTCTATCAGGCAAAGCATAAGCAAGTTCAGATACTGTAGAAAGTACATGCATCTTTAAATCACTGCTGGACGGTTCAACTTGAGAAAGCACACGTGTTTTATTAAGGGCACCCAACTCATTAGCAAGTACAGATGTCTCTGAAGTAGCTTGAGCAGTCTGATGTGGTATCACATCAGAATATTGATCAAGATTAGGCTGTAATAATGAATCAACAACCTCAGCCATTGGTGAAGAAGCATGCAGGGACACTTTATCACTGGCAACAGCTGGAGTAGCTTGTGGAAAGATTTGAGAGACTGTATACAGATGGTGAAGCACTTCACTACTGAAGGGAGCAGAGGAATATGGAAGCAAAGGTATATCATCATAGGAAGACAGAGTGGATTCAAATGACACACCAACACTGGGAAATACAGGTGTAGCATGCAAGGTCAGATCACTAACTGAAGCAGCAGGGAGAGTACTGTCGAACATTTGATTGTCAGACAACAAAGGGGTGACTAGAGGAAACACTTCACTACTGTAGGAAGGTTGGAGAGGTATCTCACCATTGTATCCTGGTTGAGTTGTCTGAGAGAGTACCTCACTGGCAGCTGAAGTAGATTCTCGGTGTCCAGAGGTTGGAGAGAAAGAATGAGGGGTTACTTCAGTAGGGAAATAAGCAAAGGTAGAATAAGGGGGCATTTCTAGATCCACAACTGAAGTATCCTGGGACACCAATGGACCAATGGAAGAGGATACTGTAGCTGCTACTGATTCCTTGTTGACTGTATCAGTAGAACTAGCATGAGATAATTTCTTATCATCTGATGTAGCATCAGGATTAGTTGTCAAATCTGTCATGTTATGGAACCATACATTTTCATCCATAGAAGGACTCTTCAGAGACTCTTCAGAATCTGACGAATTGGAATCTTTAGAAGTATTTTTGGCATATCCTGGTAGAAGGACATCATAGGAAATGACGTATCCATGAGATATGTTCTCTGATACAAATGGCACAGCTGAAGTTGAAGGAACAGAGCCAGAAGAATCATCGCCACCTGATTCAAATTGAAAATTGGTTAATAAACTATCTTCTTCACGACTATCAGTTGATGTTTCTTGGGATTCAGCAATTGAGACATGTGAAGAATCTGAAGTTTCAGAGGAACTAATCTGTGAGAAGTGAAGAGTAGTTTTAGAACCATAATTTGGAGAAGTTGTTTCTACAACATCGGTAATATTTTGAGAAATCCAAGAAATATCTTTGTCTTGGGCTGATAATTCAGTCACTGGTTGGTAAGTACTATAAAAGATTACATTATGGACATCCCCCTCTTCAGAGAATTCACTCCCTTCTGTAAGGTACTGATTGGTTTTATCCTCACTGGGTTTTGTCCTCAATTTGAAGTCTGATGTAGTAGTGACTTGGGGCTCCTTTCTCTGTATTTGACTTGTGGCACTTGGATTTACTGCAGTTTCTGGTTCCATCTCTTTCTCATCATCTTCCTCCTATAAAAAAGTAATCAGAAAATTCCAACTTTTAAAAAAGAATACCTAGGAAGTAAGAGAAAGAGAGTAAATCAATACTATTTCCACATCCATTGTGGTAAAATATTTATTTACTGTGTGGTTTTAGTTAATGCCCTCATGTTTATAAACTACCATCATAGTGACGCTTTGATTTATTAAATTTTATAGAAGGTTCCTTAAATGTTGACTTCCTTTCAATTGAAGAAATAATTAAATTAATGAACACCACAGTTTCTAAGAGAAGAAAGATGGTATGTTTTTATTCATTGAGAGTGTTCTTTAATAATATATAAATTTATTTTCTTGTCTCTATGATTCTGCAGTTCATCTGGTAGCAAGTAAAGTAGTAATTAACTCACTGGACCATGAATGCCAAGTAAACTATTGACTTCTAGACATAACATTGTTAGAAATCAATGTTGACTTGTGTTTATGTCAGAATTAAGCATTAAGTTATGGGGCTACAAAACAATTATTTTCCTCAGGAAGTATTTAAAGCAGTGGTGTCAAACTCAAGTGGAAATATAAGTCACTAAACCATGCATAAGGATCCCTGCAGGGTGAATGCATGCTGACTTAAACACCACAAATTAACATTATATATGTTCAATTTTTATGTATTTTGTTAAATATTTTCCAGTTACATTTCAAACTTGTTCAGACCAGAGAGTTTAAGGTGTGTGTTTGACAAAAGCCTGGTTTAGAATACCAATGTGGGGCTAAACTGAGGTTCTAAAAATTACTCATAAACATGTAACTCAAATCACCTAGTAAAAAATTTGGTGTTTAGCCTAAATATATATGGGGATCCTGAATGCCTAAGCCTAGATTCTGTTGTCCTTCAAAATCACCTGGGTGACTGACGAGGGGCATTTCTGCATGGAAGTTAACAAAATGTCCCACAATGCTTTGTGCTCTCATAAAGTGTGTCTCTTATTATGAAGTCAAATTTATATGTTCCAGGAAAACTAAATTCTAAAATAAATGGAGGTATATTTTTTGTCACCCAGGCCCATGGTATTGGGCATCTGCATGTCAAATAATTTATAGATCTATACTATTCTACTGTTTCTAATAGCTTTGAACTAGGTGGGTTGATCATACAACTGAGACAGAACTGACCTGGGGGCAGCAAAATCCTAAATTTGACAAAGGGATTAGATTCTAATTTGACCAATACATACAAACACACAGAGAGATGCATCCTACTGAGACTATTGTAGAGCACTGGACTTGGAGCATGATGACCTAGGTTAAAATCCAATTTCAGATATTTTACTGTTTCTATGTCTTCAGTCTATAAAATGGGTATAATACTATTTGTACTACCTACTCCTCAAGGCTAGTGTTCTAAAGCTTTGTGGAACCTTGAAGTTCTATGTTAATTACTTTGACCAAAAAATTAAGTTTGTTAACTTAATTACCAATGAAATATGCATAGTAAAATAATATTGACAGTATTATTTTCTTAGGCATTTGTGGCAATACTAAATACGAAAGTCCTATTCTAAGGCTTCATTCTATGCACAGAAGTGAAATGGGATCTTGGAATTACACCAGCAGAGAATAAACATTGGTACAGTCTTCCATGTACTATATGATTTATTAAAGGTTCAGAATTACAAACCTTAGAGAATTTCATCACAGAATAGGCCACAGGGTGATTAACTTTTTGACCATATTTGAAGATGAGGAATTCCAATCTCTGTTTGGAACAGGAGTAGCAACACTGATACAATCAGAGATTCTTGAAGGGTTGTAAATGTTAACTATATCAGTAAGCATATTGGCTATAATTGTGGCAACATGCTTTTAATTAAGGTTTTTGCTCTTCCAAATATAACAAACTCAGACAAAATTTTATTATCGGTCTTTAATCATCTCTCCTTAAACATTACATGTAATTTGCTTTACTTTATTGATGAAAAACTAATACTACTTCGTTACTTCTATAACAAGTTAATAATAAATTTCTTCAGTGGGAACATTTTCCAAGTTGGCAAACCAAAGCCAAGTATATATTTTTACTCAGGATGAAGTGTTTAGGAATCAGGATTATAAAGACATAGAACCTTAGAAGTCGTTTAGCTGAACCTTCTTTCAAAAGCAGAATAAATAAATGATACCTTCAATAATATTGGTGAATGGACACTTTGGGCAGTCGGAAAGTACTGCCTTACAAAGTAGCTCCATCTTATTCCTGCCTAACTCTAAATGTCAGAGAATTTAGCTTGGTATTCAAGGTCTTCCAGTCTCTGTTGTCATCCCACATTTCCAGGATGACATTTCTCATATCACCTCCACGTACTTTACACTTCGGCCAAACTAGACTATCTGCCATCCATTACAGATATCCTCGGCTCTCTTACTTGTATATCTTTGAGCAATATCATTGCCTTATGACTGAACGCCCTTTTATCCTCGCTCCATCTGCTGAAATCGTGCCCATTCTTTAAGCTTCAAATTCACAAAATCTTAGAGTCTAAGACTTCAAAGGGACCAAATGGCCCCATATGGGGCCAACCCGTACTTGAGCAAGAAACCTCTCTATAATATAATGGACAAGTGGGAAATCTTGTCATCAACTGAGCCCTCACCTCCAGTGAAGTGGGAATCCTCTCTTTCCCAAGGCAAGCCAGTGAGCTGTCCCTTTTGCATAGCTCTAACTGTAAAGATATTTTCTATTAAGTCTAAATTTACCTCTTTGCAATTCCCACCCAGAAAACCTAGTTCTGTCCTTTGGGGTGAAGCAAAACAGGTCTAAAGGTGTTTCTTTGTGACATCCTTCAAATACGTGAAGAGAGCTGTCTTGTTCTTCCTACGTCTTTTCTTCTCCGGGCTAATCAGCCCTTGTTCCTTCAACTTATTCTTATATTGCATAAATGCAAGGCTCTTACCCATGTTTGTTCTTCTTTGGATCTTCTCTAGTTTATCAATGTCCTTTCTGAAATATGGTACTCAGAGGGCAGCTAGGTGGAGCAGTGAATTGAGCACTAGCCCTGGAGTCAGGAGGACCTGAGTTCAAATTTGGCTTCAGACACTTGACATTTACTAGCTTTGTGACTTTGGGCAAGTCACTTAACCCCAAATGCCTTGCCTCTCCCCCAAAAAAATCCAAACCTGAAATATGGTGCCCAGAACTGAACAGAATATGCTAGAAGGGTACACCTTCTCTATGAAGTCTTCCCAGATTTCCCAAGGCAATAATGGACCTTTCCCTCTTGGGTCTTGTATAGTACTTTCTTTCCTCTCTCATTTACTTGCGTACCATTTTGTATTAAAGTTACCTACGTATTCTGTGTTATTATTCTACTAGACTGTGAGTTCAGTAAGGGTGAGGGACTATCTTATTTAATCTTTTTTGTTATTCCCACAGTAATCCAGATTTTTTCTATCCAGCACAGAACATAATATATCTGTTGCTTTTCTTGATTTGGAACCCATACACCTATTGATGCAGCCTAAATTTGCATTGGTTCCTTTCAGCAGACATGTCATACTATTCAGATGGAGTTTGTGGTCAGTGATGGTCCTCAGGCCTTTTCAAACAAATTGTTGTTAAATGAAGTCTCTTCACTCCTTTATTAATGTAATTTAGGCAGAAAATGAAATGCTACATTTTACACATCTATTAAATTTATTTTTGATTGTGTTGTCCCATAATTCCAACCTGTTGTGACATTAAAATATTAATTCTATTATCCAAAGGATTCACCATCCCTTCCAGCTTTGTGTCATTCACAAACTTAACGGGCATGCCTTCTATATTTTTACCAGTCATTGACAAAAGTAATTGGTCAGAGTCAAAGAAAAAGCACTATGGCTTGCTACAAGAGCCTTCTCTTTTCCCAGACTGATGATAATTAATCAATCAAAACACTCTGGCTGTGGTTATTTAACCAAATATAAACCTGTCTAATTTGCCAGTATTCAGTCAAAGTCATATTATTCCAACTTAACCACAAATTATGAAATGCTCTCTTTGCTGAAATTTATAAGCTTTTTGTTGACAATTCTTTATATATCAGTCTAGAAAAGCTATCAAATTATGAAATAAGGCAGAGTTTGGCATATCTTGTTCCTTAGAAAACCAAGTGACAGATCCTGATAATTCCCATTTCCTCAATTGCTCCTTCTTTCTTCTAAATAATGAAACTGTCAGTTAGCCAGATAAAGCATTTATCTTGTAGCAGAATGAAACTCAAATGTTATAACAGTTGAATCCTCCTATCTCTATTTTATTTTGGCCAGTTTTATGGTCTATTTTAGGAAGGTATTAGACAAATTTTCTTTCTAACTAGGTGGTCTCCAGAGAAAACTTGTTTTTCTCTCTCTATTTATGTTCACCCAGTTTCTACTCTCATTTTCATGGATTTCCAAACAGATACATACCTACCTTCTTAATTTATAGTAATATTCTCCCTTTCCTTCAATTAACTGTATATTTTGCATACATTAAATCCCTCCACTGCCATATTCTACTCATCAAGCCTTCTTTACTAAGTGCTGTGATATGTATGTGATGAGATTGTAGTGACCTTTTATTGTTAAAAAGTAAAGTTCATTTGGTTTATTATCTATGATCTGTGCAGTGGTGGCAATAAATTCTTGAAATATCATTTCCGATCCTCTTCCATTTTGTTTCTTCTTTAGAATTCTATGTCATCCTTCTACTATCCAGTGAATTCTGTAAGGGTGGAGACTGTGCCTTATTTAAACTTTTTATGGTCTGTCCAGCACTGCTTAACAGCAAACATCTCTTCTAAGTAATATCTGTTGTCTAAAAGTATCTGATTTTCCCACTTTGTCTGCATATCTTTCCTCTTTCCCCCTTAAAATTCAGTTCAATTCTCTCTTTAAGCTCTTTCTGGTATAGTCTTTCCATTAATGTCAAAATATACAATGATAAACTATTGTTCAAAAGACAATTTTCAAAATTCCAACTGGGTAAAAGCTAAGATCTCATATCCCATCTTTAACTGAAGAAGTGGGCATAATCTTCCAAAGTCATGACCTTCAATATCAAAAAATAGTGAAAAGACCCATGGATCTCCAAGTGTTGCATTTTCCTGCTCAGGACTTCAGAAATACTAGATTTATTTCAGATTGTTTGTCTGCATTATTCTTTCTCTATTACTCAGAAGAAGGCAGGTAACAGTTATAAGTGGGTAGTCCTAGTGTATCTCAAATCCTGCTTCAGAAAAACAGTATACCTCTTGGTTAAATCATGCCTATGTATCTATATACACCTATCACTCTACCCTACAGGAAAATTGCCAAGCATCCGAATGCAGCTCTTCATCTTGGGTATGATAATATGACTCCTACCACTTGCTGGGGCTGGTATATTATCCTTAGTTTTTTAATGAGCATGTTTTGCCATTTCTTCTTCAGAAAGTCTGGATTCATACTCCACTATCATATATCATGTCCCAAGAATCATACTTAGAATGTAGATTCAATGGGACAAAACTTCTTCTTTTCCCCCTCAATTTCATTTTCCTTTACTTACCATCCTCTTTAATGACTTTGCTTCCCTTACATCCTACTTGAATCTTTTTCTTCTTCCTTTTATGGGTTCTTCTTTCAACCCCATCAAAGACCCTTTTATTTTTTCCAGTAAACTGGAGAATGGAGAGGAAATTCCCAAGTCTTTTAGCCTTCCCACTAGGAAGAAGACTAGCCTATATTTGCAGGATAACTGGTGACTATCTTGGATAGAAATACAGACATGATGAATACAAATTTCAGTGTCCATACATCATGACTATCCAGACGAATTATAGTTTCATGCTGCTTCCCAATGAAAACCAGTTATTTTAAACTAAGGATTTACTTTCATAATAAGAGCTAATCTACTTTACGGTATTGCCACAAATGTTCAACAAAATATTATACTACCAAAAAAAGATGGTCATACTATGCATATTGTATAAATTTAATGGTATAATATATGTAAAATGCTTTGTATTCAAGTACTACGTAAATATACAAAAAAGGAACACATGGCTAACCTTAGAAACTTACTTTTTTGAACAACTCATGGCTCTGTGTGCATACACAGATGTATACTGATGATGGAAATGAAGCAGATTACTGCTTAGGCAGTCATATAAATTTAACAAATCAAGGATTCAAGATTTTGTTTTCAGTTCCATTGTTAGCTTAAAAACCCTATAATTTAATATATCAGTATTAAAATTTTGTAATATTATTTTGGTCCTTACTATGAAATACACAAATGTGAAATTCTAACTTATTATAAAAATTCAAATATTATCATTCATTAGAAAGGCATTGTGGCACAGTGGGTAGCAGGCTGTCGTTGTTAATTAGAAAGACCCGGGTTCAAGTCTTGTCCCTTGCAATTACTGGTTGTGGGACCATGAGCAAGGCTGTTCAAAGCCTCAGTGCTCCAAGGTAACTCTCTAAAACTATAATTTATAAATTAATTGCTAGTTTTCATTGATAGGAGGAGTTTCCCAACTGAGTGCATGGCATCATAGAAAAAAAAAAATCACTTACTAATAGGTCCTAATTGCTAGAATAAAAGGACAATATTTTAGTCCAAATAAACAAATGATTAGAAATAAAAAATATAAAGTAAACATAATGAATTTGTTAATTGTTTTTTTCCTTCAGGACAAAAATATATTTTCTGAATTTTAATGAAGATAAGTATTTAGGAAATTGATCTAACTTTATACCTAGTACGTGTGTGTGTGTGTGTGAAATATATGTGTGTGTATATATATATATATGTATATATATACACACATACATATATATATATATTTATGTATAGAGATGTTTCTCATTTGGGGAGTTCCTCTTAACCAATGAAATCAGAGCCCCATTTTCTCTCCCTATCCCTGTATTTCTTAAGTATTTCTCTTCCTAATTTTTAACTTGAGTTTTAATACTAAAATTATTGGTATTGGCATGACAGCATAGAATAGTAAATCAGAAATATCCTGGAAAGAAAGTTGGGTATGATATTATAAATTCACTAAAAATAGGGCATTTAATAGACAACTGATAAAGCAGTAGAAATACACATGCATATTTATATATAATGTGAATTTATATACTCTTGATTGCATAACTATTGTCATCATATATAATGTGAATTTATATACTCTTGATTGCATAACTATTGTCATGTGAAACCAGTGATAGAACCACTGGCAGGTTATCTATCTAAATGACTATTAAAATGTTATAAATCAAAATATATTTTCAAATTTCAATAAAGATCTGAATTTAGACTAATAATCTAACTTTAAAGTTAGATCTTTAAATATGTTTTACGGCTATTTTTATATATTACTGAGGTGGTTTTCTTTTGAATGCTAGTGACAGAGATATGGCGTAGTTCTTCAAAAATGAAATGAAACCTGCGCTGTCCACTTTAATCTTAAGTGGGCCTTTTATTACTACAAATAATAATGAACACTATTAACTGACTTCAAATAATGAAAAATACCTTTAATTATTTGTCCAACAATTATCTGAATCCTTATTCTTAATTCAAAACTTTTGGTTTTTCATTAGGTTTCTTAAAGAAAAAGATGAACATAAAAATCGACCTTGAAAAAAATATACCTTGAATAATTCTCCTGTTTCAATGAATTCAGGAAGATCAATCTCTAAAATTAAAAAATAATAATAATTATCACAACTTCCAATTAAATATTTCAACCTGTTGAACTTACATTTGGTTTGTAAAAGGGGGAAATAGTATTTAACAATGTAGGACATTTCACTATTAAAATGAAAAAGTCAAAATTTTCCATGTAAATTTATGTGTTTACATAATATACATAAAAAAAAATTCCCTCAAAAAATACCCTCTCCCAGTTTGGCAAATGGGTTGAAAAGGTGATAATATAAAACTGCTGTCAGGTGTGCAAGAAAAACAAAACAGAATTTTTCAGTCAAATAAAAGTAAAGACTTACTTTCACCCTAAGTACTGCTTACAAAGAACATGGTTTGCTTATGCACCAGAGGCTTACTGGGCACTTTGTGTGATTAGTTCTACCATTTAGCCAACTTTATCCTAAGTTCTTTTCCCAAGCTAGGAGAAAATGGATATTTTGCCCATTATTATTTATTTTCCTGAAGTCACCAGGATTATCATAGCACCCACAATATAACTGAGGCTATGCTGGGTTCTGAACAGAGAAAATTTAAGTGCCTTTTAAGAGAGTCAATGTTACATAGTAGAAAAGCATCTGGGTTCAAAACCTGACTCTGATAGCTACTTAATTTCGCTAAGCCTCAGTAAGAAAGGGATAGTAACATTTGTGCTGCCTACCTCATAGACTAATGAAAAAACATTGTGTAAATGTGTTATAATTCTAATCATTAATAGACCTCAGAGACAGTGAGAATGAGACCGACTCCAATTATTTCATATCACTGAAGGCATACAGGCAGTACCTATACATGCAAAATGGAACAACCAAGTTCAGCAAGATCTAAATATTTCTTATCAGTCTATCAGAATAAATATACTCTTACTAACACAGACTCAGTCACAGAACTGACAGCATTTATAGGCCATATATATATGCCATACTTGCCCAAATCACTGGAGAGCTAGTAGGAATTTCTTCACTTCTAAACATGCCAAGAAATTGGTAGGGGATGTTATTGGTTTCTCTTTTTCAGCTGAGGGGAAAAGAGTTGTCTTGACCAAGAGGGTGATAATACACGATTATTTTTCTCTTACTCCAAAGGGTTTTAATAAGTATCCTCCTCTTATTTATCTCCCACACACACCCTACCCACCTCTGGCATCATACACTTCTACCTCTCCATGCCAAATTCCTGATCCGAGGGTAACTGGTGTGATTTGGAAAATTTTCAGATCTTTTCCCTTCTTTATTCACCAAGACTCTCTCTGTCCCTATTCTTCCCCCCAACATTTTTTTTTACTAAAACTTGTTAGAGGGTTTCTTTCTTTTCATCTACTCTTCTCATCTTTATGTTCTAATGTCCTTCTTCTTTCTCTCCAATGTACCTCCACTTTGCGAGGGAAAAAAAATAGACTAAACTTCTTTTAGGTTAATACCTCTTTTAATGATGTCTTATTTTATGCTACACTTAATATTAGAAGCTGTACCTGAATTTTTTTGCTTTGAATCCTTCGTACTGAGCACAGTACCTTATTCAAAGAAAGAGCTTAATATCTGTTGAATTGAACAACTGATATTTTAAAAGGAACACTACTTGTGTGTAACTGAATAAAATTAAGCTCCCAAGCATATTTAAGATTTTCCTCAACAACATTTTACATATTAAACGGCCTAAATGAAATGCAAATTCTACTAAACATTCCAGTGATAACTCTAAATTTCTAACAAAACCAGTCTTGTTTTATGTATTGCAAAGAAAAGTGAATTACATTAAAACTTTATACATATTAAGTAATCTTTAAAAATAAGAAACATTTTAAAAAGTTAAGAGAGGCTTGTAAATATGAACATAAAATTGTTCATCCCATCCAGCCCCCAGGAAACATGTAGGTAGAACATCAGTGAAGTAAATGTTTTCAGTTACTCACCTGGTATACATATTTTTCCTTGCCCTGAACTATTTCCAAAGCCATTAAACATCCTCTCACCCCCTCCTCCCACCATGGCATTTATGGGAAATATCTATGGAGCCTTAATGAAATATTTCTCTTGTTGTTAAAATTGATGATGACACAATTTGGAAATGAAATTCTTTTAAATGTTATCCTTTTAACTTTTGCAGTTCTCACTACTTAAATCTTTACAAATTCCAGGGAACCTTAAAATGTGATTATTTTAAAAAGAGTACACAGTCCATCACCCATGTAATACTTTCCAAGAAGGTTTCCAAAAAGGATAAAGGTGTTCTGGGAAAATTAGATCAGCTGATGATTCTTTGCTGCAGAAATCAATATTAAACCTCCTTAAATCCAAAATTTGATTCACATTTAAATAGAGTTTTAAAAATTGCACTTCAGTTACATTTCAATACCATTTTTTAATGCTGAGTGATGCACTTGTTACACTAAATTAGAAAAAAAAAACTTAATCTTACCTCTTTTCTGATGAATCTGGGAAAAAATAAAATCATGACAACATTCCCTGGCTTCTCAACATGCTTAGGATGCAGTCTCAAAACAAGTTATTAATCACAGTTGAAAAAGAAAAAAAGAAAAACATGTATTGGAAGAAATCTCTCATGGGAGTAGAAGGATCATGTACCAAGGATGACAGTCAATGCAAGGCTCAACAAACTAAAAAACCTCCTACTTGGAGGTCAAGGACTTGATTAGGCAGCTGTGCAGTTATCTGGGCCAGTATGGAAACAACAGCCAGAGGGCTACTGATTCTATAGTTCAGTAGCTCTGCTTCTATGTCATGAAGAGCAGTGACAGATTTAACTACAGAAACAACTTTGTAACATGATTTCTATGGGTATAGAAAAATGTCTGGAAAAAATGTTAATTAATGGAAACGATGCATTCTTACTGTCACTTTTTTCTTTTAGTTTAAATGTGATTTTATGTTCACATTACCAATCCGCACTGTATCCGAAATACTTTGAAAGTTTTGGCAAAAGGGAAATTTACAATACAGATTATAGAGTTAGATTAATTAACATTTATGACTCGATGAAAGTGACCTTCTTTGAGTAGTCCCTGAAATGTCTGACTTTGTGGCTCATTACCATAAAAAACAGTAGGCTATGTTTGGGGACCGTGGCTCCATTTTGGGTAATACACAAAGGTTCACAGCTATCTCACTAAAGTGTATTTTAAATTCAAGCTGGCTATCAGGCTGAGGTAAATATTGATGAGGATAAATTACCTACAAAGGATCTAAGGCAAGTTTTGGTTTACCCAGACCTGTACCTTACCTCAGAATCTAGGGAATAGATTAGAATTCAAAGATACATTGGAACCACCCACCCATTCAGAGATCCTCTCTACTGACCTTTGGGGCTTAACTCTGGGCTACAATGAGTTTCAAAATACCACATCTGGCAAGTCTAGCACCCTGAAACCATAACGCAAGGTATAAGAATTCAAGGTAGTAACATCTTGAACCTGACCTGACAGTAATGACCTGCTAGCAGACTCTGGTCTGCTAATTCCCCAGAATGTATGGATTAGCACTTATGCTGGTGTATTTCTGGCATTCCTTGGACACTCTTAGGATGTTATACAATATAAGGGAACATAAACTATAATAACTTCAGAATTACATGTCTCTATATATTTCTCAATAACATATATATTTATATAGAAATAAATAAAAATCCTTAATTTGTGTATCCTTCATAATTAACCTTTTGATTTGTATGCTAACTGAAATAAAGCTACTTGTTCATTCTGATTTTGTATTTGACTGTTTGTATAACTGGATTTTCAAAAAAAAAATTCTAACATGTTAGTAACACATCAACATTCCGTAACACAAAAAGCAACACTGATGAAGGTTGGCAGGCAAGGCTTATTTAATTGTTTGAAGGTAAGCCAAATTTTACAGTGCAGAAGTTAAAAGCAAATGTTGATCGCAATGTCTTCCAACTGTGATTTTCAATCGCATTCTAAAATAAACACCAACAATATAGGGCGGTACATTCAAGAAGGACAGATGTGGAGTGATTTAACAAAGACAATCTGTATACTTGCAAGCACATGTTAACAGAAACACATGGTGACCAAATACACCCATGCATTTAAATTAAACACATAGAAACAAAGCTCTGAAAATATGTATTCTCAACAACCTGCTCTGTATATTCAGGAGAGCTCTAGATTACACAACAGCAAATCAGTAAAAGAATCTTAGTTATAGTGAAATGAGAATGCTCCTGGTTTCGGGACTCAAACGCATGAGTGCATAGGAAAACAGTAAAGAGAGAAAATACATGATAACTCTTAAAAGATGGTTGAGTTTACGTTTTTAAAAAGTTTTGTTTCTTGAGATTCATTTTTATAGTAGCTTTAAATGTAAAAACAATACTCAATGGACAATGGAATTTATGGTTATAACTTTGCATAAGACAACAACATGTGATTAAAATGCACAAGCCCCCAATTGGCCACGTCACTCAAAAGTTTAGATACGAATTCTTGGAGGGTTGATGCCTCCTCTTATCTTTATTGAAAACAAAAGTTTTTAATGTATATGAAATCTAAGCTAGAAGGAATAAAACTGACTAAAAATTATTTCTACTCTCTAAAAAACACAAACAAGAAAAATACAATACTTATAAGGCAAAGTATTTCCTCAGTAATAACAGTACAATTCTATGGTGCTTGTTACAAGATTACTGACCTATGTCAGGAAATTGACAGAATGGAAGGTTACCAATAGGAATGCCCTAATATGCAGTATGAAGGGTAAAGGAAGATTTTAAAGCTGGAATCACATTAGTCAGATAATCATAAAATGAACAAATATCATAAACACTCTCATAACCTCTACGTAATACTCTAGGTTTAAGATATTTTATATATCCTATGGAAATAATGTTGAAGATGAGACAATTTCAAATACTACAGTGCAATGTGTAATTAAAACTACTGTAGATGCTAGGGAATGTGATACAATTTGTGCTGATGAGGTCTATATATAATAACAGCAGCTAGCATTTATATATTGCTTAAAGGTTTGCAAAGAGCAGAAAGACCCCAATGCTCCAGTGAAGAAGGCCTTGCATGAAAGGTTACAGGATAGGAGAGGTGAGGAAAAATCCAATTTAATTCATAAAATTTGGCTTTTAGCAGATCCCCACAAAGAACGAAACATCCAAAACACATGCCATTTCTTAAAAGTGAAATCATTGCTGGACTAAATGCTTTATAGGAAACAGACACAGACACAAACATAGACACTAGATGATATGTCCAAGCTACCATTTCAATATGGTGATGCTCGAAACTGTCCAGATCCTTTGAGTAAAGAATGGTGATTAAGCTGCAATATTCAAAATCTTGTATGAAATAGTATTGTAGACACAAGCACAGAACTTGCCCAGGATTCAGGAATCTTGTAGCTTATTTGAGCCAATACAAACTCAGTTCAAAAGATCATTCAGAAACCACTCTTCTACAGAAAAGAAATATTTGACCTCGCTGGAGGTTTAAATGTCTAGCATAGTAAACATGATACGTAAAAGCATAAACACAATCTCAATTTAAAAAAAAAAATTGAAAAAATATATGAATTAAAATTACAATGGTCTAATAAAATCCATGACATTTAAATTAAATATATAATGGAGTTACGTGTTCAATATGGCATACTTTAAAAACACCAAGGGGAGGAAGGATTTTATCACATGGAATATTTATCACATATCCATAACACTGTCAGTGACAGTACCTTTAGGTGGCCTAGTAAGAAGAACTTTGATAAAAAATGCTTAGGAGCTACGTCAAACTGAGTCGATACTTCCTTTTAAATAACTGCTTTGTACTCAAAAACAGTCTTATGTTGGAAAAGAAGACAAGAGAAAGGATTGCTATGTTCTCATGGTCAGAGTGTTATCATATTAAACATGTTTCTATCAGAGTAGTTAATCATAAGCAATGCATAAATACAACTTCAGTAGAAACTGCTTTAGTGCTGTGGCAGTAGTAAGCAAACAGTTTCTGGTGAGAGAGCTAAGCAGTAATTTGGAAGCTTGTGTATTTTAACATGTACAGTGTCCCAACAAAAACACACTGTTTACTGAAGGAGTTATTACTGAATTAGCTAGCATGACACTGGAGGAATCATTAGTGAAAATGCAGTTTGTTTAAAACCAGAAAGTTAGATTCTTTGCCATATGTATTTAGGAAAAACAGAGCATCTAATTTTTTCTTGACACAAACAAAACTGAAACGTGACTTTTCTTATATGGTTTTCAATTTTCATCTAAATGAAAAAACTCCTATTCCAATTGGAGTGGGAGTTTCATTCTTGACATATTCATTATAAAGAAGATTACTGAATAGGTAAGATTTGAATTCCACGAGTTTAATGCTATACAAAACAAAAGGAATAACCTAATTTACATGTGTAAACAGACAAATTATACTTGCCAGCTTTGCTTTTCTTAAATAACAGACAGCAAGGATATACAGTTATTGAATGTGCTTTCAGCCTAACTGTGCAAAGATTTTCATTTAGCAACACCATGCAAAGAAGAGCAATAACACACGAAGAAAATATAATTAGAAGCAAATTTTAAAATAAAATTTGTTCTTGGTTGGAAGAATTCAGTAAGGAAAATGTTAAGATACGAAAATATACTGCTAAATAAACCAAGGGAAAACACTTGGTTGCTTTGAAATAAAAAATTCAAAATCTGTTACATGATCTTAAAATCATGTATTTACTTACTACAAGATATTTTTAGGGCTAAGAAAAGAAAATTAAAATGAGAATACTTTTTAACAACATTTAATTAAAGTCTTCACTTACATAACAACTTCATTTGAAGACTATTATATATCTTATAAACAGGAATTATTGCCATCATTTCAAAAATGGAGAAATATGATATTATAAATTAATGTCATTTGCTTGATTTTTCATAGCAGTCAGTGATATAATCAGAAATGAATTCCATGTTCCACAGGGATAATTTTCTGCTGATTTTAATACTAGATAATATATTAGGAATCAAGAAAGCAAGTTGTTGTCCCTCCCATATTCCATCCCATTGATTTTTAAGAAGATTCTATTTTATTTCGTGATTAAATGGACCATAGTCCTTCTTTTTTTAAACTATGTCACAATGTAGATCACACCATATAAAAATATGTATTAGTACTATACTGTTCTGAAGTCAATAATTAGGGACTCATTTAAAGGAAATTTCTTTAGTAGGCATCTTATTATGATGCTGTTTTAAAGAGTAATCATATATTATTTAAGACATAATCATGTCTTCCTCAGAATTCCCTTAGTAAATATTGACTAAGGGTGGGCCCCCATTAGGAAATTCAAGGTGTGTAATTCACACATATTTGGGACATGCAAGCATGTTATATCTTATTAATAGGCAATAATGACTCTCATAAACTTAAGAGAGCTCCATTAAACAATGAAAATCTTGTGTTGATAACAGATGTGTAAACATGACCCTAATTAACTAATTTGCTAACAGTTGCAGCCTACTTATTAATATATTAACCACAAGTTTTGGGATGCCATAACACAGAAAAATTTCAATGAAGTGTAATTTTAAAGTAAATTAATCACAGCAAATTTCATCTCCTAGCTGCCTGGGCCAATGGTCTCCAAACTTTTTTTTGACAACACAACGTTATTAGTGAAAAACAATTTGAGCATGTACTCTAAAATATCTATACACACTTATAAGTTATATCTGTATATTATTGTACTAATAATTACATTATAAAATTCAAAACAGAAATAAAGCAATGAGATAAATACAAAATATTTGATTCTAATACTAATAGGGAGCCACTGGAGTTTAGTAAATATAGACTTATCACTGACATAACTGAAAATCACTTTGGAAGCTACATTGAGGATAGATTAGAAATAGTGAGAGACTTAAGGGAGGGAGACTACTTAAGAGGTTATTATAATAGTCCAGGCAAGAGGTGATGAGGGACTGAACATTGGTGGTATTCATGTGAGGAGAGGGAGAAATAGAATAAATAATTATCTACCATGTGCCAGGCACACTGTACTAAGCACTTTATAAATGTCATCTCATTTGATGTGAATGAGAAGAAATTGATGCCAGAGAGGTTGAAAAAACAAAATCTGGCAACTTATTAGATATTAGATGAATGAGAGTGAGAAGCTAGGAATGAGGCTAAGATTTCAAATATGGAATATGGGCAGGATGGTAGCGTCCACAGTAGAAACAGAGAAATTTGGAAGAGGAGTAGCTTTGGGGGGAGGGATCTGTGGAGTAGATCACAACCTTGACATCATAAATTGAGAACTAGAGGTGTCCTTAAAGGCCTTCTAATCTAAATTCCACTCTCCCCATTTTACAGATGAGGACACTGAGGGTGAGAGATTAAATGACTTTAAATAACAAAGGATCATCCTGATCTACCCAAAACAAAAAAAGGATAATGGTAAGGGTCTAACTTACTGGCTACCAGGCCAGCATGAAAAGGGGAGGGGAAAAATCTGCTATGGCCACAAGGTGACCTAAGGAACAGGAAGTGGAGATGCTGAAAGGAGTGGGCGAATTTTGTCTTCACAGTTATTGTGGATCAAGGTTGTGTCATCACAGGAGGTAAGGGCTAACTGAGTATGTGATGAATACAAGGAGTGCTTTAGCTACTTGGAGAAAATCTCATTGATCATGGGGAGGGATGATTGGTTCATCATACACCCCTTAGGATGATTCCATGGCCCTGTTGTGGTACTGCTGTCTTCTTTGGAGACTATTGGCTTAGGCAAGGGTAACAAAGCTCAATGCTTTGATACTTTTTAGCCTGAGTTTAAGCATATAACCATCCATTATTCACTAGCAGAGTTTCTTACTTATATCTTTCAATAATTCAGTGCTAACTTTCTATCCTCCCAGGTGTAAGCTGTCCAGATTTCCTTCTGAGTGAGTCTCTCTCCTCCCAGATTTCCTTTCCCAGCTCAGAAAAGCTCCTGTTGGGTAAGACTCCTTACCTCCCTGACTCTTATAGATCAGGAATGAGCAGAGAACATGGGAGGGGAGGATGTTCCAAGGGAAGGCAGATCCTCTTTCATTGGTAGCACTCTGGAAAAGTTATGAGGCTAGATGCTTCCAGAATGCAAAGTGAGAGGTCATCAAATGAGCTGGAGCAGTAACCCCAGGGAACAAAAATGTCAGTTACATATAGGCAATTTAAAATGGTGAAAGAGCTGTACTTTTGACATACTTGTAACCCAATTGTGTACAGAACAACACGTTTCTTTTCAGTTAAAATGACAACTGTTCTCAAGGTGGCACTTACCTGTATCATCTGAAGGCATGTCAATAACCAGTTGGTCACTGTACTTTCCATATAAACCATTAGTGCATACAGCTACGATCTGAAGAACATAACTCGTATTGGGCAGCAAATTATTTATAATGGCACCCTAAAAGAGAAATGTTGTTGATTATATTGGTGTCTCACTGTAACTCAGTTTCTGAACATACTAAACAACTACACTTGACATTTTAAATCTGTTAACAACAATAATAACTAGCCTTTATATGGCATTTTAGACATGTTAACTCATTTGATCCTTATGACAACCCTGTGAAGTAGATGCTACCATTATCTTCATTTTACAGATGAGGAAAATTAGGTTGAAAAAAGTTTAGTGCCTCCTTAAACACATGCATTTTCTGAACCCAGTAAATTACAGTAGACTACAGAAGACTAAAATTGTGAAGTCTTCTAAAAGCAAACCTGACTATCAGAGTATACAAGAGTTAATGGGTGGGAAGGGATTCAGTTTTCTATGGAGTAACAGCCATGTTCAGTTTTTTGGACAAGTCACTCATTCCCTAGCAGTGCCCGATATTTATTTATTGTGTTGATATTGCGTCATCCTCTTCATTCATACAAATATCCTTTTTTCTTGTCTCACTACATTCTATCCTTGTCAGAACATATCTGAGGCATGGTGTTCAATTCTGGGTGAGGAATTCTGGGGAGGATATTTATAAGACAGATACTGATCTAGAAGTGATGATCAAAGATTACAAGACCATGCTATGAGAATAGGTTGAAGAAAGGGCATTTGACCAAGAGAAGAAAAGATTTGAGGAAACATGCTAGCTAAATACATGAAGGACTGTTATGGGAAAGGATTAGATTTGTTTTGCTTGGCTCCAGAGAGAAGGATGAGAGGTAGTAGTGGAAAGTCAGACTCAGGCTCCAAATAAGCGACATTTTCCTAACAATTATAGCAGGCCCAAAAGTAGAATGGACTGCCATAACAGGGAAGTGATAGATTCCCTATCAATGGTGATCTACAAGAACAGGCTGGATGGCCTCTTGTCTGGGATGATGGGGAATATATTTCTTTAATTTTTTTTTTTATTTTTGCTTTTTTGGGGGAGGGCAATTGGAGTTAAGTGACTTGCCCAAGGTCACATGGCTAGTTTTTGTGATAAATGTCTGAGGCCAGATTTGAACTCAGGTCGTCCTGACTCCAGGGTCGGTGCTCTATTCACTGCACCACCTAGCTGCCCCGGGAATATATTTCTAGGAAGGCATGTGTTGGATGAGGTGGCCTCTGATATTTCTTTCAACTTTGAAATTTTATTATTCTAGCCATGGCCTGGATCCAGAACTTGATTTAATTTTATTTTGTTCACAGGGCAATGCCAAAGTGTGATATGAACCATATTACAACTATTATTGTTGTTGCTATGCCTTTTGAACATAGATGTTCCGCCTTTCAGTCAGCTAGAGTGGGTAAAATGGAAAAATATCAAAATGTCTGTCAGCATCTGGCTCAAGAAGGGTACAGAGTATGGTGTGACGCAGTAAAAGCTGGGGTTCTAAGACACTGGCATCAGCTAATGATTCAATAGTATCCACTGAAAATCAGCCCCAGGTACACAGGTCCCATAAGTAAACAGATAGGCTGGACTCCACTAGATGGAGCAGGGCAAGGGTGAGGCAATAATTATGCAGAATGAATACAGATTAGAGATAAGTTATTCTCTTTAATCATTTTAGCAGGTCAAAATTGATTTTTATCTTTAATAAATAAAGAAGCTATTACTTGTTTTACTTTACAGAGAACTGTTTTATAAAATATTTTGTTTTGTT
>CM053585.1:455129190-455142130 GCA_028646515.1 Pseudochirops corinnae | reverse complement strand
TAATAATTATTGTAATAATTCCAACTGTAAGTTGGAACATTTTAAACATTATTTGAATAAAAGGAAAGTATCCCTATTACTGTGAAAATATAACATTGCTTTAAAAGTCTTTGTTGGGAAAATGTGAAAAGACCATTTGATAGGAATTCTATCTCATGAAATTAAGCTTCCTTAATAACTACAAACTACAAAGAAACTACAGTTTCTTTGTCTTTGGGTCAATATATTTCTCTCTGGATCACTTTTCTGTGATATATATATATATATATATATACACACACACACACACACATAATATATACATATATACGTACATATATATGTATATATATACACACATACATATGTACACGTGTCTATGATTGTATGTATCTGTCTCCCTCTCCTCTTTTCCATGCTCTTTCCCCACTTTAATTAGCTGTAATAGATAACTAAAGTATATTTTAAAATATATTAGGTGATTGAATAGCCTTATGTTTCTTATTCTTAAATTTAAAGGTAGAGGAATGTTATATTTCATATTTTCTTCTTAAAAGAAGATAAAATAAACTTTTCATTTTGTGTATGTGGCCTTTGATTAAATTTTTCCTCTGGGTCAATTGCTCTTGATAGAGAAGGAGCTCTGCCACTACCCTATATGAGATCATACTTGACCAAGTATCATCTAGCCCTTCTCATAATTTATTTATATTCATAAGCAGATCCCTGTATATAAGCTATGATGTATAATATTATATGGTATTTTGATTTAATACTGAAATTTGATTAATATGCCTTTATATCTATATTCAACTCTCTTTCTCTTCCCTCTCCTCCAAGATGCATTCAAATCCAGCTGGAGTAAAAATCTACTTCACTTTTTTCTTCTTTAGGATATAAACTAGAAAAATAAGTATTGAAAATTGGAACAATTATTATCTGGACATTAGCAGAATATATGCAGTATTTTTGCTAAGGATCACTTGATACCTAATGTGGCATAACATGTAGTTACATAAAATATAGAACTATTGTACTCATCATAGCTTTGGGAAATTGAATACTGTGACTATATTAACATAGGGAAAGTGCCCAGTGTGGAAACTTCTCTGCCAACATAGACTACAATATATCCCTAATTTAATAGATAAAGAGGTCATTCCTAGGTAGTTACTTGATGCAAAAGAATGATAGCTAATAATAGCTAGTATGGTGAGGGTCACAAAGCTGGTAAATTTCTGAGGCAAGGTCGCATTTGAACTCAGATCCTCCTAGTTCCAGGCCCAACTTCTCTATCTATCACTATCATCTAGCTGTCTCAAAAGGTTAAGTGACTTGCTTAGGATCACATAGCTAGAAGGTATCAGACTTACAGCAGCTCCTTTTTTTTGTTGGCAAAGAACTGAAACTAAGGGAGTATCCACTGGAAAATGAAGGAAGATGTTATAGAATATGAACGTAAAGGAACACTATTAAATCATATGAGATAATGAAAGAGATAGCAGCAGAGAAATTTGGGAAGACTGATTTGAAGTGATACAGAGTGAAGTGAGCACGACCAAAAGAACTTATAACATTATAAAGACAAAACCTCTGAAAGGCTTAATTCTGATCAATATAATAACCAGACACAATTCCAGAGGACTGATGAAGAATGATGTACACCTGCTAAGGGAGAGGTGGGAACAGACTCAAAGTGCAGAATGAGACATACATCTTTTGGAAATGACCAATGTGAATTCCTTTCACTTCACTATGCATTATTGTCTTAACAGGTTTGTTTTCTATTTTTTTCCTTCAAAAAAGGAAGCTGTAGGAAGAAGAAAAAGTAAATAAACGTTGATTTTTTAAAAAATAAAATAGTTTGTAAAATGAGATGGTTAAAATAAATGATCTTTAAGGTTAAAAAAGGCAGTATTTGAACTGAGGTCTTTTTGACTCCAAGTTCTGTATTCCATTGAGCACACGATTTTTTTTTTTTTTGGAGAAATTGAAGCATCCATACAAAATAGTACCCGCTTCTTGTTATAACATGAAAAGGAAAACCAAAACAAATCCTACAAATCAGATTATATAGATGTTTAGATTATATTATATGAAACACCAAAATGGCTGAACATTCAGATCTTTGGAACTTTTTATATAACTCTAGACAGAGCTAGTGTGTGCCAGATGGTAGGTAGAATAGTAAGTCTTAGAGAAAAGGAAGAGACCAAGACCATTTGGGTCATGTTCAAATGAACTACTCTACTTCCTTGATTGAACTCAGAGGGAAGCAGGGTATCGTAGTGGAAAGAGCACTAGATTTGACAACGAAAGACTTAGGTTTGAATCCTGACATTGTCACTGTGTGACCTCAGAAAGTCACTTACCATTCTTCCATCAGAAAAATGAAAAGTTTGGACTATATAATTTCTAAGGTCTCTTCCAGCTCTAAATCTATAACTACGGGTTATGCTGTAGTCACAAAGCACAGAGATCATACTTTCCCAATCATGACCTGCTGCTCAAGGTCAACACCAAGTAGAAAATCTCATTGATCAATTAAGCAGAAGGATTTTTTTTGAAAGGATGAGAGTGATTTTTGTTTCGAGGAGGATTTTGTTTCCGAGGAGGATTCTTCATTTCACTTAGCCTGGAGAGCCAGACATGAATTATCATGAATTTTCTGGAAAATTAACACTCAAGTTAGCATTCATGCCTATATTACACAGATAGTCTGTTATACTTTCTATTGAAAAGATTTGTTTTCACTGTGCATTATAATATTGAATAGAACTAGCTTTTGCAAAGTGACAGTTTCATACAGACTTCTGAATAACCAAGCTATTTGGGAATATAATATGGGAATATAATATCTAGGGTAAAGATCAAAATTTGAAAAGAAGGAATCGGAAGCCACAGTATCACAAGCATATTAATGCATAAAATAAATGAGTTTACAGTTACCAAGTCCTGATACCCATCTGTCAGAAATTCATGCTTAGTTTGGTCTTCTCCCTCTAACTGCTGATAAAGGACTGCAAATTTTTCAATCATGGTATCATAAACCACTCGTGGTCTCTCCCATGTGACAAGGAGGCTGGTAAAGTTCTCTGGATCAGCTTGGATATTTTCTGGTTCAGAGCTGCAAACTTCAGAAAAAATAATAACATATTTAATATTCAGAGAGTTACCAAGTTCCAGTCCTTCAAAAAGTTAAAGTATATTTTACCCAAGATCATACAACATTTTTACTTCTTCTGATGACTCCAGTGGGTATGTCTTATTTTTACATATTTTCAAACAGGGTAAAAAGATTATGAAAGAGAATAATCACTTTTTTATTTCAATCTCAGCTACAAAAATTTTATTAGGTGATTTTTGAAAGAGAATTTTAAAAATTAGGTATTACATACACAAACAAGAAAAACAGCAAATAATGATTTTTAAAAGATGAAGGTTACATATTTATCAAAGAAACAAACTAAAGAATATGACCTACATCTCACAAAAGGACTACTGTATTGTTTCTCATCCTTTTGGAAATCCCTTGTCCCTTCCTAGAAAACCCGTTCAGATGTTCTTGTAGAAGTGCATGTGTCCATCTCTCCCTGATTCTATGTCTTCATTTCTCCTGTAATCTATGCCCTTTCTCTCCTTCAGTTCTCGTTTACTAATACCCCATTCTGATACCTAGCTCTTTTCCTTGCTCTGAACCTAGAGGTTTGATGGACAGTGAATACCAGGGTACAATTAACTGAGTAACACAACTAGTGTGTTCTCTGGTGAACTACATAGCCAGAAACAGTTTCACTTAGATCAAAACCTTTTTCTGAGCACACCTCTATAGCCTAAACATTTGCAAACTGCCTGAATCATCTCTGAGCTTCTAGTGATACTAGAGATACCTTAGAGAATCATAGGTTAAGACCAGGAAAAGGATAGTGGTGATATTCTCTAGAATCAATATTGCTTCAGGCCCAAATATTCTAAATTTATGGTAGTTTTAGGTAAATGCCTATGGGATGTCTCTTGTTTGGTTAGATCCTGGCCCTAGAGAACTCTAGTTAAGTCTAAATCCTTATTACTTCATGCCAGAATTATGGGGAGGTTCCAAAATTTGAATTATTTCACTACAAAGTCCTTTGACTATGGAGGTGTGGCGGCACAGGTGCCTGCTACCAGGAGCCTGAGCTAGTGGTCACTTGAGTTTAGGAGTTCTGAGTTACAGTAGGGTTAAAGTTCATTGCCTGTCCATAGTAAGTCCAGAACCAATATGATGAGGCATATGAGTCAGGGTCCACCAGTTGTGTAAGGAGGGGTAAAATGGGTCAGGATGGAAATAGAGCATATAAAACTTCTGTGATGATCGGTAGTAAGACTGTTCCATGTGTTCCATTTGGATTGTAGCATTTGGGGTTAGGGTTGGTGTATGGGGAAGAGACAGAAGCAAGAGCAGAGAGAAGCAGAGAAAGAGAGAGACAGAGAGAAAGTGAGGGGGAGAGAGAGAGAGATAAGAGACAGAAAGACAGAGAGAAACAGAGTCAGAAGCAGACAGAGTTCTTTTGACAACTAGGGTTACTGTGCCTCTCTTTGAATTTCCCAGGTAGCTAATCTGGGCTTGACCCAAAAACCCTGAGATTATACATGCAGTATAGATAATATAATTTTAGAGCTAGACACAGGGGTAGGGTTCCAAATAGTCCAAAGAGATTTTATATGTAAGGAAACCAGAGAGATTAAGTGGTTTGCGAGAAAAACAAACCACAAAAGCCAACTAAGGAAAGAACCAAAGATCTTGTTTGGAGCTAGACAGGTATGCAATCTTGCCAAACTGGGCTTTTCCCCACCAAGAATGGAAGGAGAATAGGACATAAATAGAATTATTGATGCTCTAAAAGTGAAGCCTTAAGAAGGAAATTCTACCAATTCATTTGCTTATCTGTATCTGAACTACTAATGTTTCTGAATTCAGACAGTTGGGATCTGTCTACCTTGTACTTGTAAAGAGTTCTAAATCCCTTTAGCCTCCTGAGTATAAACCACTACAATCCCTAACTTCCTGGTAACTTATAATTAGCCAACATTTCTGGGCAGTGTGGTTGCCTGTGGGTTTTGCCTATGTCGCTTCATCTCTCAGAAGTAGAATCAACACTGAGTCTCAGGGGGCAGGGGAGTAGTCAGGGCATATGCATCCTTAATATTCTTGGTTAATTAGATTCATTTGTACACTATTAGTAAATCTTAGAACCAGATCAATTACACATGATGCTCTGTGCCCTGAAATCCAAGACCAGACTGGCAAGCTTCTATGATGTGAATCATTCCTTGGTGGGTCTTATGTTTTTGGTCAAGCTGCTTGGGTGCTTGAGGCCTTTGACATAAAAAAAACAAAACAAAAAAACAAAAAAACCAAAACTCAGCAGAGATTTAGTTATGATAAATCTATATCACAAAGTCAGAAAAGTTGATACTTAGATCAGCTTTAAGACATTTCTACTGCTTAGTGCCATGCTTGTATCAGAGGTCAGGAGACCCCAACACTCAGAAGGCTCTATCATTCCTATCTTTCAAGGCCTAGGTCAAATGGTCCCTCTTCACTGAAGCCTTTCCTTATAGTACCAGCCAGAAGAGATGGTTCACTTATTTGCCCCACCCTTATGGAATTTATTTCATGTTATCTTGTAGTTACTTAAAATAATAAAAACAAGTTCAAATCCGGCCTCAGACACTTAGTACACACACACACAAAAACTAGCTGTGTGACCTTGGGCAAGTCACTTAACTCCCAATTGCCCTCCAAAAAAAAGGCAAAAAAAAATAATAATAAAAACAAAAATTCCCATTCATAAGTGATCTAAGGTTTGTAAATCACATTCATGACTGCAAACTTATGACAGGTACTGCGAGCATTATAAACTGCCATCTTACAAAGGAGGCTCAACATTGTGGTTTGGCTCTTGACTTCCTCTGTAACCCTGGGCAAGTCACATCATCTGGGAACCTCAGGGAGGACCCTAGTTGTAAAATAGGAATAATCTGTCTATCAAATACTTTCTAGAACTAGTGTAAAGATCAAAAGGAGGAATATAAGCAGTGTCACCTATTTAAGCATTTTAAAAACCTACTGAAGCAACATGATGTAGTAGGGAGAATCTCAGGAGACCTAGGTTGGAATTTTGGGTCTGTAACTGTTTATGCCAAGTTTCCTTTGATTTCTGAGAGAACTGACTATTAATAACCAATGATATGGGGAGATCAGAGTCCCCCCTTCTTCTAAAGTCCTCTTTTTTTAAAGTTTAGTTTCTGAAGACTGAATAACTTTCTCCTCAATCATGGTCAGACCCCACCCAACCTTACAAAAAAATTAATCTAAGGTGAGGAAGCCCACCAGATTTGAGTGGCGATAAACTCTCTGAATAGATTATCCAAGGCTTGTCAATTTAGAAGTAAATGACATAATTAAAGTTCATTAGAGTAAATTCAGTCCCTCACTGTAATATCCATTTTTCTCATTCATTGTTAACTGATCAGAGTTGATTGCCACCCTCAGGAATATCTACTCTTCCAAGGGCATATAAGCCATGATGTAGTCTTTGCCATTTAAGTACCACTCACCTCTTTTATTAATAAAACCCTGGCATTATTAATAAAATGATTAATTACTCAGAAATGATGTCTTTTGAACTTTTCAGACATCACAGTTATTGACCTCAATTTAATCATTTGTAAAATGAGCTGTGAGATACCTTTAAAGCTAATTTCTATGGTTTAAAAAAATGAATTTGGTTTCATAGACAAATTGGACTAAAAAGTGATTTCAAATTAGAATAACTCATTATTATTCATTTTATTGTTGATCTAGAAGGAGAACAAGCTACAAAGAGTCAAAGGATGCTTTAAAATTCAAAAACATTAGAAATTCACTAAAAAAACCCAAAAGTAGGCAATGTAGCTTGCAAAAAAAGAACTTTGTGTAATATATCCCTTAAATGTACAAATTTGGAATTTTGTGGATCTAGATGAAGACTATGGCAAAATATAATAAGGAAATCATTGTCCCTGGATCACTGTAATTGCTTAGATGGCTAGTTCTGTTAGAGTACGGTGCTAAAGTAGTGGACTTGGTGCAAAAGAGTGTTTGGTTTTTGCAAAAGAAGAAAAAAACAAGATGATATTCCCCTAGACCAGCTTTTAAGATCATGCTAATTTTGGCCAACTCTCTCCCCCAAATCGCTAACCACAAAGGGATCTGGATGAGTGAAACTAAACAGTTTGGAAAAAATCTACAGGCATAACTGGGAGCAACTCAAACAGAAAAGCTCACTGACAAACTGGGATGCAGCATCACCTGAGAAAGGGAAAGACATTGTAGAGACGTTGCAATCTGAACACAGGAGGGCGCTCCAGACTAATGATTTGACAGGTATAGCCACATTCATTTCTCTAAGCATTTCCCCAGGGGTTGTTCAATGAAATTATATTAAAAAAAAAAAAAAAAGATGAAACCCCAAACAAACATGCTACAGCTGTGAATTATATGCAATGAGGTATGAATGTAGAAGATTAAAAGAATCTTTCTCTTGATGATTTTGTGTGTTTGGTTTTTTTTTTAATCCAATATCAAAACTAAGGTCTTTATTTTGGGTTAGAGCAGGGTGATTTTTTTGTGTGGTCCTGTATGACAATTCTTTTATTATCATGAAAACTTCAGCAAGTTAACAAAGCTTTGGTTTAAGGCACATTAAATTGTACATCAATTCAACTAATTTAAAAACAGACCTATGTATTGGAAAAGAATTTTTAAAGAGGTTTAAATCTCATTTCTGATTTCCTAGTTACTTCATTTTAAAAAATCTTAAGAGTTGTATCAGATGGCTTCTGAGGTCACTTCCAACTCTGGATTCATGACTCTATGAACCTAAGTTTAAATACTGGCTCTGTTCAAGGTCATCTGTGAGACCTTGAGTAAATCTCGTCAGGATTCTGGGCCTCTGGGTCACTAAAAAATGAAGGAGACTCTATTGGGGTTCATAACCTGGGGTCTTGTTATTTTAAAATATTTTTATAATTTCAATATAATTGGCTTCCTTTGTAATTCTATTTTATCTTATGTATTTTAAAATACTATTTTGAGAAAGGGTCTAGGGGTGTGGTGTGTATAAGCTTCACCAGACCACCATGGAGATCTATGACACACACGCAAAAGGTTAAGCTTGGATGATGTCTAAGACCCCCTACAACTTTAAATCTTGGGATATTGCCACTGAAGGCCAGCAGGTGGCACAAGGAAATCAACTAAAGACTATTCATCTAAACTGGGGAAGGAAAAAAGAAAGATGCCTCAGTCTTGTTCCTAATAAATTCCCAATCCAGATGGCAGTATTAGACTGGCTCACCCATTTTGTTTTGTTGTTGTTCAGTCATGTTCAACACTTGGTGCCCCCTTTGGGATTTTCTTGACAAAGATACTGGAGTGGTTTGCCATCTACTTCTCTAGCTTATTTTATAGATGAGGAACTGAGACAGCAAACAGAGTTAAGTGACTTGCCCAGGATCACACAGAAGATGAGTCTTTTTGATTCCAAGCCCTGGGCTCTATCTACTATTTCACCTAATTGCCCCCATCCATTTTTGGGGTAGGGCTATAGCTTGAGGATTAAAAAAAAAATCAAGGAAGAATGGTGGTGATAAGATCAATATATATAATGACCATGGACAGGCTTATCTGCACCACAGTATTAACAAAAAACCAGGGAGGGGGAAGAGGGAGGGGAGAAAATTTGAAAGTCAAGGGACTGTGGAACTGAATCTTGTAAACTAAAAGTAAATAAACAAATCAATTTAAAAAATAAAAAATCAAATTAAATTTTTAAAAAAAGGAAGTTGGAGCAAGGCACTGGAAGACCTAAGATCACAGGATTTAGAGATGTCAGTTCAATCTTCTCATCTTACAGATGAGTAAATGACTCGCCTATGGTTCAGTAGGCTTTGATGGACATTTTCTGACTCAGTATGCAGTGTTATGCTATCACCCCGTTCTTCCACTATCTACTTATACAACATGTGACAAGTAAATATCACAGAACTTCAGTTTCTCCTTCTGTAAAATAACAGAATTGGACTAAACAATCTCTCTGGTTCCTCTGAGCTCTAAAATTCTAAAAGTCAGTTTCCCTTTTATGCATAATTTTCCTTCCTTTCTTGTTACCTTCCTAAGCTCTCCAAGGGCACGGACTATTGTCTTTTTTCCTCTTTTCTATCTCCCCTTCTCAGTACCTTGGACACAGTGGGCACTTAATAAATATTTGCTGAATTGAATCTATTCTTGTCTTCCCTGTATCTTCCCTGCTGGAGAGGAAATGCTCTTGAAGATAAAGGTCAGAAAGGGAGATCATAGCTACTGCATACCAACAGCTATGCCTCAGGCTGTTACCACTTTAGGGTCTCTGATAAAGCGCACAGGTTCTGTTCTTGATATTTAATGCATAAGCAACCAGGAAGTCTAGGCCTCAATGTCCACATGAAAGGTCTATAAATATTTTTATAATCCTTTTATGACAGCTTCTCCCCATGTAGATAAATTCAAAGAAAGTCAAAAGGGGCTACTTTTTGTGCCTAAGTGCTGCCTTTAGCATTATTTGCACATCTACTAAAAATAGTGAAAGTTATACATACTTTTGGCTAACGCAAAGAGCTATGATTTATTCTTGCTACCACCTATAAACAGTGAATCTAGGACACGTAAGCATGTCCTTGTCACACAGATTTTCCAGTTCCAAAGACATTCATTAAATGCCCACTACATTCAAGGCTTTCTAGGAGGTACCAGGGAAGTACAAAGATGAATAGGGCAATTTCTGCTCTCAAGGAGCAGCAATCTAGCAGAAATACCAGAGCGCACTGGGAGAATGCAGTGACTCATACTCGTCATAGCTCCTCACCCTTATCACAATTCTGTGTGGTGGCTATTTCCGGTGTTATTACACATATTTCATAGATGAGGAAAATGAAGCTGCAGCTGAATGGAAGACTTCTTCAGCATTACAATTAGTAAATGGGGTAGCTAAGATTCAAATCCACAAGACTGGATTTGAATTTGCAAATTCACATACCATGTATGACCATTTTAATTTTAAAATAGTTGTTGCTGATTTGTGTTTCTAGTTGTGTCTGACTGGGAGTGACTCCATTTGGTGTTTTCCTGGCAACGGTACAGGAGTGATTTGCCATTTTCTTCTCCAGCTCATTTCACAGATGAGGAAGCAGTCAAACCAGATTAAGTGACTTGCTCAGGGTCACACAGATAGAAAGTGTCTGAGGCCAGATTTGAACTCGGAAGAGTTTAACCAATTCCAAGCTTAATGCTGTATCCACTGTGCCACCCAGCTGCCCCTTTCTAAAATACTACCCTGTCTTTATAGATGGAATAATGGTCTAGCTGCTCTAATACTAATTTATAAAGTTAAATTGAATGTACATGGATCCCACTGTATACCATTTAGAAAACAAAGACCTAAGGTTGAAAAAAGATTGCAGGAGAAATGGAAATAAAAAAGACTAATCAACAAGTCCTACTATGTGCCATACAATGTGTGTGCCAGGTGCTAGGGATAAAATAAAATGGTCTCTGCTCTCAAAGAACTTATATTCTGTTGTGGGAGGGAAAAATGTATATATGTAAGTATATACCTATTAAGCACAAAGTAAATGCCAATGACTTAAATAGAACGTAGATAAAGAAGGAGGATGCTAGCAGGTGGTGGAGGGTGGTCAGAAAAGGTTTTGTGCAAAAGAGGTGATACTTGTGCTGAATCTTGAAGAAAGTGAGAAACTCTATGAGGAGGGGGTGAGAAGGGACACTTTCTAGGCCTGGGAGGATAGCAGTAGCAAAAACAGAAATGTAAGGCAGATAAAAGAGAGAATAGACGTACTTATGGACAGTGGTGGAGAAAGCACCATTACCAACTGCTTAGTGTCACTAAATAGGACCTTATTATTATTTACTATCTATCTAAAGGCTAGTCCAAATTTAACACAGCACTATACTGAGTGTAATCTATAAACATGTACTAATGTAATCCTACCACACTTGTGTAAAGTTGATGGACCTCTTTTCAATAACAAGCGGATACTTGGATGACTTTTACGAAGGGAACAAGATTTATGGATCCATGAGATAAACAATCATTGAGGTTAAGATTTTTCCTCACAGGGTAGTATATCTTAATGAACTGAAACAAAAAAGAATCAATACAGATCTTCAATGGTTGTAAATGTCATCATCGGAATTGATGTGCTTCTACCATGAACTTCTAAAGAACCACATTGTATTCTGTAGGTAAACATCCCAAAGAGCAAGAGTCCTAGAGGCCTAAAGGCATGAAAGAACTTATCCAAACATAAAGGAAGTCACAGAGTTGAGATCTGAAGGCAGGTCCGTCCCATGCTCTTTTCACAACATGATCAATTCTTTCCTTTTATGGTTACATATGTGTAGTTACATATGCTTCTATCTTTGATGTCATTTCTTCCATGAAAGTTATTGTGGGTAACATGCTGAAGGGAACCTAACCCTCACAAGATATCTTTCCAATTTTTCTTCAAGTCACTAGTAATCCTGATTCTGCCATGATCGTGGTGTTTTCTGAGTCCCACATATGGGAGGTTAATGGCATTCTTATACCTTACTTCCTTTCTTATACTCTTTGATTCAATGATGTTTAAATTCTAAATTTAAATAAATGTTTAAATGATGTTTCTAAATCCCTTGCTGTTCTTCATGCAAAATACTCCATATCTCCTGATTGCATGCATTTTCACAGCTTTCCTCCAAGCTTAGAATATTCTCCCTCTTCATCTACGCTTCCCAGCTTCCCTGGCTTCATCTAACTTCCAGTTAAAATCCCATCTTCTACAACAAGATTTCTTGGCTCTCAGGGCTTTCCCTCTGTGATTATCTCCAATTTATTCTGCATATATCTTGTCTGTACATGGTTGTTTAAATGTTATCTCTCTCACTATACCGTGAATTCCTTGAAAGCAGGGTCTGTTTTTCTGAAATACAAAATATGCTTAAGAAATGCACACTTGACTTTTGCCCATCTCAGCTAATATGTGACATGTAATACTTTTAATAAGACAAGAGTGATTGAAATGGTCATAATCCTGAAAATGGTTTAGTCTTTACTATTCCTGCTCCAATTACTATTAATTTCTGGGGTGTACAGTAGCTCCAGGGGCAATTCAGCATTTGGTATGATGCCACAATTGATAAGAGTATTGACCTTTAGATCAGAACACCAGGGTCCATCACGGGCAAGTCATTGAACCTTGCATAGTCTTGGTGCCCTCATTTATAAAATAGAGATAAAAAATACCTACCTTATGGAATCGAAGATTTCAAATAAGAAAACATACGTGTTTTGCAAACCTTAAAGCTCTATTTTGATGTCAGAGTTATCAATAACAATAATAACCTCAGATGCAAATACTTATTTTCATTTATTTTGGACATAACGGTAGAAGGCAGTATTTGCGAAGCAGTGACTTATATGAAGCTCCTATTAACCTTTCAAGGAGGGAAACAGTCCTACAGGAGAACCCATGATATAAAATTTGTAGCCAACCACAGAAAATTCTCCTAATTCTAATATAAAAGCATTCTGATGAAAAAAAAATACTAGCATCAAACTATCTTGCCGGACTAGATGACTTGCTCATTTGTCAGGGATGCTGAGCAAGGCATTTCTGTTCAGGAAAGATGTATTTTCCTAACTATTTAATTATATCTGAATTTATTACTTTTATTTTTCCACATAGAAATCCTTTTTTTTCTAAAAGTCTGTTATGGGAATCTGAAGATCTTCCCTGCCCCTAGGCCCTTTGCTAAAGTGGCTACGTGACTCTGAGGACCCTTGGATATTTGAAAGTATACTCTGTTCCCTAATAGGCTGAATGTGGTCACGTGGAGCCTGTG
>CM053585.1:455094830-455112907 GCA_028646515.1 Pseudochirops corinnae | reverse complement strand
CTCAGTTTCCTCAACTGTAAAATAGATATACTAATCCCACCTACCTCCCAAGGATGTTGTGAGGATCAAATGAGGTAATATTTGCAAAGCACTTAGTACAGGGCCTGGAATATAGTCGGTGCTATAAAAGCCTTCTCCTTTTTTCACTCCTCCCAGCTCCATTTTCTATAACTATCACTATTATGTAGAAGCTGATTTTTTTAAAGTGTTAATGAGAAATCAAAGTAGACTCAGAAGCCTGACAACATAGAGTCAACTATTTAATGGGGTCCTAGTAAGAACTTTAGTGTTAGGCTTAAATACTGATCTTTTTTTAAAAAAATACTTATAGAGTTTTCTTGAGCCACCAAGTACAAGGTGTTCCCAAAAATCTTAGGGGTGGTCTAAGGCGTAATAACTTCATGTTGCCCTTAGGACTTTGGAGATGACCTGTATTAGGGGTAAAGTCTTCCTGTCCTTTCATTCAGAACATTTCCAATTCCCAGTTTGTTCTCACTGGTTATAATTTTGGCAAGCACATCCATCCTACTGCTCTTTCTACTGTGCTATATTCAGTATGTGGCCCACACAAAACTGTAAGTGACTATTGCTTGAATTAGCATTTGTACTGTCTGTGTGTAGAGTGTGGTAATAGGTCAAAAGGGGAAGCTTCAGAATTGTTAACTAGTCAGGAAAATCAGGGTTTTGCCCTAGGGTGCTGAATTTAGAGTAGAGAGGAGAGAGGGAGAGGGAACAAGCATTTTTATAGCTCCAGGGATTCCAGGCAATGCAGGAGTTATTATTTTCCCCATTTATAGTTGGGGAAACTGAGGCAAACCTAGGTTAAGTGACTTGTTCAAGGCCTCACAACTTGTAAGTGTTTGAGGATGGATTTCAACTCAGTACGTTTGGAATATCTGCAGTTTGTTAGTATTATAGAAATAACAGAGCCTAGCATCTAGGTAGCAAGAATACTTTATTTAGATAGGATGCTAATAAGTGCTTTCTTAGCACCATATGGAATTTTTACAGCAACTGACTGTGTACTGGGCACAAAGATGTTGCAAACAAATGTAAAAAGGCAAAACAAGTTAATGCATCCTTTACAAACCGTAATGCAATAAAAATAGTGATTGGTAAAGTATATACAGAATATGTGATAAATAGATTCAGGGAAGATTTAGGAGAGAGGGCACTAGCAGCTGGCAGGATGAGTTTTTGGGGAAAAAAAAAGGAATTCTAAAAGATAAAGAAGGAATGTATTCCAGGTATGGGGAATGGCTAGGGCAGCTAGGTGGCACAATGGATAGGGTACTGGGACCAGAGTCAGGAATCTCATCTTTCCGAGTTCAAATCCAGCCTCAGACACTTACTAGCTGTGTGACTTTGGGCAAGTCACTTAACCCTGTCTGTCTCAGTTCCCTGATCTGTAAAATGAACTGGAAAAGGAAAGGCAAACCACTCCAGTATCTTTGCCAAGAAAACCTCTAATGGGGTCACAAAGAGCCAGACACAACTGAACAACGACATGGGGGTGGTTAATGAAAAGAGATAGAGATTGGAGATGGATATGCTTAATGTGAGAAATGACAAGATGGTCAGTTTGGCTGGACCACGCAGTGAAAGGAAGTAATGCATGACGAGACTGGAAAGGTTCGCTTAGCGCCAACCGGGGAAGGGCTTTAAATGACAAATAGAGGACATTATATTTTATACTAGGGGCATGATTGAGTAGGAGAGTGACACAGTCAAACTAATGCTTAGAAAAGATCACTTTGGCAACTGTGAAGAAGATGGACGGAAATGGGGAGAGACTTGAGGCAAGAAAAGCAATTAGGAGGCTATTGCAATAGTGCCAGTGAGACATGATGAGGTCCCGAACTGAAGTGGCAGCTTTATGAGTTATCAAGAAGCAGATATGAGAAATGTTGTAATGGGGAAATGGCCTATTTGGCAACTGACTGTACCACCAAACTGATTAGCATATGGCCCTTACCTGCTTATTCAATTCAAATGAAATACAGAAGGTGTTTAACTACTTTAAAATATTTTGTAACCTAGCTCATTATTAAATATAGTCAGTCATACTGTAGGATTATATTGTGATTTTCAAGGCACAATGAATTATTTAAACTGTCTGAAACATCACATATGAAAAGAAGTAGACTAATCCCATCTTCCTACAAAATAATTATAAAAAGCATTTCGGCAAAACAAAAACAAACAAAAAACCCATGTCAACACGAATTCAAAAAACCTAGAGATGGTATCAAATACATAATTAGATACTGTCCAGATTTGTTTTTTGGCCTTAAGAAACAAATATTGAATTTTGAAAATTAAGCATTTATTGTATGTGAAAAATGTGACAGCCCTAGTGACTTCACAGGCAAATTACATAATATTTTTTCATCCCTAGAGATTAGAGAGAATATTGGGCTTGCTTCTGAATCAATTATTCAATTCACCTTTTGCTGATAAAACTTTTTATTTGGTAAAGTCCCAGATAACAAAGTTTCGATTGTAGTCTATTCCATTAAATATGTATATTCATTCCTTACATTTTAGAACACAATACTGTCAAGTTACCTGAAATGTTTTATTATTCCTCACAAGTCCACAAAGCTGTAAGTCATGGCCTTAGAGAAAACTAGCACTATTGGAATAAGAAGTGAGGGAATAATAATGTAGTCTGGAAATCCCAGGGCTCAAAATCAGCACCAACAGGGATTATTGTTCTGCTTCTTAGCTTCTTGAACTAAGAAATTTAGCATATTAGGAAATAGCCTAAGTACTTTTTGCTCTCACTATAATAAATTTCTTGCATTTCCACTTTATATCAATGAAATTTTTTTTATCTGTTCCTTTCTCTCCACTCACCTGGCAACTACCCCAGTTCCAGCCTTCTTCTCAAAACCTGTAATACTGTAAGTAATAGCCTCATAACTGTTCTACCCATTTCAACTTTCTCTAACCCATCCCTAACAAAGGCAACATAATAATCTTACTAAGGCTCATGTCTGACTATGCCACCTTCTCACTCAAAAACTCAGAATGGCCCCTACTTGCCTAAGACACTACTACTACCCAGCCTGGTATTTAAGGGTCTCTACCATCTGTCTCCAATTTATCTTCTAGGTCTTCTGTATTTTTAAAGTCTTTTTTTGATATTCTGAACTTGAAAAACCAACAAATATAAACGCTTCCATACACAAAGAACAGAAGAGGAGCTTTCTGTACAAAACCATGAATTTCTATTAGTTCCAACTTGTTTTTTAATTATATGCTAAATAAAACATTCATTCCAAAGTTGTCTTGCTTCTCTGTGTCTCTTTCTGAATTTCCTTCTGTTCTCTCCTCTGAATTTAAAAAAAAAAATTGCTTCATTGATGTTCTTTTCTTTCTTGGCATCATTATCACTCCCTTCCAAAAATAATTTTTTAAAAAATTCTTCTACCAAATAATCTTATTAAGGCAAAATAAACCCACAGATTTTCTATTTTCAAAGTATCCACATTCCATGTCCATTTCTCTACTGTCAAGAGGTAGGAAACAGGCTTTGTCAGTCCTCTGCTATCATTGTTGGTCACTATATTGTTAAGAAGTCTTAAATCTTTGATAGTTTACAATATTGTAGTCATTGGCCACTAACTGCGCCAAGAGAAATGCATGCTCATTGAGGATCCCACTGAGAGGGACCCTGACCTCTAGCTCCTAGGTGGGGTACCTTCTAGTTATCCAGGTAGAAATGACATGGCAGCTAAACCACATGTATTGGTTTAAGTAAGCCTGATGTCAGCCGTTGGGTCACTGGCTTTCTTTTCTCATCTGTTTATTTTCCTGAACTTTGGAAGCAAGTTTGTGAGTTTAAGAGGTCTGGAAAACTCAGGTTCTTCAGTTGGAGCTGACCAGCAGCAAGATGAGTTTTTGCACTACAGAAGACCACACACAAACAAGAAGATGAGTGCTAACCCCTAGTTTGGCTTGACAGAAGATGTGAACCTGGACGGAATTGTTTGGATAGTGCAGAACCAAGGTGAAATATGAAATGCCATCTTAGTCCCACAAATTGCCTCATATTTTGATAGTTCTCTATGTCCAACTCCTAGGACAGAACAACAGTAATTGGAAGTTACTCAATCCTGTCCCGAGTCTTTGTTAATGTTCCCTTGTGAGTCTCTTGTATTACACATTTCTTTAGAGAGGAAGAAATAATTACCTAATTTAAATTTTACATTTTCCCCACTCCTGATATGAGTCAAATCTAAGCTTTAAGTGATAGACACTTTTCTGAGACAATGAGTTTTTCATATGCAATGGTAGAGGGAGCTGCCACACTGGGAATTCTCCACACATATGGATTCTAAACTTTCTCTCTGAAAAAAAATGCTCATTAGCCTTTAGCAAGAAATTGGTGTGATGGGTCAGTTTCCATTTATTTTAATGTTTGGTGAAAGATATGTTAAATAATTGGCTAGAAGGACCAGGGACCACATTCCTAAGAAAGTATATAGAACATTAAGATGCAGAAGCAGCCTTTGAGATTATTTAGTGAGTGGAAAAATTGCTTTGGATTTGGATTTATAAAGCTATGACCTCCAATCCTGCCTTCAACATTGACTAGCTGTGTGACCAAGGAGAAGTCACTTAATTTTCTCTGTGTTTCAGTCTCCACATCTGTAAAAATAGGAATCATAACAACAGCAGTACCTACTTTATAGTGTGAGACTCTTGTACATAAACCACTTCATAAATCCTTAAAGTGTTATCTAAGTGTGTTATTATTTTTTTCATTTTACAGACGAAAAATTTTTTTTAAAAAAAGCAACAACCCTGAGGTCCAGAGAGATTGACTTGTCCAAAGTAACAGAGCATAGTGGCTTATGGTAGTTTAAGCATTGTTTGTGTCTTAAAATAAAGACAGTCATTTAGCAAGCCCTAGCTTTGTCCATTTGACCCTAGTATAGTTAAAGATCTTGCTAGAAGGAAAGCAGCACAGACCATCTCATTTGATAGTCTATGCATATGTCAATATGATTTGAAAGACAACTAACTTTTAACAGAACTGGAGAGACATTTAGTTGTGCAGGCAAAGTTTGAGATTAATAGATAACTGATTATCATTATTATATACAATATAATTATATGTAATTAAATTGTATTGTGTAATAAATATAATTGATTAACAGATAATTGATTAATAATCAATTTTTAGATTGTAAACTCTGTGAGGGTGAGGATTATATCTTATTTCATGTTTGTATCTCTCCATCATCTGGAATAGTGCTATAAACACCAGTGACATTTAATAAAACTTGAAATGTTTGGTTTTTAAAACTGAAATCCTCAAAAAGAAAGAAGTCCCTGGCGAAGGAAATGTATTCTTGGTGCCGAGATCCAAAACTTACAAATCCAATCTTTATCACAAATATGCCAAATTCATCTTACTCATTTCAATCCTATAATCACCATGAACCTAGTTATTATCACTTTTAAAACTGGCTGTCTAGCCCAGTCATTTCTGAACATAATTATAGCACACATCCCAAAGAGAAAAGTTTTTTTTCTTTCAACCTATAAAATTGAACAAAAATGGTGCCACCTAGATCCTCCTCCCTTTCCACCCATCCATCTAATCTCCCACAGAGATTTACATTGTTACGGCACACACTGTAATTATGCTGTAACCTACTGTAAAACATTCCGCAGAAGGAATATATGTGTTACAATGATGTTTGGATATAATCATGTTCAAAAATGGCTTGGATGAGATTCATCAGCCCCCCTCTCTGAGATGGATGCTGTGCTGCTGTTATTAATTATAATTAACGGGGTGCTGAAAGAGTGCCCTTGCATTACAAGGCACTAATTTGGAGAATGTTAGGGGGAGAAGGCAGCTTAGGGATCAAGCTTCAGAAAGGGTTAGGTTAACACACTTGTTAGTTTGTCAGTGATGGGACTTGTCAAAGGCTGCAGATGGAAGAAGGTAGTGAAGCTAGGCCGAGACTTTCCATGTTTTCTAGCCTAGTCTTTCTTGCTCCAGTTGGGGTCCTTGCTTAAAAATTTGCCAATTAATTCATCACACTGAAAACAGCTTCAAATTCAAGAAGGAATCCTAAGCTAGGCTTCAAAACCACGCAATTAGACAATGAAAATGAGAGGCGGAGTGAAAAAAAATGGCTCAAATGAATGCTGGTTGAGTCCTTGTGACTTCAGTTATTTTATAGCTAATGTCATGTGCTATTTTGAATATGAAGGACAATCTTTTTAACAAACCTCTTAACTCCGGAGCTTCAATTTTCTCATCTGTAAAATGAGGGGTTGGACAGGAGGATCTCTAAATTTCCTTCCAGTGCCAAAATTTTGCAGCTTCTTTAATTTTTTTTTTAAACCAGACAACTGATTTTATTGGTATAAAGAACTTCCAATGAAGGAACTCTGTACACGTGTAGACCAGCATTTAGTCTCAAATTTATAATCCTGGAAGAGTAGTTGCCTTGGACCCTACGAGGTTAAGTGAATTTCCTAGGGTTATACAGCCAGTAGGGCAGAGACAGGACTTGAAACAAAGTTGGTTTTTTATTCACTATGCATGTGTAATGAGAATGGGAATTGGAAGATCTTCCTTGCCCCTTAATGGACCTGGGGGGAGTTTGAAGACCTCCCCTGCTTTGAAAGTAAACTCTTCCCCCCTAATAAGCTGAATGGAATCACATGGAGCCTGTGATGGAGGGAATTTGCTAAAGGGTAGATCAGAGCCCACAGGAAGCTTTCCTGCTGTGAAGATAAATTCTATCCGCTAATAGGACAGGCACACAGAGCCTGTGGTGGGAAGAGTTTCCTGAAGGGAAGCAGAGCCCACAGGGAGCTGGTCAGAGCTAACCAGACTGTGGGGGAGAGAGAAGGACCTCAGGCAAGGAGTCAGATAGGCTCATGAATATATATATTGATCTTGTATTGGTTTGTGGGAAGGCTGAAGGATGCTGTGGCTCTCAGCGTTATGGTTTTTTAATATCTTTGATACTATGATGGAATCAGCTTACTGGTTTTGGGATTTGGTTTTCTGGTGTCTAAATAAATGGTTCAGTTCTGTCCTCTACCTGGAGAATCTGGTATATTTTGTGATTGAACACGTAATACATATAGTCACAGTCTTTATCATGATCCTGGGTGCTATAAATATTGCATTGGTGCTACAGCATACTATATACATATATACATATATGAATACACATATATACACATACACATATATATACACATACATGTGTGTCTATATACTCTAGTGAATACATATGTGTATGTTTGTATACACACACAAAGACATATATAATCTATACATACATATATACACATGTAAGTACATATATACACACAGAGACATATACACATACATACATATTTATATTGGTATCTTCTGTTAATATATCCCTCTTTTTCCCCTATCCAGTAAGCCACTCATGAAACAAAATATACAAAAGAAAGAAAACAAAAAATAGTTCAGCAAAACTAACAATCAATCTAAAAGTGTGTGCAACAGTTCTCCACCTCTGCAGAGAAAGGAGGTAACATTTTAATGCTACTTTGACTATTTTATTACTAAGGTATAGAAGGCATGATGTTATCCTTGTACAAAATCCCAAGGCATCCATTACACATTATACATTTCTGGTTATTATGGCTTATAGAAGCCATATTTTTTTTCTTTTTTTCTTTTTAAGTTCTAGAGAATGGCAGTTAAAATGATCAAGAGGATGAAGTGGCCTCTATATGGGGAAAGACTAGAAAAAGGGAAAAAGGTTAAAACATAATTAAAATCTACAAAATATGAACAAACATAAATTAAAAAGAACACAAATTTGCTAACCAAATTTGCTAGGAATAAGAGTAGGGGAATCCTTTTAACCTTATAGGAGATATTTTAAAAGAAAATAAAAGCAAATATTATTTTATCAAGCTAGTGATAAAGATAAAGAGCATGTTATGGTCAAGATAATTCCTCAACTGTAAAACAAGTGGTTTGGACCAATAATGTCTAAAGTCTCTTCGTACTCTTTTAGCGTTTTCTGACACCATGAACTTATGTAAATGCAGTCAAATGCTTTTTCCTAAGAAATGTTTCTTGCAGATCTATTAAGAATTAATGACATCTTGGAGCCTAAATCATTCATTATATTTAAAATTAGACTGGCTTAGGATCTCTGGACTCAACATGCAGTTATTTGATGAAATTCTTCCACGTTATGTCCATGTTAACTCCCACTAATTCGAAGACTATAAAGTAAGGAATACAAGATACAGCAATGAAAATTTTTTCCATGTACCCAACATTAATAATAATTTTAAAAATCAAATGGCAAAATTACATGGGGGAAAATAAAGATATTCAAGAATTAAGAGGGCACCTGAAAAACAAATCATCTATGTTGCACTATTTTAAAATTTGAATGAATGCTTTATGTACCCCATGGATTACAATTCTAGATAGGTAAATTAAGACTAGATTGTTGTTCATCCTTTGTTTTCAAAGAGGACCAGTAACATCATGGGGTGATGTCTTGATTTGTGGGTGAACTGAAGTGAGGCAGGGTTGCACAAAGTAATCAGCTTTACCTTCTCTTCCAAGGTCATCTTAAGTCCGGTGGTAAGACAGAAGTGAGGCTGACTTGGTGATGGTCCAGAATACAGTGGAGGACCTTGGTGTCTTTGATGCCTGATCAAGCTTTAAGCAACCCACAGTGCCCTTTTCAGCTCTCTTCATGGCCACTGGAAAAAACTGTTCTCATCTGCCCATTCCACTGTGGGACGTCTTCACATGCTCTCCCTAACTCACTGACAGACTTGAGACCTTTCAGTTACTGTCAAATTGTTTTAATCTGCTAAAATGGTTTTGCTGGTGTGTGGCTACTGGATGGGCTACAGCTTCTTGAATTCACAAGGGACATTTGGGTGAAGGTGGCAACCAAAGGTGGATGAACAGTCCTGAAAAGGGCTCAGCAGCCCTCACACCAGAGGTACTAGTTCTACTAAACATCCCATAAACCTCTAAGACTAGACTAATGGGCTTGAAAATGCTGTTAGCAAGCTTGCAAGTATCATTAATTAGTAACTGAAAACGATTCAAACTCCTCAACTTGGTACACACAGTGTGGTCTCATCTTACATATACAACATTATCATGAGCTACTGCCCAATTGAAACCCACTAGTCCAGCTGGGAGTCTCAGGACCGTCCCTCCAACATGACATTCCCTCACCTCAATTCCAAGACTTGGTTTTATTATCCTTTCTGGAAATACCCCCCACTTCCTATTCAACAATGTAAATTCTCACACTGGATGTCAAGTAGGGAAGTAAGTAGGGTGCATACAGACATTGACCTGGGAGACAAATTCATGGGGACAGTAAACCAACAGGTATAGCTGAGTGTGTAAAGCCCTGGAGACCCCTTCTGATGCCGATTTGCACCCGTAATGCTATTCTACTCCATTCTATAAGGCTGAACCGCAGCGTTTTCCCTTTTTCTATCTCTTCCTACATTTGAGAGGAACTCTCATAGAGTCCGTAAGAGTAGACTGAGGTCAAAAAGACTTTGGAAATCCTATCTCAGATACTTACTGGGGGGAGGCTAGGTAGTACAGTGGCTAGAGTGCTGGACCTCAAGTCAGAAAGATACAAGTTCAAATCCAGCCTCAGATACTAACTGGCTGTATGAGTCTGGGCAAGTCCTCATCTGTAAAATGCGGGTAATAATTACACCTACCTCCCAGAGTCGTGAGGATCCAGTGAGATAACTGTAAAGTGTACATAGTATTATATAAATGTTACTCATTATTTATTATTATATTAAAATGGGGAGTTTGAACTCTAAAACCACCAAGATCTTTTCTGCTCTAAATCCGTGATCCGGATCTCGATTCCTATTTGCTGTGCCTTTACAGATCTATGCTTTTGATCCCAGCCTGATAAGCTGACCTTTTTTTATAAAGTACATTTTTATGCCTCCTGCCTTTACATCAGCCATTTCATGCTCACACCCTCTTTGGTTCCCGTTGCCTAAACAAACGAGAGTCACTAATATGGTGACCGTAACTGTCGATGGATACAGTACACTGCCTCTGTGGTCTCCTACCTCTATTCCCTGACCCTAAATTCTAACTGTGCTTTTTTGCTCAATAGTCAGAGGCATTTCCCCTGACACAGGTGTTCCACAAATATTTGTTATTAAATTTTAAAAGGTTAGCTACATTATTTAGTCCCATTTATTTAAGAAAACTTTTATATCTGAAATTCAATCTACTCTATAGATACAAATGAAAATAGAATGTAATAGAAAAATTTCACATTCAATATAATAACATAATATAGGGACTTTTTAAAATGGCTATACTTATTATAGAATAGAGTGTACATACCTGTATAGGACCAACCAATCTCTTCCACCAGTTTTCGTTGTTGTCTGTAGTATCCATAAGCCCAATCTACAAATAAGAAAAAAATTATGAACACTGTAGAACTGCTTCTATACACCATGTGGGTCACAATTCTACATGGTAGAAAATATTTTAAAATACAGTCAGGTCCTTATTTACAAAAATACCATGATTTCCATAGTCATCCCCTTTTCCCCCGACTATATTCCCCCAGACCACCATTGCTACCAGAGATTTGCCTGTCCATTGCATGGGAGATTTTGTGAGAATAACTGGAATCTCTAGAGTAAGCAAGAGCTCTTAACTTTTTTCTATGACATGGACCCTTTGGCAGTCTGGTGAGACCTACAGAACAGTTTTCAAAATAAGAATCTCCTCTACTTCTTTTTTCCTTTCTTCTCCTTTCCATTAATAGGGCAATGTGGAATTATGGAAAAGTAATGGAATTCAGGATGGAATTGTGGAAAAAGTAAAAGATCTGAGGTCATGAGACCTGATTTCTGGCTTTGACTCTGCCACTAATCCACTGTGTGATCTTAAGCATGTTGCTTAATTTCTTGGAGCTAATTTCTTCATCTGCAAAATAAATGAGGGTTACATTAGATAATATCTGGATGAAGGTTTCTTAGAGCTCTAAAATTATATGATTCTGTGACTGCCCATGTGAAATTCAACTTTGGCATTTATGAGGATGGGTAGGGCTATACAAAATCAGAAACTAACTCTGGGATTTCATGTTTGTTGATGATTGTGATGAGTGTTAAGTACATAATACAAAATAAGTTTTTAAAAAGAAAAAAGCAAAGCATCATAGAGAAGGCAGCATCTGAATTTAGCATTGAAGGACAAGAGAGACTTCATTAAGCAGATGGGGAATGGGGAAAGGTAGGAGAAAGACATTCATATCAGTCAGGGGGAGATGTGTATAGGATTAAAAGGAGGGGAAGAAAATATAGCATAGTTTAAATGCAATATGGAATTTGAAGATGAGGGTGATATAAGGTTGAACAGGAAGGTTGCATATTCATTATGGAAGGGCTTGAACAGTAGGGTCAGTGGTTTCAGCTTCATCCAGAAGCTATTAAGGAATCAATAAAGGTTTTTGTGTAGTAGGGCTTCAAGTACATGGGGTGCTTTACTAGGACAGCAGAGTAGAGAAGTAGAAGTGGGAGGATAGGGCTAAACTGGAGGCAGAAAGAACAATAAAAAGATGAGGATGATAGTCTAGGAGAGAGGACATGAGGACCTAAAAGAGTGTCATTGTAGTGTGAGTGGAAGGAGGAACCGAAATGAAAGATATTGCAGTGGTAGAAATGACAAGACTCAGTAATTAATGTAATGTATGGGGTAAAGGAGAAGCAAGGATTAAATATGATTTTAAGATTAAAGTTTGACTGACTGGCAGAGTGTTGGTGAAAAAGAGAAGCTATTTCTTCAGAAAGAGGAAACGTAGATGGAGTGGAAGAAAAGAGAGAGAGTGCTACCTAAATTTTATACATGCTGAATTTGAAATTAGTAGGATATCTAATTCGAGAGATCAAGAAGGTTTTTAGAGCTCTGGAAAGAGGCCAACGGTACTGATATAAATCTGGGAGTCATCTTCATATACACAATTATTGAAGCCACAATAACTGATGAGCACCCCCAGGGAAAGCACGTAAGGAAAAAAGAACATGCAGAGAGAGGGGGAAAAAAAGAACTGAACATAGGAAAGAACCCTGGGAAACACCTATTTTTAAGAGCCAGGAGAAAGAAGAGCCAGTGAAAAAGAGTGAGAAGGTACCACCAGGGACATAGTAGGAGAACTACAGACACACAGTATCATTGAAGACAAAGGATAAGAAGGTATCAAGAAGGAAGCAGTTCACAGTGTCAACTGCCACAGAGGTCAAGGAAAATCAAGCCAGAGAAATGAACTCTGGCTAAAGGACGTTCCTAAAGAATGACTAGATCTTGAAAGAAGAAATATAAATTATCAATAATCATTTGAAAATTTGTTCAAACTTCCTAACAATCAGAAAAATGAAAATCAAAGCAACTACTTTACACTCATCAAATTGGCAGATAATTAAAAAGATAAAATCTAATGCTGGCAGGGATGTAGCAATATAGGCACACTGCCCCACTGTTAATCACGATGAGAACTGATATAATATTTTGGAAAGCAAATTGGAATCACGTAGTTAGAATGATAAAAGTTTTTAGATCCTCTGACCAGTGGTTGCACTCCTAGGAATCATAAGAATATTTTTGAAGGGAAAAGGCCTATCCATACAAAAATATTCATAGAAGTTTTACTTGTAATAACAAAAAGCTAGAAACAGATCATTGTTGAAACCAGTATCTGAATATAAATGGAATATTACTACACTACAAATGTAAAAAGTAAAAGAAATATGGAGAAATATGAAGCAACGCAGAGTGAAGAAACCAGAATAAAAAAAATAGATTACCTACTAGGTAAATGACAAAAAGTCAGTAGTAACATCTTGGGCGGGGGGTCCAGGGAGGCGGATTCATTGGCATAGAAAAATTTCTCCAAGGAAACACATTCTAAAAATACAGATCAGCAACTGTACTGAAATTTGTGGTCTTAGAGAGTTGATTGTTTTGGGTGCTGAGTTTAAGTGATTTGCCCTGTGTCATACGGTAACTGTTAGGGGTCAAATGAAAACTCAGGTCTTCCTGACTGGAGCCAGTTTTTCTCCACTATGACAAGTTAGCTCTGCTAATAACAATAACAACCCCCCAAAAATACACAGTAAAGAAAACAAATAGGACATTTTTGGTTATTATTTTGTTAAAGTTAACATGCATTAAAAACCCCCAACTTGTTAGCAGTGGAGTTTACTATTTTATGCAAATAATTTTTTACTTTTATTTGTGTATCGAAAAGCTTTATTTTTATTGATGGCAAGTCTGAAAAAGGGATGATGATGATGATGATGATATGATGATGACAATGACAACGACAATGATGTATCACAGAGCGCTGGGCATATTTGCATTATATCCTTACAACAATCATGAGGTAGGCTTTATTATTATCCTCATTTTTCATCTGAGGAGACTGAGAAAGGTTGAGTAATTTGCCTGGAATCATACAGCGCAAGATCTCAACTCACATCTTCCTGATTCCAGGTATTGTGCTCTATTCAATATACCAACTAGAAGTCTTGGGCTAGACCTGTGATTTCACTGATGGAAGGATATCCCCTGGAGAGAGAACTCACTCGACATATGCAATTTGGCACATTCCTCAACAAGTTAGTCTTAGAGAGTTGCCTAAAGCACTGAGAGATTAAGTGAATTGACCAGGGCCATAGAGTTGGCATGTGTCAGGTGGGATTTGAACTCAAGTCACCCTGGCTGAGAGCCAGGTCTCCATCCTCATCCTCTGCTGCCTCACAAATTTAGAATAACTTCAGTAAAGTTGAGAAATAACAGAAAAATAACTGGTTTTGAGGCACAGTGGAAAAGAGCACTGGCTCTGGAGTCTACGGATCTGGGATTCAAAAAACTCTTGAGATACTTAACTACTTGTGTGTCCATCAGACTCCTCACCTCTAAAACGAAGAGGCTGGAAGAGTTGACTTATGCTTCAAACTCCAAATCTATGACTCTGTGCTTGGTTAGCAAATCAGAGAGGGAAGTTAGACTGCAGTAGTAAGTGGATGGGAGTGAATTAGAAATAACTATTAATACAGAATGCCCTCTAAGAATTTGCCTTTGAAGTTTGGGAGGGATAGCATGATAGCTTGAGGGCAGTAGCAGGCTCTGGGGAAGAAGGATTGATCGATTGATTTTAGGACTGGGGACACAGAAGACACCTGAACATGTCTGAAGTTTGAGGGAAAAGACAGTAGAGAGGGATTTATTAAAAGTTCATGAGGGGATGTTTGTCTAAAGAAGGAATTAAGAAACAAACTCTTTTTAGAAAAAAAGAGGAATAAATTTTTCTCTTACTAAAGAGAGGAAGGAAGAAAACACTGGATAAAGATGCTGAGGTGAAGAGAGAAATAAAGGGGGGGGAGTTGAGAAGACTCAGATCACTTTTGTTCTCTTCTGAGAATGAAGGAACAATAGCTCTGGAAATGTGAAAAATCAATAAGACCAAGAGGTAAAGACAAACGTTTTCCAATATACTTTGCCGGGGCAAGACATTTTGTAAAGATATTCTTAGCAACAAAACCCAATGTCCACAGTCATTAAAATGGTGACCCCTGTTTTGGACAGGAAGCATAAGCACCTGGATTGACTAGGGTGTGTGTGTGTGGGTGTGTGTGTGGGTGTGTGTGTGGGTGTGTGGGTGTGTGTAGGTGTGGGTGTGGGTGTGGGTGTGGGTGTGTGTGTGTGTGGGTGTGTGTGTGTGTGTGGGTGTGTGGGTGTGGGTGTGTGTGTGTGTGTGTGTAGGTGTGTGTGTGTGTGTGGGTGTGTGTGTGGGTGTGGGTGTGGGGGTGTGTGTGTGTGTGTGTGTGGGTGTGTGGGTGTGTGTGTGTGTTGTGTGTGTGTGTGTGTGTAGGTGTAGGTGTGGGTGTGGGTGTGTGTGTGTGGGTGTGTGGGTGTGGGTGTAGGTGTGGGTGTGTGGGTGTGGGTGTGGGCGCGTACATATTTTTTCCCTTTAAAAATTTAAACTGCTCACTGGGTAAACTGTTGGAAGGTCAGAGGAAAACATTTAAATTTCTGAAATTAATTTTCAAAGTAACTATCACTTATTTACTCATATTCTGAAGAGATTTTCTTTCAGTAGATACATTTTTGCTGATTTTACATAAACGATTGTGTGTAACAGGAATAATTCAAAGTCAGCTCCCATTTTAGCCATGCAGAGAACAGGGCCCTCCACGCCGGATGGCAAATACTGACAGAGTTCAGCTTTACATGGCGTTTGACAATGAGCATTTGTTCTTTTTCCTTTAATCACTTTTATTAAGAAAGCTTTTAAAATACAGAATCCCAGGTGTTCGCTGCTGTCTTCACTTTCTTCCTTTATGTATGTTCTCTTAATTGTTATTTCGGACAATCCACTGGGCATTCATATGTTAATTACAGAAGTCCTGGGCGTGAGAGAGTACCCTCACTTTTTAAATTCTTCTTAGAGGTCTGATAGATGAGTAGTGATAGCTTCAATGAACAAGAAAAAAAGGAGCAAGATTCACTTTTTTGCTGCATTATATACTTTGAAAACCAGGAAATCCCACATAAGTAGGAAAGAACCATTAAATTGTATGCACATTTCAAAACTAGCCATTCACCAAATACAAAATCCACAATTTTCTTTTCTACAAAAAAATTTAAAAAGAAAAAAAACCCATGTAACCAAATGTTCTTTTGGTTTTTTTCAGGCACAAAATTATGGCTTCCTTCTTCTTTTAATTAGTTTTTTCCCCATTGAAAATAATTACTTTTTGAGGTAATTAAGCAACATTTCAGAAAACTGGCATAAATTTAACACACAGCTAGCTAGGAAGTATATAATCCAACGTCATGTCACAGACCGTTTTCCTGTATTCTTTTAATGCTACTACTCCAAAAAAGGAGGAACATCTGCATAAAGTTATCTCTTCTAATTTCATGATGAATTAGATTAATTTTTGACTTAATATGAAATTCTTAAAAATCATCTTTCAGACTATAGCTATACAACTCTGTATTAGCCAACAGAATATTTTTTAAATGGTTTAGATTTCTACATGATGAATGTTACCAACTTCAACTCCTTAAAAATTAAAATTATCCAAGTAAAATTAAATTATAATTGTATAATTCTCAAGCTGATATTTTATTCCAGAACAAGTGTGCACAATGTGTGATAGTATCCTAATATTAATTAACTACAAAGAAAAGATGTGTCTAAGTAAAATTCTGCTGTTTCTTTCACTGTGGCTATTGATTATAGGTGGCCTTGGAATTCTTTCCACAATCTCTTTGCATAATTAAGAGAAACTCATTTGGGTTATAACAAGGTCCTATTTAACAAACTACGTTTCAAGTAAGTATTGTTTGTATTTTTCTTAGATATCCGTTATTACAGTAAAGTCAAAACATGTTTTTTGTCATTGAAAATTTTCTCCACAACTGGTTAACAACTTCAAAATAATGCATAGTGCTAAGATATAATAATAAACTCTTCTTTTTTAACCTTATGCTTGTTGCAAAATATTTATTCAAGATCCTTACTAGGCTCTAAGTTAACAAGCTTCCCAAGGTCATTCTCCAAGTCCATAGAAAGCCTGCAAATAAAATTCAGGTTTTCCCAGATGAATTCTGGGGCCATGGCCTAACCATCAGGGCATGGAGTTAGTTTGCTAAGCAAGCACTCAACTGCAGCTGATATCACCCATATCATTTTTGGCATGGACATAGTAACTAATAAAGGAAAGAAAGACTACTGTGCTTGCTTTTCAGAAAACAGAATGTTTTGTGAAAATTCAAGTAATAAACAAGTATTTCTAGAAACAATAACCACATTTCAGCTCTTTCATTTAGTGGAAATAACATTTTTGTTCTGGAAAACAAAACACATGGAAGATGCAAACAAGCAGCAACATTAAGCATTTAAACAGTTTGTTTGCTTAAAAACGACAACAACATACAGATTGAGAGCTGGTTTTAATTAAAAAAAACATATGATTATACACATCTAAAAATGATAAAGCATCATATCTGTCTTCTAACCAGAAGCACACACAAAGCCTCACCCTATGGATCTGGCATTGCTGAAGATCTCTCAAAAAAAAAAATGTTACTATTATTTCCAGTTCTTCTAAGATGAGGAAATAGATCCTCAGAGCTATGAAGAAATGTTTAATAGAGAATAACCTTTAGGATATGTTTAAATTCTACATCCAGTCAAGTCAACAAGTATTTATTAAACACAGTGTACCAGGCACTAAGTACAGGGGATGGATACACACACACACACACACACACACACACACACAAGCAATAACATGGTCCCTACTCACATTCTAATGGGGGACACATGGTGTATATATAACAATGTACACACAAGTTATACACACTATGATAGGGGGCAAGCTCAAAGGGAAGGCACTGGGGTGCAGCAGGAGGGTGGGGAGCCTAGAAAGGGCTTCTTTGTCAAGTACTAGGATTTGAGCTATGTCATCAAATTGAGTTTTACAAAATGGCCATTGTACCCTCCTCCTTTCCCATGCATACCTCTTCCTATAGAACTGACTCCAGGTGTCTGAGTTAAACTTTAGGGTCCCCCAATATCACAGCTGTTGCTTGGGCATTACAGATGCCTATGTTAACCCTCTGATAAATCACCTCCAAGTGTAACCCCCATGGGTATGAGGACATGAATGAGTCTACTCTGAGTATTATATTGCACCAGAATTTTCCCAACACACAGACAACATCTGATGGGTTTAGAAGACTGATCCTCTAGTATGTAAAGAAATTTGAAACTGGGTTCCTAATAGCACCTGGAGATATAGTATATCATAAAGATAGCAGCGAGTGTTTTACAGAGAGAACTTTATTTTTTTTTTCAGTCACTCTTTTTTAAATTAATTTATTTTATTTTACATCATTCATTTCCATGAGATTTTGAGTTACATATTTTCTCCCCCTCTTTCCTCTACCCACCGCCCCAAAACAGCCATCCCAGTGTGTCCCCCCTCCCCCAGTCTATTCTCTC
>CM053585.1:455068404-455094330 GCA_028646515.1 Pseudochirops corinnae | reverse complement strand
AGGCCCTGGTGGGGGAGCTCTGGCTGTGCTGTCTTGCAGCTCTCTGCCTTGGTCCTTCTTTTCTTCAAAGAAGGAATCTAGGGTTTGATTGCTGTTCTTACCCTGCTTCTTATGCTTATTCTTACTCATGGTTGGTCAGTCTGTGATTTTTTTTCTTTATATCTCTGTGGGGCTCTGCTTCCAGAAAGGAAAGCTCTATCCCAAATCGCTGGGGTCCTCCCAGCTGCCGTAGCTCTCAGGAAGGTGCTGGGTCCCTTTCCCACTTCTGGCTCGCTGGATAAAGAAGACCCACAAGACCAAAGCCCAAGACCGCGATCCGGATCCAGGCCACTCAACGCGAGAGCGTTCGGCCTCTGAACAATCGCTTGGTCCTCCTGCAGTCTGCAGGCTGAGGGTGCAGAAGCTGCAATGCCGAGGTGGGTGCAAAACCTCTGCCTTTCGTTTTCCAGCCCTGTAGGCCTTTCGGCCGCACTGCTTTTCTCCCCCGATTCGCAAGTCCCACTGAACGCTGCTGCAGCTGCCGCTAATCTGCTCACCAGAGGCTCCTCAGCTCCTCCCATCCAGCCGCCCCCGGGGCTCAGCCAGAGCTTCAGGCCAGGCTGGTTTCGGTTCACAGTGCTGATATGGCTCCTCCTAGCCGAGCTGACTTTAGTGGAAAGTATATTTGTGTGCGTTTTGGAGTTCTAGGATTCGTTTAGAATCATATTTTATGGGTATTCTGGGGTGGCTATGTGAGAGCTGCGATATGTTGCTGCTGCTACGCTGCCATCTTGGCTCTACCCCCAGAGAGAACTTCACTGAGTAAAACATACAACTTCCTTTAGGAGTGCTAACACATGAATACTTAATCAACCAATCAATGAACATTAAGTGCCTACTAAGTGCCAGCACTTATACAAAAAGAGGCAAAAGACAGTTCCCTGCCCTCAAAGAGCTTACAATCTAATGTGGGAGACAAGAACCAAACAAATATGTGTAAAGTGAAGTCTACAATGGATAAGTAGAGAATAATTAACAAAGGTAAGGCAAGAGTATTAACAAGTATTGGCAAAGACTTCCCATAAAAGATGGGATTTGATCACTTAAGGTAACTCACAGTTGGGCATTAATCTACACTTTAAAAAAGCATATGGTACTACATCATCCTCAGTTGTGAGATGTGAATGGTGGAGGTAGTCTATTTCTCCTCTTTTTTAAAAAGTACCATGATGATATAACATTAAGCCTCAAAATTGTCTTCTATCTCACTAGGTTGATGATTCCTCAAGATTTGTAATATTATCATTATTAATCTATATGAACAATACAATGAGATTACTGTTGTGGCACAACAGGATTGTGTTGTGGGGAAGCTCAGACACTTACTGACTGTGTGACCCTGGGCAAGTCACTTAACCCTGTTTGCCTCAGTTTCCACATCTATAAAATGAGCTGGAGAAGGAAATGGCAAACCACTCCAGTATCTCTGCCAAGAAAACCCCAAATGGGGTCATGAAGAATCAGACAAAACTGAAAAGGACTCAACAAAGGCCTTAACCAAGTAAGAAAACTCTTCCACTGATGCAGAACAGCAACTATTGTGTCAATGATAGCATTAGAGAGTTGTCTGACGCATGGAAGGATTAAGTGACTTACCCAACACGTCAAAATCAGGGGGGATTTCAACTCAGTGCCTGATTAGCCATGCTGCCTTTCATGTACAAATAAATATTCAAAACTGTATACATTGTGTGATAGTGAAAATAAATTAATTCACTCTTATTAGTTAATGTGGGGTTAAACAACAGCTACATAGGAGAGAGGGGAGGGTTCTGCCTCTCCCTCCCCCAATTCTCTAACAAGAGAACCCAACAAAATGATGAAACTGAGAACTGCTATTTTTCAGCTGCCTCTGGCAGAGTTATCAGCTAAAATTATTCACTACAATACCATTTGTCAGCCCGTTACTTTATGCAAAGTACTGTGATAGGTGCTATGGGAGATACAAAAAGATAATCTTAATGTCCTTTCTGTTCATGTGAACTCAATCATTTATATATAAATTTATATATATATAATACAAAATTAATACAATACAATATTAATCAACCAATCAATGAACATTAAGTGCCTACTAAGTGCCAGCACTTATACAAAAAGAGGCAAAAGACAGTTCCCTGCCCTCAAAGAGCTTACAATCTAATGTGGAGACAAGAACCAAACAAATATGTGTAAAGTGAAGTCTACAATGGATAAGTAGAGAATAATTAACAAAGGTAAGGCAAGAGTATTAACAAGTATTGGCAAAGACTTCCCATAAAAGATGGGATTTGATCACTTAAGGTAACTCACAGTTGGGCATTACAAAAAATACAAAAAACTTAAACCAAAGAATTATGGCCATATACTTAGGCATTTTTTCAAGCTATTTGGAAGTGGGAGAAGTAAAACCTTAATTGTACATCAGAGCTTATTTTGAAATAAACCAATGAATGAGATCAGTTCTATCCCTAATTCCCAATAGTTATTAATTCAGAAAACTAAGATTAGAGTCATTTTCCTAAAGGCCAGGCTCCTTTCCTCCAATGCTTTATAAGTGACATTAATTTAGATAAAAATTATAATGTAATTTAATAAATTAAGCTTTCTTTCTAAGATACTTAGTACATTGCCTGGCTCATAGTTGGCATCTAGTAAATGTTGATGCATTAACTGATCAATAGGATTAAGATAAGAAAGTTTTGAAATAGGTCTTTGATTAAACAGGTCATTTTCTACCTAGAAAGTACAGCATAAGGAGTACTAGAAAAAAAGTTCATACTTTCATGATGAAATCTAAGTGAATGTAGTATTTCATAAAAGCTGCCTTGATCTCCCACCAAAAGCAAGTAAACAAAAAAGACCCAATCCACCCTTCCTGGCAAGACTCTGGCAAGTGAACAACATAGATTTATTCACATGCATCATAGATAATGATGTCAGCAAAATTTTTTCATTAGTAAAACATGTGTGCAGCTGCCTTCACCAATATGTGCACATGTGGAGGAGCACAGATTTCCCCATCCCTGCTGTTTTCTTTCCCCAACATGTTAACTGCTCTTTGTGCTTGTAGTTTTTGTTTTTTACACATCATAAGTTACGTGAGTTGATTTGTGTGGCAATCTATAAGGTGGCAAATTGGTCTTCCAAATTCAAGAAGAACATTTATCATTCTATGGTCGAAGTCTTTCATAGGCACCGATAGGAATTCACATTCCACTAAAAAAAAGATTCATAGATGTTATTTATACTGCTTCTGGTTCTTAAGAAAAAAGATGTAGCTCCACAAATATCAGCATCTTTTCTAAGGAAAATTTGCAATTTACTATGTTGATATGATATCAGTGATAATTTCTATTGCCATTAATTACACCTATGTGAAATTCAAAGGATCCTGAGTAAAAGTAAATGGTAGAAACTCAAACTTTGTAACTACTAGTAGTTTTCTGCAGTAGTACATAAATATTATGAGTACATATAACTGATATATTTTTGTAATAAGAACCACATTCTGCAATACACATAAGGGAGGACTTGGAATTTTTGGCATATGAGAGATGATGATGGCTCCCTGGCTACTTCTGGCCATGTGGTAATTCAGCATTGAAAGGACTTGGCATTTTGGTATGACATATTGAGTCCTGGGTATTCCCTTGATCCTCCCCTCACCCTGAGATAGCATGACAGAACAGTTTAGATGTTTCATCAGTTAAAGAGAAGACATGTTTTTCAGCTTGCTTATTTGTTTAACTCTCCCATGGGCTGTGATACTCTTTGGTCTCTAGACCACATGGAACACGGAATCAAGTCTTCTAGGATCCTGGATTCCTATTCTCTTTTGAGGATATGTCCAGCCTTGGAAGGAACCTTGTGAGGTCAAGAAGTCTGGAGGTCCCGAGTCCAAGGAATGTGACTAATCAGTGGCATGGAAAATTTCCAAATCAGAGATGATCAGAAGACATGGATTTTGTGGCAAGCAGCAATGAGAAGTATAAAACACCTAATCAGCAGTCTTATACACTTTTACGTTCCAATGAGATTTAAATACAAGCCTCCCTCAACATTACAACAGTAGTTATAGATAAATTACTGAATCGTGTTTTAAGTCATTCTGTCACTGAGCAATCTTTTAGCATTTCTTTTATGTATAGGAAATAAAATACCTGTCCCGTATCTTATTTATATTTTATACTGAGCATCTTTCTACTCACTCCTTTGAGAAGACCTTAGACATAAGCTACAACCTAAGTTATTGTTAATTTTTCCTCAAGGAATCAGGAGGAAAGGTTTAATGCACCAAAGAGTATGAGAACTAGAGCCTAGCTCCTTTTCATTAGAGTGAGGCCCCCTCAGGACAGAATTAGAGCTGAATAATATACCTGGTTCCATACTAAAGAGGCCCTTTAGGGAGAGGTTGTGGGTTCAGTGCCCTATCCCCTTGGTTACAGCTTTTTAATATTAGACTTTGAATAATACTGCATTCTTCCAATCACTAATATTTGATCCTTAACGCCCACAATAGATTTTTTTAAAATCAGGTTATATGAAAGATAAATCAGGGATTAGCAACCAGAAACAGAAGTAATATATGAATAAAGGAAGGCATTGGAGAATAAAAGAAAATCAAAGTAAATAGTAAAAACAAATGGGAAAAAAAAAAGAAGACAGGTGAAAGAAAAGAGTAGGAAAAGGTTTTGGAAGAAACAAGAGAAAAGAAATACAGTATCATAATCATCTGAACAATAAACTGGAATACATTAAATCGCTGATCTGAAGACTCATGCTACTGATTGTACAGCTATCAAAACAGATAAAAATATTTTCGGTACTGGTCAAAAGCTTGGAGCATAATCACCCATTTTCATTTTGTATTTCATTAGAAAAAATAATAACCCTACCATTCAGTGACCCAAAGGAAAGTAAACACAGGAATCAAATGAAGTAATAATAGCAATATTCAGATTAGACTTGGGAAATGACAGCCATGTCCACATGCTAATCAGGATGATGATTTTAACGATTTAGCTATTCAAAGACCTATTTCCAAGAAAGAAAAAAAAAAGATCATTCATTAAACTGCATCAATCAAGATGGTCAAAATGACCTTTTACCTCTGGGTAGATCTAGGTAGCATTATTATTATCCATAGGTAATGAAGTTCAAGCTTAACTATTCATTTGTTCTGGCACTCAGATATTTTAATCTTATGTTAAAAAATATTTAAGACACATTTTTAAGTTTGTTATTAAGTACACCAAATAATGTATAGTTTGGTCAAAGTTTCAAAAATGTTCTTGACTTCATTCCATATACGCAAGCTGTAAACCCACTGGCCTCACGTAGTTTTTATGACCTATATAAAAGAACAAACCATAACCTTTAAGAAAAGCAAGAAATGCAATAAACACACTGATCTTTCTCCATGTGTCTATTGCTCTGTGTTATTCTTAAATTGTACCATTTGTTACAATACAATTAACATTTGTTACAATACTCATTAACTCCTCCTGAAGACCCTCCTCAAACTCATTACTAGAGTCTGACCTCATTGATTCCTCCTGAGATCCTCCCCAAACTCCTCCTCTAGACCACCCCTAGATTCCTCTGTATATAAGAATCCCATCTCCCTTCCATGTGGCGTGAGAGTGCCACAGAAAGCCCTAGCACAGACTTGCTCCATGAGAGCGCCATAGAATGATCTAGCATAGACTGGCTCCTTAAGAGTCTATCCCATACGGTGAACTACTAATAAACTTTGTTTTCCTTTGGCTGAGAAGACTTGAGTTGAATTCTTTCAGCAGGACCTGGCATGTTGGTATTTTGGGTCTCAGGCAACCCTAACCCTCTTAATGGGTAATCCTCTTCATTTTTATGGTTCCCTGATACCGGGAAACACTGCTAATCTAGCCTACTGCTCATCACCTTCACTACCGATTATTTTCCAATTCAAACTGATAAAAATATTGGTTAAAAAACAAAACAAAACAGGAATTGTAGTAGCTCTTTTTATTACCACTTAAAAGAGTTGCCATTTTGTTGTTCTTTTTACTTACATTAAATCAATCATCTTTGTTTTTGAAACAGTTTTTGTGACTTATTTCAGCTAATTTAACTTCATTAAAACTGTTTCTACAACAATATAATGGAGACACATGTTTACTTTAAAGTACACTACAAATAAAGGATATAGTATATGTTAAAATATTAGGTGGAAAGGTACCACACAGCAACTCAGATAATTGTATTAAATTCATTTAAAATGTTGTATTAAAGTTAACCTTTCCACAATGAAACAAAATCCCAAAGAGTAATATGGAATTTAGTAACGGACAAAGACAGCATGGTGCACTGGAAAGGCTGCTAGATTTGGAGTCCTAAGGTCTGGGTTTAAATCCTGATCTCTATTAATTACTATCTGTGTTGCCCTGGGCAAGTCACTTTGATTCTTTAAGCCTTTAAGCTCTGTAAAACAAGAAGATTAGATTAGACATCTTCTGAGATCTCTTCCAAATGCATTACCCTGTTTTGACTGTTCAGTCACAAAACACAGTGATGATTCATTTGACTGTTTAAAACTGTGTTGATATTTAGCTAGTGCTGTACTTGAAGACACAAGCTATAAAGATGCAATACCCATCTATATAACCCTTTATACTATTCCAGTGAAAATGGAAAGCCAGAAACTTATTTTAAATTTTCTAAATGAGTGTGCTATAAACACTCACTAATAGAAAGCAACTCTCACTGTCACAATATAAAATATAAAATGCTTAAATTCATTTCCATTAATAAGCCTTTTCTTTCTTTATCTAGTCCCTAGCTACACTCCTCTAGCTCTGTATCTATTGATGAGGTACAGGCTCTGGGAACCCCCTTAAGCTCTCCTTGAATCTTTGAGGTATACTCTGTCAAACCCCTTGAACTCTGAATCTTCCCACTTGATGAGGCATTTGCAGAGGCCATAAGCTTTTCATTGTGGCTCTGGTCAGACCTCTGTTACTAGCCTAGCCCTCCATTGCCCATCTACTTCCCACCCTTAAGACTATCAAAATATCAATCCACCCTTGAACTAGCCTAGCCTACCATTGTCTGTTGGCTCCAGGGAGCCTCCAGCAACTTCCCACCCTTAATCACTCATTGACCTCATTAACTCCTCCTAAAGACCCTCCCCAAACTCCTCCTCCAGACCACCCCTAGATTCCTCCCACAACCTTTCTATATATAAGACCCCTTCTTGCCTGTGCGTGTGTGTATATGTATGTATATATATGTGTGTGTGTATGTGTGTGTGTGTGTATGTGTGTGTGTGTATGTGTGTGTGTGTGTGTGTGTGAGTGCCATAGAATTTTCTAATGCAGACTTGTTCTGTGTCCAATACAGGCGAATTTTTAATAAACTTTGCTTTTCTTTGTCTGAGAGAAGACTTGAGTCGAATTCATTTGGTAGCACCTGGCATGTTGGTATTTTGGGGTCTCGAGCACCCCTAACCCTAAGCACATCATCTAATGATTTCCTCTTTCCTAGCTTTTATTAATCTACAATTATCAATCATCCACCAATCTGTGACTATTTACTGACAATTCTAAACCATTCTGCTGATTAAAAAAAGTTATGAATTTCCTACTCTTAAATTTTAAGAAGCCAATAAAACAACAATCTTTAGCCTTTACAAATACCTAAAGTAATTGCTGATTTATAAAAATATGTCTTGCTTACATTATTCTGTAATTTTCTTCACATACACAAATTTCTCATAACCCTTCAATTTCACTCTGACAACAAAATATGAAATATAATTTCATTTTTACCACATCTAGATACCACTGCTATACAATTCCACTTAGATAACAAATGGCAGTACACAGAGGAAAAAGGATTTGGAGTCAGAGACCTGACTCCAAATTCTCCCTTTTGTCACTTAACTTCTGTGCGCTCAGGAAAGTCACTTAATCTCCGAGCCTCAATTTCTTCATCTATAAAATAAGGGGTTGGATTGGCTATGTCTCAGGTCTCTAGCTTTCCAACTAGGATTTCATCTTTCCTTTAAATGGGAACTCACATCAGCCATCATGTAAAAACAAACAAAACTATATATGTGTATATACTACACAATTAGGTGTTTATAGTGGTTACATTGTTGTTGTCTGTGTTTCCTTCTCACAGAAGACCATGACATGAAGAAGATGATACCATGACTTGCAAGTGAATTGGATTTAAGTGAGGAAGGGCTGTGCAAAGTCACCAGCCTTACTTTTGCCTCCAGAGCCATCTGGGTCTAGTGGCAAGAGATAGATCAGGACGATTGGTGATGGCCCCCAGTTATCACATTAGAAATCACCCAAACACCAACAGAAAATCTTCAGTTAATTGTGATGATCCAGGAACGGGTTGATTTAGTTAATAGCATTTTGTGGTTAAATTTTTATTTAAAATTCTTATGCTTTATTCTTCCCACAATCCTCTCTTATTTCTTCCTATCCACTGACCCCACTCTTTTCTCCTCACCTTGGCTTCCTCCATTCCCTATGTTCAGAAGTCCCATGATACTTATGAATCAAGAAGCCTAGCTATTTTAAATCAATTCTGTCACAAATGATGTCAGTCCTTTAAACTTCAGCTCTTCTGATTATGGAATAAGCCAATCCTATTCCTTTTTTAAAATGTAGCTTTACTTTATAACACAAGCTTTCACTATAACCTCTGTCTGAGACTTCTGGGTTTCCCATCGTGCTGGTTATTTAAAGATGCATGCAGCCTGATGCAAAAAAGTTTGTCTGGAGCAGCAGCCTAAGATATTCCTGTCCTATGCAGAGAATCTATCCAAGTAAAGTTACATTTTAAATAAAAATCCAAGTAATTTGTGCAGGGGTTATAATTTACGGAGTTTGTAATGATTAGCTCAAAGGAAACATCTGCTTTTTCTCTACAAGTTTACAGCTTTGTGAGAAAGTCAAAAGACGTGCACAAATTAATGGACTGTTTAAGTCTGGATTGGAACCAGGCTCTTATTGATTTTTTACCCTCAGGTTAATACAACATCAGGTCCCTAAAACATTTTACCGAGTCTTACAGTATCCTACATGGTAACTTCCAAATTTTGCCCACAATATCTTTCTAGTACAATCTTGAAAACTGTAGCTGTAGCTAATTATGAATGAACCATATTACTAGAACTAAAATAAAGATGACAAAATGTAACAATTAAAAATTCATTCTTTAGAGAAAGGAATCACATTAGACTGGGAAATGATACCATATATAATGAGTAACAATATGATTCTGCCTTTTAGAATGTGCACCTTACACGACTTACATGACTTCCCCACCAATATTTTGGTGACTACATGTTTCCCCATAACTCAAATCTATCTTCTGACACCAATTTCATAAGTGGCAACCATTATTTTGGGTAGAAAGAATTTTATTGATGGTATTCATCATATTGGCTTGTGTACCCTGTACCTGGCACAGTGACTGGCATATAGGTGCTTCATCAATGCTTGCTGACTGTTTTCTACCCAATGGATGCTTTATGATAAATACTGTCATGAAGACTAGATCTTTGGAGGGGTGGCAATAAGAAAGAGGGGAAATACAGCATTTAAGTGAATATTCTGTTGACCTTTTGCAATTCTGTAAACAGTGGACAAATTCAATAAAGCAATAATTAGTAAATAGCTATAATTTCCACAATCTGATACAAAAATAAATTTAATAAATAAACAAGCTTAATAAAATTAAAAATAAAATGAAAGCCCAGGAGCACAAAAGCTGACTTTTTATTTAAACAAAAATCACACTATTTTAATTGCCTCTGAATAAAATGGCACCACAAACTCTGTAAAGGCAGAGATTGTTTCATTCTTTTATTTGTGTTAGGGCTGCTAGAAGGCAGGGGACAGAGACTGGAATCAGGAAATCCTCAAGCACTTACTAGCTCTGTGACAGGGCCAAGTCCCTTCACTTTGCCTCAGTTTCCTCATCTGTAAAATGAGCTAGAGAAGAAAATGACAAATCACTCCAGTATCTTTGTCAAGAAAACCTCAAATGGGGTAACAAAGAGTTAGACACAATTAAAATGACCAGCAATAATTTGTTTTCCAAGAGCTTAACATAGTACCTGATGCACAGTAGGTGCTTACTAAATGTTTGAATGGGCCAGCGTTTTCTTAAATATTGTGCTACTGTCTAATCATATATTTTACATTTCCTTGATCCTGCTTATTACTGTACAATGTCAATATCTCCATATAAGCATCTCATAAAAAAAAGGATATCCTCCTCAATTGATAATCACTTCTAAAAGGGTAGTACTATATACCTAGTAGTCTTTATTTATTTACACATTAGCCTGTGTTAGCTCTCTATTATAACAAGTGATTTTGTGGCATCATACAAGACTGTTTCCTCAAAATGCTAGTAAGGCCAAGTTGCTTACCTGTGTCTGCTACCATAACGTTTTATCTTTTCATGGTGGGGGGGAGAGGGAGGTGTTCTACAGAGTGTGAATTGGGGAAAAAATTTCATCAAATAGAGACAAGAATGTTTGAAGATCATTGCAAGAAGGAAAAAAAAATTCCTAAATGCTACCATTAAGGAGAAGTACAAAACAAACCATTTGCTTGACTGATGTCAATTTTACCAAGACCTATATTTCAGCCTGCTGTAAAAAGATTTAAACCAATAGAAAATCAGGAGGAAAAAAGTACTACTACCACTTTATTTCAGTTGACAATTCACTTTAACAGTTGAATTCAATTAGTGCAATAGTTAGGAAACAATGAATTTCATAAGAATATCAAAGACCACTTGCTTTGGTGCCTCTCATACAGTAGAAGCTTTTGAACAACTCCAGCAAGGTCCTCCTTATCCAGAGGTCAAACTTCTAGCAACCTCAACTATCTAGAATACCGCCATGCATCCCAAAGTCAATATCATAGCTTTCTTAGCAATAAAGAAAACAGTTCTAATACAGTCCATGTAGCTAATGTAATAGAAAAGGCCTGGGGTACCATGAACATGACCCCAAGCCAGAGAGAAGACTCCCTTTGAGAAGTTACCTCCAGGGGCAGCTAGGTGGCGCAGTGAATAGAGCACTGGCCCTGGAGTCAGGAGGTCCTAAGTTCAAATTCAGCCTCACACACTTAACACAAAACTAGCCCTGTGCCCTTGGGCAAGTCACTTAACTCCAACTGCCTACCTTCCCCCCTCCAAAAAGCAAAAAAAAAAAAGTCATCTCCAATAATGCTCATAAAATGACCTCTGCCAACCTAAAGGAGAGGAGTCCAATGGCCTTCACTGTAAGTTTTCCTAAAGATTCTTGGATTCTTTCGTGCAGAAATTTCTAGTCTCTAGAAAAACCTCTGCCTTGAAATCCCAGGGACTTCTTTCTCTGAGCTGGAAGGAAATGGAAGGAGAACTGAATGAACTGGCAGTGAGCCTACTTAGCAGCAGGGTTGACAGTTATCACTGTTTGCTTTATCCACATATGCTTCTTAGTGTATTTTTTAATATTTCGAACTTTTTATTATGATGTTAATAAATACCAACTAAAATGAGCATTTCCATATACACCACAGGAAAGAAAAAAAAAGGACTGTATACAAAACTGTGAATCTATTATGTAGAGCTTGCTTTTTTTTTTTAATATTATAATAAATCCAACATGTAAATTTTTAAAGCTGGAAACAAAGCCTGCAGTCTCTAAATCCCTCATTCATTTATTCATTCATTCAACAAATATTTACCCTAACAGTGTAAACACTGTAAACAGAGCAGATTACAATGCATGTTCATTATAAGAACCCTATTAAGGATGGGAGAGCAAATATTTACATACAAATCTGTTGAATATTGAATGGATGAATAAACAAATGAGGGACTCCACTGACCTCTTTTTTTATTGTACATTTAATGTAGGCCAGTCAAAGGAATATTTCAAGAATTAAGTCAAAGACAGTAAGGACAGAGGAATGGGACCATTGGATTTCACAGAAATGTCGAAGCTGGAAGGTACCTTAAAGATGATCTATTCTAGTCCTTTGTACATAGAAGGAAACTGATGATGCCTGTAAGTCAATGCTGTGTCTAAGGCTGCAAAACGAATGAGTAGTGAAACTAACCAGTAGTAAAACTAACTAAAACTCCTCATTCTCAATTGGTTGTTCTTAACACTATCACCATGCAAACAGTCTAAAATTTCCCCCCCACAGATAGGAGGCAACATGGTAACAGATCACGGGTGGCTTTGAGGGGTTTCGTTTCAGGAGGAACAGAAGGCAGGATGAAACAGGTTAGGAATGAGCGGATGATAAGAATGCTGTAGCTACAAGTTTGGCAGTCAAGTAAAGAAGAGAGATTGGGTGGTATTTTTAGAAGTATCAAAGATGAGGGAAGGTTTTTTTTTAAGTGTGGATTTGTGTTTGTTTGAAGGCAGACAGGAAAGAATAAATTTACATGAAGAGACTAGAGATGCAAGAAAACGTGATCTGATTTATGGGGCAAAGGGTTGGGATTACCAAGGTGCATATAGGGGGACAAGCTGACAGAACGGTCTATAGAGCTACTGGGAGTATCACTGGAATGGCAGTGAAAACACTCTTGCCAACAAATAGATATAAAGTAAAAGTTGTTGTGATTTTTAATTGAAGCCTGATACACTAATTTCACTAAGAAGCAACAACAGATGACAGAAAAAAAGAGACAGAAGAATTGTCTAAGATCAGAGGACCTAAGGAAATAAGCACTACGCGTATTGTTATTTAGTGCAGAAGCAAACAGTCCAGCACCCTGCATTTGTTTCCAGATGCTATCATTGTGTATCAGTGATTAATTAAATAATTAATGTTGATGACTCTGAGCTAAGAAGAAGTTAAATCATACTAAATAGAAACTGATTGGATAAAGGAGAACAATTTTAATGAATTTTAAAAATATTTGTACAAAATATATTTAAAAGAAAGTATGGCAGGGTAGCTAGGTGGCACAGTGAATAGAGCACCAGCCTTGGAGTTAGGAGGACCCAAGTTCAAATCCAGACTCAGACACTTCACACACACACACACACACACACACACACACACACACAAACTAGCCGTGTGACCTTGGGCAAGTCACTTAACCCCAACTGCCCTACCTTCCCCCTCCAAAGTAAAAAAAGGAAAAGAAAGTATGGCACTTAGTACACAGCTAAATTTTAATAACCTAAAAACCTCATGGGCAGCTTGGTGATACAGTGGAAAGAGTGCCAGGCCTCAAATCAGGAAGACTTATCTTCCTGAGTTCAAATCTGGCTTCAGACATTTACTAGCTACGTGATCCTAGGCAAGTCACTTAATCCTGTTTGCCTCAGTTTCCTCATCTGTAAAATGAACTGGAGAAGGAAATAGCAACCTTTGCCAAAAAAACCCAAAGGGGGGTCATAAATGCTCAGATATGACTAAAACAAATGAACAACATCACATCAAAAACCTCATATTTGTGGTATACTTGATGATGGCAGATAAATATGTTATGCTGTTGAGCTATATAAAATCAGTAGTTACAGGATATCCCCAAAACCCTACTGTAGTTTTGGAGTTTGGGGTACAAAAAAACTTGATGATATAATAACTTGTATTCATAAAGCACTTTGAGCTTCATAGAGTGTTTTACATATATTATCCCATTTCATCCTCACAACAACCTCATGAGGTCATGGCTATCATTAGTCTCATTTTACAGATGAAAAATTAAGGGTAAGAGATTAAATTACTTGCCCATGCTCACACAACTAGCTAAATGTGACGTAGGACTGGATCTCAATTCTTCCCAAATCCACATGCTCTTCTTACTCACTAAGACTATAAGAAAAGAAAACAGTACTAACTAGTGTTCATTAACATGTAAATTTAAATTACCAACTGCAATGATGTTTAACAGGAACCTTTGGATTTTTAAGTTTTAAATGTCTCCTAAGTCATGATTGTCCAAATCTGTCCTGTTCTAACCAGGCTGCATAATAAAGCTGACAATTACCAAGTATGGTGAAGTTAAAATGTACTTTCATCATAAGAACCCTATGAAGCTAGTAGAACAAATATGATTATCTCTGTTTTCCAAATTAGGAAACCAAGGTTCAGAAAGGACAAGGGACCTATTCACCATCACAGAGCTGGTAGCAAAGCTGAGACTCCAAGCCACATGAGATGCTAAGTACATTTGTTCCACTTCACTGTCATGACTCGGAGTGTATTTGATTTAAAATAACCTAACTATATTGGAGTTTTACTATAAAGCTATCTGTTAAGTATAGGCCACTGAAGTCTCATGTGTATCAGTATCTTTTCATGGGTTCTCTGGTAATAAAGAAACCAAAAAAGAGGCATGCAAAACAGGACACTCTACAGCAACGATCTGATGTACTTTCTTCTGAAAATTTCAAAGAGAAAAAAAAGATCATTGCCATTTTTCCATATTCTCCAACCTAAATTCTTTCATGTTTACATTTTATTCAATAGGATTTCTGTTGAGCAGCAAGAGCCCTTGCAGAGGGGGAAAAATTAATAGATGATTTCCAGTTTTAAAGAACACATTTCTTTGAATTCAAGGCATGTCTTTACTACTTTCCATGAAAACAATTGATTCTTTTCATGGCTTACAGCCATTGTAACTTCTTCCTCACATCTAAGAGATTGCCATGGACACACATTCAGAATCCTTTATTCTCCCTGGGTCTCTAGAAGTTTACATTAGTGTACAGAGAGAGATGGCAGTTCAGGATTCTTTTAGGCAAGAAGCTTAGTAAGAAACTAAAACAAAACTCTCTCTTGTATGTGAAAATCCAGTTTACCATTTATAATAGAAAGAGCACTGGCAAACTGATTTCGACACAAGTCGGCAAAATACTACTTTATCATTCAGATAATGTCAAGTATACTATATGAAAGATTTATTATGGAAAGGAAAACTTATTTTTCCTAGGTGGGGCAAGCTAGATGTGACTCAACATGTTTATTTCTCCTTTTAGTTCAGACCATATGTAAGATGGTATGGAGAATTGTATTATTCTCCAATGAACAAATTTTGTATACAAACAATCTGGATAATTCAGGCCAAAACAAATGGTCACTCTCTCCCCCTCTACCTCCCTTGTTCCCTAATACAAAAAGTCTTGTAACCAGGGGGTAGACTTTTTAAAAGAATTTTAAAATTATTTGAATAACTTTCAATTTTCCATTTTACTTTGCCTATAGAAATAATATGGAGTTCTTTTTATTTCTATCTGTTAATAACATTAATATTGTTCTAGCAGCTTCTGAACCACCTGAACCCCAGAAGAAGAAGCAATTTCCTCACTGGTTGCTCCTAAATCAGATAGTACACATTTTGCATCATATCTCCATAATCTCTAGTATTATCCCCCCTACATTTGTCTGCAAAGAAAACAAAAGTGAATCACTATTGGGATAATGAAATGCAAGAGCTGTCTAATTATCTGTCACATAAAAAGCTAGTTATTTGTAAGAATGGCATGAAGCCCACTCCTCCCTCTCTTCCTTATTAGTTGGGCTTCTAGAGTAGAATAATGCAAGGAGGCTGGATCTGGACTTAAGAGAATCTGGGTTCTAGTCTTGGCTCTGAGGTTTACTAGATATGTGACCACAGACAAGTGACTTTACCCTTCTGAGCCTTAGTTTTCTCTACTGTTAAATGGGCATGATACTGGTGGCACTTGCCCCACAAATATCATAGTCATAGAATAGAAATACAGAAATACAGAAATGGAAATACAGTGAATTTAGTGTGTTGATACTTCCTTCTATTCAACTAATACTAGAATTCCTCTGACAAACCATACACTGATACTTAAAACACCACCACCACCACCACCACACACACACACACACACACACACACACACATACACAAACTGCCTGTAGTATCTATGAAATGGTATTTGCTATATCAATTCAAGATTCTGCTTCAAAATACACATTTTATTTTATTTTGAGAATTAAAAGTAGTTTATTATAAATACATCAATGTCATAACACACTGACAGGGAGAGATAGGCCAAAATATAAATTTTAAATATAATCTGAAAACTTTTCCCTTTTCAGAATAATTCATCAATATAAGTAAAATTAATTTTTCCTCATCAAATTTTTCAGTTTTATCTGCAAAATAAATGTACCATGATAAAATTTCTGGGTATTAAGTAATTATGAACATTGAGTGCCTAATGAAAATTGAAGTAATTTGTTTCCATCCAATAGTAATAGGAACCACTGAACTTTAAATGTAACAGTCTCATGTCTTACAATCAAGTGTAAAAAAAAAAAAGAGCATTGCAGCTAACTACACTGGAAATTTGGGATGCTTATAATCATGTACTAAACTACTAATGGGCAGACAAAATACAAAGAGAGATGTGGTAGCAAGTAGGAAAAATCGTGGATCTGCCCAGTCCCAGCTCTGCCTTTAACCATATAACCCTAGAAATATAAGTTAATTTCTCTTCCCCATCTGCAAAATGACGAAGCTGAATTAGACCATCTCTAAGGTCCCCTGAAGCACTATATATGTATGATTTGTCTCTTTCCTTTCACCATACCTTTATTTTTTATTCCCAATACCTCCTTCCTTAGTGCTGGAAGTAGGTAAAAAAAAGACAAAGGAACAATTCTGGAACATTCAAACATTCATAATTACTCCCTTCCTAAATGAAAATTTCCCCACTTGGCCACTAATTGAGGTTTTAGGGTGGAATCAGGAAGAAAGAAGGATGGGAAAAGGTTGTACCTATTTAGAATTTGTACAGAGAATTGAAGATGGAGTATGACACCCTTTTTTATGCTCCCCACTTCAAACTCTGACCCTTCAGTGTCTACTACTGCGTTCCATTGAAAATGAGTGTTCAATAAATGTTTTCTGAATGGGATGCTAAGTTGGCACACTTGCCAAAAGGAAATCCTTTAAAGGGTATCCCTCAATTACATTCACAAAAAATATTCAGATGCCTAGTTCTCTGGGGATTTATTTTTATTTTTTATTAAGTCAAGTGAAAACATTTAGAATAGAAGGTGCTGTTCACAGTATGGACAATTTCCATAATTTATAATTATAGCTTAAACAAAGTGTTTTTGAGACTAGAAAGAAGTTTGTTTCCTTAAATTAAACTGGCAGGCCACAATATAATTATTGTGTGTAATTACACACACAGTAAAATGTTTTCAAACGTTGGTAGAATGTTTCCAAATGCATAGTTAAAATAGAGAATTTGGTTAATTCCCTACAATTCATGTTTGTTTCAGCTAAGTATATAGTGCTACAGATACACATGGTTTTCCTTCACTGAAAGCAATGTAGATATTAGCACAATGTATTTTCCTAAAACCGTTAGCAATAAGAACTGAAAACAAATTTTGATGAAACAATACCATTATTTTCAGTATACCAATATTTATGATGAGACTAAGACTAAGAGTGGATAGACCAACAGAGGTGGCCAAAAGGCGTGGGTTCATATCCTAACACATAATAGCTGTTCAACCCTGACCGAACCACTTAATCTCTTGCTGGCTCAGGCAAATCTCTATGACTAAGCTATGAATAAGTAATTGAAGGAAGTTCTTTACTAGTAGTTCCCTACATTGATAAATCACAATTCCACATCAATACTGTGTACATACACACATATAAGCAGTTATATTTATATTTATAATCATACATGTTGTTCAGTTGTTTTTTCAGTCATATCCAACTCTTCGTCTGGCCCCTATTTGGGGTTTTCTTGGCAAAGATACTGGAGTGATTTGCCATTTCCTTCTCTAGCTTATTTTACAGAAAAGGAAACTGAGGCAAACTGGGTTAAGTGACTTGTCCAAGATCACATAGCTAATAAGTGTCTGAGGCTGGTTTTGAACTCAGAAAGATGTGTTCCTGACTCTGAGCCCTGTGCTGTATCCATAGCATCACCTGGCTGCCTTATACTCATATATGCACATTCACAAATGCATTATGTTGTTATTCAGTTAAATAAACATTAAGTCTAAGCCACTGTACCAGGTGCTGGGAGAGATGCAAAAATATGATTCCCACTTGCACAGAGTTTGCAATCTAATGTTGAATATATTCTTTACAATTAGGCTGGGTGGCTTAGTAGATAAACCATTGGGCTTGGAGTCAGATAGACCTGAACTCATATCCAGTTTCAGACACTACTAGTTGTGTGACCCAGGTAAACCTTTGTCTGGATCAATTTTCTTACTTGTAAAATATGGATAATAATAGTATTTACCTCCCAGACTTGTTGTGAGAATAAAATAACATTTGTAAAATGTTTAGCACAATACCTGGTAAACAGTAGGTATTTAATAAGTGATTGTTTCCTTCCTTCCTATAATTAATCTAAGATCTTGCCCTATAAAATTCCCTTCTCTCACCACAATCTCATGTCCTTCTACCTCTCCCATTCCCTTTCTCTTTCCTCCAAATCTATTTTTTATCCTCAGCATGACGTCAATCACTCATGACCTTAATCGCTTCCTAAAATCTATCACTCATGTCCCATCTCCTTCCTACTTGTTCACCTCAATTCAACAAATATTTATTGTCTACTTTACACACAATGCTTTGCTAAAGATGTAATGATAAAAAATGATAATCATGACCTTCAAAGAATTTACAATTTATTGGGAAGATGAGAAGTAAACAAATTGTAAGTGAAATTTGGAATGAGAAAAAATATCTAGCACATCAAATGATAATGCAAACCTGAAAGGCTTGCTAGATTAGAGAAAAAAAGGGAAGGCCTCATTAAGAGGTGGCACTTTACTTAAAATAAATGAGGAATTCCAAGAAGCTAAGATGTGGACAGAGTTGCATCCAGACATGGGGGTAGGAAAAGATTGGGGAATGAATAGCGAAGCACTCATCTACTTTGGCTAGAATGTAGATTTCACGGAGGTAAGTAAAATAAAATAAAATATAAAAATTTCATGGAGGTGAATAATAAAAAATACATTAAGAAAAAAAATGGCTTAAAAGATCATGGAGGGTCATAAGAGTAAGTCTTGGCCTGATGTTTAGCAATTTCAAGAAGGGATCTTCCCTACCTCTCATCTTTCACTTCTCTGATCATTTGAGAATGCCAGATTTGGCCAACTCTCAGTCTTAGCTGGGAGCAGTGGAGAAAGTGCAGAGCCCAGAGTCAGAGAGGTTCATCTTTAGTTCAAATCCTGCTTCAGGCACCTGGGCAAGTCACTTAACCCTGTTTGCCTCAGTTTTTCCATCTGTAAAATGAGCTGGGAAAGGAAGTGACAAAACCTTCAGTACCTTTGCTGAGAAAACCCCAAATGGGGTCACAAAGAGTTAGTCATGACTGAAGAAACAGTGTTTTAGAAACAAAGCTTATTTCTCTTACTGAGAGCTTGAATAGGTAGGTCACAGAGTAGTAAGTGTCTGGGGTCACATTTGAACTCAGGAAGATGAGTATCCCTGACTCTAGGCCCAGCACTCTATGCATTGTGCCACCTAGCTGCCCCATCTCCATTTAGATGACTCTAACATCTATTTACCCAGCTCCAACACCTCCTGAGAACTCCAGTTCCATATTTCCAAATATCTATTGATATCTATCTCTAGTCAGATGTCCCGTTAGTTTCTTAAACTCAACATGAGGAGAACTGATCCCATCAGTTTTGCCCATGCTTGTAATGGACCCCTCCTTCTTTTACTCCTAATTTCTGATGGTTAGAACCCCTCCCTTCCTCTAAAGGCTTCACTCCAGCACCTTAAAAACCTTCTCAGATTCCATCAAACTGAAAACAATCTCTTCCCCTAAAAATTTTCATGCCTTTTTGGTCTTCTCTTTTGTAATTATCACATCTACAGCTCCTGATATTAATTACCCTCTCTTCCCTTCTCTGCCACTTCCTAACCCTGGGATTCAAGGACATTCTATTCTCTCAGATCGTTCTTTTTCTATCTCCTTCACTCGCTTCTCCTCTTCTTTTATACCTCTTGATATTCCCCAAGGCCTGTCCTTGGCTCTATATTCCCTCCTTGGCAATGGAAATCACTTCTATACTTTTAACTACCGTTTCACATCTACATAGACTACTCTTAAAGCTGACCTTTCTTCTGAATTATAGACTGATATCACCAAAATCCTACATGATATATCTATCTACCCATTTGCCTCAAAGGAGCCTAAAATTAATTAGATACATCCCAAGCTCTTCCCCTAACCCTGGCTTTTCCTCTGACTTCATTATGTATAATATTATTTAGTAATAATATTATATGTTACTGGAAAAAACTCTGAGAACATGAAAAGCCCTATGTGAGTATTACTATTGAACTAGAGCTCCACTCTCAACTCAGAGTTACAAGATATAATTTATATTTATTTTAAAATGTATGAGTGTACATATATATTATATGTGTGTGTATGTGTATATGCATATATATGTAAAGAGTCTGACAAAACTTTCATTTACATTTAATTATATCTATTGACATTTTCCATTTCAGTCACACTGGTTCCTCTAATTTCCTTAAATATATTATGTGTCTGCATACTTTAGTGGTTCTTACTCATGCATTTCCCTTCTGCTTTTAACTCTGGGTAATCCCTGCATGGCCAAGTCCTCTGCAATGCCTCCCTGCTCTGAACGTCTCTAGCACTTATTCAAAACACTCATTTGACATTTAGCCTCAGCCACCTTGAATTTTAAAGCATTTTTAATATGCCCATGTTATCTCTCTGAGGAAACCCTAAGACCTACAGCATAGCAATCATGCATTACACCTCTTTATTGCTATACTACATGACACGTTGCCCTATGTGTAATAGGTACTCAACATGTATATGTGTTCGATGATGATGATGGCAGTCTTTAACTCCTCAACAAATACTTGTCTACAAGTTGAAGATCTCAGAATTGGAAAGAGCCTAATAGATTGAAGCCAACCCATACCCGAAAAGGAATACTCTTAATCCTCCTTTCTCTCATCATAAAACTAATATCTGGCCTCCACCTGAAGACCTCCAGTCATAAGAAAGCACATTTCCACTTCTGAAGAGCTCTCTTTATTAGGATCACCTCAATGGAGGAATATCAATATCCTTACTACTATTTAAGGCTGGTGAATTTCTTTGCAAAAATAACCCTGAAACAGTATAAAATATTCCCATCAAACGGTAAGCCATCTAAAGACCATCTTTAAAATTCCAAATGCCAAGAGCACATGGCTCCTGATATAGCCTGAAAACAGAAATTCTATATCAAAATTAATTCAGTTCAATTCAACAAATGTTTTAGTTCCTAATTACATGCAAGACACTTGGTTACAAAAAGAACAGAACAGAAGATAAGCAGAAATTGTGATCAATTTCAAGCCTGTGCTCTCACACTCAGAGTTATAAATGATCTCCTTAGTTACCATCACAAATATCAGAAAGCAAAGAACAAGAAATCTAGTGTACAGATGATATCAAACCAGTAAACTTGCACAATTTACAACAGTGAGAATCAATTCCTAATTCCCATGATCCTCTTCACAACTTTCCCTTGAAACCTAGGAAAAAAATGGAAACCTCTCGATCATTCTCAACTTCCAAAAACAATGCCAAGGAAGGAAGGGAGGGAGGAAAGAAAGAAAGGCCAAAACGTTTCCATACTCTGTCCTACAAACAAAGAAGCAACAAGGAGTAAGGACAGAGAAGCTGAGAGGTAAAATAGTGAGTGAAGGTGAATCTAGATTTGTGTGTTCAAGCACTGCTCTAGGAAATGGTCATACTAGTTCTATTCTCTTGAGAGCAAGTGTAATAATATACCTTCTACACTGTCAGGTCTACATTATAGTCAACTCCCATTCACTCTCGCTGGGTCTCAGTTTCCTCAGTTGTAAAATGATGGAATTACTAAGTGATCTTTTAAAATATTTCCTAGTTCTAACATTCTATGATTCTCTGGACATCAATCTATAGTAATCAGATAATATGTTGAAGCAATATCAACCAAATATTGCCTAAAAGGCAATATGAAGATATAAGATTTTTATTTTTTAGCCTGGACTCACATTAACTACAGAAATTTTGTTAAACACTATCTCTTCCAAAGTGAGATAAAAGTCTTTTGAAACGTTCATCATGAATTTAAATTTAGAAACTGAAAATCAATGTAATTTATTGTTTTATTTATTAAGGATATTGCCTAAAGGACTATGCCACTGAAATATTTCTTAGAGACTTTTAATATTAAAAAGGACCTACTTTAATTAAGAGGCAGCATGGTATAGTGAAAGGAGAGTTAGATTTGTAGTCTGAGGACCTGGGTGCAAAGTCCAAGGCTGTCACTTAGAATCTCTATGACAGTGGGCAAGTTCTTTTGCCTCTTAGTCTTGGTTTTTTTTTTTTTAATTTGTAAAATAATGGGAGACCAGAAGCCCTATAAGATTCCTTTTAACTCTAAAACTAAGATTCTGTAGTTCTATGAACCCAAACCAAAAGCAGGAATTCCCTTTATAACATCTATGACAAATCTATTCTAGTTTCTGTTTGACTATATACAGTAAAAGGAATTCACTATTTACTAAGAAAGCATGCTCATTTTTAGATAGCTCGGATAGTTAGGATTTCTTACTTAACCTGAACAAGTCTGTTTGTGTGACACTTCCAAACACTGGTCCTCATTCTGCCTACTTGTCATATTAAGTAAGAACTAGCCTAATCCTTCCTTCACATAATAACCTTTCAAATCACAATGTCTTTCCAAGTCATCTCTTCTTGAGGTTAACCATACCCAATTACTTAAACTGATACACATATATCTTTATGATTCAACTTAAATTTATATTCCCCAAAATACCAATGATCTCTTAAATGACAAATCTAATAGCCTTTTTTCAATTCTAATACTTTTTTGACCTCTTTGCAACCACTAACATTACTGATCACTCTCTTCTCCTTGATTCTCTCCTCTCTAGGTTTTCAAGAAATTGCTTTCCCTTGGCTCTCCTACATCAGTCCAATCCTTCCCAGTCTCCTTGGCTGGATCTTCATCCAGGTCAAATCCACTAATCATGGGAATGCCTCCAAGGCTCTGAATTAGGCTTTATTCTCTTCTCTGTTTACACTATTTCTCTTGTCGATCTCTTTAGTTCTCAGGGATTCAATGATCATCTCTACAAAGACGTTTCTTAGATCTACTTAGATCTTAGATCTATTTATCCAACCCTTAGCTCTCTCTTGACCTCCAGATTCACATCTCCAATTGGCTATTAGGTATCTCAGACTGGATGTACTGCAGACTCATTATCTTTCCTTCTAAACCTTCCCCTCTTCCTAAGTTTCCACTGTTGAGAGTACTCTTGGGCACTCGGGTTCATGACCTGTCCTGTAAGACCCCTCACTCTCTCATCCCTCATATACAGTCTTTTCCTAAGTCCTGTCAATTCTACCTTGGCAACATCTCACAGAAATGCCTGCACCTCTCTTCAGATACTGCCACCACTTGTGCAGGCCATTCATCACCTCACCATCACCTGAACTACTACAATAACCTGCTATATAGTCTCCCTGACTCAAATTCTCATTCCAGTTCATCCGTCATTCAACTAACAAAGTGATCTTCTTAAAGTGAAGGTTTGACCATGACATCTCCCAATTCATTAAACTCTATTTGCCTTTAACATTAAAAAAAAAAAATTCTGTTTTGCTTTTAAAGTCCTTCCTGACCTGCCCCTTCCTACCTTTCCAAGTCTTCTCATGCCTCCTTCCCTTCTACATACTTGATGATGCAGAGACTCTGGTCTTCTTGCTATTCTTTGCACACAACACTCACCTCCCAGCTCTGGGCAATTTCCTTGGCTGTCCTTCATTAATGGGGTGCTCTCCCTCCTCATCTTTGTTTCCTGGCTTCCTTCAAGTCCCAGTTAATATCCCACTACTTAAAGAAGCCTTTCTGGGTCTCACACAGTGCTAATGCCTTCCCTCTGAAATTACTTCCAATTTACTACTATATGTAGTGTGTATATATGTGTCTGTGTATATCTTATTTGCACATAGATCTTTGCATGCTGTCTCCCTTATTAAAATATGAATTCCTTGAGGGCAGGGAGAGTTTCTGCCTTTATTCATATCCATAGCTGGCACACAGTAAGGCCATACTTAATAAATGCTTGCTTACTTTATTGATTGATATTCCTTTTTTTTTTTTTTAATTTTTGGAGAGGGGAGGGCAGGGCAATTGGGGTTAAGTGACTTGCCCAAGGTCACATGGCTATTAAGTGGTAAGTGTCTGAGGCCAGATTTGATCTCAGGTCCTCCTGACTCCAGGGCTGGTATTCTATTCACTGTACCACCTAGCTGCCTCATTGATATCCCTTGACAGTCATTCCCATATGTGTTTTTCTTTTGGGGATTCACTTTAGCTTGAGGTTGTCCTTGCCCCAAAATGGTACAGTATATTCTAGATAGGAACTGGCCAAGCAGAGCACAATGGAATGCTTATCCCGGAAGCCATACCTCTCCTAAGGCTGCCTATAATCAGATCAAATTAGCTCTTTTTTTTTGGCTGCCATATCACACCACTGGCTTATTTCAGCCACCAGATTATTAAGACACTCTGATTCTATGAAATACTTCCTAGCTACTTCATTCCTATCTTGTGCTTTTGAGGCTGATTATTTTTTTTAAAAACCCAAACACATGTCTTTGTATTTTCTCTATAAAATTTCATTTGATCAGACTCACTTCAGTGTTCTAATCCACTGAGATGTCTTTAAAGCCACACAACATATTAGCTATATCTCTGAATGACTAGAATAACCCTGTTTCTTCAGACAGTTCATATTATAGTGCTTTTCATTCTTCGAGTTTAAAGACTAGAATATAGAAATTACTGTGTCAGTTTCAGACATCTACTTGTTCTTTTAGCAGAATCATTTGGATTCTCTATCTTCTCTTTTTCATGGTAGTTTCAAAGACATTCACTAAGATGACAAGTTCTGAGTATAGTAATAAACTGTCGAAAATCTTAAGACTCTATCATAATTCAAAAGCTCTTAAGCTCTAGCCATGTCCCATAAAGCAGAAATTGTGCTTTTAAAATCCCCACGAATAAAGTTTTAATATCCCTTATTAAAGGCATAAGTCTCTTAATTCCTTCTAATTAGAATGGAAGGAATACTTCAGAAGTTTTAGTCATATTGTTGAACTCAGAGGTACTTCCAGACTAGCAAGTAGCTTTGGCTCCATCCATTAGAACCGACTGACATGGGGGATGCACCAAACTGCATTCTGAAAGCACAATCCTTGACGTTAAAACTGTAGTTAAACTTCTGCAGAATTTTACTGGAGAAACGATCCTTTTTTATTGTCAAGTAGTTTTTTCAGATGCGTCTTGACTCCTGTAGGGGATTTCTTGGGAAAGATACTGGAGTGGTTTTATACCTCCTTTTCCACCTTATTTGACAGATAAAGAAACTGAGGCAAAACATGGTTAAGTGACTTGCCCAGGGTCATATGGCTAGTGTCTGAGGCCGATTTGAACTCACAAAGATGAGTCTTTCTGACTCCAGGTCTGGCACTCTATCCACTGTACCACCTAGCTGCCCTGTTTATGAATATACTAATTCTTAGACAGTACCATCTTAAAGAATGCTATTAAAAGTGATATGCCTGAAGTGGCATCACACCCAAGTAGGAGAATTTGCTGATGATGGCAAAACAACAACAATTTGTCTATCCAGGTTATTACCTCAGCATATTAAGCAGAGATAATTTAAAGTAAACCTTAAGGGGTCAAATTCAGATTTTGCCCTTTAAAAAAACTGATTTTTTTTACCACCTTTTGTTTCAGATTTCTTATTTCTTTTGTTATGAGAAGCAAATGTGATAATGTATATAAATGTGCAAAC
>CM053585.1:455011371-455067904 GCA_028646515.1 Pseudochirops corinnae | reverse complement strand
CTTTGGTTAAAGCCAGTTAATTTTGTTTTTCCTTTTTGACAAGGTATAGAATGACCAGTCACCATACTCTAAAACCAAGTCATCCCAGAGTAGGTGTCATTAAACAGAACCAGTAACTGGAAGAAATTTGAAAAGTGGGGGGCCAAAATGCTTAACCTTGTTATGCCAATGGGGGTGGGGGTGGGGCGGTGTGGAATGCAAGAAGAATGAATACAATACAGAATGGAACAGTTCCTGGCACATAATTTAATATAGATATTGTTGTTGTCATTATTATTATAGGCAAGAGGCAACATGACAACTTCTCTGGCTCAAAAATGCTTCTCAAGTTTCACCAATTTGCATTAGCAAGCTCCCCTTTTAAAAATTTAAATATATATAAGTATATACATATCCACACACATAAATACATATATGCACATACATACATACACACATACATGCATATTTGTGTGTACACACACACACACACACACACACACACACACACACACACACACACACACACACATATATATATACATACATACATATACAGAGAGATCCCCCTAAGGAGTCAAGGCCTAAATTAACTTTACCTATCACTCACAACTTAAAGTAGATTGCTTTTAAGAGGATAATGAGTCTACAGATAAATCAGAAAAGTGTCATCACCTTGAGGGTATGGGAGTTTTGACTGGGGAAGGAAAGAAGTAAAAACAGCTACCTCTATACCTAACTTCCACTGAAAGAAAAGTCATTCTAGGAAAAGCACATTACTGAGGCCTTTGGAAATCCAGACAGCCACATCAGAGAGCTAGATGGTTTAATTAATGGAGAATAAAAGTATCAGGAGGTAGGAAATAGATGTATCAAAGGAAGCAAAAGGGAATCAGAGAAAATCTCAACCTACTCACAATTTTATCAAGATTTCTGGTGTCTTCAATATCTGGAATGACGTTCTCATGTTGTTAATGTCTCTCAACCTTTCCTCATCAGAACAACCAGTTTGCTAATTAATCAATCATCTTGTTTCTTCAAGACAATTGGACTTTTAACTTCTTTAAAACATATATTACACAACATAAAAATATATCTATGGTTGTAATAAAGCTTACCTTTATGTTAGAAGGATTGGATGGGGCAGCTAAGTGGTGCAGTGGATAAGAGCACTGACCCTGGAGTCAGGAGGACCTGTGTTCAAATCCAGCCTCAGACATTGTTTATGACTCTTGGTAAGTCACTTAATCCCAATTGTCGTCCCCCCCAACAAAAAAAAAAGGATCGATGACCTCTGAGTTCTCTCCCAGCTCTACATGGCCATCCAAACATGTACCTTGGTGGGTAGCACAATGCCATTCACTGAAGGTCTTCATGTAGAAGCTTAATAACCACTATTCAGATCATTCCTATGGGAGATTACTATTTAGGCCTAAGTGATCTAAAATTCAGAGAGAGAATCTGAACCCAGAGGTCCTTTGTCTCTAGATCCAGTGTTCTTTCCACTATACTGTACTGCCAGGAAAAAAAGTAAGGGTATAAAAAGATCTCCCTAAAGCTTTAAATTGAATTTCTGGTATATTACATATAATTACATTACATATAATTACATATAAACATAGAGCATAGGCTCTTATAATTTAAGTAAAATTCTTACATTCATATCTATATTAACATAAGGTGTTATAAACATTTTAAATCCTGTTTATATTGGAATAAGTAAATGTTTTAGCCAGGATGTTAATGATAATTAGTCATGGTTGTTGTTTGTCCTTCATTTCAGAAAAGGACCAATAACATCCTAGCGTGAGGTCTTGATTTTCTTGAGAATTGGACAAAGTCATCAGACTCATTCTGTCTTCCAGAGTTATCAAAGTCCAGTGGCAAGACAGAAGTCAGGACAACTGACAATGGCCTGTGTTCCACAGTGCCTGCTCTAGTCGGCTTCATGGCCTAGAAGGAATTCTCATCTGCCCATTCCTCCAGGGGAAGCCTTCATATGGTTGAGGTGGACATTCCCCTAACTCACCTAGGGTTTGAGGTCTGTCAGTTACTCTCAACCTGGATTAGCCTGTCTGCCAAGATAGTATATCAGGGTGTAGCCACTATATGTGCTGTAGCTCAGTTAAATAATGCCCTTCCTTTAGGAAGCAGAGAGTGCTTGTAAGATCACTGACTAGATGGAGCCGACTTGTTTTCTACAAGTTTTCTAATAACATGTGCAGGCTGACCTAGCTCCCTTAGAAGAAAATTCCTTTGAAGAAAGTTTTTCTCTTAGAACATTTCTTCTAAAACTCTGCCACATTCTTTTTTTAGTTCTGTAAACAGTTTTTTGTTTATTCCTAGAAGGTCCAGGTCCCTTCTATTCTCCCTTTTCTTCCCCATCGCACATACCCTTCATCAAGACTGCACCTTCTGTGCTTGAATGTTATGCAACGTTTATAACTTCAGCACATCATTTCTACTTGGCTCTGCCCTCATTTCAATGAGATTATTTAGGTTTGGATTAAATCTTTGATTAAGGCTGTTTCAAAAGCAAGAGGAAATTATTACACCACACCACTAAAAATGTTAATGCTGACGAAATCTGATTGCTCTGTGCCCTCAGGATTTTTATGTGGCAGATACTAGCAAACTTATTACAGCTCTCCTTTAAACAAGATTACTGCCACCCTGCCTAACCCTCCAAAAAAAAAAGAAGGAAAGATAAATACTACTGTAACCCAAATCATTGTTCTGGGTTATTTCCTGAACCTTGTATTACCTAATTCTTCTATATGAAACAATATTTCTTCAGAAGCAAGTCAGTGTTAATTTTTTTTTACTTTGATGTTAGCCTTTGTGATTTTGATCTTTCACACACAAATTTATAGTCACCACTGATCGAGATTTCAACAGCAAACTCCAGGATGTCATCCTCACTAAACATCTGTGTGACAGTAATTATTTTCCTCAGATGGGCTTTTAAAAAAATGTATTTGTTAAATTTGTCATGATTCTATTTCCTCCCTCAGGGCATATTAAAATCCCTTTAAAAACAATTAAACATTTCAAAATAGTTTCTGAATTTTGTATCATGAAATAAATGTTAAAAAAAAAAATCATTCCCTGTCAATCTGTTTGGCTACATTAAGCAGAAATGGATGACTTTTGGTTAGGCAAGCTTTTATATCTTTTGCTACATGCTGCTTCCATTTCTAACCACCACAGGCCTGTTTTCATGATAGCTGTATCATTAGATCAAAGAATTTAAAACTAGAAGCAGCTTCTTGTATCATTTAATATAACTGCCATATGGAAAGGAAGGAAAGATGTCTATTAGGTGCTAATATCATCTCATATGATCCTCACAACAACCCTGTGAGGTAGGTGCTAATATTATCGCTGTGTTATTGTTGAGGAGTCCAGGGTCATACAGCTAGCAAGTGTTTGAGGCCTAATTTGAACTCAAGTCTTCCTTACTCTACTCTAGCCCAAGGACTCAATCCACTGAGAAATCTGGCTGTTTCTATCCAAATCTAAACATACAGATGTCAATTATTATCAAGATGCAATGTGATACTATGGAAAGAACATAGTCTCTGGAGTCAGGGCACCAGAGTTCAAAGCCTACTTCTTTTTATAATAATAAAGTAAGTCACCAAAACCAGAGGTGGAGAACCTGCATCCTCTAGGCTACATGTGGCCTCCTAGGCCCTTGGGTATGGCCTTCTGACTGAGTTCAAGTTTTACAGAATAATCCTTTTATTAAGGGGATTTGTTCTGTGAAGTTTGGATTCAATCAAAGGGCCCCACTTGAGGACCTAGTTCTCATAACTTATGGCCTAACAGCCATAGGTTCCCCACCCCTGAATCTCTCTGGTCTCAGCTTCCTCACTATGAAATGAAAGTTTGGGGGCTCTGCTGTTGTTGCTTGCTCTGAATCTATGATTATACAAAGCAGCTAAACAAAGATTTAAACCTAGGCCCTCTAACTTGAAACCCTGCACTTATTAACAGTGCATTTAGAACTATACCAAGTGGCCTAATTTTATATATAAAATTCTATGTATGAAAATTTGACTTGAATTTTGAAATAAGATTTTTTCAGAATTACTTTTGTTTCCAAGGTTCTATTAAAACTAAAGCACTCTGAAGAATCAAAATTAAATTCATTTCATCTCATCAATAATTCTATTCAACAAGAATATGTGCATTTTCTATATGATGAGGTGATTAAAAATCCATGTTACTTATCTTTCACAGCTTTTCTTAACGTACTCAAAAGTCAAGATCATATACTTAATTTGAGTTCTCATACTATCCGTGGGCATCACAGCCACCAATATTGATTATCAGATTCCACTGGAGTTGTTCCTGTAAAATGAAAACTGGGTGGAGAACAAGGACAACAAAATTACAGTTGCAGTGAAAAGTTGCTTGGCCTTTTTGTGTTTCAATTTCTCTATCAGTAAAATGGCATGAATGTCTGTACTCAAATTTTTACTGATGTATTCGAATTAGCTACTTTCCATTATCTGAGGTGGAATATCTGAAACACTCACAGTGTGACCCCACACAAGTACTTGTACTTCACCCTGAAAACCCTACCACTACTTAAAATGCTTTACACATATTAAGTGATTAGTAGAAGCTTGTGATCAAGGCACTGAAAAATGCAGTGATCTACTCAGGGTCACACAGTCTGTGTGTGGGAGAGGCAGGGACTGAATCTAGGACTTTCTGCTTGAAGGTCAACAGTTCACCCACTGTGCCAGGTTCTCTCCTTTGCAACCTCTTTACAATTCTACAGCCTTTGCCCACGCTCTTATAGTCTCATTCATGTCTAGAAGACCCAATTACTCTATTACTATCTTTGTTCGTGCTATTTTCCTTACCTAGAATGTCCTTTCCCCCTCTCCTCTGCCTGCATAAAAATCTACTTTTTCTTCAAAACCCAACTGAATTTCCTACCTTCTCCTGAACGATTTCCCCAACTAAGGGAAAGGCCACACTGGTTTCTCTTTTCTCTGAACCTCTATGCTTAGTTCGTAAGTGAAGACACCTTCACATTAGCAAAACTTTGTCCAGTTTTGTTGTGATTTTCAAATAAATGTTCTTTTTTTTCACCAAACATTTAATAAGCATGAAACAGGAATATTGGGACCAGAATGTGGTGGTTCAAGTCCTTGAAAACTAAGAAGTTAATATTTTATTTAGTAAGCAGTTGGAAACAACTGAAGATTTTCTAATAGGGTACAACAAAATCAGACCTGCGTACCTGGCAAGTTACTTTGACAACCTTACAAAGAATTGACTGGAGAAGTCAGAGAATTGAGTCAGGGAGACCAATTAGAAAACTATGTGAATAATCCAGGAAATAAGTTATGAAGACTTCAACTAAGGTGGCTGACATGTGTGATTTTTGAGGAGGGGACAGAAGCAAAAGGTGGAGCAATAGCGCTAGTGAGGGGCTGCCATGTGCTTTCAAGCTTTCCAGTCTGGGTAACCAGGAGAATGTGGAGTCCTCAAGAGAAGTGAAGGAGAGATTTTAGAGGGAAGAGTATTTAAAAAATACATACACCCTAGTACTTTGAAATAGTTCTAAGACCAAAGTAGATACATACTTTTTTTTTAATTCATTAAGGCCAACTCTATAATTTTTAGGGCTTGAAGTATCAAGCATTTTGATTCTGATAACTAAATTTCCACTTCAAAAATCCAAAGTCCACATTTCTTAAAATATATAAAAATTAGAACCAAGTGTCAATCACATAACTAGCTATTGGAAACATACACAGGTAATCACTGAGCTCAAGATACACAAAGCTTTCTACAAGGCTTGAATCAGGCAGGATCTCATGTATTTCGGATAGTTTTCTTGGTAAAAAGGAGAAAAGGGTGGGAGAAAGGCTCTTGGCTAGTGTTAGCGGGGAGTGAGAGGGGATGATGGAAGGATGTGGAGGTATTAGTAAGAGGGATCCGGTATCTTTTTGTTTCATTAAAACACTGCCTTGACAGCAAGCATAAGAGAAAGTTACCCATAGAAATGATACATCCGCTGTACAAGCCAAAAAGTAGATTCTCCCACAACCCCTGAGAACAGGGAAACTTAAAGTTCCCTTTCTCTCATGTTCTGGCTGCAGTCATCTTTCCTCTTCTTGCATTCACTATTATTCTCTATTCTGATTACTTATTTTCTTTATTAAACATTTGAATGCTAACAGCAAAGTGGATGCCCTGAGGAAGTTGTTGATGCTGGCCTGCCAATTCAATTCACAACCTATATGAATTCTTGGACTTGGAGGGATAAAAATGTGATTTGACTAACTCATTTATTTTTAAGTTCCCTTTCTTAACTAAAGGGATAAATTGTATTGAGGGGTACAACGAATTACAAATGCTGGCATAGTTACACCAAATGGGTAACTGGAGGAAACAGTGTCAAGGCTCCCTCTTTCAATCCATGGTTTGTTTTTTTTGTTTTGTTTTGTTTTCATTATTGTCCAAAATGAAGTGAAAGGATTGGGAAGTAAGTAGCATTTGATTTTGGATGCTCTACTTTATCTCCTATTTATCTCACAAAATAAAAGCCCTGAAAGGGTCCTCAAGAACTCATTCAATTTAGTTGCCCAGGCCCATGAAAGCCCAAGGTAGGAATTGGTTCCTAACGTGGAGTCAATGAAAAATAAAAGTTTTAATAACTGTATTTCAATATATTTTATTTCCTTTGTAATCTTATGTATTTTATGCATTGAGAAATTTTAATCTGAGAAGGGTATGTCTATAGACTTCCCCAGACTAACAAAGGGGTCCAGGACACAAATAAGCTAAGTTTAAATTACCTGAACTAAGCTATCCAACACAGAACGTCATCTATAATTTTATGAAAGATCCCTCCAAAACTCTCTCTGTTTTAACATGGAAATAGATTTACAGAAGTATTGTCTTCTTGCGACTACATGTAGACAAAATTAAACAAATTTTCTTTCCTGTAAAGTATAAATACCCTGAAATATACTCCCTCATCACCTCAGCCTTTTAGAATTCTTAGCTCTCATTCTTAATGACTTTCTCAAACTGCTCTCCCCACCCCCACCCCAGTTGTTAGTGCTTTCCTTCCCCTCAATTTATCATGTATATGCTTATTTATCTATTTACATAATAAATTCTTTCATAAACAAGGCAGGGACCCTTTTTGTAATTATGTCCCCAGAATCCTGTACAGTGTCTTGCTCATTGTGGGCATTTAATCAATGATTACTGCACTGGCTCTAAACACTCCATTATACACATTGCTACATGCTTGTGAACAGTCTGTACACACTAGCCTAAAACTAGAAATAATTTATGCAAAGGGAATAATGGAGAATATAGCTGCGTGTGCTATGAACTGAATGAATTCTAATAGGTAATTGGGTTGGTGAAAAGATTTTTCCAGCCAACAGGTTTTGTTGTTGGTTTTTTTTTTTTGTGAGGGGTTTTTGTAGTTTTTTTTTTTTTTAAACAAGATAGCACTACGAACCATGGTTAGGGTAATGTTGCTCCTTTCAATTATTTTGTATTCTCTCTTTCTTGTTTCCTTTATAAGGGGGCCAAAAGGATTAATGCTTAACAAAAATTTCTAATGAAACTACACAGTTCTGGTATATCTGTCATAACTGAGCACAATAAATGAGCACAATTACTTCTACACAAAGGAGTACCTATCAATCTTTTCTTGATGACCTACTTTCTCTCTCCCCCGTCTCTCTCTGTCTGTCTCTCTCTCTGTCTCTCTCTCTCTCTCTCTCTTCTCTTTCATCTCTCTCTCTGTCTCTCTCTCTCTCTCTCTCTCTCTCTCTCTCTCTCTTTTCTCTTTGTCTCTGTTTGTCTCTTTCTCCTCTGTCTCTGTCTTTCTGTCTTTGTCTTACTTTCTCTCTCTGTCTTTTCTGTCTCTCCCTTCCTCTTTCTCTTCTTCCTTTCCCCCTCTCTCTCTCTCCCTCCTTCCATCTCTTACGTCTCTCTCTCTCTCTCTCTCTCTCTCTCTCTCTCTCTCTCTCTCTCTCCCTCTCTCTTTCTCTCTCTTTCTCTCCAATAGCTCAACCACCCAAACAAATCTCTAGCATACTGCGTGTCACAATCACATAGCCTCACACAAGAAAGTCAGAGCTTCCTGGTTATTTAGAAAAGAATACTGTACGTGGAGGTAACATTTTCTTTGCCAAGCCACACAAAGCAAATCTCAGAGTTGAGGATGTGATTCAGAAAAGACACACTCTGTCTCCCAGAAAAAAAGAGCAGCTTCCCAAATCTTTTCATATGGGCTTCTTTGTCATTACCATCATTGTGGGGAATAATTCCTAGGCAAAATGTATTCTTATATTCAATCAATCAACAAGGATTTATCAAATACTTACTCTGTGTCTGGCATTTCGCTAAGCTAGGGATACAAAGGAAGACTAAAACAAGAAATGTGAATAAATGTCATTAAATCTAATGCAAACTAATCTGTATTAAAACATATGTGTTACAAATTATAAATATATTTTGTAAACTCAACAGATGCCAATCACTATGAAAACTGCCACAAAATAATAAAGAAAATGTCTTTTTAAAATCCTCATCCCCAAATGAAATTTAATCTCTTTTTCTTTTGGTTTCGTATAGAAATAATTCAAAGAAGCAGATGCACTGGAAAATATTTAATTCCTTTACTCTATTTTCATACTAATACATTGAACAAAAGGAAGCGTAAGAAGGAACCTAGAAAAGAAAACTTAATGAAATAAATGGCATACATTAAGTAAGCCCTCAATCAAGATGTTCAAAGAAATAAAGCCAACCAAAGGTAAAAAGTAACCAGTCACCTACAAATTATTTTAAATTATTCTAACTCTCACTGCTTTTCTAATTTTGTCATGTGGTTCATTAATCTTTAGAAGCAAGTTATGTCAATTATAACTGTGATGATAAGTTGATGAAATCAATTTATCAATTTTCTCTGATTAGTTATTAATTCATTTTTCAGAATATCATATATAACTTTTAAAAATTTATCTTGAAGGTTGAAGAGAGAGAGAAATCTTGAGAGAAAATCTTTTTTTTTTTTAAATTTCCCACCCTCAGCCCAGTTGGCAATGATACCATATCTCATCCAATCCAAAGTTTGGCATATTGCAGGGACAGTTGATGATCTTTTCAAAAAAATGTAAATGAGCTCACAGTTATATCTCAAATTCTATTTGTATTGAGTGGAAGAAAAACAAAGTACTTCAATTACTAAGATAAATTAAATCCATTTATCTAGATACAGATAGCATCTTTGAGGCAGACTCTTTTGAATACTTATTATTTGAATATAAAAAGTTTAAAAAACAGGTACAGAGGTGCTTTGTCTTCTATGCACTAACCAAAACCAACAGACTGACTGTAGAATAATAGAAATGTATTCTTACAGCCAAGAAAATGACCTGGAAGGGCTTGGATAAAGGTAAGTTAGGATCCCAGGAGAGATCCCAGGTACCATCACCACATCTGCTTTCATTAAATGGATACTGCCACAGAGAAGCCACACTCAATTAAGTGGGGGTAGACCCCGTTTACTATGCTCCCTTCAGAAGTTAACAGTTTATCAGATTCAGTTCTAGCCTCTGTCTGCTTTTAAAATCCTGAATTGGACAGTATCCAAGAACCATGGGAGCTAACTCAATCTCTAGTTTTTAGCACCCAGGCTTACTTTGATCAGCAAATACCAGTTGTCTGATGCCAAAATTAAGTCAGAAATCAAAGACAAGTCTACCCAATGAAATCTCATATAATTTTTACATAATAAATGGTTCTGAATATTATAGATTTCAGAGAAAAAGCTGTAAAGTATAGTTTTCTGCACAAAAGTTTTAACACAGTTGCTGGGCACTTTTTCCAGTGTGGAAGATAAAGGGGGAGAGAGACTGAAGACATTTCATTACAATGAACAAGCCTTCATAAGAAAGTTTTTTCCTTTATGTTAAGGATAGTAATTCAGAAAGGATAATATAGGAACCCAGTTTTTAAAAAAATTAACTTGTAGCCATACAGCATCCTTGGAAGAAGTTTTGATTTTTAAAAAAAGTCCTTTGTTTTCAGCAAAAGCTTGGAACCACTAAAAACATTGCATAATATCCTGAATACAATCCAGTCTTCTGTCCTATACCACTGTCACAGAATACAGGAGACTCAAAAAAATTAAAGCTGATAGTCATCCAAAGAGCAAATGGAGAGGGGCCTGGTGAGTGTAAATAACCTGGGGAATTGTGCAAGAGCAAAGAAAGGCTATCGTCAGAGAACCATATGACCAGAAAGAGAACATGTGACCAGAAAGCTATCATGAGAGAGCTAGGTGACCAGAAAAGAAGCTGGGCCAGTCATGCAACAAGAGCAAGGAACAACCAGATGGGCAAACTGAGTTCTACTGGTAGCCTCCCAGTGTGAAGAGAACTAGAAGAACATTAATACACTGATTGGTCTTCCTGCAGATGATTTACTGGAGAACATTACCAAGCGTTATACAGGATGAGAAGGCATGAATTGGTTTTGATCTGAGCTGTTCTAAAGTATACAAATATTGATGAGAATTAGAGCACTGGACTTGGAGCTAAGAAAATCTGAGTTTAAATCTTACCTTAGACCTTTACTAGGCAAGTCATTTAATCTTTCCCAGCTTAAATCTCATCAATAAAATCAATTAAATGAAAAAAAATTAAAGTGTCCACTTCAGAGTGGTATTGTGAGAATCAAATCAGGTAACATATAAAGTGCTTCACAAACATTAAAGCACTATAAAATGTTAAGAATAATTATTATGAGATAAAAATATTAAACTTTTTGGAGGGCACTTTTGAATTCCAACAAAAATGCATCAGAAGGCACCTAAGTTTGGGAGTGAGCAGTTCTGGGTAGCTAAGTGGCAGAACTATCATTCTTAACGTCTGTATGCTCTGTCATCAATGGAACCCTGACATCCTCCTCTCATATTCCCTTCTATTCATATAAATTTTGTCTGAGTCACACAGACTGACACTTGTTCATATACTGACTTTTTCTGTGCAAGTTCAACTAAATTATAAGTTATTCAACTGCTGAGGCTCTGCCTCAAACTATATTACTTTTCTATTCCCCATAGCTCTTAACCTATTTCTGTGTACATATTAGGTACTGGAGACATGCCTCTTCAGTCAAGCTGAAGTGAATTTGCATTGTTCCTTTCTTTGTTGCTATAAAAAAAAATGCATTTGAGCCTTTGTATATTATATAGGAAACTATGGAATTTTATCTCTAGGACAGATGGAAACAAAGTTCAGGAAGCCCTTCTAGTCAATTACCATCAAACTTCCAAAGGAAGAACTCTATGAGGAACTTCTATCTTCTGTGAATTGGGGTTAGAAAAAGCCTAATCTGGTTCTCCAGTTTTGTCTAAGATGTTATAGGGGGGATATCAAGATTAGGCCAGATTACCTCTGAGCTCCCTTCCAAGCTTTGAGGGGACAATTCCAAGACAATGATTCCTGATGAAGAATCCTGAAAGAAGCAAAAAATACATCTGAGCCTGTGCAGTAGAGTCTTTCCAACTGGGAAACCAAGTTTTTCCCAAAACCTTAGGTTGGAGCAAAGGGCTAAAAGCAGGTGGACTGGGCGCCTTCTGTGTCTAAAAATACTCAGGAGAACAATGGCTAACAAACTGGAGAAACTGTCAGTACTCTAACTTCTGGCACAGTCAGGCCTCAGAAAATAGAGAAAAGACTGGAAAGTATCAAGGACATAGACATTGATGACCATGTGATACAATGCCGTCACTACCCATTGGGGTGTACTGTGCCTTATGACCTCTAGCAGCTTGCAGTATATCCCACTGCATGAGATTCTCCCCAGGGATATACACAACACCAGGAAACAAAGACACAGAAGGAAAGCTGGCCAGAAAACCGGACTGCCCAGAGCAACACTGTTCTGCCACAAAAAAAGGCCTCACGTGACTCTTTTGCTCATCCCCTTTTGACAACAGTTGTCAGTCATCTCTGCAGTATGAGGTTCAGTTTGGTTCAGAAAGCCTGGGCTAGCTTTGCTTTCGATAGGGTGGCTACTGTAAGCTATAGAGGATTATCTGGTTTATTGGCAACTGCTATTGCCTTCTCCAAAGATCAACCACTCTGATTGTGCTAAAAGTAACAAAAGAAGGATCTATTTCTCTCCTAGGATCCATGGCCAGATGTACTAACTAGAAACCACCACACCTAAATATGAAGAGGAAAGGATTAGGTGAGTCATGAAACAAACCTTTGAGAACTGTGTCACAGCAACTATATGGGGAAAGTCTTGTGTTACATGGAGGAAAAAAAGCCTCCACAGAATAAAAGGAAATATGGGGAAGTGGGAGTGAGATGGAGAAGGGTTACTGTGAATGAGGGCTGAAGTTAAGAAGAAAGAGGTGGAAAAGGAAAATCCTACCTTAGAAATTTCATCAGTGCAAAACACAGTATAAATAAAATCTAATTATAATCTATCATCACTCATACTTTTTAATGTACAGAACAAGGCAACATCATTTTAAAGTACCAACAAAATATCCAGAAACCAATACCCATATATATCATTTAAAGATCCACTTTCATTGAAATACATCATGAATAAACTTCACTATATTTTGGCAATAACCATTCAATGCTTCACTCCAAAACAATTAACCATATCTTTTAAATATAGAAAATGCTTGTATCCATCAAATATATGTATGTGCATATATATATATATATAGGTGAATACATATAAATGTATTTCTAATTCATACACATACACACATACAGAATGTCTATCTTCACATTAAATAAAGAAATTACACTCTCTAATAGCCTGGCATGATTTTCCTTATTTCCCAATTTCAATCATTTATCAATTCAATACTTCATTTACCCTTAATTTATCTAAATAGATATACTGATCATACCAAAGTAATGCTGTATATGTTTCTCGTTTAAAACCAAGAGAACTCATAAGGTGAACAATATGAGAGTTTATTATGAGGATCAATTAAGCTATTGTTGTTTCCTATTTTAATGCTTTTACAGAGAATTCAAATTTTAAGTATATTTACAAAGTCATGAGTTCATAAAAAACAAGGATGGCTGTCACCATACAAACAGATTCCTGGATATTGTGGAAACCTTTGACACAATGCTGACTTGGATGTTGAGTACCAATTTTTGTTCACTTTCAAAGTGTCAAAGTCTGTAACAAAAAAATTCAAGATAATGACAGGAATAAAATACATTTACGGTGAGCACTTAATAAGATCAATAGGTCCACTTTGTTTCTAATAAAATTTTGTTATTCATACATTTTAAAATGTTACTCAGATACTTTAAAATACCACTAAGAAAGTTGGTGGTTCAGAATTAAGATTATATGCAGAGATTAATCTTTACTTAGCACAGTATCTATAATACAGCAGGTACTTAATAAATGCTTTTTCATTATTTTTTTTTACTTTTAAAAATCATTTTTACTTTCAGTTCCAAATTCTCTCCCTCTCTCCAGCGCCTCTCTAATTCTGTGATAAGACAAGAAAAAGACACCCATTATCCATATGAAGTCATTCAAAACATATTTCTGCATTAGTCATGTTCTGGAAAAGAAAAGTAAGAAAAATAAAGGAGAAAAATTGATTCAATCTGCACTCTGAATCCATCAGTGTTCTGGAGGTAGACAGCATTTTACATCTTGAGTCCTTTGCAGTTGTGGCAGATCATTGCATTGATCAGTTACTGAGTCTTTTATAGTTGATTATCTTTATACGATGACTATTACTGGGTAGACTGTTCTGGTTCTGATTACTTCACTTCCTACCATTTCATATAAGTCTTCCCAGGTTTTTCTGAAACCATCTCCTTCACCATTTTTTACTGTACAATAGTATTCCAACACATTCATATACCAAGACTTGTTCAGCCAGTCCACAACTGATGGGCATCCTTCTCAGTTTCCAATTCTTTGCCACGACAAAAATATTTCATATGTATTACTGCACAAATATTTTAGTACTTATGAGTCCTTTCATCTTCTTGGGGTACAAACTTAGTAGTGGTATTATTAGGCCAAAGAGTATTCACAGATTTTTATAGCCCTTCGGTCATAGTTTCTGATTGTTCTCCAGAACGGTTGGATTAGTTCATAACTCCACCAACAGTGCATTAATGTACCTATTTCTCACATTCCCTCCAGCATTTGTCATTTTCCTTTTCTATCATCTTAGCCTATATGATGGGTATAAGTTGATATGTTAGAGTTGTTTCAATTTGCATTTCTCATATTAGTGACATAGAGCACTTTTTCATATGACTATTGATAACTGATTTTTTCCTCTGAAAACTGCCTATTCATATCCTTTGACCATTTATCAATTTTGTATAATGGCTCCTATTTTTATAATTTGGCTCAGTTCACTATATATTTGAGAAATATATCTTTATAAGAGAATTTTACTATAAACCTCCCCCATTTTCCTTTTTTTCTTCCAATTTTGGTGCATTCATTTTGTTTGTGCAAGAACTTTTTAGCTTTATGTAATCAAATAAAAATTATCCATTTTAAAACCTCCCACCAACCTGTCTATCTCTTGTTTGGTCATGAACTCTTCCCCCATCCATAGATCTGACAGACAATTTCTTCCATATTGTCTTGAAAACAGATAATGATACATATTTTTCCCAGTCACTGAAGTTAGCAACTTAAGTGTCATCCTCAATTCCTCACTCTCTCTCATACTTTATAGACAATTTATTGCCAAGGCCTATTGATTTTTACCTACTTAAAACATCTTGCATACACCCCATTCTCTCCTCACACTGCCACCACTCAGATAAAGGCTGTCAGTACCTCACACCATGCCTTTCCTAACACAACAGCCTGATAAGGGTGGACTCCCTGCCACAAGACCTTCCCCTACTCCTGCCCATCTTTCACTTAGCTGTCAAAGTAACCATCCTAAAGTACAGCTATGACCATTTCATCCCTCTTACTCAATAAACACCAGTGGCTTCCTATTACCCTCCAGGATCAAATATTTTTTGACATTCAAAGCTCTTCATAAACTTCACACACACACACACACACACACACACACACACACACACTCTTTTCCCATGTTCTTACACATTACACTGTACTACATATTCTTCAAACCTGTGACATTGGCATGCTTGCCGTCCCTCAAACAAAATACTCTATCTCTCAACTCTGGGAATTTTCACTGTCGGTATCTCTTACACATGGAGTTCTCTTCTTCTTCTTTACCTCTTCCTTCTGGCTTTCCTGGCTTTCTTCAGCTAAAAACTATACCTTCTAAGGAAGCCTTTCCAGGTGCATGACTCCCCTCTATTTAATATTTCCAATTTATCCTGTACGCAGCCTGTTTGTGCATAATTATTTTCACTTTGTCCCTTTCCCCTCTCCCATCCACTAAACTTCGAGCTTCTAGAGAACAGTACTTAGCACAGTGCCTGGAACATGGTAGGTACTTAATAAATGTTTCTTGACTGCCTGAGGGGTAAAAAGTCTGTTGAAATGGATAGATGATAGATAGATGGATGGATGGATAGATAATATATATTACCTACAAAAATACAATAGATAAAAATGTTAATAATACACATTATCAGGTGTGGTAGCTATGATATTTCATTTGGTTTAACTTATTTTCTCTGTTACAAAGGCAGCTTTTATGGCAAGGAGAGCCTTGGAAAATAACAATGGTGTAAAAAAATTAATTTTTTAAAAACCTGAAAAACCAACAAAGAACAAGGGAAGTAACTGAAATACAACGAATGTGTCCTGGTATATAAATAACATTAATGAGAATATGATTGATGGCACAGGAGGTGGAAAGTGCTGAGAAGTAAGGAAAGACTTTAAAATGTGGCAAGCTAAGACCTTCCTGTGGGCCTTGAAGGCCACATCTTTATCTCACATGTATTACAGCACACAGTGTTTCTATCTTATTTCTCTTTGGAGATTACAATATTCTTTAGGGACAACATTCAGCTTTATTAATCTTTCTTTTTCTATAGTACTCCATAATCACAAATTCAGCTCTAAGGTTGAACTGGTCTCTTTTGGGTCCTGTGACTCAGGGTAATCTGAAGCATCCCACTCCGGATCCCCCTACCTCTGGGATTATCATAGAAACCAAAAGGAGACGTGACAAGAAGATTCATTTTCCCAGTGACATTTGTTTTGCTTTAGGTCACACTAAAATTTGTAAAGAATCTTACTTTTAGAAATAAACACAATGGTTTCTAATGGTAATAAGCAATCAGAATTAGGTTACATGAGCTCAGCTTAAAGAGGATAAAAAAAGCATAAATGTTACCTTCAATATACTTATTAAGAACTCCCTCTTTAGTTGATTTTAAAATATGTAAATTTTCAAATAGGATGGTAAATCATTGCCCAAAGTAACAAATAATATTTTCAGGTTCTAAAAAAAGAGCAAGGCAATACTGACATTAATATCTTTGATTTCACTCAAACCTTTCCTTAATATTAGCTCTATCTCTGTTCATACTTGTTTGACATGGACATGAAGCTTGGCAGGCTGATTATGATTTCTGGTCATTATGATTGCACTTTCACCACCCAACAAGTGCATGAGCGAGGGAGCTATAGATCTAACTAAGGGGACAGTGAAAAATGGACAGAGTAAGAGACACAGGAAATAAAGGAAGAAGAGAATGAAGTGGTTTTTGAGGTCAAGATGGAGAAGAAAAGGAAGACCTAAAGTCACAATTTTGGGACTGAGTTTTAATTCTATAGAAAGTTGTTGTTTTTTTTTAATATAGCTATTCCTCTTTTCCTACAAATTAGCTGTCTTGTTAAGTCATTTAATTATGACTCTTTTAGGCCATAAATTGACCAAGATATCAAGTTTGTTCTTCTAGAAAGGGAAATTAATTCTACAGTCAAATAATATAGCTCATTTAAAAAATAGGTGCACGAATGACATATACTTATTGGATGAAGTTAATAAGAAGCAAATTTTAAATGGGAACCTAAATATTCATATTTCTCTTAACTTCAATTTGCATCCAAGTATTTCTAATTATATGATTTTCTGATAACTATGCCAATGAGGAATAAAAAATGAAAAGCCACAAGAGTTTTAAAAACTGGTTTTAACTAAAAGTTTTAACCTCCTCTCCTAGCAAACTTTTCATCACTGAGATGGTGATTGATCTAGGTTTCATCCATGTGCTCAGGTTCAACCTTAAGAGAACAGACTCTTAAAGATTAAAATGAGATGGGGGAAGGACAGGCAGCAGAAAGAGATGAGAAGCAAAAAAAAAAAAGCCTAGTATAGTAAATAAATCACTGGTTCTCAATTTCTATCTGTAAATACTCTGAGGAGTCTCCAAATCTTCCATTCTTTAAATTGTCTCTGGCTTGCTCTTGCAGGCATACTCAAGTACATGCCCAGAAATACAATTTTATTTCTTTACCTATCATTCCTTGTGATTTGGTCTCTGGGGTTATCCTGAGCACTGGGAAAGCACTAGAAAGGAATTAATTTGGTGCCATGTTCTTTAGCTACTTTAGGATTCCACCATTCAGGAGTCCCCTGAGATGCTTCTCTCCTAATTACTGCCATCCTACCCAATTCATACAAACACACTCCCTTTTTAGGACACTTCATACGGTGCCTAGGTCAGCTAGATTATCTGATGATGTCAGGCCCCTCCTCATATTGACTGATCACCTCCCATTAACAGTCTCCACCAGCACACAACTGAAAGTGCAATAAATGAAAAACCCCTGATGTACCTAGAATATCGAGTAATGTGGGGGAGATTTTTTTTTTCAGCCTAAACCCAGCCTGGATCCAGAAAATGTCTCTGAATATAATTGCTGGGAAAGTTGGTTGATATGAAGTACTGGCTCCAGAGAAGGATTATGGTTGGGAGGGTTAAAGTGAATACAGACCCAGGTGTCTGGAGGCGGGATCAGAAGCAGTGTAGTGATGGGAGAGAGAGGGTGGTAAAACTGAAGAGAACTGAGTCAACCACAGAAGCATTGTTAGTAGCAAAAATGAAATTATTTCCTTGTGGATTCATCAAGATAGCACTCTTGGTGACAGACCACCAGTAGTAAATGTTTCACAACTGGCTTTCTGGGACAAAAAAAAAAACAACACATACCTGAAACACACTTAAATTTAATTTTCACTAACAACATTTTCTTCATCATTTTCTTAAGTGTAGACAATCTGCAAAACAATAAATCAAGCCCTGATGTGTAGCATTAGAGGATTTCTGAGGTGTAAATATACACACTTAAAATTTAATAGTTGACTCAGTCAGAGTGGGGTTCAGTACACCTCTGTTCCAGTACAGCATAGAACTTTGACAAGATTCACAGCAGTCTCTCTACTCAGGGGTGGGAAACCTGTGGCCTCAAGAACAAATCCTTCTAGGAAGGGAATTTGTTCTGTGAAGTTCAGATTCAAGTCAAAAGGCCACACTTGAGGACTTAAGAGGCTGGCACACTCCCCACCCATGATCCACAAACAGTCCTTTGGGTCTTTAGCTTACATTTGAGTTTAACACCACCAGAACTTTTCCATCTCTGCTTAAGTTTCTATGGAAGAAGTTCAGTGTCATTGTATTTTTGATGAACTGAACCCAGAAAAAAAAATTCTATACTTACATAACTAAATATTTCAGAAGCCTTAATTTTTTTCAAATTAATGGCTGCCAAGTTCTCACTGGTAACTGAAGTGCAATATTTATTTTCTTTAGAAAAAATATTTCATGTTTCCTGTTTAAAACATAAATGTTTATTGCCTGGTAGAGGGAAAAAGCACAGGTCCTTAAATCTGATGTCCTGGGCTAGTCTCACCTCTATTACTTACTACCTATAGGATAATGAGCAATGAGCACGTTACTTCATCTTCCTTGTCATCGATGTCTTTATCTATAAAATGAGGAGACTGGATTTAGATGACTTTTAAGGTCCCTTCTTGGTCAGTTAATAAGTCTTTATTAAGTGCTTATTGTATGCTGGCACTGTGCTGTGTCAGGGATAAAAAAAAAAGAAAAAACAGCAAAAAGCAAAACAGTCCCTGCCTTCAAGGAGCTGACATTGTAATGGGGAAAGACAACACATAAAAGGAAAACTGAAAAGCATGGGGGTATGGGGTGCCCACACTGAGTGAGATGGATAAATCCAGAGAACCAGGGACGGCTAGTCTGAGCCCTTCCACAAAAGTGAAGTTCCAGGAAGAACTCATCAGTGGGAGAAGGGGCCCACAGGAACAGAGTAAAGAGGCAGCTAGGGCATAAAGGTGTAGCCTCCCAAAGTAGAGGTGATTCTAGCTTTCAATATATGTTCCTCTTTTGCTTCACTTAACCCTAATATTGTGATCCCAATGCTGTAAACTACAAACAAAGTTAATTTCCTTTTTCCTGATGCTTGGACGATACTTGAGACAAGCTCCTTGAAAATTTTAAGCCAATGGTGCAAAATAATAACAATAAGAAGGTACATAAATATACGTAAAAGAATAAAGCTCCCATCTCTGAAATTCTCTGTTTAAAAACTAAGCCACAGATATGGCCATTCAACTCACTCCACCACTCACTAAACTCCAATGGCTCCTCATCATCCCCAACTTAATAACAAGGTAGAATAGTATAGTGGAAAGGGTACCATATCAGAGCCAAAGGAACTGGATTGAAACCTTTGGCCTTGCTACTTATTACCTGCATGAACCTGGGCGCGTGACTTAATCCCTGTGGGCCTCAGTTTCCTCATCTGTAAAATGAGAAGGCTAGAAAAGATGGCTTCTAAAGTCCCTTTCAAATCTCAGAATTAGATCCTATGAATAAACATTTGTTAAGCACCAAGTAGGTACTGTATGAAATTGACTATTTTAATCTTGAGCTTTTTCTGTGAGTTAAAGACTTTAATGGATGGTTGGAAAAATAAAAGGCTGGTTTCTTTAACTATCAGTCTAAATTGGGTATGTGTGAGAAAGGGAAAATTTGCAAATTTTCAGTAAGTATCTTAGAAGACTAGGAGGGTCAGTTCTCGTAAAATGGAACAGTTTGGAAAAGAAGCAAAAGAGATTTTGATTTTATTTATCACCATCGGTCTCATCAACTAGGAAGTAAAATCTCAGCCTGGAATCAAGAAGACCTGAGCTCAAATGTGACCTCAGATACTTAACTAGCTGCACAAGTGCAAGGCACTTCTGTTAATCTCAGTTCCTTTCTCTATAAAATGCCTTTCAGTAATAGCAGCTGTCTCCCAAGGTTGTTAGGAGGACAGAATGAGATAATAACTCTAAAGCACTTAGCACAGTGGCCATCATAAGCAATAAAGAAATTTCATTTAATAATAATAATATTAATAATCTTGTCTCTAGCTTACCTTCTCCATTAATCCACTACTTCTAACAACTACGCAAGTTACTGTTATCCCCAGGAAGAAGTAAAAGAACAAGCATACTTCCAGGAAAACCTTGATTTTTCACGGAAAGCAAACAACAGGAGAGTTACTTGCACAACATACAATTTCCAACAAGGACTCAAAATTTCCAGAAGAGTAATAAATAAGAGCAAAATAAATTTATCAGTGGAATGACTTATTCTGGCTGAGTTCCCATAATGTAGGTGCAAAAGCAGTCAATAGTAAACTTTTTTTAAAAAAAAGGACAGTTACTACTTTGCAGAGTATAAACATTTGTGCCATAAACTGTCAAGTATCTTAAGAAAAAAATGAAATGATTTTTCATGTTTATTTCCTTATTTTGTATATATACTCTCAGGATAAATAGCCCAAGTTGAGATTCATTTATTATTAGACTCAACACTTTTGGCCTGGATAAGTGAGGCCAATTAAGTTTTTCGGAACAATAGGGTGTCATTTAATATCATGGCACAATGGCCTAAGATTGAGTTCATGCTCATCCCTAAGGACCAATGCACTAGGGTTCATTAAATATTTAGCTCTAATGTTCAATATATTCAGTAATATTTTACAGTTAATAAGTAGGCTTTTCCTACATAGCTCAAAGTATTTATTAATTTGTTTTGAAAACTGTTTAATTCCTTTCAGTCATAGAAAATTGCTCCTTAAAATAAAATCTTTATGTTTCCTCACCACTTTTGTCTCTCCTTCATGAGTCATATTTAAGTCAACTTATGGCAGACCATTATGGAGTTGCCCAAATGATGAACCTGTTCAGTGGCTGAAATTAGATGAGTAACTATAGTTATAACAGACCATCTTTTGTTTAAAAAAAAGTCACGACTTTCAGGAAATCTTTTTAGTGATGCAATCTTTTTTTTTTCCTTTTAAACAGGATTCAAAGTTATTAAGAAAAAAATCCTTATTTGAAGAACATTCATACTCTTCACCCTTGGTTTCTGTTTTGCTGAGATACTGCTTACATGACAATATTGCTTAACTAAACAGTTTCCATGATCCTTGTGCTATTGTTGTGGCATGAATACTGTAAATAGTATTATATTCAGGTGTTAAAGATCAAGCTCCTAAGACCAAACAAAATGCAGGGTTTCCTAAAGACCCAGTTTATCTAAAATAAATCAGATAGCTAATGTAAATAGTTCTGACAAAGCTGATTTAGCCAATAGACCCAATATAGTCTTGGTCTGCAAGAGTGAATGTCTTAAGAAACTCCCTAAGTAAAAATTTATTTTAAGTTTGATAGAAATATGTGGATGACTGAAATAATCACATTTTGACTATCTACATATTGCCTTGGAAGTGTGAACCTTCTAAAACTATGATAAATTAATCTTCTCATTAAAAAATCATAATTTTGAGTCCTTAAGATGTACAATTAGCACTCTGAACTTCTAGTTTTGTATTGGGTAATTCCTGCTAGTATTTCGATACAGGTTTTCTTTTTATGTAGCTACAGTGAGCAGTTTTTCTCTAGAGGTAAAACTGTTCTACAGAGAGAGGATGGAAAACTGACCCCATGCCCAGTTTTCAAGATATATTATTTCTGGATATTCTGGACAAAGGGATGGATATAGCGATGACTGCCCTCCCTCCTCACCCCCTACTCCCATGCCCCTTCATATTCTTCAATAGTCAATGTCTTAAAAACTTGATAAAGTAAAACCTATAGAATTGTGAAGGTGACATTATATCACTCAGGAATTATCTGAACTTGCATTCTACAGGGGGAACATATGTAGTTGGTCAAATACAATTACAGACTGCAGTTGAGGAGGTGATGGATTGAAATGGAGTCTTCATTTGTAAGTTGTGAATCTGCAGAGTCATCAAAACAATAACCCCATTCAGCCCAGTATACAATCTGTCTCTCCTCTTCAAAAGGAATTAACACTGAGATCAACTCATCCATCACATTTGGAGCTCCTGACCCTTCTAGGTTGGAGCATGGGACAATAGTAGAACTACAGTGGGATACACTAAGGTGGATCTTTTTTCTCATAATTGGTTCAAGAAAAGCAAATTGTGATTTCTACTAGAAAAGGAAAAGAACATCATATGTCTATGTAAAACCAAACTGATGAACACTGGAATTTTTTTACTCAAGTGAAAGAAATTACTTTGTGAATGAGCATCTGTATAACCATAGACTGGCAAGCTCCAAATAATGTGTTTCTGTTGTACAGAACATGACAATCCAGGCAGAGCATATTGTTCCTGGGGGATGAAACACATGCTTGCAAGCTTGCTCCCTGACAACAATAATTTTACATTAAATAATGAATGAGGACCTTATATGGGAATTTCCCAGCTGTAATTAAAAAGAAAAGAAAAAGAAGACTCAACAGGTGAAAAATGGATATCTTCCCTTTAAGAACGAACACTACCACTTTAACGATACCACCAAAAAAACCATTGATACCAATGCAATTCTTAAATGTCATCTCTGCATATCACATTGCACATCTGAATACTTTTCATGAAGTCTTTGGAACTGAAGTTATTTTCAGGTCTGACTATATTCAATTGCATAAGCATCATTTTATCTGCTTTACAATTGTTCTCATTATTAGAATATGAGAATGATTTTTGTTTATAAAGGTTCACTCTGACAGAAAGAGCATCATCTATCGGATAAAAATATGGGTTAATGCCTACTTTATTGAAATAAATTTCAAACCGATTAGCATACACAAAACAATTTTTAAATGGTGAACTCAAAAACTTAAGTTACCACCAAGTTTCTAATACTGATTGCACAAAATGACCAAATCACAACTACTCTATATTTTTGTGACTGAAACAAGTTTTTATATTGGGGGAAAATACTTTTTTTACAAACACCTTTAATAATCAGTAAATCAGTTCTATCACCCTACTCATTCATGATTGGCAGGTATAAAATCTGGAACACATTCAAAATACTCTATTGGCTGTTACAGGAGGAAGATTTGAGTTATCTAAGAAATCCTGGTAAAATGTGAGCGTCATGTTTTGGAGGAACGGGTGGAAAGGAATAAAAGATGGATGGAATTACTAAAGGGAATAATAAACAGCTTTCTGTGGATAATTCACTTTCTCATAGGTTACAAGGCAGCACTAACAGAACTATCATATGAAGGTTTTTTTTGGGGGGGGGTCAGATATGATTTAGAGAAGGGTTTTTTTGGTTTTGGTTTTTTTGGGGGGGTAACTGCCCAAACTTGAAAGTGACTAAATTAAAAGTATTGAAAACACTAAAGAGTCGGGTTGGCGCTTGTTGCCAGAGACACTATCTTTCGAGTTGCAGGACTTTTTTTTTCCCCCATATAATGAGCATTTTTTCACGTGAACACATCAGGCGTAGGCTTGGAAAGTGAATGACCCGTTGGCAGTCTGAGAACACTTTCATTTCATTTCATTAATTAATTTATTTATTAAGGCATGATAGGGTCCTTTAGCCTCCTCTACGGCTTTTTAACAATCCTTTCCACACTTTGCCAAAGAGGAAGAAAGGCTGGTCAGGGAGAAAGGAAGGATTCTAGACCAAGCTCTCTTTGGAGGGTCAAGAATCATGTCCTCTGGTCAGAAGAGCAGAATTTATGTGAGGAGTTAGAAAGAGGAGAAAGACGAAGAGGAGAAGGAGGAGGAGGAGGAGGAGGAGGCACATTCCTATCCAGGAGGTTAAGCGACACGGCATGTTCCGGGCTGGAGGAAAGTAAACGGGTCCTTTTCTCTTGCAGCTGGATGGAGGCAGCCTGGCACTGAACCTCTCTCCCCCTGCGCCACCAACCCCCCAGACAAGACCCCCACCAGTAGCCAAGCCTATCTCTCACTCACCCAATCGGCAGATACAGAAGAGCTGAAGGCAAGCGAGGAAGAGCTTGGGAATGTACATTTCCAAAGCGTCCGGGTCCACCACGCTGCGCGGCTCCTCTTCTTCCCGGGGTGGAGGAAGAGAAACTGATCTTTCTTTTCCTCCAGTCTATGAACTGGGGGACGGGGCGGCGGGGGAAGGGGGGGAGGTCTGCAGGTTCAAGGCAGGGAGAGGGAGAGACGAGTGAGAGAGCAGCAGAGAGGAATGGGTCGTAGCGCAGGGGAATCCGGTAATACTAGACGTGGGGCATGTCAGCGTGTGGGAGTTTCTCGCTTTGCTTTGCCAGCTGCTGCTGCTGCTGCCGCCACCGCCGAGCCTGAGAGAGGAGCAGCGGCGTTACGCCGGGGCATGCGTGTGTGTATGTGTGTATGTGTGTGTATGAGAGAGAGAGTGTGTGTGCCAGAGTGTGTGTTTTTGTGTGTATGTGTGTGCGCGCGCGCGCTCCAGGGTGGGAGAGAGGGGAGAGAGGAGCGCGCCCCGCTTAAGGTGGGTGGGGAAATGCGCAGTGAACGGGCTTGGGTACCCGAGTTTAAAAAGTGATGGAGGGAACTAGGGCAGGAGGCAGCGCGCAAGCATGCATTTAGGCAATCGGGCACACGCATACACATATACATACACACGTCCTTATTTCTCGCATGACATTTAATTCCTGTGGGATGGTGGATTTCCCCCTCTCCACCCCCACCTCAAATAGCCCCCTAGGCATGCAATCTTTGAGAAAGAATATTTCTTCTTTAAAAGATTTATCCGTTTGCAAGACACTCAGGTTGTCTCTTAGACAGTAACGGACATGGCGTGCTTCCTTCCTGCATTGATCGTCTAATTTTTATTGAGGGCCCACTGTTTGCCCCCGCCTTCACGACTCAGTTCAATTCCCACCTTCTGCGGGAAGCCTTTCCCAGCTTCCCCACCCGTCCCCTATTACTAATGTCTTCCCTACCATTACCTTGTATGTATTACAGATTACCTTCTTTATATCACATTTGAACAAGTTTTTATTTTTGTTTGTTTTCTCCATTATCTCCCTTATTAGAATGTAGGCTTTTTTAAAGGACTTTTCCCCTTTCTTTGTCTCTCTGGCCTCTTGCACAGTGCCTGGCACATCTTAAGTACTTAATAAACTCCCCTTGATTCAGCAGAGTTCAAAGCACCTTTTTCTTCACTCCTGAACAGTGTCATCACTTCCTCACCACAATAAATCCAGATCACTGCTGCTCCCTTCTAACTGATCCCCCTGCCTCCAGTCATTCCCTTTTCCAAACCCTCCTGTCCACTTCTCTATCATTACTCATCCAAATAGCCATTCAAATGACTAGATTGGTTAATAAATCTGGTGACGAAGTGCATAGAGCGATAGGCCTGGAGTCAGGAAGACTTGAGGTCAAATGCTGCCTCAGACACTTACTAGCTGTGTGACCCTGGGCAAGTTACTTACCCTGTTTGCCTCAGTTTCCTCATTTGTCAGAAGAGTTGGAGAAGGAAATGGCAAACTGCTTCAGTATCTTTGCCAAGAAAACCCCAAACGGGGTAACTGAGAGTTGGACAAGATCAAACAACAGCAATCCCATCACACCCTCAACCTAACACTTGAGACGGTGCCTTTTCTGGATTGGATGGACTATGACTGCAATTTTATCTGTGCAGAGAACTAATGACTCCTATTACGGAAACTCCCTCCACCGATGCAGATGGACAACTCACCTGCAATTTATGCTTTCAGAGAGTTGGTTGGGACATTGAGAAATTAAACTTCTCTTCCACAGTGGCACAGTTATGTGTTAGAGGCAGAATTTGAATCTGGTCTTTCAGACCCCAAGACCAGCCCTCTGTCTACTATACCTGGTACTCCTTAGGGATAATCTTTTATGCTAAATAATTTTGGATGCAATAGTTATTGTTTAGTAATTAAATTAAATCCAGCAAGCATTTATTAAGGAACTGTTATGTGCTTAGATACTATGTTGAGTGCCAGGGATACAATGAAAAAAATTTTTTTTCTGCCCTCAAGGAGTTTACATTCTTGAGGAGGAATGAAAGAACACTGAGGCACCTTAGGGAGACAAAACTAAGGCAAGTGAATAAATGCTCCAATGCTGACATAAGTGATGTTAACGCCTCTGCAACTCAATCCTTGGTCTTTGAGAGTTGCTGCAAACAGAAAATACGTCATCTAGATGACCACCTAATAATGAGCCACTCCCTATTTAGCTTGGTTGGTCTCAGAAAATAATGATGCTGCATGTAAGCTTTCTAGCTTTACTCTCTACAGGCACTAACTTCAAAACACCAGGCCACTTCCAATGCTACTAGGAGATATCAAAAGAGCGTTTTACTGGAAGAGAGAAGCCTTCGTTATTTATATCCAACTAAAAGGTGTAGTAGGAGCTCAAAGAAGAGAAATCAGTATGGGCTGTAACAGTCAAATCTAGCTTCCTGGAAGTGGAGGTGAAACTTCAGTTGGGTCTTGAGGAATGGTCGGGATTTTTTTTTCTAAGTCAGTATAAGGAAACCTTGAACTCACTGCACAGAAAGTGCAATGGCACAAAGGACACAAAGGAGCCTATTAACAGATATGAAAACATGATGTACCCAACCATCAATGCCTCCTCTGTCATGTTTTGGGGTTTCTGAACAAGCAACACTCCTTCTTGGCCTTATACTCTTAAATCCTGAAACATTGATTAGTAATCAGAGGTAGTGATCTTCAAATCTATTGCTTCCCCAGGTCACCTGTCCAGTCCCCATACTTTCAAAGTCAGGAACTCACAAGGCAAATCAAAGGCAGGCAATGCCCATACAATCTTGATCTTTTTTACTATGAGGCTATTATCAGATCATGCTTCTCAGTAAATCAAAATGCCTCCTCTATGCAAGGGTACTTCAGGAATATTGTTGGTGACATTAGGCCACCTGTGAAGGCACATTTGCTTCTGTCAAAATTCTATTATAACTCCAAGTACTGCTATGTGTTGGGATGGAAAAAATCCAATCTCAGGATCTCTCATTTCAGGCCACATTGATGAATTTATGTAACTCTCATTAGCTTCTGTCATTGCAAGCTGCCATTACCAGTTCCTGGAAAGAAGGCTGGACTTACATAGGCTCCATCTAAACCCTTCCCTTCCCTCCTAATAAAGATCTGCTTTAATGTTTAAATGGTCTGCTTTCTGAAGAGGGAAAAGGCCAGAAAACAAAACAAAAAGAACAGGTGAATGGGTAGGATTTAGCTAAGTGGAGAAATTATAGAAAGACATTCTAGTTGGAGAGAACAAAATCAAAGCTAAAGAGACAGAGAATAGGATTTGGACAAATATGATAAAGCTCTCTATTTTGCATCTGCTGCCCTGCCTGGTTTCAATTCCAGTAAACAATATGCCTCTCACAGGATAAGCTCATCCCTTCTAAACTCACTACTATGCTGCAGACTCAAACCTTGATTGACACCCCTCTGTTTGAAGGGCTTGAGGGTGGAGTACCAAACTCCTCCCAATGCCATCTTTTATAAAGGGAAGAAACTGGTCTTTCAGATCATGCAACAAGATGCCACTATTGTACCCTGTTTTCCTGCCTCCATTTGTGTGTTTTCTCCCTCTTTGCATTCTAAGCAATTTGAGAGCAGGGGCTGCCTTTTTTATTAATTCTATCCCCATAATTTGGTTCAGTGCCTGACAGTGAGCACTTCTTAAGTGTTTATTGGGTTGGTCCTTGAAAACCAGGCAGAGGAGTTATACTTGAAGTGATGAGCAGTAGAGATCTTTGTACAAACTTTATAAAATCTTAGAAATATGCTGAGAAGTAAAGTAGTTTACATGGAATCAGGGAGATTGGATGGCATAGATAAAGCCCCATCTGCTGCTTAAGTATGCCTCCCAACCAGAGTTCCACTGTTGGATAATTCTCTTAACAGTCCAGAACTGCTACGATCAGAGTCAGTGAGGCTTTGAGTTAAGATATAAAACAACTAGCTTTATCTATAGAAAGCCAGTGTTTAAATGTGCATAATCTGAGGGACAGGGGAATACAGGACATAAGTGTAATCTTCTAACCCTCTTTCTCCATTTATTAGCTCAGATTAATTTTTCAGTTAATTACAGCTTTGAAGGGTGAAGAAGTCAGGTCTTGAGGGGATGAGAGAACACAGGAGTTTCTTCTGAGGGAAAGAACTATAGATTATTAGATCATTAGAGCTGGAAAAGAATTTAAACATTACTTAGTCTATTCTCTCATTTTATAGATGAAGTAACTAAGGCCCTCAGAGTTGTTAAGTGACATGAACAAAAATCACATAGGAGGAACATGGCAGCCAAAAATCCCAAATGATGGAGTGGGTGGGTAATCCTGGTCTGTGTAGTAAACCTGAATAGAATATTCCCAATGGTATACCTTTTGTGGCAGCTAGGTGGCACAGTGAATAGAGGTCTGAGTTAGGAGTCGGGAAGACCTGAGTTCAAATTCAGTCTCAGAGGCTTCTTCACTATGTGATCCTGGGCCAGTCACTTAACCCTGTTTCCTCATCTGTAAAATGAGCTGGAGATGGAAATGGCAAACCACTCCTGTATTTTTGTCAAGAAAACTCCAAATGGAGTCATGAAGAGTTGGTCACTCCTGAAAAAACTCAACAACTACAAAACTCTGTGCATTAGGAGTAGGGGAACAAAATGGAGCACTACGGAAGGAAAATCATGTCATAGAAGATAAGGTGCTTTGGAAAGGAGGCATGATTGGGGAGAAGAAACACCAAAAGGGAACATTTGCTGAAGACAACTTTTATAGTTCTTACTAAGAAATGTCTTTCAGTTCAATAGACGCATTCAATTGTGTGTTATACCTATACACCTACAGAACTATATGCCAACATTCAAATGCTAACTGTGGATCAATGAATAATTTACCTCAGCATATCTGCTTAGTAAAGTACATTTGGTTCCTATTAGAAATGATTCGAAGTATTTTGTGGACTTAAAACTAATATGAAATCTTTAACTGTGTGAATGGCTATGTTTCAGTGAATAGGCAATGCTTTCCTGTTTATGATGTAAGCTTTAAGTAATGGTTAGCATAAAAAGAAAGGAAATGATATGGGCATCTAGACGACAAAGGTATCTGGAATGACAAAAATCAACCTCTCCACAACCACCACCCCAAGTCAATTTGGCAAAAATTCCAAAGCCGACATCTCAGTTCTTATGGAAAAAACAACCACCATGTCATGTCACTGTTAGTTAGAAAGTTGAAGAGGAATCATCACTTATCTATCCTATGGAGTACTTTAGGAGAATCCCTGGTTCTTCTAGTATGTTTATCTCTGTTACCATGTGATTGTGAAATATACAAGAGCTTCAAATTATTCCAAAAAAAAAAGTTGGTACAGTTGGTTCCCCTGCCTTCCACCCCACCATAGCTCTTTTGCTCATATATTCCAAAGAACTACTATAGGTTGTTTAAGGACTCAGCAAGTTAAAATAAAGATTAATGCTAAAATTCTTCAAACAATGACTGCAATATGTGAATGATGTTAATCCTTGGCTTATAAATCCTTATTGTTAATTTCCTTGTCTTTTCCCAGAAAGATCATATTTGAATAGCTGAGATCAATTTGAGTCACCTCACGCTGTGGATGAACAGTATGGAAAATACATTGACTATTTAGAATTTGACGGAGTGATTGCCTTTCACAGTTCAAAAACATGCAGTTCTTTATTATAAACCTTTTTGTCAGAATCTTTTTTATCTAACTCCACCATTCTAAACTATATCTTTCAGGTTATGATAGAGGAATATTTTTCAGGTTTTTTGGTACACTGTGATGTTGCTCTTATCTAATTGACATTGGTGTCCAGGATTAGGAAGGTGATAATCCTGCTATATTCTGACTTGATTGGACTATATCTGGAATATATTCAGTTCTAGAATATTTTAGGAAGGACATTAATAGTCTGGAAAAGATCCAGAAAAGCTGGTTGGTGAATGATCTTGAGATTATGCTGTGTGAGAAGTGGCTGATGAAAATAGGAATGTTTAGCCAAGGGAAGAGAAGACTTAGGGAGAAATGAATAGGTGTCTTCAGGTATTTGAAGGACTGTCATAAGGAAGAGGGATTAGATTTGTTCTCCTTGCTTCCAGAAGACAGGAAGAAGAACAATGCATGGAAGGATAGTACCTGGAATATGGAAGACGTATAGTAAATGCTTTTTAAATTTAATTTAATTGAAGTTATAGAGAGGCAGATTTAGGCCTGATATAGGGAAAACTGCCAAAAGCTAATGAAAACTAGAATTGGCTACCTGGGAAAATTATGGGTTTACCTTTTACCAGAAGTTTCAGGTACAGGCAATGCACATTTAAAAAAATATATTTACTATGTTCCAGGGGCTGTGTTAAATTCTGAGGATAGAAATAGATTCCAAAAGAAAGACAATCCCTGCTTTTGAGGAGCTTACCTTCCAATGAGAGGAGACAACTCATTAAAAAGTGGGGCAAGCTATGGAGAAGGTACTTCCCTGGGGACATGGTGGAGAATTCCTAGGGTCAGAAGTATATAGCAAGACATGAAATGAAGCATGGCCTACTTAGGCCCTTACTCAAAATGGAAGTCCCCAGAAGGAATTTACCAGGGGGAGAAGGGGACCAGAGAGAGGGATATTCCAAGGTCATGAGGTAGTTGAGATGGGCCGGTTAAGTCTAGGACAGTTATAAACACAGCCAGGAGATCTTTAGGAAGAAAATAGATGACTACTTGTCAAGAAGGACTTGTTTTTCAGATACAGAACTAGATGATATCTGATGCCCTTCCCAACTCTGGAATTATGTGATTCCATGACCTGCTTGGAATGTATGTGATGTAACTTAACTTCTGGAGAGGATGAAATGAAATTGCTCTTTCTACAACACAGTTGAACCTTCTAGTATATTTACAGCTGCTGGTGTTTCATTTTTTTCTGAAATAAAAACCCCTTCCAATCTACAACAAGTACAGTTTTTTATTTTTTATGATTCTTAGCTATACAGTTTGTTTTAGATCGTATCAGACTTTGGGGAATAAAAGAGACTGGAGATTTTTTTCACTGAAATATCTAAAACTAAGAACACCATTTCCCATATAGTCCATCAAAGGGAGGGGGAAATTATGCTTGAGTGGCAAAGTGATGATAAGTTTAGACTCAGAGTTCAATATCTTTTTGCTCTACCATACAATTTACATAATGTGACTGCCAAATCTAAAACCATTAACTTCAAGTGATGTGTCTTGATCAAAAGCTGTCTGAAAAAAAGTACATGCAAAATATTGAGATGTTTCTGATTTCAAGATGACTAAGATATTAGGAAATATCTTCAGGAGACTCTTATGCAAATTAGAACTATAGCCTTGTTGGAAGAGTAGAATACAATGCAGCAAATACTGAATTTGGAGCTGACACTTAGTCACTTAATCCTCCTACGGCTTAATTTCTTCATATATAAAATTTGGGATCAGACTATATAACTGCTAAGGCTTCCTCTAACTCTACATCTTTCCCACCCATCCTCTACTGGAGGCAATTGGGGTTAAGTGACTTACTCAGGGTCACACAGCTAGTATCAACTGTCTGAATCTGGATTTGAACTCAGGTCCTCCTGACTCCAGGGCCAGTGCTCTATTCATTGTGTCACCTAGTTTCCCCCATCTTTTTTCCAAACTTAAAAATATATTCAATTTAAGAGAAAATATAGGAATAATAGCCATAAGGATTTCCCCTTTTTACAAAAATATATGTGCCATGACTGTGTCTTAAGAGTCCATTTCTCCTGTCTTCTCTCTTACTCTCCCTCACTCTTTAGTTGTTCTCTGTTTTTCACTCTCTCTCAAATGTAAATTATGTCACATTCCATGTGTCTCTTGTCAAACAATTTGATTTTTCATTATACTATCTTAGTTTTGGGTCAGGCCTTTCTTTCCCTGTTGATTTTTTCACTAGTCACATGGATAAACTCTTTCTTTATTTGTATTAAGCCCATTTGCGATCATCTGGGGCCTCTCTGTCCTAAATTAAACTTTTTATTCAATAGTCAAATCCATTTTTGGCTCATTCAGCTTGTTTTGATTCTCTCTGAATTGCATTTTGCATATTATATTCTTAGGTTAAGTAGCCAATATTTTCTTCATTTGAGTCATTTCTTTTCTTTCTTTACTTGTTTGGGTTTTTTTTTTTTGTCTTTCCTTGAAGTCTTTTTTTTATGTTTTGAAAGAGTTCTTTCCTTAACTAATGGGACCAAAAAATATATTTTCCCCTTTTAGGTTGTATCATGACTATTTATTATTGCTCTTTTCTGATGAACTCATCATGAGATAAGACTATTAGATGAAAAAATATTTGTCATATAATTAATATGTTGATAAATGGAGCCAGTTTTAGACTAATCTGGACTGCACCATCTGGGCTAGCTTTCCTTAGCCTAAAAAGTGGGTATAATGGGAATAGCACCAGGTTTGAAGTCTAAAAATCTAGATTAAAATCCTAACTTTGCTACTTCCAGCCTGTGGGACTATAATGAAATCACTCTTCTTTGGACCTCAGTTCCATGATTAACAAAATGAGGGGGTTGGACCAGATGACTTCTGAAGTCCCTTTTAGCTCTACATCCATTATACTGACATCTCTCAATATTTATGACTTATAGGAGGCCCGTTCCATTGCATTCCTATATCCTACCCATATAACAGATTTTGGCCATCATATTTGGTTTTAGTATCCTTGATGTTGTTGTTCATTCATTTCAATTGTGCCCAACTCTTTGTGACCCCATTTGGGGTTTTCTTGGCAAAAATACTGGAGTGGTTTATTATTTCCTTCTCCAGCTCATTTTATATATGAGGAAACATTTTACATATTACATTTTACATATGAGGAAACTGAGGCAAACAGGGTTGAGTGACTTGCCTAGGCCGTATTTGAACTCAGGTCTTCCAGACTCCAGGCCAGGTGCTCTATCTACTATGCCACCTAGTTGCCCTCAGAATCTTAAATAATAGTAATACACAAACACATCTCTGTATTAAGTATATCACCACAGTTTTGACAGAACAGAAAAAAAAAGTCTTGTTACCTTGGTAACATGAACAAAATAAGAGATTTCAGTTTTACCAGTAGTTTCCATTTTTTAAAAATCAATATGAAGCCAAATATTTTTAGTTTCTGTGTAGAAATTCTTCCTGAACTATCATTTGTCTTTAGGAATTATGAAGAAGGATAGAATATGTCAGAAAGAAACTTCTAAAATGGACTCAATTTCTTTTTTGCTACATTTTAAGTTGAGAGTTAAATTGGAAATGATAGCGAACTTCTAGTTTTCTAAGCTTTCAGTTTTCTTGCAGGATGGAACAAATTTTAGGTCCCCAAAAAGAGAACTATCATTCTCAACTAGGAAAAGAATAATTCTAAAACCCAGCATTTTTCCTTTTCATCCAGCATGATATGGTGCTAAGAGGAACCACGAAGGAGTCAAGGTGCCTTGGTTTTAGGAGCAGCAGAACCAAGAAGGAGGCATGGGACCTTAATCTTGATGGCTCTGTTTTCTTCTTTGTGAACTATAATGATTATACCAGATTATACCAGACTATCTCCAGCTCATTCCATCTCCTATTCTTGTGGAGTTTATAATTTATTAGGATATTACAATATGGAATCCAGTGAATTTGTTATCAGTTTAGATATTCCTTCCAAAGATGCATATCTTAATTCCTCCATGCCTGTTTATCCTGTTCAGCTCTTACCCATATCACCCATAAGTTATTCATTTGGGGTCCACCCAAAATCTTCCTCACTTTTTCCTGACATCACAAGTATTTCAGTAGAGCACTCAGGGTGCTCAGCACTCAACCTCATCACATAGCCAACCCATCTTCTTTTCGTAACATACATTTTTCTTTATATATTTTACGGCTGTTCTATCAAGTTCCTTATTAGTTATATATTGCAATCTGTTCATTCACCGTGTACTTCTCCATTGTCCTCAGATTCATATTCACTTTCAGTTCTTTGGAGATTGTTACATTCCATATCTTGGAGCTCTTACAATCTAGAAGAATACACTCAAGAAAGCTTAATGTGATAAGAACCTGAGAGGTACAAAGAAGATGATATAAGAGGTCATGGAAAATGGAAATCACTTTCAGCTAGTGGGGAAAGGGGAGAATTCAATTCAACAAAGGCTTATTTAGCGCCAATTATGGAAAAAAAACAACAACACTGTGATAGGTACTGGTTGAAGTACAAAGTTGAGATAAAGCACAGTACTTTTCCTTATTTACCTTATAATAATAGACGGGTATGACACATAAAGGTGATTATAATACAAAATAATACTTGATAAGTGAATCAGAGAGGCACAAAGCACTGTTAGCTTCAAGTAAAGGAGGCATCATAGTAATAACCTGACTGGGAAGATTAAGGAAATGGAATTTGTAATATTTGAGTTCAAGTCTTATAGATGGGTAAGAATTCAGTAAGCAAGGGTTGAGCACGGAGAATAATGGCATGAACACAAGAATGGAAGTAGGAAAGCAAGGGATAGTACAAAGGACAGGAAGTAATTTAGTTTAGTTAGAGAATAAGGCATGTTGAGCGTAGTTTTATAGGATAAATCTTGAAGGACAGGATGGCACCAAATTCTAGAGGGTTTTTAAGTCCAGTCAAATTAGTTTGAACATTAGCTGGTAAGCAATAGGGAGTCACTGAAGGATATGTTTGTTTGCTGGTTTGTTTTGTAACCAAATGTATGGATAAGTAAGTCTGATAGCTATTTGAACAGAGGGAGAGTTAGAATTAGAGGCGAGTAGGTGGCACAGTAGGCAAGATGCTGGATTGGAGTTCAAATTCTGACTCAAACAGCTGTGTGACCTGTTGGCTAGTCACTTAATCTCTTTCAGCCTTACTTCTCTTTTTTTTCTGTTAAATGAGGATACTTATCACACAGGACTGGTGTACTGATCAAATGAGAAAACATGCACAACACTTTGCAAACCTTAAAGAGTTATATAAATGCCAGCTATCATTGTTCTTATATGGAGCTGGAGAAAAGGAAGGGAGAGCTGATTCAATAAAATCCATTGAGAGGCTTCACAGTAATTCAGGTGGCTGGTTACAGGAACTGATGTGATAGCATCAGTGATGCTATCATCACTGATGTGATAGCAGTGGGAATGGAGAAGAGGTGATAAATGCACAAGATATTTTATAGGCAGAATCAACAGGGCTTGATAGCTGATTAGATGTGGGATGGGGAATAGGAAAGTCAAAGACAATGCTAAAGTATTGAATATGGAAGATAAGGTCAATGGTGATGCCACTGAGAAAAATCGTTAATTGGAAAGAAAAGAAGGTTTGGGGCGGGGGGGATGTATTGGTAATGGAATTTGGAGATGCCCCTGTATTAGCTTGGTTTTTGGGTTGAGTATTAAAACCCAGAGCTTGTGAATCCCACTTGTGGGATGGACTTTTTGAGGCTGAACTGGGAGGAGCCGTGAGTCTTCTAACCAAAGAGCCAGTGCTCTTTCCATTGTACTGTATTGCCTTTCTTTCTTTAGATGCAATGTGTTACATTGGATTGCGTATTTGACTGGGTTTTAGGAATACCTAGGCTTACATCCTGCCATGGAAAGTTACTAACTATAGGTCCTTGAAAGTCATATAATTCACATGTGCCTCAGGCAACTCCTGAGGATTTATGTGATGAGTCATAAAGAGCTGACAGTTTGTGTTGGTGGAAGCTGATTCCAACTCTGCTGAAGTTATGGGTCATTCATATATATCTTTCTGTAAAGTCTCCATGAAACATTTTTATTAATCATTTTCTATTTGTACCAAACATTGTGCTAAATGATATGAGAATACAAAAGAGGATAAAGATTGTGCGCTCTTGTTGGGGAGTTGAGATATACTCACACGAGACAAGAAGAAAATGAAGTATTGGTGTTGAGTTATAGTCAATGTTAAAGTACAGATAATTGGATAACAAGGTCAGACAGTCAGGTGCTAATTGTGTGTTTGCACAAGCTATAAATAAAAAGCGTTACAGAAAGGATAGATCGATGCCAGCAGAAGTTTGCAGGTAAACAAGGGAGGAAGCCACCTTGGTCTTGAAAGATGAGTATGATGTCGCTGGGTATGTCTATGTGTCTATGCCTTCTCCTGCCCCTTTATGATGTACCTTGTGTATTTATCTTCCTTTATGTCTTGACATATGATGGATAGTAGCTAGAAGAGGCAGAAGAGACAAGAAAAGACATAAATATTCCTCACTCCTCTCTGTCTCATTTTCTGTCACTTCTTTTTTGTATGTATGTGGGTTTCTATGTGTGCCTTTCTTTGTGTATCTCTAGGATTTGCTACTACAATATCTGTTCTTCTTTTATAGCATCATAGATTTAGAGCTAAGAAGAAGCTAAGAAATGATAAAGTCCAACCCTTTCATGCTACGGAAGAGGAAACTGTAGCCCAGAAAAATTAAGGCACTTGCTTGAAGTTATATAGAATCAAAGCAAGAATATGAACCTGTGTCACAGTACTCACATTTGAGAGGGACCTCAGAGACCACTGAGTCACACAGAATGACATACCCCAAAGTGGTAGCCTTGAAGGGGGAACCCATTACCTCTCAAAGCAACCCATGCTAGTTCTGAATAACTTTATCTCAGGGGAGCAAATGAGATAATATTTGAAAAGCACTTAGGACAGGGCCTGGAATATAGTAGGTACTGAAAATTTTTTTTTTCCTTTTACCCTGGTGTCCGTTGGAAACCCTCCCTTCCTCCAAAGAGCTCATGGATAAATTTCAGGGATACTGGAATTAATATGAGAAAAATTGTATGTTTATTTTTACTAACCTTTAACTGAAATGAGCTTGTCCTTTAACTATGAAGCAGCTAGGTGATACACTGGATAGAGTGCTGGGCATGGAATCAGGAAGACCTAAGTTCAAATCCAGCTTCAGACCCTTACTAGCTGTGTAACCCTGGACTTCTGTCTGCCTCAGTTTCCTCAGCTATAAAATGGAGATAACAATAGCCCATACTTCCCAGTGTTGTTATGAGGATGAAATGAGATAATATTAGTAATGGGCTTAGCACAGCTCCTGGCACATTTTTGTTGTTGTTCAGTCAGTTCAGTTGTGTCTGACTCTTAGCACCCCATTGGGGGTTTTCTTGGCATAGATGCTAGAGTGGTTTGCCGTTTCCTTTTCAAGTTCATTTTACAGATGAGAAACTGGGGGAAAGAGAGTTAAGTGACTCCTAGGGTCATATGGGTCGTAAGTATCTGAGGCAGGATTTGAACTCAGGAACATAAATCTTCTTGACTTCAGGTGCAGCTTTCTATCCACTGCACCACCTAGCTGATCCTCCTGGCACATAGTAGATGTTCAATAGACGTTTATTGACTAACTGCTTTTTTCCTTCCTTTTTTCCTATGAATTTGGACAAACGTGATTCTGGTAAGAGGTCAGTAGGTTTCATCAGGCTGCTGAAGAGATCCTTGACACATGCACAAAGGTTAAGAATTCTTGCTTTAATTGTTAGAGAGGTTTTCTTTACAACAAGATGGAATTTGACATTTTTGTCATTTCTACCAATTGTTTTAATTCTGTTCTGAGTCAAGTATAGTCCCTTGAAAACAATTATTAAATTATGAAAACAATCATTAAATTCTCCCTGAGTCTTCTCTTCTTCAGACTAAACATCCCTGTGCGTTCAACTGATCTTTATATGAAACAAAATCAAGATTATTGGTGACCTTCCCAAAATGTTGCACTCATAATTAAAAATAATCAGGATTTTGTTCTTTCCCTATTCTATGATTCCCCTCTTTTTCTCCATATCTTTTAAAGATCACTAACTACTAACTACTAGCAATCACATCTGGCAGTTTTTTCCCAGTGCCTTAGTGTGTAGTCAAGTGACTTGAAGTTGCGTTGGGTGTCAACTCTATATTGGCCATATTTGATCTATCTTTTCCAGTTCATCCAAAGATTGTCTGCCTTGCCTGAGAAAATGGAAACAAATTGGATCTGAGCAGCTTTGCTTTCTCTCTGTGTTCTCTCAGTGTTCATCAATCCATCCGCCCCAGGAGTGGTCCTGTTGCATCCTGGAGCCTTCTTTCCCTCCAGTAAACCAAACCCCTTTTTGCCATCTTTAGCTTTCCTCAATAGCTTTAGCATCTTAGCTTAGCACAAATAACACTATTTTTTTTTTTACAATATTTCAACCTTTTTTATTCATCCTCTGGTACCTGCCCTTGCTTCCAGGTTTCCATACATGTCTCCTCAAAATCTAAGTAATTTGGGGAGTTACTTGTATATTATACATTATTCTCCTCATTGAATTCTTATTTTTCCTTCCCATCAGAATTCTTTTTAACGATGTTTTCAAAATTTCATTCCTGAGAGCTATTCATTTTTCCTGGACTGATTTCTACCTTAGAATTTTAATTCATGATATTCTATGTGTCCTTCCTCTGAAACCTTTGAATCTTGCCTTCTCAAAATCTAGGGATGTATCAGACTATTTCTAGCTTTACTCTTCTCTCACAGAAACCCAAAGGTAGATTGATCACTTTCCTCCCAAGGCTCCCATCATTTCTACTTTAGCAATCTCTTCCACCCCATTTGTGAGAATCATATCCAGAATAGAAGTTCTCATTGTCAGTTATGCTACCTTTTCAAGGATGATATTAGCATTAAGAGAGACATACTGTATTAGTGTAGTATATAGAGCTAGTATCCATATATGGAGCTAGTATCGGAGTCAGGAAGACCTAGGATAGAGTTGTTTCTCTGAGACCTATTGGCTCTATGACCCCAGGCAAAATCCACTTAACCTCTTTGTGCCTGACTCTCAAATCCTGTAAATGCCACAGCAATTGCTGAACTGCTGGAGACAGGGATGTTTCACTGGTAGCTCCTTAACACCAATGTAATCAAACAAGTCAAGACCAGCCCCTAATCTATCCCCATCCAAAAAAAGTTATTATTCACTTCTGCTCAGTAGAAAAGAGGTTAAATGACTTAGTCCAGATAAGTGTATATCTGGTAGAAGAGAAGTAAAATCCAGGTGTCCAACCAGTTAGCATATTCTATTACTATACTATCTTCAAGAGCTCCTAACTTAAATTATTTCTACCTTCAAGAACTCCTCTTTGACCTCCACTCCCAACTTCTAGACTTCTTTCTCTACAATGTTCTAGTAGCCTTCTCACCTAGGAAAATCTTGCTGTCCCTTTATCCCTTCCTCTCATTGGTCAACTCCTTGTGGAACCTTTATTATAAAGAAGGGCCCAGGATACCCTAGTTGTTCATGTTCTCTCCCTAATTCCTCTCTGAGCTCTGTTCCTAACTCTCCAGTCTTCTTTCTTCACCATGCTCCCTCCCCCCAACTACCTTTCAGCTTTCTTTTTTTATTTTATTTTTAATTTGTGGAACAAAACAATGATTTTCATAACATAATACAATAAAAAGATGATTATACATGACACTGAAAATCTATGATGTACAACTTGCTACTCCTTTCAAATATACAACAAAATTATCAGGTAAATTAATTTTTTTCTTCCTTCTCCCTGCCAAGGTGGCTACCATTTGACATAGGTAGGTTAATACGCACACATATGTGCAAAATTATTTTATACGTACTTTTATTTATCAATTCTTTCTCTGGATGCAGATAGCATCTTCTTCATATGTTCTTTATAGATAATCTGGATATTTATAATAGACAAAATAGCTTATTCTTTTAAAGTCATTCTTAAAACAATATTGCTCTTACTCTATACAATAATCTCTTGGTTCCATTAATTTTGCCCTTCATTATTTTGTGCAAGGCTTTCCATGTTTTTCTAAAATCATTGAGTTCATCATTTCTTATTACACAGCAATATTTTGTCAAAATCAACCATTTCCCAATTGATGGAAATCCCTGCAATTTCCCATTTTTTGTCACCACAAAGAGAACTGCCATAAACATTTTAGAGCATATCGATTCTTTTCCATTTTCCCTCATCTTTGGAAATAGATCAGGATTGCTGGGTCAAAAGGTATAGGTAGTTTAATGACTCTTTGGGTATAATTCCAGATTGCTCCCCAAAATGGTTGGATCATTTTACAATTCTCCCACAATGAATTAAGGTTCCAATTTTTCCATATCCTCTCCAACATTTGCCACTTTCCCCTTCTATCATTTTTAGCCAGTCTGGTAGGTGTAAAATGATATCAGCTTTCTCTTATTTGTTATTCTTCCCCCTCCTCCCTCTTACCCTGCTTGGATATAACTTTCTTGAGGTCAGGAACTACCCTTTTTTTCATTTCTATTTGAATTTCCGGTGCTTAGCACAGTACCTGGCACGAAATAAATTCTCGTTGACTTGACTTTAGGTCTTTGGTACCCTACAGATTGTTATTGATTCCATTGTCATAAGCAGTGTTTTCAAAGAATTATGCAAAAACATTACATACCATTGTACGTTTAAACACTAGAAAAATCAAACAGGAAGACTGCATCCTTTCAAAAACCATGCAATCATGATTTTAGAATATTGCTTCCACATGTAAGTATACAGTATTTTGCATGGTGTCATGGAAAGGGCCTTGGATATAGAGTAAAAGATAAAATGTTTGTTATGCTGCCTATTGCCCTTATGTTTTGTTTTGTTTTATATTTTTGTAAATTACTCAGCCTCTCTGGGTCTGAGTTTCCTCATTTATGCAGTGAAGGACTAGAGTGGGTGATTTTTATTCTCAAATGTCAGCCTTTATTTTGGTTACAGATTCACACACGTTAAATACTTTGGCCACATAACAAAAAAATGAGACTCACTGAAAAGACCCTGATGTTGGGAAAGATTGAAGACAAAAGGAAAAGGGGATGGCAGAGGATGAGACAGTGTCATGGAAGCAACAAACATGAACTTGGACAGACTTATAGAGATGGAGAGGATAGAAAGACCTGTCATGCTTTGGTCCATGAGATCATGAAGAGCTAAACACAACTCAACGACTGAACAACAATTGGCTTTGGCAATGTCACAGAGTGTCAAAATGCCTCCATTCTCCTGGCAGAAGGAGCCAGCTTATGTGATCATTAATCAGAAAGACGTCAGAATTCAGATCAGTGCAAAGACCAGTCAATGACTACAGATTCAAGAGGACTGATGAACTACATATACCACCCTCTTCTCGGTAGGGAGGTGGTAGAGACTACACATCTAAAACAAGCCATATGCTATCTGACATGATCAATGTTTCTTTTCTTTAACTTTACTTCTTTTTTATGCTGGAGGGTTCTATTTGGGATAGGGCATTGAGAAAGAACAGTATTGGAAAGACTAGACATCAGTCCTCAGATACTCCACTGAATCTGTGACTTCACCCATAGGGCTAATTCCACCAATGATAACAAATCGTCAGTCACCTGTGACTTCATATCTTATGCCACTCTTGTTCACATCTTCCCATAAGTGCCACAGAGTGTTCATACTACAAATAACTCATAAGAAGAGAAATTCAATTTAAAACAATTTTGAGGGTTTACTTCTTAACCATAAAATTGGCAAAGATAATTTTAAAAATCAAGGTAGGTAGATAGAGTGCTAGATCTGGAATCAAGATTACCTGAGTATTGGTCACTGTTTGCCTCATTTTCCTCATCTGTAAAATGGGGATAAGAATAGTACCTATCTCCCAGGGTTGTTGTGAGAATAAATTGAGATAATATTTATAAGGTACTTTGCTAACTTTAAAATACTATATAAATAATAACTATGTGATAAATAATAAATAAATGCTATATGAATAAAGTACTAGATAAATACTAGATAAATAATAAAAAGAAGCATTTTTTGGGAGCCTTTCTCACTTTATCTTGACAATGGAGCACACACTGTTTGCTTCTTCTTATTACTACCTAATGAGTCCCACTTCATTTCTGCAAAGCCATCCATTACTACTCTTCTTCATAATTCTATTCTCCCATTTGACTTCATTCTGTGGAATATATTTTGGCAATATACATGGGAATATATTTTTATACTCAGTCACTCATAATTTGCCCTACCTGATGACTTCCTCTGGCTGTGCCTCAACTGGGTAGCTCTCAGTGCCCCTGGTCATATTTCTCATAATTTTTATAGCACTTTAAGGTTTTATGACATACGATCCTTACCACAATAGGTAGACGCTATTATCCTAATAATTCCAGATGAAGAAATTGAGCTTGAGAGAGGTTGTAACTTGCTCAGGGTTATACAGCTAGCTTCTGTATCTTTGAACTCAGATCTTCCTGATTCCAATTTTACCACCATATCTATATTGCCACTGTCAGGATCTCCATGCCAAGGTCACCCCTCTCTTTTTATCTTTCTTTTTTCACTCCTCTCTTTTTACTATTAGAAGACACCCTATTTTCCAGAGCTAAGGCCCAGTAAGCAAGCTGTGTCCTGAGCTTGGCATAACAATAATCCTCTGTGGCTCACCCTCTCAGTGATTCCAACCACAGCAAAATCCCCAAATTGTTTCACACCAGCGTCAGAAAGACCTTGAGCTTGAATAAGCACCTGTGGTACCAGCGTTCTGGTCATGAAGCCCTGCTATGAATCTAACTTGTCTCATTGTTGCTGTTATCCCTCATTGCTAAGGCTACAGTTCACTGAGTAGCCATTGGTATAAGTATTGAGATTTGTCCAAACTAAAGCGGGTCTCTTGTTGGTTCTTATGTGTCTAGTTTCCCTCCTCCAACAGAATAAAGGAAGATTTTTGTTTATAATCATGGTTAAGTCTTTGGTTTTATTTTATTTTATTTTTAGACTTAACTGTAGTTTCACAACTGTGTGAGCTCAGAGCTGCTGTGGCTCTTTGGTCATTCGGTCAGGGTTGATAATACCACTTAGCTGCCTCTATAACAATAATCATCTCAGTAAAGTGTTAATGATTCTAGTCAATCTATAGACAGTTGAAGATTTTCAAGGAAGGGAAGTGGCACGACTATTTTTTCCATTGGCCCTCCTTTTCGTACTACCCCTAAATGTGGACATTCTCCAAGGGTTAGTTTTTGTTTCTCTGCTCCTTTCTATGTATATCATCTTCCTTGGAGAGCTCATATACCTAATAGTTTCAACTATCACTTCTATGCTAATGATCCTCAAATTTTAAAATGTATGCAAAATGCTTTATAATGAAAATAGTTTATTTATATAATTTGTTACTAGTCTGCAAATCTATCCTCTTATCTGAGCTCTAATTCCATTTATCCAACTATTTCATATATATTGTCATTTGGATTTTTCAATATCTATTCAAATTCAAAATATCTAAAACCGAATTCATCATCTTTCTCCTCCTCAAACCAGTACCCTCTCTGACTTCCTGATTTCCATCAGTAGCACCATGATTCACTCGTCCACAAACACGATCTTGCACATATGCATATATGTGGATCTGTATATCAGTCTCCTTATGGAGATAACAATTGGATTATTGGGCAAATTCCATTAGCTAGTGAATGCTACATAGGGAGGTAGTGGGGGGGGGCGGGGCGTAAGAAGGCCAGCCATTAAGTCAGGAAGATCTGGGTTCAAGTCCTGATTCTGCCATATAGTAGCTGAAGGACCACAAGCAAATCATGTAAACCTTTTGTACCTCCAGGAAACTCTAAAACCAGAAGGGGTAATATAGTTGCCAACAGAGAAGTTGAAAAAGTTGCTCTTCACATTGACAGAATCTCAGAGTGAGGGGAAAAGAACAAGGATGCATATACTTGGGATCTGAGTTTTTGTGCTTCTGCTTGTCATCATGTACCAGAGATTTCAGTTGTCTCTTGGTTGCTTCAAACCCCTCCAAAGAATGAGACGAAGAAATATCCCAAATAGTTTTCTTTGTCTCTTGCTTCCCCTGGTGCCTGACGCAAAGACTGACTTGGTGCAGGATTAAATGGCACTTCTGGTATTTTTCCATCCAGTCTTCCTTGGGGGTATAAAACTGCTTCTGATCCAGTCCTTTCTCACTGGTTCTGCACTATTTCTCTCACCATTATTTTCTGGGCCATTTTCCACCCACTTGTTGCTGCCAACACTCAGGGGGAAGAAGGCAGGCTTGATGGACAAGTTCTGCAGATCTGTTGTTGTTCAGTCATGTCTGACTCTTTGTGACCCCATTTGGGGTTTTCTTGGCAAAAATACTTGGAGTGCTTGACCATTTCCTTCTCTAGCTCATTTTACAGATGAGGAAACTGAGGCACACAGGGTTATGTGACTGGCCCAGAGTCACACAGCTAATAAATGTCTGGGGGTAGATTTGAACTCAGGAAGATAAGTCTTCCTGACACCAGGCCTAGCTCCCTGTCCACTGTGCCACCTAGTTGCCTGAGATCAGATCTCATCTACAAGAAGGCTTTTCAGGTTTCTACCCTCCTACCCACCTTTCTCTCTCTCTGTCCCTCTCCTGCTCTTCCCCTCTCCTCCCTCCCCAGCTGTGAGTGTCTTCCCGTGAAGTAAATTTTCCATACCTAGTTGGGTATCTGCTATTGTTCTCATTAGAAGGTGAACTCTCTTTGAGAGCAGACACTATTTTTCCTTCTCTTTACACCCTTGCCCCCTCCCCACCTTAGCACAGTTCCTGGCACATGGTTGTTGACAGATTGACTGACACTGCAACCAGTTATCAGCCAGGAAGGGTAGCTAGATGGCACGTGGAGACAGTACCACAAACAACAACAGCAGCAACTGGAAGGAAGCCAGGGAAACTGAGTCAGAAGTGAGGATGGGGAACGTTGGGAGTGTGGGAGACATCCAGTGCAGTGGTATAGAGTTGGACTGACCTGTGTGACAAACAGCAAGAAATTGGATACATTTATTAAGTAAATGTGCATGAAGCACAGTGCCATGCAATGACAAAAATGATCATGCTTATGCTCACAACAACCCTGGGACATAGGTGCTATTATTATCTCCATTTTACAGCTGAGGAAACTGAGGCAGATAGATTAAGCGACTTGCCACAGATCATACAGCTAGTAAAGATTTGAGGTTAGAGTTGTACTCTTGTCTTCCTGACTCCAAACCTGATGCTACCAACTGCCTCAGAAGCAAAGGGCAATAGTAAGAAGACTAGAAATGTATGAAGGGACCAGATTATTAAGAGCTTTAATAGCCCAACAGAGAATTTTATATTTGATCCTAGAGCTAATAAGAAGTTTATGAGTAGAGGGGTGACATGGTCAGACCTATGCTTTGGGAAATTATTTTGGCAGTTAAACGGAGGATGCATCGGAGTGCAGAGTTGAGGCAGGGAGAGCCCTGAGTAGACTCCTAGAGTTATCTCTAGCTGAGAGGTTAGAAATTAGGGGACAAGGGGTGACTGTGAGAGGGGAAAGAAGAGGTCATAGAGGATCAATGTTGTGAAGGTAGAAATGGTGGGTATGTGGGGTTAGTCAGAGTGGGGAATTGAGTATGACACTGAAGTGTATATTCAAAAATGTTTTTAAAGAGCTCAGGGGGAAAAAAAAGTCAAAAATCCACTTTTAGGTTTGAGTTAAAGCAGCTTGTAACTCTTTCTCCATAAAGCTTTTAAATGCTGATCCTTCCCTGCAGTTTTCTCCAGGAAGATAAAAAAGAGAGATTACGAGGGTAAAAGGAAAACCTGTAACGCAAGAGTGAATAACCTGTGTTACAAAATCAAATTGCTTCTGGGAATATTTCCTACTCTTTTCACCTTTAAAAAAACTGTAGGTTTTATTTAGCCTTTGAGACAGCCAGGACATGAACAGTGTCTCTCCTGGTATTTATAAGAGCACTGGTTATTCTGCTAGGGCCTAATAAATGAAAATAATGTGTTTAATTGACTCTTTTGATCTCAGCTCTCTTAACTCAAGGCCACATTTAATTCATTCCACAGTCAGAATGTATATCAGGGAGGGCTTGATTCTAGAAATAGGTGAAGAGCCCAAGGATGAAGCTTGGCCCTCCAGCTCAGTTTAAGGACACAGTGTCCTTCTTTCTAATGTTCTGCTGAGATAATGCAGTCCTGGTTACATTACAAATCGAACTGACATTCTAAATTTTCATATACTGTAGTTGGGATTACTTTATGCTAGACATGGTTTCTTCCAAACTAAAGAATTCAGAACACAACTCACACCCCTCATTGGAGGAAGCAACTGCTATGGAGAAGGGGTCAGCTATTCCCACAATCTGCCAACTAACTGCTACACTTGGGTCAAGCAAGCCTGTCTGTCTAAAGCAGTAAGACATCCTGAGGGAGGGATAGGCAGCATATAAAAGAGCATTCATACCCCCACCACTACCTTTACCACCATGTTCCCCTTGGAACCTGATGGAGAAAGTCCAAGACCCTGAACCCAAAAGCTCAAGAATGGCAATGCCCAGAGCCACCATCTTGGAGAAGCAATCCTTGTGGAGATGCAGCCTGGTAACTGCTCCTACAGATATTACAACTACATCTATCAAAGACCCCCAAATGAAAACTCCTGCTCTCAAAGAGCTCACGTTCTAATGGGGAAAAACACAGTGATTTCAGCTTCAAGGTAAATGGAAAGGTCTCATGATTCTCAAGGTGTAGCAACAAAGTAAATGGTAATGTCCTCTTCATCAATGTAATTTCCAGCGGGGGGGAAAATGATTTTTTTTTAATGCTGAACCATTTGACAGTATCAAGGACTTTGGCCCACAAAAAGGATTTTATTTTGGGGGTCTTCAATAAATGTTGTTACACACACACTCACGAAAAGTGATATTGCTAGCTTTGGTCTATAGCATCTGCCCAAACACCATGTAGAATTTTAGAACCTAAGAGGTGGAAGGGACCTCAGAGGTGCAAAACATATTCAACAGAAATCCATTCTACAGTCCCAGAAGTATTCCTGTAATCTGCACTTGAAGATCTCCAATGTTAGAGAGCCCAGTACTTCTTGAAACAGCCAATTTGGACAGCTCTAATTTTTAGGAAGTTCTTTCTCGTATTGAGCTGAAATCATATGTTCTTTAATTTTCACTAGTTGTTCCTAGTTCTTTCTATACTTGGAAGCAAGAAAAATATGCATGGTAGACATATTGACTTTTGGGGATGTTTCAAGAGGCTATGTTACTAAGTCATAGGCATGACTGTAAGTGTCCTATAATCCAACTAGGGTCATCAGTGAGTACCTCTTGGTACAAAACCATCATTTCACTTTATGTTACTTGATATTTCCTTGTCAATGCTTTAAACTAGGACTCTACATATTTTTTAAAAATAAGATTTTTTTTTCTTTTTGTGTTTATTTTCTCTCTTGGGTACATCATGCAAAAATACTGCAAATGTGAACCTATCTTTTCTGTTTGATAAAAAAGAGAGCCTGTTTTTAGTTTAATATCCTCCAGATTCCCCTTCCTGGAAGATAATGCTATTATATTCTTTTCAATCCTTCCCCCAATCCTCCCACTCACCCACCCAAACACATGTATAGCTATGAGACTATAGAAAAATCAACTCTGGTGCTACTAGGCCTAGTACATCTTCCTTCCATGGGGCAGCTGGGTGGTACAGAGAATAGAGTGCTAGACCTCAAGAAGACAGACCTAAGGTCAAATACCACCTTACTGACTTAACCATTGTCTGCTTCCATTCCTCAAGTGTAAATTAAAGATAACACTTACTTTCCAGAGTTATTATGAGGATAGAACAGTCTTTGTAAAGTGCTTTGGAAACTTTAAAACACAACATAAATGCTGTTGTTATTACTACACAGAATATTTTCATCACACCCAGAATTTTAGATGTATTCACAGCAATGGTATCAGGAAGAAATAACAATCAATTTTCTACCTTTCCCCATACATTTCCTATATGTTCAATGATCAATATGTGCCATAATTACCAGGAAAAAAAAGGTTAAGCTGTCTACTAAGTCATGGTGATGGGGAAAAGATAGTAATTGTGCTATTGTCAAATTCGATGCTTATTTCAACGTTCTTAGTCAAGAGGGTAAAAGATTTGGACTTCCTCTGTCTAGTTTATCTCGCAAGATTGCAGCTATTTTTTTTTTTTTTTGAAAAGCAGATGAACGAATGCAAAATAATAGGAAAAAGTGCCAACTTTGTCAGGAGTTGAGCCATCTTGTCAAGAGCATGAGAAGAATAAACTCCTACAGGAATACCAGTGAACCAGGGAGCAAATATCTGAATTTGCAGCCTGAATTAATCCCCTGCTCCCCTCAAAAAAAGAATTTTATTAACGATACTTCATAATGAGAAATCACCTAGATTTGAAAACAGCCATAATGTTTTTAAAAGTAAGTTGATACAAAGGATTATGGTCTATAAAAAGGCTATTTTCTATGACTCATAGTGATTGTAGAGATGGTTACAACCATACTTATATGTGACTTATGACATAAATAATTTCTCCCTTCTGAGAAAGAATGATAATAAAAGTTAGCATTAATATAGTATTTTAAGGTTTACAAGGGACTTTACATTTTACCCTCACAACTACCCTAGAGGTAGGTGTCATTATTATCTCTACTTTACTGATAAGGAAACCAAGGCTGAGTGGTTAAGTGGATTGCCTAGGGTCACACAGCTAGGAGGTATCTGAATTCAGGTCTTCCTGACACCAACTCCAGTATGCTACTTCCCAAATAACCAAAAGAAGGAAATCTCCTTTACTCCCCAAGTGACCAATTGCTTAAAGGATTTTTAAATAGTACAGTTACACTGTTCCGAAGGGACCTCATCCAAACATATCCCACCTCATTTTACCAGTGAGGAAGTTTAGGCTCAGAGAATTTAAGTGACCAAAGCATGGTGGTTCATGTACTAGTCTTGAATTCAAGAGGACTTGAGTTTATAGTCTACCCATGATACTTATTAGTTGTGTATCTGTGGACAAGCCACACACCTGCTCTGAGCCTCAGTTTCTTAAACTGTAAAATGAGGGATTTATTCTAAATGGGTTTTAGAGTCTCTTACAACTTTACATCTATGATCCTATGAACTAGTTCCTGACACAGCTCTGACTGGAATGTGAATGTCCTGTCTCCCAAATCCTGTTCTTCCACTCCACCATGCTCCCACTTCTATAATTTATGACTTTATTATTTTTGAATCGACAGCTTCAGGAAACAAGACGTACTTCTCAGCAGTTTATTATTAAAGTTATATTCTACCCAGCTGGAAGTTATCTCTTTCTACTGTATACTCTCATAGTGCTTTGTACCACTCATTCCATTTTAACAGTCTACTTTTAAAATTGTAGTTATTTGTAAATGTGCATTATCTCTTCTGTTAGATTTTGTTCTTAATATGATTTTACTTTCAGGATTTTTGTTTTCAACAATTTTAGAAACTATATAAGGCAAAGGGAAAGGATGTAATTACAAATATAATTTGGTTTTCTATAGTGGAGAAGACCAAATGTAATCATGTCATGAAATGTCAATTCACCGCATATATCTAGTCATCAGTAGTAACTAAAAAATATAACCAATATAGGGTTGCCCTCTGATAGAAAACCCATTGAGGTTGAAATGAGGTAGACCTCCCTAGCCCCTAAGTGATTTCATGCCTAGAAAAATACATTAACTCTTGTAGTCTACTAAAGTACCATTTGCTGCTTGTATTGTTGCTTGTTTCAAAGAGGACCAATGACATCACAATTTGGGAGTAAAATAGTGGATTATGGGTGATGTCTTGACTTGCATGTGACTGGACAGAGCTAGTGGCACTATTTGTAGTGGGTCTCAGAACTGATATTATCTCAGATCATTTGGCAGTCTATTTACAAGGCCCTTTCTTTACAACAGACCTCTAAGGCAAATATGACAAGTGTTATTATTTCCATTTTGCAGATACGAAAACTGGGGCTTACAGCTTCAAAAATCTATTATGCAGTACTTCCTAGCACCACATGGGAGAGGCTTGTGGTAGAGTGGGGAAAGTGCTGTTGATTGATTGACTGAAGTGGGAGTCAAGAGGCTTCATTTCAAATTTTTGATCTGACGCTAGTCATATGATTGTGTGAGTGGTTTATTATGGGAACAAACATTCAAACCAAGGTCCCATCAGTCCAGTGTTCTTTCCATCATATTCCTCTGCTTCACATTTTATAAATCAACCAATCATCAAATAGCTATTAGACATCCATTTATGTTCCAGGCACTGTGCTAGGCACTGAGAATTCAAAGCTAAAAATGACATAGATACTCTTCAACAGCTTTTCTTTTATCCAGAGAGACAAAATAAACACACATAAGGACACACAAAACAGAAATAAATGCAAAGTACCTTTTGCGGGGAAGTAAAAAAGTTACTTGGAGAAGGTGGCTTTTCTTCTGAGTTTTTAAAGAAAACTCTGACTTCAAGGCAAGATCAGAGGCAATAGCAAAAGAAGAATGCATTCTGTGAATGAGGAAAAGCCAGTGCAAAGTCACAGAGATGCTGCTTTGCCTGAAAAAGGTGTCCCTTCTAAGACAAGCTCATCACTTCTAAGCTCATCGCTATGCTACTAACTCAAGCCTTGATCAGCTTTGTCTTGCACAGCCTCATCTACCCTCTGATTGGAAGATTGGAGGGTAGAATACCAAATTCCTCCCAATGTTTTCCTTTGTGGAGGGTTAAAAACTGGACTTTCAGATGACTGTACTTTGTATCTGCTGCCCTACTTGGTTTCAAATCCATGGTCACTGACCAGGGACCACTAGGAATCTTGTTCCCACACCATCTCCATGCTTTCCTGCCTCCTTTTGTTGGTTGTCTCCCCCTTTGGATTGTAAGCTCCTTGAGGGCAAGGACTGTCTTTCTTTCTTATTAATTATATCTCTAGCACTTGGCACAGTGCCTCAAAAACGTAGGTGCTTAATAAATGTTTATTGGATCAGACAGGGAATTAAGGTAGTGTGTCAGGAACAGCAAAAATTGATTGCAGCGTATAGGAAGAGGGCTAATATATAACTAGTTTGGGAAGATGGGTTGTGAAGGGCTTTAAAAGTCAGATTTTATATCAGAGGATTTTACATTTGATCTTGAAGTTAAGAGAGCCACTTTATTATTGAGTAGAAGAGTAAAAGGGTTAGGTGCTAGAATAGTGGCATAAGGATTCAGAGATTTGAAGAACTGATCATTGAAAGAAGCAATAATAACACATATTAATTAAATATTTACATGATACTTCATGTTTTCTAAAACACTTTAATTTATAAAGGATAGGCATGTGGAATGATTTTCTCTTATATTTATCTTTATTCCCTGGGGCCCATATCTGTAAGGAACAGAAGTCAATGATATGGGGTGGCTAGGTGGCGCAGTGAATAGAGCACCAGCCCTGGAGTCAGAAGGACCTGACTTCAAATCTGACACTTAACACCAAAAAACTAGCTGTGTGACCTTGGCCAAGTCACTTAACCCTAACTGTGCCACCTTCCCCCCTCCAAAAAAGCAAAAAAAAAAAAAGTCAATGATAGATCTCCATCTTTTATATGCCACACATTTTTTCCCCTTATTATAAACTATGCCCTGAATGCCACTGAAACTGGTCTCGATGGCACATAGAAGATAGGGAAGTTGAATAACAGCCAATGCTTTTTTCACCAAGTGGAAAATAAGCTACTCAATGGGTTCCTTTCTCCCTTTCCCACCATTTTTCTCAAAGCTGTAGACCCCTATTTATTTGTTCTCTGAAATTGAGAGGAATTTTAAGCAAGATTTAACATCAAGAAACCCATTGATGATTTTGAATTGGGAGCTTCATGACAGCTAGGAAGATAAACTTTATAGAGAAATTCCATGTATGACAAAAATCTCACTTTTTAATCTTTCTGTCTTCTGTCACCCCAAGTTTTCTGGAGGAAACAATTATGTGAAGAGGAAGGAAGGGAGAAAGTAAGAAAGAAGGAAAGGATGGTGGGAGAGAGGGAAGAAGGAAGGAAATTAGGAAGGGAGGGAGGGAGGAAAAATATATATTCATTCTCCAAGTAGATTTTTAGAAAATTTTATTCATTTTGGCAGTGAGGAAGGTCTTCTAATGATTAGCTATGGAAATGATCTGTGTCAGAAATATTCTTGGATGAAAGTGGATAGAGAAGTTAATCAATTACCAGTTGCATGACTTCTAGGAATAAAGCCATACTGGAGGATATAGCAGTTTCAAGTGGGAGAAACTTCAGTATGACAAGATTTCAGTAATACAGAATAATTGGAAGGGAGCCAGTATGCATGAGTAGAAAACCTAAGCTATAGAAAAACCTTTAAGGAAATGCAGCTCTATTATTTCCATGCCCAATTAGTAAAATGAAAAATAAATTGTTAGTGTAGACTCCCGTTTGGCTGTGTTGGCAAGTAGCTATCCTATTAGGCTTGTTGTAAGCAATATATACATCATTTGCATTTGGAAAATTGGACACAATAAGTATTGTAAGGCACTTCTATCACCTGTACAGATTAAGCAAATCCCCATCATATTGTGTTTACAATTAATCTGTTTCCACAAATCCCTTCCTTTCCAACAGTGCAAACATGCCAAGATACTCATTATTTGCTGTTTTGCATTGTGATTATTTGTGGATATATCCTGCCTTCTCTTCCATTATAAAGTACATGAGCAAAGGGACCATGTCAAATTTATTATTTTTTATTGCCTTCTATGCACAGCATGGTTTTTACCACTAGATAGGAATCAAAACTGAATTGAGGATAAATTTTGGTCTGGCTCTATTCAAACAATTGTAAGGAATGGGATCCAAATTAATGAGATATTACTGTATAAAAAGAAAAAAAAGCCTATTTGTCCATTTCTAGTCCCTAAAACAAACATTTATTGCTCCCTATCATCTATAATGTCAGAAGGAAATAGCCTTATTTCTTTTTTAAGACAGATTTTTCTTCCTAATTGGTGTAGCTTCCTAATTGTTGGTTTTGTTTGTTGGTTTGTTTGGTTTGTTTAATCTATGCCAAGGTAACATAAATAGAACTAAGTTCCGAGTCATCAAAAAGTTTGGTCTATGCACTATTATGTTAGTTTTTCCACATTGACAAGAATAGACATCATTATTAGCAATTGACCTGAGTTCACATCCCAGCCCTGTCCTTTCCCAGGTATTCCTAGAAGACAAAGCACTTGTCCTCTCTGGACCCCTAAAATGGAGATAATAGTACCTAGACTGCCTGCCTCACAAGGTTAAGAATTTGAATGATTTAAGGGTACATGGGATATCTCTACACACCAGGATATCTCTGACCCAATCTCCACTGCTAAAACAAGAGTTATGGAAACCTTAATTCCTTTGAAGAGTTGCCTTGGAATTTGACTTTTTCATTCAAGGGGGTATTCCCTTTTCTACCACAGCTCTTCAACTAGTAAGAATGTTTGGAGCCAGCTCCAAAATTAGGAGCATCCATTACTCCCCCCATAGTCCTGAGGGAATCCTCTCCATCTCTAGGAAGCAGTGTGGTAATGTCAAAAAGGCACCAACCTCTCCCCTGGGCACACAACACTATATATGGCACAATTCAGAAAGTATTCTAGAATTTAGGGATAATATATGGTTTTACTCTCAAGAGGTTTACAATATGAAAATAAGAATGCATAAATTATGAGAACATGTTTTGTAGAACACCCATGCATAATGTGTTGTATATCTCTCATGGTATTACAGAATCTTGAACCTTCTGGTCATCTAATCCAATGTCCTCCTTTTATTTTTAAGGTAACGAGGGCAAGACTTGACTTTATTCCAGGTTTGTTTTTTGCTCATCAGAGAAGTAATTTTAGAGAATGAGGCTTTTAGACATCCTCTGTGGATATATTGTGGATATGGTTTGGAGAATGGTGAGACAGTCTGTGCCTTATATAGGTGGTAGTTTATACCCTGCCTTCACTCTTTCCTCAACCAATCTATCCTTCATGCCTTTTCTAGACTAATATCCCAATCATTTGTATGTGTATATCTCTTTATTGTTCTTTCTGTATGTGTATGAACTCCATGATTTTTCATCTCTTCCAGCATATATTTATAACTATATATAACCATATATAACTATAACTATATATAAAACACCTCATAGCTATATAAATATATAGCCATATATATGTATATATAACTATAATATACATTACCAATTTTTGTTATGCTAATATATGACTAATATCCATTATCAATTATTTTCTCAGTGTTACCATTTTTGTCTTTAAAGGTTCATTAATTCAATTGTTCATGGGAATAAGGATCGGACCTCTCATTTCATTGTGTTAGGGAACTCCTGACTATATAAACTTCATCTATCAATGTATCTTATAGTCTCTGAGAGTTAACTACAATACTGAGGTTAAATGACTTACCCAGAATCACAAAGCCAGTATTATGGGATTTGAACTTACCTGGCTCTCTCTATTCAGTGTGTCATCCTGCCTCTCAGTAATTGTTCTTGGAACACCAAAGCAAAGTAACCGACATGTAAAAACGAACACAATTTCCCTCTTTGCTGGTTTGATGCATCATAGTATCAGTCACCAGTTAAATGAGCTATTAGCTTGACAACTAAAGCTACAACACAGACACAATCAAATTAAATCGAATCAATAACTGTTGATCTGAGGTTTAAGACCTTGTGAGATAATCAGAGACAAAGGATGAGATGTGGTCCCTGTGCTAAAGGAGCTTGTAATCTATCCCTTTTCTGAACACAAATGCATATTAGCTACTTGCTGGACTTCAGCCATAACACATACATACATTTTTATGCTCATATACGTTGCATTCTTCCTCTTGGTAAATGTGCCAGAGCATTTGGGCTGTTAAGCAGGAAACACATGTCTTCACACTTGTGCTTCACATAATAATGCCTCTGCCATTTCATTTTATTTAAGTAATAGTCAAAGAATGCCCAGGAATATTTTAACATAACTATTGGCTTCGAGTTCCAAATAAATTCAACATCTTTTCAATCCTACTATTTGACAAGTTACCATTTCAAGTTGTCATTCAAGATAAGTGACTTTCAAAATGCCAGGTGGCAGTCCTATACCTTTGGTGAATGAGAACAAATTTAAAAGTGCTATGAAATGAAAACTAATCATTCAAGCAAGTTTTACAGCAACTGAGTCTCCAAATTGGGCTAATTTTCAAGGTAATCATTTTTATGAGTCAAATCTAGTGAAAGTACTACATGTCTTACAGCTGTCATGAAGCTGATCATAATATGATACTATGGGGAGTCTCTGTTTACTACTCCTCTAAAGTAGATGTCAATATTTTCTTGAATATGGGAATGTAAATATAAAAATGATGCTGTGTATATGGACATCTGAGGCAGTATGTGAAGACCAGATTTGTGCTCAGTCACTGTCTCCTCTATTTATAAGCTGTGTAACTTGAGAAAGTCACTTAATCTCTCCAAGCCTCTGTGTTCTCATTTGTAAAATGGAAGCATTAATACCTAGCCTCTCTATCTTAAGTGAACTAGGTTGAAGTGGGTGCTTTTCTATTTATATAATAGATAAATATGTCCTAGATTCTAATTGCCTATAGCCACTGTGAGAGAGATTGATATATAAAGGCATCATATCATCTTCAAGGAGGAGGATCTGATATATAACAATAGGATCACATGGCCTAATTAGACTGGAAACAATGGCAGGCTTGTAGAATTTGGTTCTTGACTTCTTTTCCTTTATCCTTTTCTTATTCTCAGTTGGAAAGAAGGCTAATTGCCTTGTGTCTGACCTTTCCTTTCCTTTCCTTTCTTCTGGTGAACCAATAAAGATACCTATCCTTCTTGCTCTTGCTTGGTATTCTATATTTTCATTGGACACAAACTGAGCTAAAGAGAGGCATGTTTTGGCAATCTTCTTTATCTATCTGTCTCTGTCTCTGTGGTTTTTTTGTCTCTGTCTCTGTTTCTCTCTGTCTCTATCTCTGTCTCTCCTAGGAGTTGAAAGTCCACACTACTGAATATTTAGGTATGCTTAAATGGGCTTAGGAGAGATAAAACAATACTATCTGTTTACAAGAATAATTGTGTGCCTTGTATGATTTAGTTCCTGCTAAGGAATTAATTTTCTTTCCATGGACGTTTGTAACAGCAAGCACCCTAGCATACCTAGGGCAGCTACTAGCACAGGTTCTTAGATCTGCTTTTCTAAAGGAAAGCAACTCAAAATTGGTTAACGGTTTCATTTTAATCAATCAAACATATATCATTTACCTAGTTCAGGGGGAAA
>CM053585.1:454952568-455010871 GCA_028646515.1 Pseudochirops corinnae | reverse complement strand
TTCTCCCTCCTTCTTTCCCCTCCCCACTCTCCAAGATGGCAAGCAATCTGATATAGGTCATACATGGAAGCAAAGGTCTTTACAAAAGCTTTCTCCACTATCCATGTGTGGGTCAGTGGGACAGCGGCTCAGTGTTTGGCTAAGGAACTTTCTTCTCACTTTCAAAGTTAAATGCCAGTGGGGGGGTGGGGGCTGAAATAGTGACTGGCTGTGCCAAGGTAACTAGGTGTATCATCTCTGCTAATCTGTAACCGGCTTTGAATCTTTCTGTGGTTGATACTTGAGCATCTTTTCTGGGCTAAAAAGCATTAAAGATGTTCAAATTTCCTGTGCTACGTTAGCTCCTGGGAATAGATTCATCACATTGTACATCCCAGTTTTTGTGCTTATACATCAAAGCACTAAAGCTTTCAAGATAAATTATTCAGTGAGGATTTAGTTTGCATTTATTGCTTTTGAATACAAATGAGAAGCTAGAAAAATGATATCTTATTTCTACAGCCTATATTCCAGGGAAAAGGAAAGGTCAACTTAGCCCCCAAAAGTGGTTGGCGCTAGAGTCAGTGAGAAATTGTACTTAAAATAACAATAGCTCACATTTATATGGCACTTTGTTTTTGAAGGGCTTTTCTTATGAGAGCCCTGGGAGGAAGAGACCATGGGACTGAGTCATTTTCCATGGCAAAAAGGACCATGGCATAGGGAACAGAAGGCTGACTCTGGAATCAGGAAGGGTTGAGGTCTAAAGTGAGCTCTGGAGTGTGGCAAGTGTGACAAATGTGAGCTTGCTTCTTATTGCCTCCTGGAAACTCTCCAAAGTTGCACAAGTTGTCCACCTGCATTGATGGAGGGAATTTCCTTACATTGGTGAAGTCACACTACCAGATTCCCTCTCCCCCCCACAAAATATGTTAGTGGTTTTTTTTTTGAGGGGGGAAGGCAAGGCAATTGAGGTTAAGTGACTTGCCCAAGGTCACATAGCTAGTTAAGGGTCAAGCGGCTGAGGCTGGATTTGAACTCAGGTCCTCCTGACTCCAGGGCTGGTACTCTATTCACTGCACCACCTAGCTGCCCTTCAGTGTCTTTTATAAACTTTTATCCTCCCCAGCTTCAAGTATGGTGCTCTTCACAGAGTAAGTACTTCATAAATGTTTGTCACACAGCCAGGATGTGTCTGAGGCAGAATTTGAACTCAACTCTTTGAAACTCCAAGATCAGTGGGTACTGGAGATAATAAATATGACTGGAGTTCCTAGTGGTGAGAGCTTCCCTAGATGTGGATGATGATGATAACAATCATAGTAATAGGTAGCATTTAAATAACACTTTAGGCAGTTAGGTGGCACCATAGTGCATAGAGGGCTGGGCCTGGAGTCAGGAAGACTCCTCTTCTTGAGTTCAAATTCAGCCTCAGACACTTAACTAGCCATGCGACCCTGGGTAAGTCACTTAACCCTGTTTGCCTCAGTTTCTTTACCTGTAAAATGAGCTGGAAGAAAAAATGGCAAACCACTCCAGTATCTTTGCCAAAAAAGCCCTCAAATGGGGTCACAAAGAGCCAGACATGACTGAAAATGACAGCATGACATCATCAACAAAATAACATTTTAAAATTTGCAAAGCACTGTACACGTTTTATCTCATTTGACCCTCACAATAACAAGTGTAATTATCATCCCTAATTACAAAGAGGGAAATTGACACAGCTGTTAAACACCTGAACCAAAGTCTTGCTGACTCCAGACTCTATCCCCCGTACCACCTGGTCGTTACTAGGGATGAGGTATTATTCTGCAGATACCATACTCCTTCCATGCACCACAGTTCGAGGCAGGAATGAGGGATTTGGAGGAGGAGAGGACCCAGACTGGTGATAGCATCACTGAAGTGGGCTCTATGTGAAGAGTTTGTCTGAAACTTATAGTTTTGGGGCAATTAATTAATTAACTAATTAATTAACAATTAAGCGATTTGCCTAGAGTCATATGGCCAGCACGTGTCAAGCAAAGATTTAATCTTAGTTTTCTGCAGTTCCAAGGTCAGTTCTCTATCCATTATACTGTTTCTCAGGAACACAAGACATGTTTTTGGGGAGAGGGGGTTAAAAATCTGTGATTTTGTCCCAGTGTGGACATTTACTCCACTAATGCCAATTGGCAACTTCTCTGCACCTAACTGGGGACACTGTGGGATTTAGAGGGGAGCACAGACACAGGTGGCATGTTGTCATTCTTATTGTTGTTCAGTTGAATCCAAATCTTTGTGACCCTGTTTGGGGGCAAGGGTACTGGAGTGGTTTGTCATTTCCTTCTCCAGCTCATTTTATAGATAAGGAAACTGAGGCAAAGAGGGTTAAGTGACTTGCCCAGGGTCACATGGCTAGTTAAGAATCTGAGGCCAGATTTGAACTCAGGAAAACGAGTCTTCTTGATTCCCAGCTCAGGACTATCTTGTGTTGTCACTCTACTGAAATTCTGGAAGATTTACTTTCACCTTCTTACATTGCTGGGGTTGTTATGGGGGATTGCTTGCAATTCTCTAGTGGTATTTGGCTAAGAGCAATAAGGAACAGCCAGGATTCTTGCCTATGACGTCTGGAGGTGGCTGGAAGCCAACCTGAGTGTGCTATGAGTGTGAAAGGACAGAGAGTGATTGAGTGTGGAGCTGGGGAGCCTTGGCAAGGCACTTTGGGACTCATCATGAGAAGAGAAAAAAGCTAAGAGTGATCAAGATAGAGAAGGCCTGCACCATTACGCTGCATTTCTGGCAAGAAAATAATAATGAAAATAAAACAACAATAATAGTTATAATAATAACAGCGGGGATAATTAGTATTACAAATATTGTCTCATCTGATCCTTATTATTATTATTATTATTATTATTATTACATCCATTTTAGAGTTGAGGAAACTGAGACAGAGAAAGGTTAAATGACTTGCCCAGGGTCACACAGCTATCATGCATCTGACGCTGGATTCTAACTCAGTTCTCCTTGACTTTAAATCAGACTTCGTGTTTTGGAGAATGGCCTGAGAGAAGAGACTGCACAAAGATAGGACTGGTAATATGGTTAATAGTACATTCCTCTCCCTCCTTACATATGCAGAAGATGCATAGACAAAGGAAGCAAAAATGCTAAGTTGCCAGACTTTTGTACAGTAAAAATAATCTGAATCATGAGCACAGTGAAGTGCACCTCTAGGTCCCCGTTTTGGAAAGGGGGTTCTTAGAGGAGGGGGACTGGGTAGTTCAATAGTTATGCCAGTACCAGCACAGAGGCAAACCTCCCTCCCCCATTTCCCCATGTGACCTAGAATGGGTTGGGGGGGTGGCCAGCGGAGAAGCAGAAGTGCCCTGAGCCGGTGCAGCTGGGGACGGCGGGCTTTCCCAATGGTGGCAGCACTAGAAGCACCGTGACTTGTGCTTAACCTATAAAAATCTCAGGGTATCTTCACGCCAGTGTGGTCTCCTCTCCATGTAGGATGAGAAGGGAAGACACAGATAGACAGGATGGGACAGAGGAGCAGCTATTAGAGATGAAGCGTAGAGCCTCGTTCTTCAAGGTGTGATCAAAATGGGCCCAACAGGCAGCTTAGGAGCACAGTGGACATAGCCTGTGCATACCTGGCCTCAGTCACTGCTCTCTGTATGACCTCAAGAAAGTTATTTAACCATCTGCCTCAGTTTCCTCAACTGTAAAACAGCGATAATAATAGCACCTACCTCCTAGTGTTGTGAGGACCAAATGATCAAATATCTGTAAGGTGCACAGCACTCATAGTACTTAATAAATGCTTGTGTACTTCTTCTAACAGGAGGAGACAGGCTCTGAAACGGGGGCCTGGGGCTCTTGGCCAGATGGTGCAGGAAGTACTTATCCAGGTCTGAGGAGACATCCAGGAAACACCCTTCCCCAAGGCTCAGAGAGGCACACCTCAAGACTCCTCCCATGATTCCACTCCATCAACAGGAGCTTAAATATGAAAAAAACCCAACCTGAAAGGCTGCTAGTGGACAAAAATTGCCAATGGGTGTGAAAGAACTGATCAACATTCTTCCAGCCCCACTGATGGGTCAGAGAGACCAGATTGAGAACAAAAAAATACCTCTAAATTTAGGCCTCCACTTGGATTCTTTGGCCAGGAAGAGGGATTGAAGGAATGACTGAGTAGTCCATAGGATTACTCAGCCCTAACTGAAGTAAGGAGGATAAATTAAAATAGGAAATTGAGAAAAACTGGACAAGAAAGCTCTTAGGTAATTAATCAGCCTTTTGCTTTGCTTATTCATCAGCCCAGGAAGAGACTGGTGAGCAGCAGCCCATTTCCCTTGGCTCATAGGAATTCCTACAAAAGCTAGGTGGTTTGCTCTCTGTTATGTAAAAGATGGGGTTACCTATCCTTCCCCAGGGAGAGAAGGGAAAAGATGGCCTTTGGATTCCTCTGGTAGTCAACTTCTCTTGACTCAAGGCTCTGGACTTTTCCTCCTCTCCATCCACTTTGCCCTGTTGGTAAAGCCTACAGGCCCTACTCTATCAAGTGGTGACTTTTTGCCCAAACAGCTACAGGTGTTCCCTTTCATGGGAAGATTTCTTCTCCATCTTTCACTATTGCAGGGGTATCTACAAGTGGGAAGGGATTTCTCATATTTTATTTAGTTGTCAGAGCACAGTATGTGTGGTTTGGAAATAATTGGAAGACAGCTTTGGCATTGTGAATAAGTGTAAGGAGACATGGTAGTTGAGTACAGACCTAGGGAACCTCAATAGCATAGTTTGAGATTTATCCTGAGAATGGAGAAAGTGCCTAAAAGTAAGTGACTGACTGAGCATATGGATTTAATCAGTATTAGAAAAGATATTCCTTCCCTCTATTTCTTAAGAGAGATGATATGTATGTCCGAAGGTCAATCAAACTGCATACCCTTTGATCTACCAAAACCACTACTATATCAATATCCCAAAGAGATCATAAAAAAGGGAAAAGGACCTACATGCACAAAAATACTTATAGCAACTCTTTCTGTGCTGGCAAAGAATTGGAAATTGGAAATTGATGCCCATCAATTGGGGAATAGTTGAACAAGTTGTTATATATGATTGTGATGGTATACTATTGTGCTATAAGAAATGATGAGTGGGTAGATTTCAGAAAAACCTGGGAAGACTTACAGGAACTGATGCAAAGTGAAGTAAGTAGAAGCAGGAGAATACTATACACGGTAACAGCAACATTGTGTGATGATCAACTGTGACTGACATAGCTCTTCTCAGAAATACAATGATCCAAGACAAGTCCAAAGAACTCTTGTGGGGAAATGCCATCCACATCCAAAAAGAGAACTGATCAAGTCTGAATACAGATTACAGTTTACTGTTTTCACTTCTTTCATGTGTTTTTTCTTTTGTTCTGCTTCTTTCATATGGAAATATATTTATACAATTGCATATATATAACCTATATCAAATTGCTTGCCATCTTAGGGAAGGCAGGGAGGGAAAGAGAAAATTTGGGACTCAAAATTTTATAAAAAATGAATGTTAAAAAATCATCTTTATGTGGAATTGGAAAAAAATAAAATACTATGAGAGAAAGAGAAGGATGGAGAGAGAGAGAGAGAGCGAGGGTGGGGGGAGGGAGAGAAATAGACCCAAATCAGTTCACAGGTACTTTAAACATGTTTGAATTGTTTTATTCTTTAGCCAAATTCTACTTCTCACTCTTTCCCAAATATGTTCCATGCTTTGTTTATGTTGTCCTTTGTTTGTAATGCCTTTTTTCCTTTATCTGCCCCTGTGAAAACTTTTCAAGGCCCAGTTCATGTGCTACCTTCTGCCTGAAGTCTTTTCTGATGTCCTCCGCTGCCCCCAACCAGATGTAATCAATCGCTCACTCAATTCCCTATTGCATTTTTGTGCTAGTATTAGAGCACTGAACATATTCTACCCTAGAATATGTTATTTATAATCCTGTCATATTGTCTCATATCTCCCCATAAAAAAAGAGAGCAAAGAAAAACTTGGACCCTACTTATTTTTGTATCCTCAGAATAACGCTAAATATACATTTACTGAATTGAATTACCTGACAATAGTTAGCAGTATGTATGTGTTTGGAAACAATATAGCTGTACCTGAGCTGTGAAGTGGCACAGTGGGTCTAGAATCAGGAAGAAATGAGTTCAAATCCAGTCTTCAACATTTACTAGCTGTCTGACCTTGGGCAAATCACTTAACTTCTGCCTTAGTTTCCTCAACTGTAACATGGAGGTAATAACAGTACTAATTCCCACAGTTGTGAGGATCAGGGGAGATGATACTTGTAAAGTGCTCAATACAGTGTCTGGCACATAGTAGGTGATGATACTTCTTACTATTTTACTTTCATATCTCTCTTGTGGTGCCTGGTGCTTTATTCTTTGCTCCAAGGTTAGTGGTGTAAGTGAAAAGAGGGCTTGGCTTGAAGAAATAAGGGCTCTCTATTTAAATCCCACCTTCCAACATTCACCATGTGACCCTGGGTAAGTCATTAAACCCTTCTGAGCCTCTGTTTCCTTATCTGTAAAATGAGAGTGATAATACTCACAGAAACAGGTAGCATACACAGAGGGGTGGTCTCTGAGGAGAGTCAGGAAAACCTGCCTTTAAATCTGACTTCTTAGCTGTGTGACCCAGAAAATGTCATCAAACCCTTCAGTGCCCCAGACAATTCTCTAACACAACAGTCCTGGTGTCAGAATAGTTGAGAATTTCTATTGGTAGAGGGAGTTTCCTCACTGGGACTGCCATACACCAGTGAAATAGGCTCAAAAATCTGGCTGAAAAAAGAACAGCAGTAACAACAACAACTTTACAGGATTATTATATCTGGTGGTATAGTAGAGAAAGTGTTGGGTCTGGAGTAAAGACAATCTGAGTTCAAATCCTGAATCCAACACTTATTAGCTAACTGCCCTGGGCAAGTCCCTTAACTTCTGTCTTCCTCATTTTCCCAACTGTAAAGTGGGGAAAATAATGACATCTACCTCCTCACGAGGATGAAATGAGGTAATATGTGTAAAGGTTTAACACTGTGTCTGATACATTAGTTAGAGCTTAATAAGTACTTCCTTCCTTCTTTATTTCCTTCCTTCCTTCCTTTATTCCTTTTTCTTCCTTCTTCCCTTCCTCCCTTCCTTCCTCCCTCCCTTCCTTCCTTCTTTCCTTCCTTTTCCTTCCTTTTTTTCCTCTCCTTTCTTCCCTGTTTCTCTTTCTTACTAATGTGAGAATGCATCTAAAGTGCAACAGTACCTAATAAATGCTAACTGATTTGCAGATAATGGCTTTTTTATTTTTTATTTTTACTATTTCTTCTTGTCATAGTTGTTTAACATGCGGAATTGTATTTGATTTGTAAAACTAGAAAGCTTTATTTGCTCCTCGTCGTTTTCCTTGCTTTGTTCTGTTTAGCCTGTATGTACATGGCTCTACCTTTAGGTATCATCTGAAGGTCAGGGTATCCACTAAAGGAATCAGAGACTTTGTAAGGTCCCAACTACACAGGTCAGACCCCCTTTGCTTCCTTTCTATCTCCTTAAACTTATTTGCTTCTTATCTTTCCCTCTCCCTTTTTGGTTGCTTGAATAATTTATGGCTCTGGCAACAGCCACATATGACCACACATGTAAGCTATCAGAGTAACACTTGAGGGTTTTCTTGTGCTGTGGGCATCTGGTCTTGGCTCATCCCAAGAGAATATTTGATGTTACTGACTAGTAAAGAACATCTATGGTCCAGAATTCCATTTCCACACTGTCTTGACAAGGCACCAAATAACAAGCACCACCAGATCCCTTCCATGCTGGTAATGAAATGGGTTTTTATATATACCTTTTGTTCTATGGTTCTATTCAATGGACTCTGGGAGGCCAAGCGCTATGTAGTATGGTATTCATTTCCCTAGGAATCCTTTTATTCTTTCTTTCAGTCCTGGAACACTTTAAGTGAAAGCAACAAAACATTTGGGGAAATGTTTCCTGTTTTCAAACAAATGGAAATAGATCAACACACACACAATTTGCTGAAAACCTAGGATCTTACCCTTCTCATTCCACAAATTCAGTTCAGCAGCATTTGTTAAGTGACTACTGTGTGCAAGGCTTTGGTAGGAACTGGGGACTCAAAGCCAAAAAGGGAAAAACAAAAATAACAGGGAATATCCCCTGTCCTCAGGAAGCTTAGATTACTTGAAGGAGAGTCTTGGTTAGAACAGCTGCATGGTGCAGTGGATAGAGCGCTGGGCTTCGAAGCAGGAAGACTTCTCTTCCTGAGTTCAAATCTGGCCCCAGACACTTATTAGTTGTGTAACTCTGGGCTAGTCACTTAGCCCTATTTGCCTCAGTTTCTTCATCTGTAAAATGAGCTGGAGAAGGAAAAGGCAAACCACCCTTTCATTGCAGGAAAACTCCAAATGAGATCACAAAGAGTTGGATACAACTGAACAAGAGTCTTAATTAAAATCGATTTGTGCAGGGAATATGTTTTGATAAAAACCATAGATAAGGGGCAGCTAGGTGGCGCAGTGAATAGAGCACCGACCCTGGAGTCAGGAGAACCTGAGTTCAAACCTGGCCTCAGACACTTAACACAAAAAAACTAGCCATGTGATCTTGGGCAAGTCACTTAACCCCAATTGCCCTACCTTCTACCCTCCAAAAAGACAAAAACCATAACAAAACAAAACAAAAACCATAGATGATACAATCATAGATTTAGGCTGGCAGGGACCAAAAGTTCATCTTGTTCAATGTTCTCATTTTGCTGGTGAGGAAACATTGACCCAGAGATGGTATGACTTTCTAAAAGTCTTACACACACACACACACACACTCACACACACATATGTTACATAGCTGGGATTTAAGTCCCCCATCAAAATGGAAAATTTGAAAACCATTTAATTTAAAAGAGCAAAGCAGTTCCTACCCTTTTAATTTTCCATTGGCATTGTGACTTGTTTCTTTGTGGAGGGATAGGGGAGATGAAAGAAGGAGAAAGGATAGAAGAGAGGGATCAAACATTTTATGACTTCCTTGAGGTTCTTGCATCTTCCTGGCTATTAGACCTTCCAGTTTGCATCATTAAATAAATGTGCTTTTGCTACAGTGTATTCTAGTTAATTAGTGCATCAATGAGGTTTGTATAGCACCTTTCCTCTGAATAGCTCACATTGTGTTAAGATTCACAGTACTCCATCACCATTACTTGTGGCTCTATTTGCGAAAATAAGTAACTTATTATTGCAAGTTAATTTCCATCTGCTAGGAAAAAGGGAAGTACCTTAATCAACAGCCTCACAGTAGACTGTTGAAAGCCCCAGGGAAGATTGGGTTATATTGTTAGTGCCTGGACGGTACTCAGTGTGTTTTTCTCTATTTAAAATGAATATACAAAACCCTGAATCACATATGAGGCTTATGGTGAAGTCTCCAATTTAGGACAGACCTAGCTGAGATGATCATTTTAATTTATATTAAAAAAAAAAAAACAACAAGTCAATGCCAAATCCAATTTCAGAATGAGAAAGTAGAATGGTTTCCAGACTTCTGCTCTCCATGAGATAAGTTGAAGGTGAAAGGTATGTATCAAGATGTCCATTTATAGTAGTTTAGTTTAAAGTCCTTAAAATGAAAGAAACAAGCATTTATTAAGCATCTACTTATGCCAAACACTTTACAAACATTTGATTCTCACAATGACCTTGCAAGTTATAATTTTCATTTTACAGTTGAGGAAATTGAGACAAAAAGAAGTTAAGTGACTTACCTAGGGTCCATAGTATCTGAGGCCAGATTTGAACTCAGGTCTTTTGAAATCCAGACCCACTGCTCTATCCACTGCATCACCTAGCTAACCTCTGTTTGCCTCAGTTTCCTCAACTGCAATAATAATTAAAAAATGATTTTTTAAAAAGCTAACATGTATATGTGGTCAAGGAAATGGCAAACCACTCCAGTATCTTTGCCAAGAAAATCCTAGTGGAGTCACAAAGAGTTGGCTATGACTGAATCATCTAAATAATAACAGACATTTATATAGTATTTACTATGTGCTAGGCACACTGTATTATCTCATTTGATAGGTGCCAGCATTATTCTCTTTTACAGATAAAAAAGAATTGAGGTAAGCAGAGGTTAAGTGACTTGTCCAGGGTCATACAACTAGTAAGTCTGAGGCCAGATTTGAACTTAGGTCTTCCTACCAGGTCTTTGATACCAGGTCCAGAGCTCTATCCACTGTACCACCTACCTGCCTCTAGCTGTAAAGTGGGGATAACAACAGTACCAACCCCCCAGATTTGTTGTGAGGACCAAATGAGATAATATTTGTCAAAAGCATTTAGCACAGTGCTGGCTCCTACTATTCACTTAATAAATACTTGTTCCCTTCCCTTCCCTTGCCCAAAGTCACAAAGCTAAAACTTTCTGGGGTTGATTTTGAACTCAGGTCTTCCTGAATCCAGGCTCCCACACAATCCACAGCACCTGCTTGCTGCCTCTAGGGAGAAGATGATGATGCAGTGCTGAATTTGGGGACATGGCACCTAGCTCCAAATCCTGGCCTCTTTACAATTCAATTTCCTTACCCATAAATCAAGGGAATGGACTAGATGGTGGTACATTTCTTGTTTTAAGATGGTGTGGTACATTCTTGAGGAAGGAACTATGCATACCCATTCTGATCACATCAAGGCATTCCACTCTGGGAGTTATTGGAACCTCTTACTTAGATTGGGAGACAGTGTATCAGTGAGGGCCTTCAAAAGAAAAAAGAAAACATGAAGCTCCCCATATATATCTCATTTAACCAAAGGCATTCATGGAAACCATAATGGGTCGCATTCTCTCACTTAGGATTAGTTGAGGAGGAGGGCCTGTTTCTGTCCTCTTGTTTAACACATAGAAGATTTTGGGAAGAGAATTTAGTATTTTTGTTATGTCGCCAGAGACAATGTCCTTTTGTATTGTTTTTTTTTTTCATGAATAGGTTAGTGAACAGTTCAATCATACTTTTATATTGTCACTCTTAGAGTTAAGATGTTGATGATGCAGAATATGCCTTATGAAGCTAATGTTAGTGATGGCATGACCATTATCTTTGCCACATTAGCCTCATACTTACTGATTATGTGACCTTGGGCAAATCACTTAATCTTGTTTGCCTCAGTTTCCTCATCTATAAAAAGGAGCTGGAGAAGAAAATAGCAAGCCACTCCAATATCTTTGTTCAAGGACAAAAAAGCCAGCATCAGTGTGTATCACAGGGTATGGGGAAGTGAATAAGGTATTAGAAGGACTTTAAAAACCAAAGGATTTTGTATTTGAACCTGGAGGCAGCAGGGAGCTATTGGAACCAGTCTTTTATGATGAATGATGAGTAGAGGGGAAGGGTGACATCATCAGTTTTAGGAATGGCAGCTGAGTGGAGGATGGACAAGAATGGGAAAAGGCTTGAAGCAGGAAGACCAACCAGAAGGACTGTGGTTTAGATGTGAGGTGATTGGGGCTTGGACCAGGGTGGGTCTATGTGAATGGAAAAAATGGATATATTCAAGAGATTCTATGAAGGTAGAATTGATAACACTTAGCAACAGATTGGATATATGAGGTGAACATGAGAAAGTAGTTGAGGATGATACCATGGTCACCAGCCTGGTTAATGGGGCTGAGGAGCTTATATTCTATTGTGCGTATGGGGTAATGTGGGTGGAGGTGGCAAATATGTACCTTAGAAAAAGCAGCTAGAAGAGATAAGGACTGAATGATAGTTTGGAACTACCAGGACTACCCTTAGTTAAGGATGAAAATTAAATCTGAAATGCTGAAAAAAGGACCGTTTTTAAACGGACCCAAATACAAAGTTAAAAAAAAAAAGTTTAAATGAGAGTTTAGGAAAAGATGAAGCTGTTTAAAAATACCTACTGAGTAGAATTTTGAATGTAAGGAAGAGTTTTTTTAACTATTAGATTTTTTTCTTTTTTTTTTCTTTTTGGAGGTGGAGAATGCAGGGCAATTGGACTATTAGATTTTAAGCTTCTTGAGGGCTAGTGCTATTATTTCAACTTTGAATAGCAGACAGCTACCATAATGTCTTGCACACGATCAATCAATATTGTTTAATGGAATTATTTGGGTTTCAAACTACTGCTTTTAAATATACATACATACATAAATATATACATATATATATATTTCTATATTTGAAAATATCTTGTTTTCCAGCGCAGAATCTATTTTTCTTTGTTGATTTCTCATGGCAGACTCCAGGTGAGTTGACACATCTGCTAAAGGGACTGTTGAGACATTAATAAATAAATACTACTTATTTACGATTAGCAACCTCCTGTTGTGTGCAACATGCACGTGCTGAAGTACTCAAAAAATTATTTGACTAGTTAAAAGATACTCTTTGCAATCTCGTCAAAACTATTTGTTTAGCATACTCTTTGGAGATGGTGCCAAGATAAATTCCGCGTCTAATAAATTCTGAATAAGAATATTACTCAGAAGACAGGATGGTACAATGGAAAGAGAATTGGATTTGGAGTCAGAAGAGTATGTAGAGAGAGAAAGGAAGAGGGCACAGAACAGAGGTTTGGGGGACACTCATAGTCAATGGATATCACTTGAATGAAGATGCAGCCAAGGAGGTTGAGAAAGCTTAGTGAGATAACAAGAAGAGAACCAAGAAAAAGCATGTCATGAGAACCCAGAGAGGAGAGGGTATTTGGAAGGTAGGGTGGTCAACAGTGTCAGAAGTTTAACAATGTCAGAAGTTCCAAAGAGGTTGAAAAAGGATGAGAATTGAGAAAAGTCCTTCAGATTTGGAAATTAAGAATTGGATTTGGAGTCAGGAAGAATGCATACAGAGAAAAAGGAAAAGGAAAAAGACCCCAGATGAAGCTCTGGGGAAGACCCATATTTAGGAGACATGGTGTAGATGAAGACCTGGCAAAGAAGACACATGGGGGAAACCAGAAGAAAGCAAGGTCATGAAAAACAGAGAGGAGAGAATATACAAGAGATGATGATGATTAAGCCTACAGAGAGGTCAAAAAGAATAAGGATTGAGAAGAGACTTTCTGATTTGGACATGAGATCATTGGCAACTTTGGAAAGAGCTCGTTATTCAGTCATGTCTTGATTCTTTGTGACCCCTTTTGGGGGTTTTCTTGGAAAAGATGCTAGAGTAGTTTTGCCATTTCCTTCTCCAGCTCATTTTACAGATGAGGAAACTGAAGCAAATGAGCTGAAGTGACTTGTCCAGGGTCACACAACCAGTAAGTGTCTGAGGCTAGATTTGAACTTGGGTCTTCCTGACTCCAGACGTGGCACTCTATCCACTATGTCACCTAGCTGCCCTTGGAGAGAGCAGTTACACTTAAATGATGAGGTAAGAAGCTAGATTACAAAGGATTGAGAAATGAGTGAGAAGGGGCAATGTACTGGCTCTGGAGTCAGGAGGACCTGAGTTCAAATCTAGCCCCAGAAATTTACTAGATGTGTGACCCTGGGCAAGTCACTCAGTGTCAATCGCCTTTAAATAAAAGAAAAACAAAAAAAAATCGACTGAGAAGAGAAGTGGCAATTTTCCTTGAAGTATGGTTGGAAAGAGAGAAGTGATATCAAACAATGGCCCTTAAACTACTTTAATTGAAGTTCCCTTCCTTGTTTTTTACATTCCCCAGTATATTTTCTCTTTGTCCACGTGGGGCTGGATAGGTAAGAATTTTGATTTAAGACAGTTCAGTGTTTGAAAGATTTTCCCTTCCCTCTAGCCAAATTAGCTAGTATTTTCACTGACTTGATTGACTTCACTAGACGTTTTGGTGCCATGCTATTACAGCTTCAATATCTATCACTTTTTCTTCCCCTAGAAAAATATATAGAAGAGATACTGACCAAACAGGCTTTTCTTGGAATTTTGTTTACTTTTCAAAAGCACAGAATTCTGCTGCACACCCTGAAAAGAAGAAATTGCCCTGGAAAAGTATTATTCACTCATTTACCCACTATTTAGTACATCCTTAGTCTGTGAAACACACTGTCTGTGCTAAGGACTGAAAGAAATAGAAAGGAATTAAAACATGGTCCTTGTTCTAGTCGCATTTATAATCTTGTAGAGAGAATGTGACATAAATGTGAATGAATGTACTGGTGAACGATTCATCCTTTCATTCATTCAACAGGCATTAATAAAGTGTCTACTATTTGCAAGACAAAAGCTTAACAGACTTTACCCTTAAGAAACTTGTATTATACAATAACTGTTGTTGTTCTTCCTTCTTTTTCAAAGAGGACCTATGACAATATGGTGATGTCTTGACTTGCTTGTGAATTGGATTTAAGTGAAGCAAAGTTTCACAAAGTCATTATCCTCACTCTCTCTTCCAGATTCATCAAAATTCAGTGGCAGGACAAAAGTCAAAATGGCCAGTGATGGTCCAGAATGCAGTGGATAACCTTGGCATCTTAGATGTCTGGCCAAGCTCTAAGGGCTCCACAGCACCTGCTTCAGCCGCCTTTGTGGCCATTGAAACAAATTGTTCTCATCTGCCCATTCTGCCAGGGGAAGTCTTTACATGCTTGGGATAGATATCTCCCTAACTCACCAACAGATCTGAAGCCTGTCAGTTATCCTCAACCTGGTTTAACTCCTATGTGGAGATGGTTTACCTGGGTATAGCTGCTGTACATACTACAGCTTCTTGGAGCTACAGGTGAGTTTATGCCCTACAATAAGAATAGTCAGAATATAAAAACAAATATTAAGTGTCTACTGTTTACCAAACACTCTTCTAGATTGTGTGTGTGTGTGTGGGGGGTGCTGATCCAAAATGTAAATAATACTCATTCCCAGCTGATGAACTCTAGGTAGTTAAGGAGATTAAAATAAGGGCATGAGCAAAGCACAGAGTTCTTTGCAAGGAGGACATCACTTTCTGGTAGTGAGACTGAAGTTGACTGATACTTGGTAAAGCTATTTTCCTCCAATGTTAAGTGATTTTTCCTAATGGTTGAGTAAGTAGACCACAAGACTGTATTTGTTCACTCTCCTCTGCAAAATGAGAGAGTTTGACTTGATGACATTCTGAGGTCCTTTGCAGAGCTAAATCTGTGATCCTAAAAGCAAGACCTTTCTTTACGTTTTTACCAATCACCATGAGCACTTGCCAAATGATCCCAGAAATTAAAGGGAAAAAAACAAAGCAATTTCAGTCCATGCTTCCTTTTCACATGACAACCTATTCATCAACCACCACTACGTAGCCCTACATAAGTTATACATTCGACTAAAGGCAAACATCTGTCACAGTACATTTGGCATATCATTTCTCCTAAAGGATAACTACTCATTTGGGGAGAGTTCCTTCCTCTGTGAGTCAGGAGAGAAATGCGAGGGACCTTTTGTCTCTTAACTTTCTCAGCCAAGGCATCTTAGATGCAGAGGAAATCACTCATATTCCTCATTGAGCCAAAGCAAGAACAGAAATCCCACTAACACAGTGGTTCCAACCTATCTAATATTTAAGGCCCCAGGGGAAAAGTGAAGAAGAAAGGCTAGAACTGTGCAAGCTTGCGTGAGATGGGAGATTTGTGATTAATTGACTTCCATCAAGTATCTATGTCAAGTAATTTATCACTTAGCAAGGCAATGACTCACTGAAAAGCAAGGCTGGACAGAATCATATCATTATGACTTTCATATCTGGATTTATTTTAGACTTTTATCTTTCATGGTAACCATCCGCATTCTTTTTCTCATGGCTCATGGGCATACTCCCCACAAAAAACATGTCCTTGTCTTAGAGGGCACGTTTTCTCTCTTTGAACAACAGCTAAAACATACAAAGACTTTGAAGAATATAAAACATTTAAGTAACCTTCAGTCTTCTATTTTTCATCATAATTATTAAATGTAAAAAAATCAACAGTATTTGAGTGAAAACTGAGTATATATTTAACACCATTTCTTTTAGTTTTTTAGAAAAACAGTTGATTTAGAGAGGTAAAAAGAACCCAGAATGTGTTGGGGGAGGAACGGGAGAGGCTGTCATGATTATATTATTAGAATATCTTAATGATGAGGTAGTGGGGCCTGGACCCCAAAAGGCAAAGATCATGTCTCTGGAATCAACCTAGAATCCCAGCAAAGCCCCTGTAAGAAAAATCTTTCCTTGTTCCAGACACATGCAGAGTTGATCCTGTAATTCCTCAGATAAAAGCTATCTCAGGAGTGTTGGCCCACGGATTTTTGTCCCTGGCGCTTGATCTTCAAGGATCATCCTCCAGCAACTCTTTTATCTTGTCCCTTCAACAGAGCTATCTCTGTTGACTCCCTGAATATTCCCATACATTCCAGCAGCCCAGCACCCAGACTACTTGTATATACTGATCACTCCAGAATCCCACCCAGATCCTTTCACTGTCTCTTTTCTATAAAAGCTTCAGCATCCATCTCATTAGTTTGCAAGTTCCCTGGTGTGTGCCAACACCTCCAAACTGTGTCATTAGGGTTTTTCATATTTTAATTTTTACAAAGCACTTTCACATACATTATTTTGTTAATAACAACAATAATAAACAATCTGTGATTTCTGACTCCTAGCCATGTGTTCTTTTAACTAAAATCAAGGATAAGACAGAAAACTCCAGATAATGGAGATCAAAATGAAAGACTCAACTCAAGGAAACTGAGTCAAAAGCTAAATGCCTAGAGCCAAAGCAAAGTTTAATAATAGGATTCCTATTAGAAGAACTCAAAGATATAGGTAGTATGAAGAGACTAATTTCAAACTGAAGAAAAAGGGATTGGACCTAGTACTCTGCTTTTTGAAGACCCAAATAAACTCAGAGGAAGAGAGTTCAGCTTAACTCTGGAGGTAGAAATAGCTTATTAGATGCTTTTTCATTCATTTATTCATCATGTTGGGTGGACCCTTTATGATGAACACAGTGAAGGATGTGAGTTCATTGCCAGGCACACATGAGTTCTAGTCTTCATTGCTATAGAGATTATCCGTGAATTAGCATCTATGATATCATAGTTCTGTCCAATGAGTATTTTATCTTTCAGTTAATGACACTAGAAAGTTATCCAAAACTGTTGAAGCACAGCTGAGGTACCCCAATTTCATAATAAGAAATTCTGCCTTTGCAATGTCTTAACAAAAATTGTAAATTAGAGGTTTATTCATAACACCCACCAATATAAACTTTTATCATTGTACTCCCTTTAAAAAATTCTCTCACCAATTTTGGCAGCTAGGTGGTACAGTAGATCGAGGACTGGGCTTAGAATCTCAAAGAGTCCTCTTCCTTAGTTCAAATCTGGCCTCAGACATTTAGTAGCTGTGTGACCCTGGACAAATCACTTAACACTGCTTGCCTCAGTTTCCTCATCTGGAAAATGAGCTGGACAATGAAATGTCAAACCATTCTTGTATCTTTGCCCAGAAAACCCCAAATAGGGTCACAAAGAGTCAGACATTACCTAAATGATTGAACAACCATAACGAGAAATCCACCAATTTCCCAGAATAATCATAATGCCTCCTAGTTTCTCTCTGCCCTGGGAACAAGAGAAGTACTCTGGATATAACAGTTCTCTCTCAATATATACATACATAAAAATACACACACGCACAGACACACACACACATACACACACATATATTTACACACACAAACATATATACCTACATACCTTTCTCTTTCTATTTGAACTTACCAGACCTCATAAAGTCATGAAATCCGAGAACCTTAGAGTTAGAACAGATATTAAGAGATTAACAACAAATTTACCTGATTAAATAAGTGATAAGGAGGGTTCTAACTATAGGCTTACTTTTGACCAGCAAGTGGGGATGGGCCAATAAAATGAAAACCATGAAAATCTTGGTTAATTCTGAGTATATTCAGATCTGAACTTTAGAGCAGCAAAGTTCCTAACATTCTGAGTGTAACGGGTCTAAATCAGAGGAGCTTCCTGGCCTTCTGGTCAGGGATATCTCCTATGGAGCTGAGCATGTACTCCAGCCCCTTTCTATAGGATATGAACTCTGGCACTTAGGCCTCACCTGCAAGAGATGAAACAGACAGTGAGAGTTCTGATTCCAAATGAGTCTGCTCCTATCCTGGAAATAGCGTAGCTCCCCATCCATCCTGAAATTATGCCACTGCCTCCTCTTATCTGTCTCTTGTTTCCTGTTAGTCTCAACCAATCAAGGATCAAAAAGGCTGTTAGCATGGATAGTCAAAATGGCAGACCTGGGTTCACATTGATTTGCTTATTTTCTAGACATCAATTAGACTCTTTTAACAATCACAAAGCATATAGAGACCCTTGACTGGTATCGCTTACATCTCTCCCTGTCTCTCAAATGGTGTCTATTAGATGAAGGGTTTCTAGCTGGGCAGGGATTTTAAACCCTTTTGGTGACATGGGCCTCACTAGCCATCATTCTAGCCCATCCTATACCCAAATGGAATAACCCACTATAATGTAGCTGACAAGTGATCATCCATCATCAGCTTGGAGACCTTCAAGGAGGAAGAGCCCACCATCTCTTGAGGAAGCCAAGTCTACTTCTAGACAACTCTAATTGTTGGGAAGTTTTTTCAAGCCTAAATTTGCCTCTTTCTAACTTCCACCCAGGTTCTCCATTCTGCCATCTGGGGCCTAATAGAACAAAGCTAATTCCTCTTCTACTAAGAGGGCTTCAGATACTTACAGAGAACTGTCATGCCTCCTGCTCCCTGATTCTTCGACTGATTCTTTTGTGTTGTGACCTCCAGGCTCTTCATTATGGGGGCCAGCCTCCTCTGGTCACTTTCCCCAGCCTATCAATGCCTTTCTTTCTTTTTTTCCTTTATTGACTACCCTACATCAATGACTTTCTCAAACTGTAATACCCCGAATTAAACATAGTACCTCAAATGAGCTCTGACAAAGAACAAATAAAATTAAATCATCACTTCTCTATTTTTAGAAGCCAAGCCCCTTTTAATGCAGCCCAAAATTGATGTTTTTGTACACAATATTGCATAGCTGACTCATAGTAAGTTTGAAGTCCACTAAAACTCCCAGATCATTTTCAGAGAAACTATGGTCGATACATGCCTCCTACATCTTGTACCTTTGAAATTGATTTTCTTTTAGCCAAGTATAAGACTTTACATTTATCCCTATTGCATTTCACCTTTTTAGATTTAACCCAGTGCACTAGCTTGTCAAGATCTTTCTGTATCTAGATTCCATCACACAGTGTTAGCTATCTCTCCATGTTTTTTGCCATCTGCAAATTGGATGAGAATACCATCTGTGCCTTTATCCAAGTCATTGATATTATAATAACAGAAGGAAAAAAAGAAAGGTAGAGTTTATGGGGAAGCCCCCCACAATCTAGACCATAAATGGCCCTGAGGATTTATAGATGTGTTTGGAATTAATGGTTCTTTGTTCATTATTTTTTTTAAAAAAATACATATTTCTGGGGCAGCTAGATGATGCAGTGAATAGAGCACCGGCCCTGGAGTCAGGAGGACCTGAGTTCAAATTCGGCCTCAGACACAACACTAGCCATGTGACCTTGGGCAAGTCACTTAACCCCAATTGCCCCTCCAAAAACAAACAAACAAAAATACATATTTCTTCTTTTACTGAACCATTTATAGCATTGCGAAGAACTACATGTTTGAAAGCATGAAGTCAGTCTCAGTATATTGACAAATACTACTGCCCCAGGTTTTATAGTTGGTAAGCTTCAGTGAAATGACTCTCTAAGATGGAACTGAGCCTTTTGTATCATGAGAAGCTTAAACACCAGGGTTATATATCCATCTCTGTTCATAACAAATAATTAAGAACTAAGAAGCATAAGAAAGAAGCACTGAAGCCACATTAACCGTCTTGGGTATCGATGTCTCATTCATCATGTTCATGTACTGATTCACATATTTGTTGGGAGATAGTACTGCTTAGTGAATAGAGCAATAAGCTTGGAGTTCAGAAAACTGTATTCAAATTCCATTTCTGAAGCTTTGTTGTATGATCATAGGCAAGTTACCTAACCTCTCTGAGCCTCTTTTTCATCATATATAAAATGGAGTGATAAAGAATCTTATAGTGTCTTCTTCACATGGTTATTGTAAGAATCAAATGAGATCACATATGTAAAGTGCTTTATGAAACATAAGGTATTATATCAATATGAGTTATTATTATTAATTATAGGTGCAGATAATACAATGTGATATGAAATAGAAAAAGATCAGTGGTCAGATGATGAGATGGCATAAATTTCACAGTTAGGAAGAGGAAGAAAGGATGGATTCTTGAAGGAAATGAATACAGTGAAAGCAATGAGAGTAATGGAAAAATAAAGGAAGAAGGCCAGAGGGTTTTAGAAGATACAGTTAAATATAAAGTCAAGAAGTTAAAATGTAACTATACTATACCACAAATTGGATCTTATACACTAAACATAATAAACAGTAAACACTATTTACAAGATTTTGTTATTATTGTTCAGTTGTTCAGTCATGTCTGACTCTTCGTGACCCTGTGTGGATTTTTCTTGGCAAAGATACTGGAGTGTTTTGCCATTTCCTTCTCTATTGAAGCAGAGGTTAAGTGACTTGCCTAGGGTCAAATAGCTAGTTAATGTTTGAGGTCAGATTTGAACTCAGATCTTCCTGAATTCATAAGATTTAGAAGTAGTTTTTAAAGAACCTTAAATGCTAAATGTAATAAAAAAATTTAGCACTCTATTTACAAGAATCTTTCTTTTCATAGGATTTAGAAGTGTGACTTATATCTCGTTGAAAAGCTTTACAATGTCATTGGAGTTCATACTTGTTTTTTCTTCTGATGAATTTCTTTGTAGAAAAGAGTATGTTCAGGACATTGCAGAAGACATAGTGATCAAATAAGATAGAGTCCCTGACCTGTATCTCAAATTCAATCGGGGACTGCTTCAAAGAACACGGTTAATATGTTTAGCATTATTGTTGCTGCAAGTAGTGGTGGTGTTTCTCTCTCCCCTTTACCATCTCCGATTTTCTTAGTTTATTCAAAACCATTAAGGCAACAGTTTGATATTAGGCTCCCTCCCCTTCATTTAATATTGATGTTAAAAACCAAATCTTCTTGAAGGCAGGCATTGTTTTTGTGTCATTCCTAGCATGTAGCATGATGCCTGGCACATGGTAGGAGTTTAAGAAATGCTTATTGAATGAATGAATGTCTATTAATACACTCGTGTTAAAGACATCAAAACAATTATTCAAAGTAGAAAAGAGAGGAACAAATGCCAGACTTGGATCAGGAAGCCCTACATTCAAATAGTGCGTCAGAGACATAATAGCCACATAAACATTCCTCTTTAAAATGGAGATAATAATAGCTGTTGTACCTACTCCCCTCACAGAGGCTACTGAGAGGCTCAAAATGGAAAAAAAAATAATAAAAAAGCACTTTGCATGTCTTAAAGCCCTAAGGAAATGCCAACTATCACAAGCTGTCCCAAAAGTCTGAGTGTAGAACTGCACTCAGACTTTTGGGACAACTTGTGATAGGTGGAGTTTATATAGGGCTTTTTGACTTGCAAAATACTTTATGAGGTTTAGTAAATTGGAACTTCAGTAAGACTTTTGAGAGAACCTGTAGTAGTAGGACTATTCAAAGAACTTCAAAGTTTTCTAATAACATAGCTAAAATAGGTATAAATTAGTACCATGACTATACATCAGTTGTTGCCTTCATATGTTGAGTACTAGAAGAAATAAAAACATTCATAAAAATGACCTCAGAATGAATAGATGATGGCAGAAAACACTAAACTATTGGAATTAGAAAGCATTTGTTTGGTAGGAAAGAAATGTGAAGCCAAAAATATACAAGAAAGCTTATTATTATTAATAAAATTGGGGTGAAAACCAACATAAAAATAACAATATAAACATTTAATGGATATACTTTTTATCCAAGGATAATAATGATCTAAACATATTTATGATGTCATTTATCCTTCTGAATTATATCTCCAATCCTATTTGAGTATATCTGAGGCTCTCAAGTTATTTCTAAGGTTGATAGTATGGGATTCTCAGGCCAGAGCCACGTCAAAATGTAACTTAGTTTTTCTCAGAAAGTCTTTGTCTCCATGAACTCACTTAACAACTAAAGACCAGTCCCTAGTCAATGGGAATGAACCAAACAGCCATATCACACAATATGCCCAGGAGAGGAGAAAATAGGAATCTAACAAAAGCAGCTCCCCAGTTTTCTAAGAAAGACACACCCACTTCAGGCAAGTCTCCCAGGACCTGGCATGCCTCCCCGTTTTCTAAAAAATACTAGGGGATTATCTGGATCTAAGCTGTAAGGTTGGCAGCTAGGTAGTACAAAGGATAGAGTGCTGGACCTGGAGTCAGAAAGACTCACCTTTGTGAATTCAAATCTGGCCTCACACACTTATTAGCTGTGTGACTCCAGACAATTTACTTAACCCTGTTTGTCTCAGTTTCCTCATCTGTAAAATGAGCAGGAGAAAGAAATGGCAGACTGCTCCAATATCTTTGCCAAGAAAAACTACAAAAGGGGTCACAGTTAGACATGACTGAAAAACAAGTTATAAGATTCCACGGCAACTCAAGACTTTTGCTAAAACAAAAAGGTTCACTCTTCCTTTTCCTTATATTCCCCATTACATGTTGCCCAAATCCATCCATAATAGTGACACAATGCCACTTATCTCAAAAAGCTTTTCACTGTCTTTTGCTTCAGGGTAGACTCAGGTCACTGCTTTCAGCATCATCTCTGTCTCTGGCCAGGGTGCTGACACATTTACCAAGCTGATAAGGCACTCATGGTATTACTTCTATTGTATCATTGAACTCTATCTAAACTACTGTGTGTAAGAATGAATGGAGACTAAGGCAAAACTTCATGGCCATCCATCAAAATAAATCTCTAATCCACTGTCTTTCCACAAACAATTACTCATTATTTGGGTTCTTTGCTTTAAAAATCTCAAAAAACAGTAACATTAAGTTCCTTTCCATCCTCCCTCCCCCCACAATGTTTGACCTTTGCATATTTGTTTCTCAAATGAGTCTAGGTAAAATTTTAAATGATTTCCCTGATTTCTATAATTTTATTTCCAAATTCTTGAAATAATAACAAATCCACAACCCTTATAAGAGTGGCCTTTTAATTTAAATATGATTTAAGTTAAAAATGCAAATAATTATTGTCATAAATTTAAAAAAAAGAATTCTCTTGTAAGGGAAATCTGTTGCCAAAATCAGAGATCCAAGCTCAAATGCAGGAAGGGAATAATAGTTTATAAAACCTAACTTTGCCCTTCTCTAAAATTCATTGGATCAAAGGACAAATTCATCTATAAAAATGGTTGTTATCCTTTCCAATCTTTCCTGATAAAATTCCTGTATGGCCTCCCTTACAAAATCATTATGTTTTCCTTTCTTTCTGAGATTTTTTTCTTTTCCTCCTCACACAGTAATATTTCCTCTTTTAATATTTCTACTGTTTTCATAATCTCCCTTTGCTCCAAAAGTATAATTTTTAATATCAGCTTTTTTAGAGTATCATGCCTAAAGCGTTTTTATTATAGTCAAATAGTGTTGTGATTAAATCCCACTATGTAGAAATAATTCTTACATTGGGTTAGAGGAGTTACTCTAAAGGATCTCTTAGACATCTATCAACTCTAAAATTCCATCTTTTTACTTTCTCATACATTAAATGAAAAACTGGACTAAGTGTTATCTAAGTTATCTTTCATTTGTGAAATTCTTTGTCATCTCTTTCTCTTCACAGCAAAGGATAAAATGTAGAGGAAGGAGATAAGCATATTAAAAAGAAAATTGGCCTGAAATTAGGAGAATGACAGTTTGGTCATTCTTTTTTTTTTTTTTTTTTGGTCATTCTTTAGTATCTCTCTATCAAATTCTATTGCAATCAATTCCAAAGAACTATTCACATTTTCTTAACTGAAATTTTGTTTTCCATAATATTACTTGAAAAAAGTACAACTAAAATCCTCTAGTAATGTTCTGCCACTTCTTTGAGGTGATAACAAATTCTTAGAAGCTATGTTAGGAGAGTACAGGATCCAAACAAGCTGAGAGAAAGGAAAGAAGGTAGGGAGGAAGGAAGGAAAGAAGGAAGAAAGGAAGGAAGGGCTTATTGAGTATCTTCTATGTGTCAGTCACTGTGTTAAGTGCTTTACAAATATCTCATTTGATCCCCACAATAGCCCTGGGAGACAGATATGATTTTTATCCCAATTTTGTAATTGAAGGAATTGAGGCAAAGGGAAGTGAAATGGTCTGCCCAGGATCACACAGGTAGTATGTGTTGGAGGCCACATTTAAACTCATGTTTTCCTGATAATAGGCCCAGTATGCTACTTAGCTGCCAAAGATTTCACATATGAGTCCCATTATGGACTATTTTCCATCTTGAAACCTGCCTAGCCAAGTTCAGAGAGACTTATCAATAGCTTTACCTTCAGATTATGGTCATTGTTGTTTTTTGTTTGTTTTTTTTTACCCATGGCAACTTTCAAAGGTAGCATTCTACATCACAGCAGAGTTTCAGTGTCCATCATTGGAAGGAATTCCGACATGGATGAAACCTCCCATCCTCAAACTCTGGAGCATTGATGACAACTTGGTCCTTGAAGACAGAAATTTGTGCTTATTGTGATGTGCTGTAATGGCATTTGAATCAATTACCCTTCAAATGAAACTGGGACTCTCATGCAAATAAAAATGGTATTATTTTAGTTGCCTTGCCTTCATCTCATATAGTCTGAACAGCCCTATCCTTTTGAAGATTTCTGCAGTTTTCCTTTCCCGGAGGTTCTCTTTCCCTCAATCCTGGAAAATATTGGAATAATCACTCTACACCAAGGAGAGATACTAAATTTGATAATGTCAGGATTTAGGGGACTTGAAAATTTCAGATATTCTTTGATTTTAAGTGAACAAAATGTAACTAAATCTAGATCTTCACAAATGTACCAGAAAATGGTAAATATGATTCCATTGACAAGAAATGTGGTTTAAATATGTCTAAACACAAGTAATACCAAAGTGAGGCAAAATAAACGATCAGGAAGATTTGGGTCCAAATCACCTCAGAAACATATTCGTAGGTTCCTACTGGTTCACTTCACCTCAGTCAACTCTCTAAGATTTGCCTTCTTAGTCATACAGTGATTATACTTATGCGATCACAGATTCTTCATGTATTTACAAATTTACATTTAAATATTTTTAATATTTCTACAAATGAAACTAGAAGTTAGGCATCTTCAATGACTGATAGTGGTATTTGGGATTGTGATGTAGTATAGATAGCATTGAGCAGAGATTGAGAAAATATAGGCCCCAGTGCTAGTTTTGTCAACATATGACAATGTCAATGTCACACGTGGCATTGGACAAGTGCCTTAACTTCCTTGGGCCTTGTTTTTCTCATCTATATAATTAGAGGGTCGAATTAAAGGTTCTCTGAAGTGGCTTCTAGTTCTAAAAGCCTATGAATAATATTGCTCCCAGCAGAGTTTCGTCAGTTCTTTTTCCTAATAGTCAGATAACACCTTCTTTATAAGACATCTATACTGGTTTTATATGTAGTCATTTGCATTTACTTGGTAATTTTGGCTATTGACTTGATAAACTTTTATAACAATGAAGGTGTTTCAGATAAAGAAAAATGGAAAGTACTAATTGTGCTTTCTTTATCATGGCTCTCATCATTTATGCACATGAAGGTTTTATTTTTTAAATGATTACAGGACTTTTCTTACACACAAGTATGCATATGGTCATCTCAGTAGCATTTGGAAATGCATAATTCATTAGACATAATGTGCAAATTATGTTTTTGTTGTAGTTTTAAAAAAATAATAATTTGTGAAATAGAAATTAATTTTACCATTTTCCTAAAGGGGGGAAATGAAAAATATAAATGTAACATAAAGTTTAATGCCTGGTTTATATGGGAGCAGGTTATTCAAGTGCCTTTAATTATTAACCTGTATCAATTCTGCTTTCTTACTGGCTCTAGAAATCTTGGAAGATTGTTGGGGTACAGATGGCATAATACTCTTTAAAATCCTAGGGAGCCACTTCTCCTAGGGTCAAAATATCACACTGACTGAAATGATAATGCTATTGTCACTGCCACTGATAACAACAGCAATAGTGATCCCTCAAAGTCTAACCTGTCATAACTTCCATTAGTGGGGGCAAGGGGCAAAGTAGAATGCCATTCAGGGGGTTGCACAGCAGGGATTTAATGTGTTCTTAGACTATTATAGTGGCTGAAATGCCTGACAGAAACCTTGAAACGCTGGTGAACTGAACTCTGGCAATACCACTGATGGGGTTAGTGCATTCATTGTGATAAAATAGTTCCCAAGGGTCAAAGGAATAGACAGGGAAACAGGGTTGTAAGACAGCTCTCTTCAAAACTATCATGATCACCTTGACACCTTGACAGGGTAGTAAAGTGAGTCAGGCCAAATCAACAAACATTATTAAGTACCTACTATGTGCCAAGAACTGTGCCAAGTAGTGGGGATACAAAGAAAATTCTCTCCTTTATTAGCCTTCTCTCTTCCCTTTCCTGCCTCATTGGTGAATCAGTTCGTCTCTACACTGCTCTCCTGTGTTGCATTCTCTAGCCCCCTTATCACCAATTATTCCCAGCCAAATTCATTCCCACTATTCATTGCCTCCACTTCTACACACATCCTACTGGTCAAAGGTGGAGAAAATCATGGACTTGTTCTGATTGAGTCCTTTAGAAATTTATGTGATCCTCAACTGGACCCTCACTGCTGCTAGCTACCCTACCACACTTTTCCACTCTGCAAAGGGACTCTTCCAAACCTTTTCATCCCTGCTCAAATCTCCCATGGCATTCCTTCCCCTCAAACTCTCTCAGCTGAGAAACTTGACTCATATTTTACAGAAAAAAATTGAGGGCATTGGCATGAATGCCCCTTCTCTCCTCTTCCTCATCTCCCATCACTCAGATGCCTTCTGACATTTTCTCCTCTTTACCCCTCTTTCACATGATGAAGTGGCCTTCCTCCTTCCTAAGGCTATCCTCTCTACTTGTTTAAGGGATCCCATTCCTTCTCATCTCTTCCAACAGACTGCTCCTTCTGTCATCCCCTCTCACTTAATTTCAATCCCTCCATCTATTGGCTCATCCTGCCTACAAGCACACTTATATCTCCCCTACCCTTTAAAAAAGCCCTTCACTTGATCCTTCCATCCCTGCTAACTATTATCCTATTTCTTTTTTGCCCTTTGTAGTTAAATTCCTTGAAAAGGTCATCTACAATAGGTGCCTTCACTTTCTTTTTTCTCAGACATCTTGTACTAGATATCCAGTAGGCATCTTCAGGTAAATATGTCCACAAAGGAACTCTTACCTTTCCCCTTGAACCTTTTCCTTCACTTATAATCCCTATTACTAGAGAGAACAACATCATTCTCTCAGACTTTCTGGCTCACAACCTAAAAATCACCTGGATTCTTTACTATCTCTTCACTCTCTCATATCTGATCTGTTGCTATGGTCTGCCAGTTTTACCTTTGCAACATCTCCTGAATATACTCCCTTCTCTCCTCTGACATGACAACCACATCACTGTAGGCCAGTGGTTCCCAACCTATGGGTTATGTTCAATTTGTAACAATGAAAATACATCCTGCATATCAGATACTTACATTATGATTCATAACAGTAGCAAAATTATAGTTATGAAGTAGCAACGAAAATAATTTTATGGTTGAGGGTCACCACAACATGAGGAACTGTATTAAAGGATCACGGCGTTAGGAAGGTTGAGAACCACTGCTGTAGGCCCTCATCATCTCATACTACAATAGTCTGTGGCTTTGCTTGCCTCAAGTGTCTTCCCACTTCAATCCATCCTATATTCAGCCATGAAAGTGATTTTCCTAAAATGCAGATCTGATTTCACCTCATGACTTGATAAACTTCAGTGGCTTCCTTTCACCTCTAGGAGTAAATGCCCTCTTTTGGGCATTCAATAGCCTTCCTAACTTAGCTCCCTCCTACCTTTCCAATCTTTTTATACCTTAATCTCAAGCCATCTATTCTTTGGTCCAGTGACACTGGCCTCCTAGCTCTTCCATTAAAAAGACACGTCTATCACCTCTAGGCATTTTCTTGGGCTCTCACCCATGCCTGGAAAGCTCTCCCTCCTTTGCTCAGACTACTGATCTGGCTTCCTTTAAGTACCAACTAAAATCTCACTTTCTACCAGAAGTCCCAGCCCCTCTTAACTCTGGTGCCTTCCCCCTGCTAATTATTTTCTACTTACCCTAGATTCTCTTAACGAGCAATGAAAAGTAAAATAAAAATGATAAGGTGATACATAAAGTCAATGTAGTTCAAAGAACAAAATGAACAATTCAGTAGCAATCAAAAACTTTACTATAGAGGCTTTATAAATAGTAATTGCCTTTTTACTTTCTTTATAAGTAATCAGCAAGAAGAGAGACCCCTCAGAGAAGGACAATGTATAAAAAACCTTCTGATCTACATGATCACAAGAAGTTGGATGCGATGAAAATGCAAATTGAATCAAACAAAATACCAAAAGTTTATACCATTAATGCCATTAATATAATGAATGAGAGAAAAGAAACACCAAGAGTGGTCATTAAAACTCTCCCTTCTCTGCAAAAGCTCAAAAGTTAAGCAGCCAGATGAGTTTCATAATTATTGTCTTAAGTGCTTCCCAGTGAGATATGAATTACTACGAAGGCAGTTTAAAGATTTCCTTTCGGATTAAGTCCAGTCTCACCTTTCTTAACAAAAGGCTACTGCCAAAAGATGAGAACACAAACAACCCCTTCAAACACAGGCCAATGATGTGTTTGTATATACTTTACATTAAACATTTATAGCTGGTATCACTAAAACAATATATTTATAAACATTTATAAGAAAACATTATGTTGGCCAAGAAGCAAAAAGGGTGTGTCAGGAAGTCTTAGAATTGCAAAGCACAACTTATTATCAACTTGATAAAAATTGAACAATGATGCCCTAAGCATCATAACCTTTATGTTGCCTTTATTAATTATTGCAAATATATAAAATAGGTCCAAGTACAGTGAAGGTACTAGAGTATTTGATTTTCACATGGACAACACATTATAAAAATATATACTATATAAGGAACACAATAACATCAAGAACAATTGATATAAAGCATGGAATTCTTCAGGGAGATAGTTTAAGCCCATTGTGGTTCTTCCTAGCCTTACACTCATCATTATCTTTCTTATAAAGAAAAGAACTATGTCTTCCAAATGAGAAAGGTAGTTGAACAAAAATATCTTGTTGATTGATAGACATGAATGACATTTATTCATATGGCTCCACCAAAAAAAAAATACATTAAACAGCTCACTTTTCTTATATGGAATTTTTCCCCAATGATGTAAAATGTGTGAATTAAAGTCCTTATTGTATGTTAGGCAAATAAATTCTGAAGACTTCACGCTTGAATCTAGAGGTTACATTGAACCAATTTGTGAAGGCTACCTTGATCTTTTGCAGGCAAGACATGTGAGGTATAAAGGTATCAAAGAGAAGGATATAGCTAAATCTCCTAAGATGCTTGCTGAAATCCTGGAAGAAAAGCTTAGTGTTTTATGGACACATTCAAAATAGTGAACACCTATCCAATGTCAGTCTTAAATGCATACCCTTGAATAGTGGACTATAATAGATTTGAAAAATATATTAACAAAGCTTTAATAGCATTAATTAAATACAGGGCCCATCAACTTAAAGTAGCTATAGAAAGGTCAACAGGAATTCTTGAAGTACTTGATAAAGAAATTTTAAAAAGACACTTTTGGAAAAAGTAAGTATCTCTTCACAGGTATCATGCCCATTTTATAGATGACAAAAGTAAGAGTCCCAGAGGTTAAAGGATTTGTTCCTGTTGATACAGCTATTAAGTGCTGGAGGCAGGATTCAAAAACAATTATCCTAAATTCTTGTTACAATATCTGAATAAGGAATGAAGCAACATTAGGTGAGACAGAAAGAGCAGTGACTTTAAATAAAGTTTTATTGTATTTAAAAATGTAAAAACCATTTTTAGAGGTCGAACAGGACCTTCTTACACTCTTAAAAAATGTCAAGGATGAAAAAAAAGAACAAAGTAAAAAAAGTGCACAGCAGAAAACAAAAGAAAACTCACCAATAAGCAAAAAAAAAAAAGATGGACAATTCTCAACACAACGAATATTATTTATGATATAGGCTTTCTTGAGATGAAAATCTTTGTTACATATTTTGAATCCTCTCATGTTTTGTGATGTATACCACATGCTTTTTTTTCTTTCTAACTTTGCATTTAAATTCCAATATTTAAGTTTATGATATGTTTTTTGTTTCTTTTCTCTATTTAGTATTTGTATTCTGGCGTTTTGAGTCTAAAATAAAATTTTGAAAGAGAGAAAAAAAAGGGGGGCAGCTAGTTGATGCAGTGAATAGAGCCCCATTCCTGGAGTGAGAAGGACATGAGTTCAAATTCAGTCTTAGATACTTGACATACTTAGTAGCTGTGTGACCTTGGGCAAGTCACTTAACCTCAATTGCCTTGCCTTCCCCCTCCAAAAAAAATATTGAGTATACATCCCATACAACTTTTGTTTATGTGGGTCATGTCTATCGTTCCTGTACTAGAAATTAAAACATCATTATTATTAAAATAGTTTTGACCTTGTAGATACCTTTAGCCCCACACCACACTTCCAGAACCATTTTCTTGACCAGCAGTTAAGAAGAAGAAGTCTACAGGTAAAGCCTCTAAACCCATCTGTGTTCTGCTAGGAAAGTGGAAATGATTGCGGTAGAAATGTGTTTTGCTATCACATTTAAGAGACATATTGAAGTTTATCTTCAATAGATGGCAATGATAATGATAATTTTGTAGGAAAATCTTCCAGTGACATGCATTTTTGAAAGCATTTTAAGGAAATAAAAACCAGGAAGCAATATGTTAATAGCTTCCAAACATTTTAATTCAGTAAATATTTATTAAATGCTTGCTATCAGCATAACCATTTTTCATCACTCAAAAAATTCATAATAATTTTTTCCAGAAAAAAATTGCTAATAAAATGTTCCTAGGGAATTGAAAAGACAAAAAAAAAAGTTTCTTTTCTCCCCTCTTCTCAAAATACTCCCTTTCTAACCTTTATCCTTTATATCAGTATTCATTGTCTTTTTTAAATTTGACTTGTGCTTTGCATCTGAAAATACCTGAAATTTGCATCTGAAATCACTAACTCCTTGAAATTCTCCATTTCTTTTTAGTTTTCATAACACTGTAACCTTCTGGTTTTTCTATTTGTGATCAATCTTTCTTTTTATCCCTTGTTGCTTCCTCTAACTTCTGCTGAATAATTACGTTCTCTCCCAAGACTCACTCCTTGACTATCTACTCATCTCTCTCTCTCTTCCTCCACATTTAGTTGCTCAGAAAGTTCATCCTACATTGTAGTTTCAATTAATACCTCTGGGAAGATAACTTTCAAGAGGTCTCTTTTTAGCTTTAAATTCTATAAGCCTATGAAATCTAACACACACACACACATATGCAACTATCAAAGGACATCTCAGTGTAGATGTTCTGCCAACACCTGAAACTTAGAAAGTCGTAATAAAAACATGACATCTATATAGTGATTTATGAGTTGAAAATTGCTTTACATTTCAACTGAGACTCACAAAAGCGTGTGTGGTAGTTAATATGAGCGTTGTCATCCTCGTTTTTCAGTTATAGAAAAAAACTTGGGCTCAGAGAGATTATCAGAGACGAAAAGTAGTTTGTCCAGTCACACAACCAAGTAGGAAGGACTTGAACCGAGATCTTCCATCTCCAAATTTGGTATTTTATCTACTATTGAAAATTGTTTTCACATAATTAATTCATTATCTTTACCCCCAATCTGAAAACCCATATCAATTTCCATCATCATGGTGCCTGCATCTTTCAGGTCGTCAGACTCAAAAGTTTGGAGATGTTTATGTTAGTAATGATGATGATTGGTGTTATAAAATCTTTCACTTCCTTCTTCTGAATCTATCTATAGACAATTAGCCATCAGATTCTTCCCCTGAAATGTCATTGAGACATAATCCTTTCTCTTCATTTCAACAGTAAAACAACCATAGTGCAAGTCACCACTTCCCCTTGGACTATGGTCAGTATCATAGTTATTTTCAATGCTTTCAGTCTCTGCATCAGCCTATCCTACACATAGCTATCAAGCACTCCTTTTATCATATCACTCTTTAGAGTGGCTTACTAGTGACTTTTATATCAAATATAAATTCTTGAATCTAACATCAAGGTCCTTCTTCAACCACAATTCCTACACTTCTGTACATTTCTTACCAATTTGTCTCCTGAACTTGGTAGCCATATCAAATTTACCTTGTTTATTTCAGTTGGAAACCATTTCATACGGGCTCTCAAGTATTAGTTTTTACATTTTCATTGTTGGACATTTACACCTCAGAAAGGGGCAAAGGATGCAAATCAAGTCTTGATTTTTTTTAATTGTCTAGACTTAAGAAAGTGATAGAGAAAATAATCATACAAAATATACTTACAAGTGTGTCATCTGTATACTTTTTTCTCCACAGAGCCAGCTGTTAATCATACACCAACATAGTCCTGATTTTCATCTGTAAAATCAATTTTAGAGTGTTCCCCAAAGCTAAAATACTGAAGCATAGATCTAGAGATGTAAGGGGACTCAGTGTCATCTAGTGCAATCCCCTCATTTTACAGATGAGTAAACATAAACCCAGAGAAGTTCAATGTCTTCTCCAAGATCAGAGAGACAGTAAACATCCAAGGTGTCCAAAGTCAGTGCCTTTTCTACTATGCCACTCCTCCTCTCTCACCTACTCAGCTAAATCAATTATTTCTATCTATGACCACGTGGTAATGGGATTTCTAGAGCTCCCAAATCCCCCCAACTGCTTAGTAGTTATATTTTGGGGAACTGTTTGAGTTACACATGTTTATATTATCCAAATATCCCATATGATACTCTTTTTACATATTTCAAAACTGTCAATACTTCAAGGAATCTGTCGTGTTGTCAATGTGGGGACTTCTTCCATCACAGCCTTTGGGAGAAAGGAGTGCCTAGTGGGTAGAACGCTGAACTTGGAATGAAGAATCCCTGGATTTAAATCCCGCCTCTGACAATAGCTGGGCAACAGTGGACAAGTGACTTTATCTCTCTGATCCTCAGTTTCTTCATCTGTAAAATAGGGATAATTATACACAGGAGGCCTGTCATACAGGATTGTCACACAGTTTTAGTAAAATAACATGTTATAGTTTGCAGTCCTTAAAGTATTATGCAATTGACAGCCATTGTTGTTGTGCCTTTTTGTATCGTGTGATTCTTGTTAATATTTTCTCATAGATCCACCCCATAAAATCTACCCAATGGATTCTTTTCTTTTCTTTTTTCTTTTCTTTATGTTTTATAGCTAACATTACAGTACTCATATTGTCCATCTGTTATCCCTCAGTCTCAATCTATGACCAACTTACCTCCTTTTCCTTTCATGCATTTCCACAATGATATTCCCCATTCTTGAATATATCCTGAGCCATGTGACTCCCCCATTCAATAAACTCCAGTGGCTCCCTATTGTCTCCAGTATAAAATGTAAACTCTGTTAAGTTTTGCAAGCCCTGTACAACTTTTGTTGTTGGTTGGTCATTTCAGTTGTGTTCAATTCCTCATGACCCATTGGGAATTTTCATGGTAAAGATAATGGAGTAGTTTGCCATTTCTTTCTCCAACTCATTTTCTAGATGAGGAAACTGTGGCAAACAGGATTAAGTGACTTGCCCAGGGTCATATAGTTAGTAAGTGTCTGAGACCAGATTTGAACTAAGGAAGATAAGTCTTCCTGACTTTAGGCCCAACACTCTGTCCACTGTAGCACCTACCTGCCCTTTTACAGCTTTATCTATATTTCCAGTTTCATTAGATGTTAGTCTCTCTCCCACACTCATCCTCACTAGCTTTTCATCTTTCTTTTGTGTGTTGTTTTCTCCAATTAGATTGTAAGTTCCTTGAGCACATCCATTGTCTTTATTTTATTTTCTTATCATTGCATCTCTAGCACTTAGCCCAGGGCCTGACTCATAGTAGGGGCTTAATAAATGTTTATGGATCGATTGATTATTTAGCCAAACAAGCCTTCTCTCAAACAAGCCTCAAATACCCTACTCCATATCCCATTTCTGTTTTTTCCCTGGCTCTCCCAAATGCCTGGAGTGCACTTGCTCCTTACCTCTGACCCCACAGAATTGCTCTCTTCATTTAAGATGCATCCCAAGCATCATATTCTGCTTAAGCCTGCATAAATGCTAGTGCTCTTCCTCCCAGACTGTTGTGTTTAACTAGTTTGAACATATTTGTATTTGTTCATTTTAAATTTATGCTTTATAAATTCATCTTCCTCTCTCCCCACATTAAAATGTAAGCTCCTTTTGATTAATGATTATTTCTTTTTATTTGTGTTCCTAGCACCTAGCATAGTTCTGGGCACATAGAAGGTCCTTAAAAAATGCTTGCTAAATGATTTTTTTGTCATCTTATACTTTCCATCCTTGGAACTTCAACTCACCATGTATCTCTCTATTGTCTACTGCAGTTTTGCTGGGTCTCTCTCTACAGCGTTCCATCCCGGGAAAGCATGATGACCAGGTGTGCCAGGAAATATTTCTTTTTGCCCTTGGACATTTTTACCATCTCTTTTTTTCGCTTCTCCATAGAGAATCTGTGAATCCATCCTTCCATTTAGCAGCAACATAATTTTTTGTCTTCTGGTTCGATTTATCATGATGATTTTAATACGTTAAATTACTTGGTTATTATAGGGTGTTTTCAAGTCTAGAAAATGGACAGCTAATATTTTTAAAAATCTATAAATCCTTTCAGCACCCTATGCCTCATTTTCTAGGACTGTGGGGTAATCTACCACTAGGGAAACATAATGGGATTCCCATGGGAGGGAGGGACATTGTTGTCCTTGGTTTCATGGTTTACCAGTACAAAAGAATTCATCACCTGATGGGATGGATCTCTGCATTTAGCTGCTCTGCTCTTCAGACAGCAGGCTCAGTCTTCCTGGGACAAGACTTATAGCCTTTCATTACAGAGATTCTACTCCATTCATGCAATTTTTGACAACCCAGGCTGACTTATTTAATGATAAGAAACTGGAGTAGGACTTTATGAAGGATTGCTGACAATATCACATCACTCCATAAAGGGAGAGAGGCAGTGTGGTTCAATGGATAGAGAGTGGATCTTGGAGCTAGGAATAGCTGGGTTCAAGTCTTGCCCTTAACAGGGATTGTGCTAAGCTGAATAAATCACTTACTTAGCCTTTCAGGTCTCTTAGGAACTCTCTGGGACTGTCAATTGCAGAGAAGGCATTGGTCTGCATTAGTAGAGGGAGATTTCTCATCTGCCAGCTCCCTAAACTGGTAAAATCACAGGTCTGCTCCCTATCCCTATTAAAGGAAACATCCTCATCCTAACATAATGTAACAAATGATTCATCACTTTCATTGAATGGAAAGGTCCTTAAAATTCTTGCTTAATTGATATTAGCTGGCTAGCTAGTATAAAAAACACCATTTTAAAATTGTGCCCTCTTTTCTAGAGAGATACATCACAACCCTCTCTCTCTGTAATGTTTTCAGGTTCTTTGTTTTGTTCACTTAAACATAAGGAAAGATACCGTTCCTCCCCGCCCTCCCCCCCCCCTCCGGTGGCTGCTCTCCTAAATGAGCTGGTGAAGCTTGATAAGTCTACTTTTAGTTCTATTTGTAGAATTTTTTAGTAGTCTTTGTTATCAAACACATGTTGCTTTGGTAAACAAAAACAATAATATTAATGTTTTTTTCACTCAAATATAAAGAAGTGCATGGTATACCTGTCATTGTCAGCATAGAAACTCCCAGAAGAGGAAGGAAACTCCTTGTATTCATGCAAAGTAGCACCTGTTCTTCAACTTAGATAGCCTTATAGAGTCACTGTAGCAAGTATGTGTCAGAAGGGGACTTGAACCTAGTCTTGCTGATCCCAAGGGCAGCTCTCTACCCACTATAACTACTTGCTCATTACATTAGTGCACTTAATTAGAGCTCTCAATACCATCCTCATAATGTACCCAGAGGTCTATGGATATAAATATTCATAATTTCCTCTTCATCTTCAGACCAAGGACTTTATCTTATGCCTTCCCTGTATTTTCAGGTTCTACTTCTTGTTGTTCCGTCAATTCAGTTGTGTTCCTTAGGAAATTAATTCTGTGATCCTTCTTTTTGAAAAAAAAAAAGCAATTTTTCAGGGCTATTTCATGTTTAAAAAATCCATCACTTTTATTATGTCCTCTATATTAGAAATGGAATGAGTTTTTTTATTATCTTTAAGGGACCAGAAGCATCAGAGTATCTGAACTTCTTAGATTTCAAGACTAAGAGAGAATCTGAAACCAATGTTGACACCAGAAGCACTAAAGGGACACAGAGTCACCAGAAATTGGTATCTGGGTGCACATTACATAGGGAACATATCTTCTGGGTGGGGTTCATCACGGCTTCTTCTTTTACCCTACTGCAATCTTGGGATAGGACTATGGAATTGGTACCAAATGTGACCTCCTATTCTGCCCCCAAGTTCCTGATCATTACGTACTTACTAATACGAATTCCCACACTTAACACAATTCAGAATGATCAGAAGTTGGAAATTCTACCCTTCTGCCTTTCTCTTCTATAACTGTTGGTTGCTTAAAAAAATTTCTAGAAAAAGGGAAAAATTAGTTATTTAAATCATTATTTCACCAAACCTTATAAGTTGGAAATTTCATTTTATTGAATAGCTCTCTAAATGCAGAAGTTAACCTCAGAAAACAGCATAACGAATGATCAAGTCTTATTTTAAATTCAAATGTCTATGCATTGAGTGTTAAAGGCAGACAACTACGGAGCAAGGGTTGAGCTTTATGAAGAGGCTATCAGACATTGGGGCTATTTGTAGTAACAAACCTTGGAAACTAATGCTAATGTTGCTGTCTCCTCCATACCAATTCTGTGTATTGTCAGCACAGGACCATGGAAGCGTGGGGTAGGGCTGATCAGCTGGTACCTTCCCCATCCAATGGAGGGCAAACTCCCACCTTCTGCTGCCTAATGCCTATAATTCATGGTTGCCATCTGCTGAGCTGAAAACTCTTTTTCTCTTTAACTTTTCATCACCCTCTTATTCTTATCATCCTCTGCCCTCCTGTTCCACAGTGAGTTTTGGAACCCCTGCTCTATTGGGATCAAATTCCCCTTAATCCAAGATATCAATCAGGTAACTAACAAACACTTATTAAATGACTACTGTGTGGTAGATACTGTGCTAGGAGCCAGGGATACAAGGATAAAAACATCTTCATCAAACAATGTATCCTCTGACACTCATAGAAACTTGGTGCTCCCTTCTGTAGGGTGGTCTGTTTCCCCTGCCCCAGGGTCAGGAAGATTCCAGCTGTTTGTTCTTTGTTAAGTTCTCCCACTTCCTGTTCCACAGTCACTCGAATTCTCTCCTTTGAGAGTCACTCCATTCATCTTTATCAATCAATTCTGATAATTTATTGATGTAATATACCACCTTCTACATCACTTTTCCTTCATTCAAATTGTTCAGTACCTTGTTTATAGTCTTATTCTCCAATTTTACCCTTGCCCTTATAATGTACGTGTGTGTGTGTGTGTGTGTGTGTGTGTGTGTGTATGAGGGAAGAGAGGAATGAGGGGTTCCAGATCTGTTATTAAACTCTCTCCATCAATGCAGTTTGGTAACTCAACTATAACTTATACTCATCAAGGAATACCTGGAACATTGAAATATTTAAGTGACTTGCTATGGTTACACAAGTAATACAAAGTAGGACTTGAACACAGATCTTCCTGATTCTAAGACCAGCTCACTATCCTTACATCCTCATCTAAATTGGCATGTGGTTATCCTGTTGAACAACTTGGCTTTCCAGCTCATTAATCACCTCAACTCCGAGGAGGCTGTATCTTTACTTGACATCAGCCATACACAAAGGTCATATTTTAATGTTTACCATTACCCATGATTATTCTACCTCCACGATCTTGAACTTTAACGTTCTCCTCTGATCATAATCTCCTGCTATTCCATCTCACCCTCATCTTCATCCCTTCTGAATCTATCATCCAAAATCGTTTTCAGCTCCTCTCACTTGATTCCTCTCTGTTCTCCCAATTCATCCCAATCTGACTTCATTTTATTCTCTTTGTAACCTTGGCCTCCTCCTTGATTTTTCATCCATATACTATCTTTAGTCTTTGAATTCCTTGACTCCTTATCCTATCAATGCAGTTCATCAGCCCTGAGTTATCCCCCCATCATCTGTTTTTCTATTCCTTCTCTCTTGTTGCTGATAATGGCTTGAGAAATCATGTTAACTTTGAAAATTGGGGCCTCTATAAATTCATGTTATCTAATTTTAACCAACCTCTCACTGCTACATGGAAATCTTTTTATTCTCTCATGATTAGCTACTCTGGTCCCCAAAGTAACCATTCCGAATCTTTCCCTTTCTCCTCAAGGAGTCAAACTTTTGCCATTCCCTCTCTCTTGGCCAATGATGGTATCTTTTATGTTACTAAGAAAATCAAAACCATCTACTGGAAGGTTTCTCACTGCTGCTACTTCACATCGCAAACCTCTTCCCATCTCCATTTGAAACTTATTATGATATATTATATAAGACAGTGGTCTACGCCTAATGTATGCCAAACTGCTTTCTACTTTTTCCAACAGTTTTGGGGAATATTTACTCCAGTATTTGAAGTCTGTAAATACCATGTTAGATTTCTTTGAAGTCCTGTTTACCAATTCTACTCCATTAATCAATTTTAAATATTTTAATCAATACAAAATAATTCTGAGGATTTTATAGAATTTGTAGAATAGTTGAGAAATGATAATACTAGGCTTGCTTCAGTTCTTTTTTTTCATTATTCCCTTTAAGATTACCTTTTGGTTCATTAGTGGAATTTCATTGCCTTGTCTAGTTGTATAAAGTAATTTGTTGGTAGTATAATTAGTATTATACTCAACCTTTGACTTAATTTAGGTATTGTTATCATACTGTCATTTTTTTATCTTGGTGCAGCCCAACCACAAGCACTGAATACCTGTCACCTTCCCTTTCCTTCCCTTCCCTTCCCTTCCCTTCCCCTGCCATGTCCTTCCCCTGCCATGTCCTTCCCCTGCCATGTCCTTCCCCTGCCATGTCCTTCCCCTGCCATGTCTTTCCCCTGCCATGTCCTTCCCTTCTCTTCCCTTCCCTTTTCTTCCCTTCCCCTCCTTTCCCATTATACCCTTCCCCTTTCCCTTTTTCTGTCTATTTCTCTGCCTATCTTTCTTCCCCCACCCCTTCTTCCATTGGCCTCCTCCTTACCTCCTTTCACTTCACTCCTTACCCCCTTCCTCTCTCTTTTTTCTTCTATAAATTTGAGGCTATGTTCTTCATTGGATTGTTTATAAAATATGAAATTACCATCCCAAAGCACAGCATTAAGTTCACATAATTTAGAATATTTTTCACACTAATGGTTTCAGGATTTGATCATTCTAAATGTTAAGAAAGGGTATACACATAAATTTGTATTTAGATACCAAGTCTAGGTAATTTCCCCTAGGGAGAATACAGTTTTAGCTTTATATAGTTGTGATGTATGACAGCAAGGTGAAAGGTAGAAACCAAGGCACTGAGAACAGTAAACACTGGGAATAGAGAAAAATAACCATATGGCTCCATCAAATTTCACATAGGAATTGGAGATCCATTTTCTAGACAATTTTAAGGGTCTGTGACCAAACTCAATCCCTTTTCCCAACTGTCAATATTTCTGTTAAACATACTTTTGGATTCTATGATCTTTTCATGTCTTTAAAGAATCTTGAGTTTTTCAAACTTTAGACCACCTCCTCCCACTCATCCCTTATTCTTAGGACTTAGAATTTGGCCAGTTACCTACTGGCAGCTCCCAGAAACCCAGAATTGATCTAAGTGGCAAAAATTTTTAAAAATGTTATCTACCTGCTAATTGGTGTAAAACAAAATGAAGATCCTTCCTGTAATCTTAAGACCTCACAAAGATGGTTTCTGTTCTAGAAACTATGAAATGTCTGGTTTTTTAAAAGTCTGGCAGTCTGGACATTTGCCTATTCCTTTTTAAAATTTATTTTCTGAACTTAAGAAATAAAACAAGCATAAAAGTTGAATAGGAAGAGAAAAAGATGATGGGGCGGTTAGGTAGCAGAGTGAATAGAGCACCAAACCTGGAGTCAGGAGAACCTGAGTTCAAATCTGACCTCGGACACTCGACAATTACTAGCTGTGTGACCTTGGGCAAGTCACTTAACCCCACTTGCCCTGCCTTTCCCCCTTGCAAATAAAAAAAGAAAAAAGAAAAAGATGTTAGCACATGAAACTTTGAATCTATTATGTATAACCTGCTATTCCTTTTAAATATATAAAGTTATCATGTAACTTTATTTTTCATTTCTTTCTTCCATCCCTCACCTTCTAGACTCTGGAATCTAGAGAATGAAAGATTTTAAAGGGAATAATCATTTAAATGTATCTTATATCATTCATTTGAGCTAGTCTTATATGTAATCCATAAGCAGAAAATGATTATTCTACATTAGGCTTTACATGGCAATGTGTTATGTTAATGAAAAAGGATCTTCATGACACTGGAAAGAAGGTAGGGAGAGGGATCCAAGTAGTAGGTTTTGACATAAGCCTGGGTTATGTCCTTGGGTTTGCTAATGTAGCCTCACATCCAGTATTGTGGAAGGAGGGGGAGTGATGCTGGGTGAGCTCAGAGTCAGTGAGCATTTTCATAGGTTTGGAATTTTTTTAAACATTTTTTTGGATTCTGGGTGTCCTAGACTATGGAAACAGCTGAAGTCACTCTATTTTTTATGCATAATTTCAGTTTTGGAGAGGTTTGGAGGGGTCTTAGGGATCAGAGAAAATGTGTAATCTGCCATATCGTTGCTCATGGAACCCAGTCTTTGGGTGTATCCAGACTGGTTTATTGTGTTCGTTTGCTTTTGTATATCATGTAGTAATCTATTTCACTGATGATTCTTTCTGTTTCTTACCCAGTACATTCTTTTTTGGATGATTACAGCTTTGTAGTTTAGTTTGAGATCTAGTACTGCTAATTGTCTGGGTACTTTAACCCAAAATGCTATCTGGGATATTTTTACAGGAAGAAGGCAGCAAAATAGGTACGTGGTGTGGTGAATAGAGCACCGGCTCTGGAGTCAGAAGGACCTGAGTTCAAATTTGGTCTCAAACACTTAATACTAGCCATGTGACCTTGGGCAAGTCACTTAACCCTAATTGTCCTGCCTTCCCTCTTCAAAAAAAAAAAGCCAAAAAAAACCCCCCAAACTGGGGTGGTTTTCTTTGGAAAAACAGCTATATGATTTTATAGGTTGCAGAGAGTTTATGTGGGAATAGAATTAGGTGTGAGTAACTTGGTGCCCAAATCTATTAACATTAATTTTTAAAAGCTACAGTTCTTTAAAATAATATATTTAAAAGGGAAATTATCATTGACATAAAATATGAAGCAGCCAAACTTGAAGCAAATATCTAAAAGGCATAAATAATTAAGAATAATGACAACTGAGCTATATATTGTATTGAAAATTCACTCAACTTGAATCAAACCCATCAAAGGAAAATATATAAGTTTACATAACATATAAGATAAAATAACAGAGTCTTCATTACATAGTTTCTGTTTCTCATCACTATTTAGAAAGTGCTGCTTTGGGGGAAAAAACACCACATTCCACTGAGTTAAAGGAAGAAACAGATACAGGAAGAATAGGAGTAATATTCAAAAGTCGTATGGAAAAAGAAATAAAATCCTTTCTTCCCTCCTCTTTCTCCTTATATTTTCTCCTCTTCTTTTTCCTTCTCCTCTTATTAATTATTATCATTATTATTTATATTTGTATTTTAATATTAAATTTAAATCAAATTTAATATTAAAGTATTTAATATTAAATTTATGTTTGATTTAAATTAAATTTAATATTAAAATATTAACATAATAATAATTGCTGATACCTACAGTTTGCAAAGTACTTTGCAAACATGATCCCATTTGATTATCACAACAACTTTGCAATGGAAAAAAATATGAATGTGATCATTCCCATTTTACAGAAGAGGAAACTGAGGCACTGACCACTAAATTCACTTGGCCAAAGGGACACTAATAATAGATGGCAGAGCTGGAATTCAAACCCAAGACTTGTGAGTCTAAATTTAGTGCTCTTTGCATCATGTTATTGCTGCCTACTTGGACACTCAATGGGAAATACAATAATAATGTAGCAAGTCCACTAAACCCTATGAGCAGGAAAGATGACCTGGAAATTTAATGCAGGGAATCATTAAATAATGCCTAGCAATCAGGTTAGTTTTCAAGTTTTCAAATTCTGTAATCATTAAGGTAGTTAGTTTCCGTATATCTGAACTTTAATTCCCATTGATTTCAATAGGATTTTTTCAAGTTTCATTGCTAATAACTATTTTAGGATAGGGAGAAGAATTAGAGCTATAATTTCATAGGTAGAGAGAACTCTAAGAGGGGGAAAACTTTCTTTACATATGGAGAACAGCACCTTAAGGTCTGGGTACACTGTGAGATTAAATGACTTGCCCCAGGTCAGACAACTAATAAATGTCAAAGGCAGGTTTTGAACCCAGGTCTTCCCGATTCTGAGACCAGCTCTCTATTCACTATGCATTGCAATGCTGCCTCTTGCTAAAATAACTATTTTATTAAAAGTAAAAGAGCAGGAGTTATCTATCCTGATTTTCACATTCCAACCATAAAATGTAAGCCCTCTTTAAAATAAAGTAGCTAGGTAGTCCAGTCAGTGGTTATAGCACCAGGCCTCAAGTCAGGAAGATATGAGTTCAAATACAGCTTCAGACCCTTACTAGCTGTGCAACCCTGGGCAAGTCACTTTCTCAATGTCTGCCTCAGTTTCCTCATCTGTAAAATGGAGTTAAATAGCACCTACTTCAGGATCAAATGAGATATGTGTAAAGCACTTAGCACAATGCCTGGAACATTAGTAGGTGCTTAATAAATGCTTGTTTCCTTTCTATATGCCACTGGTTCAGATATATAAAGCACTGTACTTTCTGTCTTTGAGGAAGTTTTTCAGATCAGAAGAGCAGACTCCTTCCGGTATATAAAAAAGAAGAAATTGCTCTCATGCTCATAAAACATTAGATATCCAAAATCTTACCATAAATCTTAAATGTCACTCATCAATTGCTAGAAAATAGGTGCTTAATAGTTCAGGAATTTTGGGAGAAATAAAGATTTACTTCAAAGAATCCATTCTTAGTTATAACGGAATTTCTATCTTCAAGAGACCGTCATCACACAATACAACTGCAGACAATTTGAAGCTACAGATCATTAGCTCCATATTCTCAAAAGAGCACATTCATTTGATAAATCATGTGGCAGCCTGGTGAATAATGCATTAATCTTTTGGAATATAGAGAACTCCTGACTCAGTCATACAGGTGTTACAGATGTTTCTTTCATGATAAAGAACAAAAAACCCCATCTACTAGAAATTTTTAAATGAGCTATTTCTCTGACTGAAAAGGAAGACTGAACAATTTCTTGAGAGAAATTAGCATACAACAACAATTAGGCAGTAATCAAATTGTTTTTAGGTCATTTTTCAAGGCAGCTACAAATTGAGAAAGAATAAGTATCCTCTTGATTCCAATTTGCTTAAAGATTGCAGGCTTCAGATTCAAATTACATTATAGCTGTTTCTTTGTCCTGAAAAATTCAAGGCACAAGGAATGTAAAACCAAAGTGTTCATAAAACAACTGAACTTAAAGATTTCAGGATTTATAGAGAGAGTACAATATTTTCTAGTTATCCTTGTAACTGTTTTCTAAATAGCAAGCTTCAGGTTCTGTCTAGCCACACTTCTTAAACATTGCAATGGATCTCATCAATGTGGATACCATGTCCAATGTCCATTCTCCTTCCTATATAACTCTTGTCCATGTCTTTCCATAAAACATCCATAGGGGGAGAAAGGGGAATCTGATATCGTGGGGACCTTCTATCTAGGTCACCTAAGATTACATGTATATCTGACTGGTACAATAATTGAGCTTGATTGTTATCTCTCATTCTCACTAGATGACCACTTCACCTCTTTGCGTGGTCATACATCACTTGGACAATATCCTTTATGTCACTTGTGGCCAATATATTGTTAGTAATATGTTGCAGCTTATTATGTCTCTCCATTGTCCTTGGAAGAACACACGTGTTGGATTCCTCAGGGATTATGAAGATGCAATGAATCCAAAGAAAAGGTTTTGAAGGCAAAAGTAGTGATGAGGAACAGGAGGTTATGATTAGAGAGAGAAGTTTTAGAGTTTGTGATCATGGAGCAAGTACAGTTTTGAAAGATGATGAAATAGAAGTTGTGATCTTTGCTGTGGGTGACTGTGAAAGAGTGAAAATATAAGTTTGGGGAATTGAGGACATGGATGAACTGGGAGCACAGGTGGTTTGATGGGATAATACAATGTATACTAAAGTTTCTAACTATGATGGTACAGGTTGGAGTGGAGAGTTCTCTGACTTAGATATTGAACTCCTTGAGCAATGAAGAAAAATGACTCGGAAGCCAGTAGGTCATGGCAACACAACTCAGGACCAAGCAGTGTAGATTATTAGAGTGAAATTTGAAGGAGGAGAAATTAGAATGCTGATTGTGGTAGGGGAAACTTCTTTTTTCTGGACCATTATGTCAAGGATCATTGAGAGAAGGATTACCAAATACTGGAGCAGCTGACCAGAGTTGTATGTTCTTCTGGTCAAGGGTTCAGGAGGGAACAAAGCTTCCCTCTGTACCACAATATAAGGGAAGTATGAAGGAAAGACATCTAAAACAAAGGAATATTTATTGTCAACAGAGTGGGACTTTCAGTGGAATAAGAGGATGGAGGGGGAAAGATGGTGGATGGTTATGACTAAGATAGCCATGAGAGTATGAAGAAAGGTAGTGGGAGAAGGAATTTTTTTATTCAGGCAATATCAACTCTGAATCATAGGGATAAGGGGATCAAGACCTTGGAGTCTGCACCTGAAAGCATAGGGTAAGAATCAATTGATAAGGGACACCAGGTTCTTGTGATGTCTAAGCAGAAAGTTGGTGCTGAGGAGAGCAGGATAAGGTGTAGTATCAGCTTTCACAACTAGATGATCTAAACTCAGAGGAGCTGGGTGGGGTGGGAATAGATGACTGAGTAGCAGTTAGCAGGAAGTTTTAACTGGTCAGAAAACAACTGGTGCTTAGCAGAAGTGTAAGTAAGACTTCAGCCATCCGGGGCAGAATAAGGAGATACAGGGAGAGAAAATTCATTCTCCTTTGGCTAACAACCTCTTTTCTACTTTTCTTCAAATCTCTGTGATTTAGAGAGGCATGCTGCCCAAGCAAAAACTCTTTCCCTCCTCTATTTCTCAATCTCTTATCTGTCCATCTCAGCCCTACCCCTTCAGAATATCCATCCTTCTATGTCCCCATTTCCATCATAGTCTCTGGAACAGCACCTCTGTCTTTAGCAAATTCCCCTTTATCTTTGACCTTTTCATCTCACAATCCTTCCAATATTATAGCATTCAAGAAAGCTTTATTCTTCCTAATCAATCAGCCAATCAATAAATGTTTATTAAGCACTAACTAATGCCAGATATGCTAACATTTTGAGATAAAAAGAAAAGATAAAATACAAAAATAGTCCCTGCCCTCAAGGAACTTAGGTACTAATGGGGGAGACAATATGTAAATAAAGAGATAAATACATGCTTGATACCCAATTTAAGGAAGGTAGCCTTGGAGGAGAAGACTCAAGTAAACAGGGAACTGGGAAGGGCTCCTATGGAAAGAGGTGTTTGAGCTGAGTCAGCAGAGACCATGCTTACTCACTCACTCTTCCCGATACCTGAATAGCTGTTTTTATGTCCCACACCAGGAAGAGGAGTAATACTCCTTGACATACCTCTTTCTACAGACCTCCTCTAGAGTCTCACTCTGTTACCATCATTCCTCCCTAATTTCTTTCCCTTATTCCATATTTCATTTCCCCAGAAGCTTTTCCAAACCTTTTCTTCCTGCTTTAAGCTTCCCATCCTCCTCCCCACCAGCAGCATGGCCTCTCCTTCACCCCCAAGGACCATTCCCTCTTAACTGAGAAATTGAAGCCATTCAGTAGGTTCTCCCTTTTCTTCCATCCCCTTCATCTCAAAATCCATCATCATCATCATCATCATCATCATCATCATCATCATCATCATCATCATCTCCCACTCTTCCACCCCCCGCCATTTTCTGGTAAAGAAGTGGCTCTTCTTATTACTAAGACAAACCACTCTCCATATGTTCTTTATCATCACTTCCCCTCCTTCTCCCAAATCTTCTCCAATAGATTGCATCTGGCCACGCTCCTTGAAGTAACTGTTTATACCTGATGCGTCTATGTTCTTCATTCCTTTCCAGCCTCATCACACAACTGAAGTTGCACTCTCCAAAATTACCAATAACCTTCTTAATTACTGATGGTCTTTTCTTGGGCCTTATTCTTCTCTACCTATCTATGGTATTCCCCCTAACTGTGCAGTTTCCCCAAAGGTTCTGTCCAGGGTCCTACTCTGTTCTCTCACTATATTTTCTTCCTTTGTTCCTTCCTTCTTTCCTTCTCTCCTTCCCTCCTTGCTTTCTCTCTTCTTCCTCTGTGTTTCTCTGCACTCTCTTCTCCCACTTCTTCAGCACCAATGTGTTTAATTATCATCTCTCTGTAAGATGATTCCCTCCCTCTTAAAGTCCCTTGTATAAATTTGTATATTCTTTAAGTTTATTTGACTATATAAAGTAAACTCCCCCCAAGGAGTACATGGATAGGTTTTGGGAGTTCGATGAACTTGGATGGGGAAAAATATATCTTCATTTTCACTAATCCCTTGCTAAAATTTAGTATTTCCTTGACTTATTTAAAAACATAATTCTGAGAAAGTTTCCCTATCTTTCACTGAATGCCACAGGGTTAAGCAAGGAGAAAACTTAAGAACTTCCACACTAAGTCATCAGATATTACCCCCAAATATATGAAAATTTAAGGTGAAGGAATCACTTCATTTCCAGTTATTACCATAGCCTAAATATTTCTCTCAACAGAGAATGAAATTACATTTTATTTCAATATTATAAAAAGTAAGTACATTAAAAAATGCAAAAATTCAGGGCCCTTGATCCAGGCCTTGGATACTGTTGTTTGAACATTTATTGTCTTTGCTTATTCTGATTATAAGATGTATATAAAGTCCTTATGATTATTAAACAATCTCATAATTCTTTGCATTCTCTTTTAACAAGGAGACTATAGCGTTAACACTGCCTATATAACATCAACATTTTCCCCTGGAAAATGTTGCATTTTTGGCCACCCTCTGTGGGTTATAATGTATGAAATCTCAGTAAATATCTTCAAAGAAAAGGCCAGATTCTGTAAAGCGCAGTTAGATGCCCCAGGAAGTTAGTTACTTCACTTCTGGTTCAAGATATATCAGGTATCACATGTAACTAAAGTTCAGAAATATAGCCAAATACAGGTCAGACCTTAAGCTATAAATGGGACAGCAACCAATGGGCCTGTTTATTAACTGTCTACTCAACAATGTATGAATCTGTAACCTGGGGTATTGAGGAAACCCACTCAATAAACCAGTTTATGATTTTCTTTAATAGATCTTCATTGCAGCTGGTGATTGCTGAAAAAGATGATCTCATAGGAGGCTGTGTCTGCCAGATAGCTTGCATACAGATAGATGCTTTTGTGAAGTGGACCATAGAAACCTGCATAAAAATTGGCCTTCTTTCCCTAATAGAGCTGCATGAACAAAGATGAGTTTGTTGCTGACTAAGAACTGAAAGCTTTGTTTTGTAAGGCTTGCTGAATGTATTGCACTTTGCCAAAGGAGAAGGTCTCCTTCTCTAAAAAAATAAAAATAAAAAAGGAAGAATAGTCAGCGGAAACCAGACAACAAATCAAAGTGCATACCCTTCTGGTGGATATTTGTGTCTAAAGTGGGCTAAAACTTTTTTTGTGTGTGAATACTGGTCACATTTCAGAAGCTGAATAAAAATGGAAGAAATAAAGAACTTTAATTAATAGGATGCCTTTTGATTTGCAGAGCAAAACTGCCAGAGCAGATGTACCAGCAAAGAGGATTAGATTGTCCCTTCTATGATGCACTGAAAATTTCTTTTTCTCCCTGTAGTAACCCCATTGAGAAGAGGCTGTCTTTAGTGTCTGAGATTCAGCCCTGCTAAAGAAACTGTTGTACTTGGACACAATGGACCACTCTCAGAAGACCAGACAGAATATGTGAGGAGAGAGCTAATATCCCTTTAAATCCAGTCAAGACAGATTCAATCTTAGCGTTTAAAAAAGACAAAATAAAAGCAAAATGCAGAGTTTCCAAATGCTTTCCAAGTCTATAAAATATGCATTAAAGGGACTCTTGAAACACTTATGAATAAGCTTCATCATTTGAGCCAAAAAAAGAAAAAAATCTTGGCTAAGTTGTTTTCCTTCCTTTGTTTCAATTAAATCAGATTTTTGTGTGTGTGTGTGGTGGTGCTGAGGTCCTTCTCATCTACAAAGTTAGTACCACTTTCATTTAAAGGCAGTAATTACCAGGCAGTTAATAACTTTCAATGTAATAAAAACAAAAAAGCCCAAAGGGTTAATGAATCCTTCAGATATTTCAATTTTATGCTTGGAGTGTTCAATGAGGAAAGCAATAGTGCCTTGTTGTTCCTTTCCTTAATATGATTGTGGAGAGGAAGGAATGCAAGGACTGTGTTGAGTCTTATTGCCTGGTTCCAGGTCATTTTGCATTTCTGTAGTTCTGGGAAAATGCAAAAGGGCAAAACTGCTCCTCAGCTGGGGTCTGCTTCTGATGAAAATAGCCGTGCTTTTCTCAGGTTGTGGAGAATCATGAATGCTGGCACTACCACAGAGTAACTTATTCAAGGGGAGAGTGAGGTCAACCTTCCGCAGAAGTGAAAAGACTTCCCTCATTGCTCCCTGCTTCTCCCCCAACAACCAGTTCCCCAATAAAGCTTTTTAGAGATTAGTTGACAGTTATCTCTGGGGAGGAAAGAGCTGCTTATGGAAATAAACTCCTTTGCTATAATAATGTGGCTTCTCAAGGACTGACTTTCTTCCCAGATAAAATGAGGCTCTTAAGTTTCGGCTAACACCATTTTCAAGTCTCTGGGGAAATGACGATAGGGCTAACCCAGTCAGCTTTAGCACTGCCTCATAATCCAAGGGAAAAATTGTAAGTATCATTTTTCATCCTAGGATAAGTTTCACTAATAAAACAAAACAAACCAAAGCAAGCAAACAAGACAAAATCAGCTGAAGACAAATTCAGTGCAGTGGAGAGGTTGAATCAGAAATGCTGGGCCAACCCTTATGGATGTGGAATCTGGGACACAGTAAGGCTACTCTGCTCTGGGGTGTTGAGAATATGGAGGGAATGAGAGCTAGGCCAAATCAAACAAGCAAAGGTAACTTGGGGGTAGTGTGGAGAGGAGGGAGAAATCCCTACAAGGAAGAGGCTAGTGACAGGCCCTGCTCTTCACTTTGGAGCATATGAAGCTATTCTATAACTGGTCAGGGCTGGTAACCCTGTAATGAAATGATTCATTGATGGATGGAGCAGCCAGAATTTGGATACATCCAACAGTCACTATCCAAGGCCTAGCTAGTTAATCTAGCTCCACCTTACCAGGCTGTGTTATGGTGAAAGACAATACTGTCAGGGGACAGGCCTTCAGTCCAACATGTGTCTGTAAACATGGGCCTCTCTGTCTCTTTGTACTTGTTCTGACCTTTTAGACAAAGAAATGCTGAAGATAGCTATGACCTTCTGACCTCAAAAGCTCAGAATGATGAGCCACCAGACGTCCAAGAGCTGGAATCCATGCCAGGTTTAGAGGCCAGCCACACCTAAAATGAGGGCTCAGTCCTTTCAATTTCAACATCTTGGAACAAGACCCCAGTTAGGGTACATTTCTGATCAGTCAAGAAATCTAATGTGACTTGCCTGGGTCTGGTAAGGTGGTAATTAGTGGTTTAATTTTCCAGGTTCTGAATAATTAGGAAATAATCATGCCATTTCTTAGTCACATTTATAGAGCACTTGAGAATGTTTGTGAAATTCTTTACTACCATCTCCTTTGAGTCTCGCAGTTCTTTAAGGAGGAAGCTACTATCAGCATTATTATCCCTTTCATTATCTTATTCAGAGAAGGAAATTAAGGCTTAAAGTGACTTACCTCATTCTCACATAGCAAGGAAGAACTCGTACTGGAATTTGAACTCTGCCCTTTCCTGACCCCAAGTCTAGGGCTCTCTCTAACACATTGCATTGCTCTGTGAGATACATTTACATGCTACATACCCATCATTCTTTGAAATTATTGCTGTGCTTTCTAGGAGGTTTTTGCAAATGGCATCAACACAGATGTCTGTCTTTGAGATACACAAGCAATTGCAGAGAACAAACACTGATCTATAGTAAATAAATACATATAGTGAAGTGTTTACATACCTCTATACCAATAGTATCTTTAGGCTAGATGAGACTCTTCAGAGGTTTTTCATGTCTCATACTTCTTACTTTTTTCCTTTTCTAATGTGTATGTTATAAAAACAAATACACACTTTTTCCTCCTCTGAAGGATGTAAGTCTCAGTGATGGCCCTCTTAGGTCTTACCTCAGGAAAGACAGAGAGCAGCTGGTCATCTTTCCCTACATAATCACTGACATAAAACTGAACACTGTTATTAAATCTTCCATAAATCTTCTCCACTTCAGGCTAAATTCATCCTGTTTCCTGTAACCTTTCCTCAAAAGTCCTATTTTCTAACACTTTAATTCTCTCTGTGGCTATAAACTGTATTCTTCTATTCTGATTCTAACTTTTGCCATCCTTTCCGGGACTGTGTATCATATTTAGAACCTTCTTTTTCTTCCAACTCACCAAGCTCTCTCCTTCATGTCTTTCAAAGGGCCCTTAAAATAGCAACTCTTCCATGAAGAGGATAAAAATAATAATACCTTGCATATGTATTACACTATGTGCTTTTTGCAAAGAAGATGCCATTTTTCATAATTTGTTGCATCTGATTCTCATAATCATATGTTAAGGTAGGACAAGTGATAATATTCATTGCAAAGGAGTTAGATGATTTATTCAAAGGCATGACAGATCCAAGACTAGAAAAAAGTTTTCTCTAGTCTAATGTCTTAGTCCCTTGCTAGTGCTTATAAGTAGCAATATATAATATGTATAATATATCAAAAAATAATAACTAAAATTTATATAGCACTTTTAAAATTTGCAGACTCCTTTATATGTATTCTCTTTTGAGCCTCTCAATAACCCTATGAGATGTTATGATACTCATTTTACAGAGGAGAAAACTTGATCTCATAGAGATAGCAATTTCCCCATGATTTAGTTAGTTATATGTCTCTGTATAACCTTCCTTACTGATCTATACCAATGTTATTAGTTTCTAGAAGACCAAGACCTTATCTATTCTATTGGCTTTATATGATTCCAGATTTAACATAAATGCATTTATCATCATTGTCAATTTTTATGAAGCACCTATCACAAATATACTTTACTACAATAAAAAAGAGACACAGCTCCTCCTAAAATTCTTTCAAGCTTGGTTAATGTTGTTTAGCTGTTCAGTCGTGACTGACTCTTTGTGACCCCATGGACCATAGCACACCAGGTCCTTCTGTCCTTCACTATCTCCTGAAGTCTGTGCAAGCTCTTTCTTGTTCATTGCTTCATAACACTATCTATCATCTCATCCTCTGCTGTTCCTTTCTCCTCTTGCCTTCTATCTTTTCCAATGAATCTTATCTTCTCATTATGTGACCAAAGTATTTAAGCTTCAGGTTCAGTATTTGATCTTCCAATGAATGGTCTGAATTAATTTCTTTAAGTATAGATTAATTTGATTTCCCCGCTGTCTAAGAGACTCTCAAAAGTCTTTTCCAGCACCACAATTCGAAAGTGTTGATTCCGCGGTGCTCAGCTTTCTTTATAGTTTAACTTTTGCATACATTGCTACCAAAAACTATAGCTTTCCCTGTACTGGACTTTGATTAATAGAGGTGACAAAAAATTAAAGAATTGTTCTTCACGTAAATATCCATATACTGTCAGTGGTGGATTTCGGGCACCATACATTGCAATGAGAGAAATAGTAAAGGCCCTTGGATTTGGAAAATGAAAACTTAAGTTTAAGTCCTTTTTGATAACTTGCTAGCCCTGTGTCTTTGGGCAAATCATTTCCTCTCACAGAGGAAATGTTTTTGTTGTTGTTGATAGGATTTCTCAAGGCTGGAGCTTTCTCACTTTGGTTTCACAATGTATAGATAGGAGTTTTTGAAATATGCTACACGCCTTTATCTTCTTTCTTTTGTGGAATTTGCTGTTTTGTAAAATTTGAAGCTTTTAGCATTCTATTTTAGGATCAGAAATTGTTACACTATCTAATATCCAACGTATTCCTTCTGCTTTTTAGAGAAATGTTTTCCAATGTTTTTCTAATCTACAGTACACTTGGGGAAAGAGAAAGCAAAATACAATTGACAAGGATGCTAATTTTTTTAAAAGGTGAGATAGGGGATAGGCCATTATAAATAAGTTATGCCAGCAGGCAATTAAGAATCCTGTGAAAAATGAAGGTGCAGTGGTAGGGCATGGAAAAAAACAGAAGCTAGAGTAGGAAGCTTTACTCTGAATTTGCAGTAAAAGGCTCTAGGTTTTCTGGGTCCATCTTATAAGACAAGTCATTTAACCTCTCTCTGTTTCAATTTTATCATCTGTAAAATGAAGGGTTTGAATCAGATGAACTTTGTTCCTACAAGCCTAGGACTGGGGAGAGAAAAATGTCATATAGGATATCTGAGCAGGAGTAATTTCCATAGCAAGAGTTGCTGTAGTTTCAGGTAAAGGCTGACTTGCCATATAATTATAAGGAGGTCCCTGTGATATACTCAGGTGTCCATTAGCATGATTTGTAAATAGAATGGGAAAACTAGGGAACTGAAATTGGAGTACAGGGTGCTTCTTCCTCATGGCCGTCCTCCATCTTAGGGAAGAGAGAAGACAAGTGGAGATTGGGTCTAATGAAGACATTCCTAGTCTCCTGACCAGATCTAATCCTGGGCATAAGGGCAACATAGCTACCAAGAACCCTCAAAATGATGATTTGTGGGAGTGAGGTTCCTTGATCACTTTACATCAATAGAGAAGGGAATCTTTCAGGTACTTCTGTTCACCATAGAGGGGAAGCTAGGTGGCACAGTAGTTAGAGTGCCAGCCCTGGAGTTAGGACGACTCCTTTTCCTAAGTTCAAATCTGACCTCAGACACTAGCAATGTGACCCCAGGCAAGGCACGTAGCCCCATTTGCCTCAGTTTCCTCATCTGTAAAATGAGATGGAAAAGGAAATGGCAAGCCACTCTAGTATCTTTGCCAAGAAAACCCCAAATGGGGTCACAAGTCGTCAGACACAAATAAAAAATGACTGCCAATTCTCCATAGAAAGGTTGCACTTCTCTAAATCTCATTTCACCCAAGAAAAGGGAGTTCAGAGGTTTTGCAGCATGTTCATACTCAGAAAAGGGTAACCACAACTCCCACAGATCCCCCTGGAACAAGAGATGGACTGGAGAGAGAGAGAGGGCACTTTGGGCCCCCAAACCCTTATAGAAAAAGTCTACTTACTCTACTTACTCAAGGGTAGGGATGTGCTTCTTTTCTACCATATCTTATAGTAGGTAGTTCCAAGGGGAATGATAGCCTAGGAAAATGTTAGACAAACACTCAAGAGTCCCCCCTTCCCTTTCTGTCCCCACCAGAATTCCTAACTCTTCCTCTGCCTAACATATCTATTGAGCAACACAACCATGTCATCACTCCACAACAATCCCAGACTTAAAAGCTACAGAATAATGGGAGGGGTATATGGAATTATCTGTGCTGGGGTGAAGGTGTGGTAGGATCCCAGTGCACCTGTTGCATATGCCTAGGGCTTACTCTAATTAAAGTACATCTGATGGAACCAGGATCAAGCTGCTATCATTGGTCTTTTCCTCTTTAATGGTTCAGAAATTATTCATTTGGTGCTAGAACTTGCTCTTTAGTCAGTTGGGGTTGCTAAGTGCTGCTTTGGTGTCCTAGGATTCATGCTCAAAAGATTCTTTTTTCACAACTGTAGTCTCTGGTCTTGAACTGAACAGAAATTATACATCATTCACTGCTATCAGTGTCAAAAGCTGTTTACCAGCATCTATAGCAAAAGCTTCTTCTGACCCAAAGAAAATTACTATCAAGGGTAAATAGGCTGTTTCCCTGAAATTGGAACCCATCAACTGAGCATTCAGGGAAACTTTTTAGAATTGAATGCTGAGGAAAGGGACCTTTGAATTCCCGAATCCAGTGAACCTGCTTGAAAAATCCTGACTGCTGTCAAATAGAAACTAGCTTTGAAATTTTTCCTAAGGAAGAACCTATATTTGCTTCTGTTAAACTTTAGGATTCATTCAGTGAAGCGTTTGTTTTCTTATCTGATTTTTTTTTTATTTATAGCTGACATTTACATAGCACTTTTTGTTTGCCAGAATACTTTAAGTACATGAAAGACACCTATCTCATGTGATGCCACAAAAAACAGCCTTAGGAGGTAGGTAATATGAATATTATTATCCACTGCTTACAACTGACTAAACTCAGACTGTGAGTGGCTAAGTAACTTTCTGGCTAAGTAACTTTCCTAAGTAAGTGGCAGACCCAAAACTCTCTCTTGCAGCTGCTTGTAAATGAATCCAGCTCCTTTTTAATTCAGCTCAACTCAGTTAAGTAAATATTTATTAGGCAGGTGTCTAATAAGTATATCTCAGGGCTAGGAGGTAGAGAGAAAATCAGATTGAAATAGTTCCTGCCCTCAAGGAGCATATACTCTGCTGTGGAGGAAGTAAATGAACATATGAAAATAAATATCATTTGCTTGCGGAGGGAAGAGAACACATAAACAGTACGGACATCAGGGAAGACATGGAGGAGGCACTGGGACCTTGAATGAAGACAGCATTTCAGAGAGTGAGAGATAAGGAAAGGGTGCTGTGTGGGCATGAGGAAAACATTATACAAACTCATGGAGGCTATAGATAGAATATTAATTTTAGTGAACAGCTCATAATCTAGGTTAACTGGAACACAGTGTTTGTGAAGGTGAGATAAAGCTGGAAAGGCATCAGCACAGTACAATGGAAACAGCATTGGCTCCAAAGTCAGAGAACCTGTGTTCAAGTCCTTCCTGTGGTATTTATTACCCATAGATCTCTGGAGAAGTCACTTAACCTCCTTAGGCTTCAAGTTTCCTCATGTAAAAAAAATGAGCAGATTAGATTAAGTGACCTCTGGTTTTCTTTCTGCTTACAGAATTATAATGCTAAGAAATCAAGTGTAGGTGGTTTGGAGTCAGATTGCACCAAACTACTTCACTTGCTTACCAAGGTAGCTTGCCAAATTTCTACAAATATTTACCCTGACAATATTTCCAAAATTTTTTTTTTTTACTTAAACTGCTCATTCAGAGCCTTGGATAAGAAAAAGCTACTTATCTTGCAGAATGGATACACAGGAATAACTTTAGGGTAATAAGTTACTCCTAAGAACATAACAAATCAAAAAGCCCAAATACAATACTATATAGGAAGTAATACAAAAAAACTACACAGATAATAAATAAAATGATAAAGAAAACTTTAAAACATGAATAATGAGCACTGATCAATTGAATCAGATTGCTTTCAGGAAAAAATAAAAAACAATTATACTTGAAATTCCAAGGCATGTAAAAGTTAAATGTCATCATTTCACTTATAAATAATATATTTTATAAGAAGCCAGGAAAAGCCCTTAAATATTAAGAAATACTCATTTGAACAACACAGGATTATTAATCCGTCATGAGAAAATGAAGAGAATGGAATCATATAATCCCCAAAGCAAGCCATCTCAAAATGTAACCAAAAATGAAGACAGGGGCTTTGTCTTATATTTATGAGTAGAGAGTTCTGTGTTTTCAATGAAAGATATTCAAATTTCAAATAATCCATTTTTGTCAAAGAGCTAACAATGTAATGACTCTTTTTTAATTCCCCATATCTGCTAGCACAGTGCTCTCAATCTAAGCTCCATGAAGGAAGAAACCCTATTTTATCTAAATTTTGTGTCTTTTTCAGTACCTAAAACAATATTCTGCATACTTATACTTCAGTTTTTCAGTGGATCTCTTATCTCATGATAAGGAGACTCCTTTCAACCACTGAAATCCATTTATACCCTCTTTTCCTATGTAATTCTTGCCTATATCCTACTATAATGTGTTAGAGGTTTCATAGATCTTAACATGGCATATATAAATATATATGTATGTATGTATGTATGTATGTATGTTTCCAAAGCCAAGAATATCAGCAAGTACAGGAAAAAGTATCATGGGATATTTCCTCATCTTCTTTTGCAGCACTTATGATAAAAATAAGCAAAAAGATTAAAAAGATTATTAGGATAACTGAAGGTAATTTTCTAAGATTCCCTCAGTAATCCATGAATCCAATTTGATGTCAGTTATACTATTTGATACAAAAGGGCATTACCACCTCAACATAGGCAGTCTAATAACCTGTACTGTCCATTTCTGAGACTCTTTCCATTTCATTCAGATAAACAAACATTTATGAGGTGTCTATCTAGGATGTGGAAGGTATTCTCCTACAGACTGGAGATGTAAAGACAAAAATCAAGCAGTCTCTGCCCTCAGAGAGCTTATGTGCTGCCTTCCATTTAGAAGAGTGAGAATGCTGCTGTCAATACTGCTTATAGAAGGAGACCATCAGAGAAATGGACTAACTCCTAACTCCCTACTTTAAAAGTTGACAACTAACTTACCTTAATGGTCAGTTCAACTGCTCTGAACCACCTCCTTTGAACTGCTTTGATTCTTCTCTAGCTAATTTTACTGCTTTGGACTTATTTTTGTACCCCTGTGTGTGTTTAATTACTGCCCTTCCTCTTCACCCACTTTCCTTTGTCACACAAGTTAAAACTTTTCTGAGTTATGCAGACTGAACTTTTGCCTCTGACATTTTTGGACTACAACGATAGAGTCATTGCTGACTTCTTAGAGGGAAAAAACCCCAAACAGTTCCTGCTTTTCCTCTCATAATTATAAATCTGAATGGTGGGTTTGAGATTCTGAACTGAAATTCCTCAGCCATCCCATGCTACAAATCCCCTCCCTGAACCAAGTAGGGCAGGGGGTAGGATATATAAGACTAAATGACTACTACTACCTCCTCCTTACTTGGGACTACTCCACAGGAACATTGTCATGGAGATTTTGAAGGACCTCCCTAGTATCACAGAGACTTGCTGTGAGATAGAATGTATTTGTATAAAGAGAGTTAAGACTTGTTGTTATTGTCGTTGTTGTGTTGGTCTAAAAGGGAATTTCTGCCCAAATTCTGGGTGACAATGGCAGAGGTGGTGAAGGAGGTGGATTATAAACTATTACAAGTTTCCATGCCTTAAGATCAATTGAATAGGAAGGGACAATATACTAAAAGGTGAAATACTGAGGTGAGAGAGAATTAGACTGAGAGGAAATAGGGAGAGACAGAATGGGATTGAGCATCTCATGGAAGAGACAAAGGATAATACTTACAATAGAGGGGGAGAACAGGAAGGCAAAAAGGAAGAGTCAACCTTACTCTCACTGAACTTGGCTTAGAGAAGAAATGACATAAATTCTAAACTG
>CM053585.1:454931664-454952068 GCA_028646515.1 Pseudochirops corinnae | reverse complement strand
GGACATAGGAGAGATTAGATTGGGGGAGGGATCATACAAGGGGATGGCTGTTTTGAGGGAGGGTAGGGGAAAGATGGGGAGAAAATCTGTAACTCAAAATCTCATGGAAATGAATGATGTAAACTAAAATAAAATAAAATATTATATTAGAAAACTAAAAAAACCAAAAACAAAAACAAAAAACCAAAAAAAACAAGTTTCCATGCTTGTACTGCAGAGCCAGAAAGAGAACACGAAACAGGTATTGTTCCTACAACCAAATCAGATGAAAGCAAAATTGAAATACATTGCTGAAGAGGCATGAAGACAGGTGAGAGCAAGGCAATAGTGAAGGAAGAATAAGGTGAGAGCAGATGCACACAGGAATGGACTGAAGCCAGTCATAGGAGGAGAGAGTAGTTTGAGCCAAACTAGCTCTCATTAGTTGATAAAAGCAAATGATGTCCAGTACAAACTCCTTTTTCTCTCAGAGGCAGTATAGGATAGCAGATAGAGTACTGCACTTGAAGTCAGGAGGACAGGGGATCAAATCTCATTTCAATCACTCACTAGCTTTGTGACTTTGGGCAAATCATTTAACTTTTCAGAGCATCATTTTCCACATCTGAAAAATGGGAGAATTGGGTTTAATGACTTCCAAGGTCTCTTTTAGATCTAAATTTATGATCCTATGATCCTTGCTTCTCCAGAAGAGAAGACTAGTGAAATTTATATATAGGGTTTAAAGGCCAATCCCTTTTTTCTATTTCCTCCATATACCTTCTTTCCTTTTCCTTATCTCCAATCACCTGGCCACCCTATTTTTTCAGGGCCTCATCACCCCTTGCCTGGATTATAGTAGTAGCTTCTAAATTAATCTTCCTGCCTCAAGTTTCTCCCCTCTCCCATCCATCTTTCACTGAGCTGTCAAATTGATATTCCTAAAGAACATGCTCATCCCTTTCTCTCCCTTGTTAATAAAATCCAGTGACTCTCTCTTGCCCGTAAGATAAAATACAAACTCCTGTCTTTGGTTTTTAAAGTCCTTCATGTTGTGGCTCATACCATCATGCCATCTACATTCTTAACAGACTATCCTGCTTGTTATTTCCTGTACGTGACATTTCCTCTCTCATTTATATGTGCCTTTTAGACTGAACTCCATGTTTGGAAAGCACTCCCTTAGAATTTCTAACTTCTCTCAAAACTCAAATCAAAATGCACTTCTTACTGGGAGTCTATCTTGTTTGTACTCAGTTAACTTACCCCAGAAGGAGAAGTGAGTTGGAGGAGGAACTTTTTAGAGATTTTGTATTTAATTTTCTCCATACGTGTAAATTCCTCCCTCCACCCCAAGAAAATGTAAATTCCTTGAGGGCACAATCCATTTTAATTTTGCCCCAGGGTCTCCCATGCACTTGTTGGATATTAGACAATAAATGCTTGTTTTTGTTGTTGAGTTAGGGAACTGCCCTCTGCATTCTAAGCAAAACCTCATCCGACAATAGGCTAAAATTAATCTAAACAGACTAGATGATCATGAAGACCCTATTTTATCCTTATTTGTAAGGCAGCTCCTAGATTTAATCATTCTCTCATTCATAGGATGGGGGAGTCTTAGGAGGTCGATAATACTCTCATTCCGATACTACCCCAAACTACGGAAATAGAACAATATGTAATTGTTCGTTACAGTATTGACAAATTACTCATTTAAAAGGACACGCATCAGACATAATGGATTGATGAACCAGGAAGTTTTGAAAGTTTAACTGTCAGTAAAAGGAGTTAAAGAGGGGAGGTGGAAGGCATCTGAGATTATACAAAAATATGGTGGTCATTTTCCAAGGATTTGCAAGAAAAAGACATTATAACATGGATGAATTGTGACAACATGGTTGCTGTGGTTCATCAGCAAAGGGATGGAGAGATTGCAAATCTTGTTTAGAGCTCATCTTCTGCAGAGTGACAAGAATGATGATAGTGAATGTGATTTTCCCCAGGAGAAGATTTCAAGAATGAAGACTGATGATACATTTATTCACTTTTTTTTTTTGCTAAAATAATTGGCTTCTTCCTTTAACCCACACTGATTTGGCCATGAAATTTCCACAACTCATACACTAGCAGTCTGCCTGTTTGCTCTCTTAGAAATGGCATAATTATTAATTAATAATAAATTGATACTTCATCTTCTATTTGGAATGTACAACAGGTCTTACAAAAGGGTAGTAGGTCACGCGACTTTATTGAAAAGGTACCTTTCTATTGTTAACAGTTTCAGACTTCATTTAAAGCTGGCCTGTCAAGTGAAAAGAGGGCACCACTCCCAGTTATATACCAATATTTGTGTAGCAGGTACACTTGAGCTCATTTTCTCAGAGCCAGGAAGACTCTACTTTCTTTCAGGGTTCTGTAGTACCCTGAAGGGTTGAGGTATCACCTCTACTGTTGGAGCCTTCCTCACTGGCTGTGTTCTTACTATTTAGTGACAGTGACTGGTGCCCCAGTCCATTTAACCACTTAACATTTATCAGTTTTCTCTCCAATGCCTCTGGTGACATGCTCTTAGCTCAATTCCTATATAATATCCATCCCACCAAGTTTGCATCAAGATGTGGCATGTCTGATGAATGAGTTCCTGCCTCAGCTACCACTGGGCTGGATACTGAAGGTCACACCTGAATGTCACTCCTTGTCCCTTGGAAGCATCCGTGCCGATCTGGCTGAAAACACAGACTCTGGAATGCCAGGATGCTGGGACACCTCTTTACCTTTCTAAACTCACATGACTGGAGAGTCTGCTCCTTTTGCCTAGAATAGAAAAGAATAAATGGAGAGGCCAGGGAAGTAGGCCCATCTTCCTGGGCCACATGACCTCAATAAGGAGACAGTCTCTCCCCAAAAGTATTGTCTCTCACCATAGGTGATGAGCAAAGGAATCCAACCACAAATGCTTCCCCCAAAATGGCCAAAGAGACTAAAGGTTTTTGAAGACACCTCCAGTTCTAACTACAAAGCTTCCTCTTTACCATATGATTAGCAGGCTCAAACCAGTTATAGAACATCTACACATGCTCCACTGTCTTGCCAATTCACTTCCATTCCACATCATCACAAAGCTCCATGTAAGGAGATGCCACCAGAGGCATGCTACCTATGAGCCAGGCCAGTTATATTTGCATTGAAATTGAAATTCAGAAAGTACAGTTCTGCCACCATCTCCCTGGAGCTAGTTGAAGGGGTCAACTCTAGAGATTTGGGTGAGGGGAAGATGGTGAGGGATGGCAGGATAGAACAGTTATAGTAAGTGCATAAGCATTCATAAGACCTGTGCTCTCTACTTCATCTTTTCTTCCCATTTTCAAGGAATACTAAGCCTCTTCCTTCTCCCCTCTCCCCATTCTTTTCTTGGGAATTAATTTTTTGAATACTCAAAGACTTTTTTTTTCAATACTCAAGACTTAAATTTGTTTTTCTTTGTTTACTGCCTCAATGACTACTAGATGTAATTTATAATTTATAATAATTTATAATATTCCCAAGGAACAATATTCCTGTCTCTTCATTTCAATATATAAATAATGAATCATTGCCCAGACATTTCAGTTCATTTAAAATTGTTTAGCTTCGTTAGCTTTATTGGGTTTTTTTGTGGTGGGGGAAGGAGGAGGGAGTGCAGAGAATGCAGTGCTCTGTTTATGTCTTAAAGACTTTCTCAGCTCTGGTTTGCCTCAAAATAAGCGCTAAGAAGTCAACAAGCTTCTAAATTGATCTTCCTAATTCTAGTTTCTACCCTCCAATCTACTCCCCATACTGCTGTCAAATTGATACTCCAAAAACATAGATCAGATAATGTCTCTCCCCTAATCTAAAATCCTCATTGCTACCCTTATCGCCAATAGAATGAAATACAAAATCACCAGCTTATTATTTAGACCCTTCCATAATACCTTTCTAGTCTTAATTTCATTCAATTTATCTTCCAGAATTCTTCATTCATTTCAAATTGACTTAAAGCTATTCCTTAGAATGACATTCCATTGTCTACACCTGTACTTTTTCACAAGCAGACCCCTCTTCCATCTCTTAGAATCTCTACCTTCCTTCATCACAGTTCAAGAGACATCTCCTATAAGGATTAAGGTTGTCCTGATTCTCCCAACCACTTGTGCTTTTTTCCTCTTAAAGTCACTTGTATACGTTTGTATATTTTTAAAGTTTATTTGACCATGTAAAGTGAACTCTCTCCAGTAATATGAAATCTCCTAGAAGGGTGAAACTGCTTTGTTCCTTTCCTTTGTATCCCCAGAATCTATAGTGAGAGAATAAGACTATGCTATACCAGGGGAAAAGTTTTCAAGGAAAAAAGAACACTAAAAGCTAAGTTTAGGGATTTTTTGGACCTTTTTTCTTTACTAACCTGGTTTTCATAAATATAAAAGGCCAAAGGAGAGACTAGGAAAAAATGAGACTATTAATAAAGCTATGGCATGAAATTTAAAAGAAATACAGTATAGTAGGTTCCATTTTTTTCAGAATAGTTTGATGAGTGTTTTGTTTAATTGAGAATTAATATATATGCTAACTTAATACCTCAGTGGTGCTCTATATTAAGAAGAAAATTGCATTTAGAAGATAAAGTGGGTGGAATGGCTGGTTGAGAACAAATGCATACTAAGGAAATCTGTGCTCAAAGGGACAAATCTCAAAAATGCCACATTGGCTTTTAGCCAAGTGTCTTATAGAGAGGAAGACACCAAAGGAATAAAACCATCAGTGATCACATTGTTATCCAAAAAAGAAAATGGAGAGAAAATCAGGAACTACCAATCCTTCTATCACATTTTTCATCTTTATAAAAATCTGTTTGAGGATGATCTGTCTATACTCAGATAATATCTTTGATGAAATTATGAAGAAGGGATAGAGCAGATATTTGCACATCATTCTCTCTACAGCAGGCTTCATCATTGCAGTTACACAATTTATGAAGGGTATAGAAAATATGAAATCTCTCTATTATTATACAAAAACATTTAATTGGACAAAATAGAGCCTTAATAGCTTTAAAAAGCTCTCCTCCAACAGAGAGTCTCTCACGTGTATGTCAAAATCATTCAAAATTTCTTATTGTAACTACAGAAATAATTTTGTTCTACAATTGGGCTCCTAACTGGACCTCCTGTCCTGCTACCTATCTGACTGATCCTTTTCAGCCTCCTTGGCTGAATCTTGAACCAGGTCACATCTTCTAACATGGGTGTCTTCCAAGCCTCTTTCCTGGACCCTCCTTTCTTATTCCTCATAACTGTTTCACTTAGTGATCTCACTAGCTCCTGTGGATTCAATGGTCTCTATACATATGGGTAATTCTCAGATCTCTTTTTCTACCCCCAACTTCTCTCTCGACTCCAACTTCACATCTCCAACCCTCCTTTCTCCACTGGAAATCTTGAACTGGATGTCCTACAAACATCTTAAACTTAACATGCCACAAACTGCACTCATTATCTTTCCCCTAAAGCTCTCTCCTTTTCCTAACTTCCCTGTTACTGTCAAGGGTAGCCCCATTCTCCCTGTCACCTAGACTTAAAACCTCCATGTATGTCATACTAAACTCTTCACTCTCTCTTTTGCCCCCAAACCCATAACCAAATTGCTGACAGACTACCTTCATAACCTCTCTCCAAATACCCCCCTTCTTTCTTCTGATACTACCACCATGCTAGCATAGCCCCATCTCCACTTCGTGCTTGGACTACTGGCACAGCCTGCTGGCTGATCTTCAAGAATCAAATATAAAATCTTCCTGCTTTTAAAGTCCCACATAACCTTGATCCTTCCTACCTTTCCATTCTTCTTGCATCTTATTCCTTTCCATCTGATCTATGACCCAGTAACACTTTCATCCTGACTGTTCTTCAAATAGCACATTCTGTCTCCTGATTCTGTGTCTTTTCATTGCCGTTTTCTGAGGGAAGTGGTAAACGTTTAACAACCAGCTCTCAAAAAAATACCCACAAGACACTTTTAAGTTTAATCTACATTACTAACATTTTCTCCATCACTTTCTTAATCTTATAAAGCAACAAAACAATAAATCAAGTCCCAATTTATAGTATTTGCAGATTTCCTAAGTGCAAATCATCATGTTCAAAATTTAACAATCAGATCTCAAAGCTGATTTGACCTGGTTCCAACACATTCCTACGGGATCCTCCATTCCTGGAATGATCTCTCTCCTCATCTCTATGCCTTGGCTTCCCTGGAATCCTCCAAGTGTCAGATAAATTTTCACGTTCTTCCACAAGCCTTTCCTGGTCACCTTCAATACTATTGCCTTCCCATTAAGATTATATCCAGTTTATTCCTGTATATAACTGGTCTGTACATAGTAGTTTGCATATGTCACCCTTCCCCCATTAGACTGTTAGCTCCTTAAGGTCAGGGACTGTTTTTTGCTCTTCTTTGTACCCCAAGCTCTTAGTAAAGTATTAGGCACATAACAGGTATTTAATAAAAGCTCACTGACATGACTTGTTGCCTTAATGTCAAATAAATGTAAGTAGTACCATGATCTCTCATATGTAAGCTATGCTTATTATTTTCCTTAAATGGTCATGAAAATGTCCCTAAGACAGGGGTGATTAGGTGGTGCAGTGAATAGCGCACCGGCCCTGGAGTCAGGAGAACCTGAGTTTAAACCTGGCCTCAGACACTTAACACAAAAAAACTAGCCATGTGATCTTGGGCAAGTCACTTAACCCCAATTGCCCTGCCTTCCCCCCTCCAAAAACAAAACAAAACAAAACAAATGAAAACATCCCTAAGACTCGTCTCAGGTGGCTAATCGTTGACATAATTTTCGGGTTGGCTGACTAAAAAAGGGCCAAGGCATTCTGACTGGCAAACTAGGAACATAACCAACACCAACACAGTGAAGCTGTGCTTATTGAATCAACGTGACATCCTTGCTGAATATTCTTTCCCTGTTGACTCTAAATGTCTTTCTCTATGCTATGACTTAGTACCCTCCTCTTGTTCACTTTTCCGTGTGAGAGACAAGAGTCTCATTTTAGTCCAATCTCAAGCTAAGGTAAGAGATTTGTCTGAACAGGCCTGGCCTACTACATGGCTATTGAAAACTTGGGGAGAGATGGGGTACTCAAGAGCAATGTCCCTCACAACCAACAATCCTAACTGGCGTGGCAGGCAAACTGGCTGTTGGCTACAACAGTTTGATGCAATGTCTAAGATCTCCTTGGGCACTTAGTCAAAAGGCTTGCCTGGCTGATCTCTTCTCATATTATTCCATATGCTCTACCAGCCATTTTCTTATGTGTTCAGGTTTAAGGAATCTGCATTCTGAGGGTAACCATTTGCCCAGGCTACATAATCAAGCCGTCACTCACTATACAGTAAGTCAGCACAATCATCATTTTCCTCTTGGAATAAACAGAAAGCTCTCACTCATTTTCTTTCCTCTTCTGTTTGTAGTACTTGTAGGCTAAATTGCTTAGCTCTTCTCACTTAATTTGTGCTGAATTTCTAACTTTGGGGGACAGCATCTGGTTGAACCTGTGCTTTCACTGGCATAGAGAATTCAGGTGAGGAACCCCCTTTGCCAATGCACTTTGCCGCACTTTATAGTCTCAGCGAGTTGCCCAGGGTATATGTGTATGTGTAACACACAGTATATGTGTTTTAGAATCAGAACTTGAATTCAGGTCTTCCAGGCTTCAATGCTAGCTTTCAATCTATACTGTCTTATATCTTTAAATTGTACTTTCATGACTGTTCTCCTTATTTGAGAAGAAAGTTAAATCCTGCTTTCTGTGTGTCATTTTTTAACATTAGACCACCTTCCTCCAACTTTGTGCACTTCTCATTTCTTGTTCTTTGTATTTTGATCTAAAACCCCATTTTTCCTATTTTTATTGACCAATAAAAGCAAATTGACACACAGGAATGACAGATACCTTGGGAGAAAGGGACCTTGTCCTCCTGGAAATGCTTTTTGACCAATACTTTGTTAGTACTGTTGAATTTTGAAATTTCTGTATCCCTTCTCCAAAAGATACAAATTCGGCAATTGGAGAAATAATAGAATTAAAAAATCATAGAACACTAGAGTTGGAAGAGATTTTTTTGAGTTCAAATTCCAGGCCTTTTGTTTTACAAACACAAAAAGTACTTATCTTGGCTTAGAAATGTAAGTTTACCACCCATGAAAACAAATTATACATTGTGTAGGTGTTTATGGAAATAGAAAAAGCTTGATTGGAAAGTCATATTTTAAAGAGGTTTTTCTTCTTATTTTTTCCGCTTCATTCTTTGGAACAAGAATAGAAATTGGTATCTGAAAATGGTCGTGAAGTTCTTCTCATGAATAATAACCCTTTCCAAAAACCAAAAACTCATTCAATTCATTAAAAAGCAATCTAATTTGAAAAAAAATTGTGACCTAGAATTTGAGGGGAAAGTTGTCTTATACAATCTAGTTGGTACTCTGTGGCTCATTAAGAAAGCATGTTCTAATGTAAGACCATCAATGATGAACTGGAAAGGATATCAGAAGCCATCTAGTACAACACCCTCTTTTTACAGTTGAGGAAACTGAGGCCCAGGAAAGTTAAATCACTGGTCCAAGATGACATAGGTAGTATCAGAGCAGGGATTTGAATCCAGGCCCTCTGACTCCTGTCAATGGTTTGTCCACTGAACCATGTGGCCTCCATTTATGGACTACGTTTCCACATTTTGCCCAAAGCAGAAAGGCTTGCAGCAAAACTATGAGCCAATAAACAGTCTTATAGACATTATATGCTACTGTATATGTATACCTACTCGCTGCTCCTCCCTTTTCCTCACTCTAGAGCAGTGGTTCTCAACCTTCCTAATGCCATGACCCTTTAATAGTTGTATGTGGGCATGTCTGCATGTGGAGGACCTGCCTGGAGACTGATAGAGGAGGTTCCTAAGACCATCAGAAATAAGTGTTTTCTGATGGTCTTAGGTGACCTTGTGACTTCTGTGAAAGGGTCTTTCGACCCCAAAGGGATCGCAACCCACAGGTTGAGAACCGCTGCTCTAGAGGCTTAGATAGGTCAGTTCTGCTCTCATTGATAATTTGAATTTGCCCAAACACAGTGCCATTCAAGCTGATTTTACAACTATTATTGATTGTGGAATTTTGAGATTTTACAGGGCATTTTGAATGCATGTGTGCATGCACACACACACATTCAGCTGTTACTTAGGACTGGCTATATTTAACAGCAACCATGAATTGGAACCTGATTAACCATGCTCCTATTCTGTCAGACCAGAATATGGTCATATTAACATAGCTCAGTCTTGTCCAGTATTCATTATACTACTATCATTCACTGTCTTTTGTGACTCTCTATAACTAAGATTTTTGAGATACCCTGCATGATCATTGGTAGAGAAAAAAACAAAACAATAAAATATTGTGCCAGATTTCTCACCTAGAAAAACATTCTATGAAAGTTGCTTTTGTTAACCCTAAAGTCACTATTTGATTTAAAAAAAAAAACTATGGGGAAAAATTGGAAAGAAGTATGGCAGAAAGTAGATATAGACCAACATCTTACACCATATACTACAATAAACTCCAAATGGATACATGGCTTTAGACATAAAAAGTGATATAAACTAATTGGAGGAACAAGGAAAAAGTGACCTTTTAGGTCTATAAGCTATCTATACATCTTTAAGTAGGGGAAGAGATCATGTCCAAACATGGGATAGAGTGACTCACAGGAGATGGAATGGACAATTTTGAACACTGCCCTGGTGCTGAATTTCCCTGTAAAATTTTACTAACACTGTCATAGACTGCCCAACAATTGTTTTCTTATCTACTTCATTTTTCAGCATCCATAACCAGTTCTCTCTAGAAGATGTCATCACTCTTGGTCTTCCTGTGGACTCCAGGCCTCCTCCATCTATCCCTGGAGCACCTATTGGCACTGATACCCGTATTTGCCCAAGTTTTACTGGTCTCTGTCTCCTGCTTAAATTTTAACTGTTTGTCACCCTACAGCTGAATGTATGTCAGTATGTCAGGGAAGACCCATACTTTAAATCTGAAGCCATTATAGTGGAGATATACCCAGAAAGTAGTGTATAATTGGCCCTAAGGAAAGTGGTCATGGGAGTGCGGCAGGCTGTGGAGGGAGATGGTGCATACATCCTTTCTATCTGATCCATTTCTTTTGGGAACTTCATCCCTTTCTGTGCATATCCATATCAAAGAGTGAGTAAGAACAGAATTCATTTTTGTGGTACTACGTATGAGTAACTTCTCATTTCAGACACCTGCTATAAAATAATAGCTAATAAAATAACAAATAGGATAAATAAGAAATAATTATAATAAATAATAGCTAACATTTATATAACTCACTATGGGCCAGGCACTGCGCTAAGCAGTGACAAATAATTGTCAAATTATTATCTTATTTGATCTTCACAACAACCCCAGCAGATAGATGTTATTATAATTTCCGTTTTACAGCTCAGGAAACTAAGGCAAACAAGGTTAAGTGGCTTGCCCACAGTCACAATTAGTAAATATCTGAGGCTAGATTTTAACTCGGATCTTCCTGACTCCAGTACCAGTCTTTTATCCCCTTTGCCATCAAAGATGACCCCAGGTAGAGCAGGTGACTAATTCAGTTGGCCACAGAATAATAAGTTCTCTATTAGTTCCTCAAGTCTATGGAATTCTGCTGTCAAGGGACCACACCTTCAGCAGCTGCTGCTCTTATGTTTCATCAAATTTCTATTAAGATTTCTGCAACTTTCCTAGTTTCCTAGTGAAAATTATTCATTTTTTCCTTCTTTGCCAAAAAAAAAAAGAAATCATCTTCTTCTTTGGAAAAGTAATCAAATAAGCCTGTACTTTTCTTACCACCTGTTGCCATGATGTTTCCACCCTATTCCTACACTCATTCTCTTGCCTCATGGCTCTGCCAGTTGCCCAGTGCAGCAAAACCTATAGACAGGAGACTATAGTTGCAGCTGAATGCCTGTTCATTCCTGGCTACATTCTAGCTCTATTCCTTGTTGTGTTATGAACTTTTCTTCTGTTCATAGATCTGAAAGATAACTTTATTTCAGATTTCTCTAATTTATTTCTGATGTCACCTTTTATTTCATATCTAGGTCACATATTCATTTAGAACTTATCTTGGTATAAGGTATGAAGTGTTGGTTTAAAATTTGATTTCTTCCACACTGCAATCTAATTTTCCCAGCAGTTTTATTTTTTAAATTATATATTTGCATCAGCAAAAATATACCTTCTCCCCCCCCATTATGCACACCCACATTCAATGAGAATGAAATAAAACCAAAATCCCTGTTAAAAACATTTATTGTCATGCAAATCAGATTTTCACATTGGCCATATCCTCCCCCTCCCCCCCAAAGTCTTCTGCATTTTGAATTCTTCACCTCTCTATCAGGAGGTAGGTAACATGTTTTCTCATTAGTCCTCTGGAAACATGGCAGGTCATTATATTGATGAGAATTCTGAATTTTTTCACACTTGATCTTTACCATATTGTTGTCACTGTATGAATTATTTTCCTGGTTCTGCTCACTTCATTCCATATCAGTTCATACAAGTCTTCCCAGCTTTCTCTGAAACCATCTTCTTCATCATTTCTTACAGCACAATAGTGTTTCATCACATTTATATAGTGTAACATGTCCAGCCATTCCCTGACATGCACCCTCTCATAATCTAATTCTTTGCCACTTCAAGAAGTTATAAATATTTTTATACATCTTTAGTGATTATTTTGCTTAGAATGACTCCCTCTTTTAATCTGCCCTCATAATTCTCCCTTTTTCTCCTATTTTGCTATTGAGTGAAATCTATTTATGTATCTAACTCTGTGTATATATATATATATATATATATATATACATATACATACATGCATACATATATATATATATATATATATATATAGGCATGTGTGTGTGTGTATTATTCTCCCCTCCTTTGATCACTTCAGGTGAGGGCAGGGTTCAAGTGTCAGCCACTTCCCCCCTCAATCCACTTGTCCGTATTTATATAGATGCCTACCACCCTGATTGTATGAGATAGTTTCCCCTAACTTATCTTTCCCTTTTCTCCTAGTATAATCTTCTTATGTTCTCTTTCCATCAAGATATTAAAGAACCACTGCTAGGCCTTATCTAATTAGACTCCCTCTATGACCCCAGATGATGATAGGATTAGGAGGAAACACATGTATCATCTCCCTATATTAGAACATAAACAGTTTATTCTTGATTAGATCCCAAGGATGGTTCATTCATCTTTACCTTTTTATGTTTATCTTAAATTTTGTTCATGAACTTCAAAGTTTTTATACATCTTTGGTCCTTTCCTCAGGAATGCTTGACAATCCTCTATTTCTCTAAAGGTCCATTTTTTCTCCATGTAAGATTCTACTCAATTTTGCTAGATATGTTATTCTTGGTTCCATATCCTTTGCCTTCTGGAATATTGTATGCCAAGCTCTTGGTGGTGGTACTTGAATTCTTCCTTTCTGACTGCTTGCTGTATTTTTTTCTTTTACCTGGAAGCTCTGCATTTTGGCTATAAGGTCCCTGGGCATTTTCATCTGGGAGTTTTCTTTGGAGAGGAAAGCAATAGATCCTTCATATTCCTACTTTGCCCTCTGGTTCTAAGAGATCTAGGTACTTTTCTTTTAAGATATCTTGAAATTTTCAAGGTTCTTTGTTTGGTCATAGCATTCATGTATTCCAATGATTCTTCCTCCAATCTGTTTTCCAGGTCAATTGTTTTTCTATGAGTTCCCTTACAGTTTTCTATTGTTTTCAGTCTTTTGACTTTATTTGAATATTTCTTGTTGTTTCATGGAGCCATTGGCTTCTATTTGGTCTATTATAATTTTCAGAGAGTTTGCTGCTTGGGGAAGTTTTTACCTTGTGTTCCTTCCCCCTCCAATTCTTTCTTCTATAGTTCTCATTTATTTTCCATTTTCTCCCCTCTAACATTGATTTCATTGATTAAAAAAAAAAAACAAACCTTTTTTTTTTTCAAAAGAAAATCTTGCTTCATCTCTTCCCAGAATTCTAACTGAATTGGCACCCAAGCTGTGTTTTTCTTTGAGGCCTTGTTTATAGATATATTGGAGTCATTACCTTCCGCGTTTGTGTCTTCAGAGTTTCTGTCACTATAATAGCTCTTTTTAGGGTAAGTTTTTATTTTTTTCATTCTTCCAGGCTAATTCCTGACCTCAGACAATGTTAGGGCTCAATTCTGCACAGTTCTGAAGATTTAGATTGGTCCTGCTGCTGGTTTCTTCAGGTATTGAATGTTGTATTAATTCCAGGAACTCAGTAGCTCAGATGGGGGACTTTCATTGTTCTGTAAGTGGTTTGAGGTAGTGATTACTGCCTCCCTGATCTGAGTTCTGTCTCCTCTGGAGCTCCACTGTTGTTTCCTTATTTACCATGCTAACAATTGTTCCCTGTTTCATGAATCTCATCCCTCCAACAAGATTGCAAGCTCCTTGAGGGAAGGAGATTTGCTTTATATTTTTGTTCATGAAGACTTATTGTTATTCCTTTATATCTTTCATGGTGACTTACCCAACAAAGAGAAGGCACTACCATTAAGAGAGATAAGGAAAGCCTTTTTGCAGAAGGTGAGATTTTAGCTGGGACTTCAAAGAAGCCAGGGAGGCCAGGAGCTACAGACAAGGAGGGAGAGAATCCAGGAATGATGAACAGCCAGTGAAAATTCAGTCAGGAGATGGAGTGTCTTGTGTGAGATACAGAAAGAAAACCAAACTGAATTATGCTGGAGAAGGGAGAGTAAGCTGTAAGGAGAGTAGTTTATAAGGTACTTTCAGAGCCAAACATAGGATTTTATATTTGATCCCAGAGGTGACAAGGAGCTACTGTAAATTCACTGAATGGAGGTGGGGGTGTGGGAGGTGCCATGGTCAGAACTACATTTCAGGAAGATTACTTTGGTGACTGAGTGGAGGGTGGAGGGTGTTGGGAGACACTTGAGGCGGGCAGACCCTCCAGAAGGCTACTATAGCAGTCCAGGTCTGACACAGTCACAAGACATCATTTAGTGATCACATTTCTGATACTGTATTCCAATGGAACCTATTGCCCTCATAATGCTATCCCATTACAACCAACTCAACAAACACTTGTTAATTGTCTACTGTATACAGAACATAGTTCTCAGAAGATACACAAAGTTCAGATGATGCTGGGTCTCTACCCTTAGTAACCTCACAGTCTAGTCAACAGGGGTGAGGAACCTGCAGCCTCAAGGCTACATGTGACCCTCTAGGTGCTCAAGTGAGACCCCTTTTTGATTTGGTTAAAGGGCTGCACTTGAGGGCCTAGAGCAGTGGTTCTCAACCTGTGGGTCGCAACCCTTTTGAGGGTCAAACTGCCCTTTCACAAGGGTCGCCTAAGACCGTCGGAAAACACATATTTCCAATGGTCTTAGGAACTGAGACGCCGCCCCTCTATCCATCTCTAGGAGGGTCTGCCCACATGAAGATACGCCCACATACAAGTATTATAGGGTCGCAACATTAGGAAGGTTGAGACTACTGGCCTACAGTGACACATGTGGCCTTGAGGCTGCAGGTTCTCCACCACTGGTGAGGATGTGACGTATGCAAATAACGACACTACAAAATGGAGTGTAATGAATGCAAGAGAAAAAGGCTAAAGTGCTATGTGACATCTGATTAGGGAAAGCTTCATTGGAAGAAGTGACAAGTGAGTTGAGCTTTAAAGAATAGGCTTCAAAGTTAATTTGATGTTTCTGAAGAATCAATTAAAGGCATTAGGTGGGATATACCCAGAAGTACTAATGATTAAAGGAAAATTACAATATTTTATCTTGTTTCTCAAATGAAATGGTCTGACATTTTTCTCTAAGCAGGTAGCTTAAATGAGTGATATCTCATTTTTTGAGAATAAATCAAAGAATCTCTAGTCAAACTGGAACAAATCCACGAGTTGAGGATAAATCTTTATCTCCAATAGCCTTCCTAAATAGATCATTATTTGGGCTGGAGGGTTTCTTAAGTTTCTTGTTTATCATCTAGAGTATCTTTTTCTTGAATTTAAGCATTAGCTATCTATTACAATTGACATATTAAGATAATCGTATTAAGAGACAATCTGATATAGTGGTGGGAGGGCTGGCTTTGGAATCAGAAAAACCTGAATTCAAGTTCTTTCTATGACACATGCTGGGTATGACCCTGGGCAAGTCCCTTTGCCATCAGTGACCTAGGAAACTTATAATCCAGGTTCCAGAAGAGTAGCTGATCTGCTTTGACAAAGGCAGTTTCCTACAATGATGAAGTCACAAGTTCAACATTTAATAAGTTTCCATTGCTTAGTCCCCACAACTTAATGGTTAAGCTGCTGCCAAGCACACTCTTTAAAGTAAGGGTTTGCCTTTTCTTTCTCTTTGACGGTGATTTTGCTCCTGCGTTGTTATTTTTTTGTTTCTACCAGTTGTATGGAATCATCAATCGTGCCTGATAATCTCTAATAAAATGTAAAAAGTCAAATCACAAAGAGTCAAGTGATTCATTACTGAGCTCCAATGGCAGCTGTATCCAGGGGTAAAAAAGCCCTTTCTGAATCTGCACTAGGAGGCCTAATGAATGGCTCATTATGCAAGGAGAGGCTGGTTGAGCTTTTCTTGAATGAGCTTAACACCAGTCTCAGCTGGCAACCTGTTATGTATGCATAGTAGTGTAAACTCCTAAAATTTCTCTCCCAGGATTAGAAATATTCCTACTTCTTCCACATCCTTAATTTCCACCAAGCTTAATTTCTTATTGCTTTCTCCTCTCTCCCCTCCCTTAAACAAATAACTAGTGGGATTGTAAAACTTTGAAATAATTCCTACTCTCCTTTAAAAAAAGAAAAAGGACTTTCTCTTCCTCATGTATGCAGTGATGGAGTGTCAGCATGGACAGAGCACTGGATTTAGAGTCAGACCTGTTTTCTGATCCTGCCTTAAACAGCTAGGCAAGTCCCTTACTGAGTCTCAGTGGCTTTACCTATAAAATGGGGGTTGTAATAATAACAATGCAAGAATTATTTATATTGTGTAATATAAGAATATGATTAATGAGTCTCATAATTTAGTATCTCACGGGATTTCTGTAAAAAGCAAATGAGACTATTAAGTGCTTTGAGCTATTATTTTTAAGAGGCAAGGCATATCCTGGCATCAGTCTTTTAATACTGAGCACTACAATGAACTGTGCAGTTGGTAGTGCCAAGAATAAGAGCAAGCCACCACTCCTTTCCAAGTGCCCCCCACTCCATATATTTATAGGGTAGGGTTTGTGGGTGAAAGAGAGGTCACGATGAGACAGGGCAACACTTGAAGCAGAGATAGCCCAATTCCAAGAGAAACCCTAATTAAATTACTTGTGCATAAGATCATTGGGTAGAGAGAGACAGTTACTCTGGAGCCCTGGATTCTTGAAGGGAAATACAGGACACATAACAAAAAGGCATAATTATGGGATATAATTCTATATTAGTACATGTCCTCAAAGAACCACAGAAGAAAACAAAGCAATGCACATAGTCGGTCCCCTATAGAAAAATTTCCAGGACAAGCAATGAATATGGTGTTTTGCAACAAGGAAAAAAAAAAAGAAGGGAATGGAAAAATAAAATATGCTTCTCTCTCCTTTTTTTCCCCTGGAAAAAAAGACGTTTTTGTGCCAAACATATTGGAGACATTGTTTAAGAACAGTTCCTCTTCACATAAAGGTTACTTCTATGAAGCTGCCAAGGTCAGTGCCCCTAATGGATTATCAGCCAAGTAAGTGCCAGTTGTGTAATCTATACTGTAGTAGGCATGGAAGCAGATTTCACTTTCACACCCGGCTTATGAATTGACATTCTTTTCTCCTTTGTGCCAAGGTTTCCACTCTTTCCCATTTGGTGCCCTCCCTTCTCATTTGTGTACTCTCTTCCTTCACATATGTACTGAATGTTCCATTGTTTGCTAGGGAACCAGAGTTGCTGAATGTGGGTTTCATGGAAGTCTCAAAGAACAAGCAAATGCTCATGCAATTTTCCTAAGTAAGTTACGTGCAAACTGACCTTAAAATATAATGACTCTACATGGCTCGATGAGCATCTCTACCTCTCCCTTAGAAAAAATAATTAATGATTCAGTCTTTGACCTCAACCTGGTGGTTGGATACAGTATCATTTGCTCAGTCTTTAGACTACCTGGTGACTTCATTTCCCCTTATCCAAGAAACAAAAAAAAAAAAAAGAAAAAAAAGATTTTGTTTTTTCTTTTCTTTCAGCTGTGACTAAGCATTTGTAGACTAATATTCAATTGGTAGGTCTCTCATCTGACAAAATGGTGTGCTTCAATTCTCTTACGTGTAATTGAGAAGGTGTAATTGTAAGGAAATAATTTGACTGGTGTAAACTTTGAGAATAATTAGAATCATAGACCTAGAGACAGAAGGGACCCCAGAGGCCATTTAGTCCAACTGTCTCATTTTGCATATTAGGAAACTGAGGCACAAGGCGATTAAATGACTTCTCTGAGATTATGAAAATAATAAATGTCAATCCAATGTCATGGGACAGCTAGGTGGTCCATTGTATAGAGCACTGGGCCTGGAGTCAGGAAAACCTGAGTTCAAATCCATCCTCAGATATTTACTAGCTACATGACCCTGGGCAAGTCACTTAACCCTGTTTGCCTCAATTTGCTCGTCTATAAAATAAAGTGAAGGAGACAGCAAACCTCTCCAGTAACTTTGACAATAAAACTCCAAATGTAGTCAAGAAGTGTCAGACACAATTGAACAACAACCAATGTAAGGAGGTGGGATTAGAAGCCTGGTCCTAAAGCCCAGGACCAATTTGCTTTCTGTCTATTCCAAAAATTATATGATTTTAGGATACAAAGTGCTTTCCTCCATTCTTTTTTTGGAGGTTGCATCTCATTTCAAGAAAATACCATTCAGTAATATGCTTCCATCATTAGCCATGTATCCCTCTGATACAGGGAGGGAGATGCTCCTCCTTCCTATGTGCACCTCTCTTGGAACAGATGAAGGGAGCAAGAGACAGAAACTGGAGCAGACTTCACTTTCATAGCTCAGTAATCTATTAATTTCTCTGACCCTGACACAGCTTCCTTCCCCTCGACTCCCCACCCCCATGCAACCTGATTGGTCCCAGCTTCCCTGATGCAGTTTCCTGGTCTGGGGGCATAAAAGGTCCCGGTCAAGTATAGTTAAGGACCCTCAGAATTGGTAGGTGCCTGAGACCATGCCAGTCAGTTTCCTGATGTATGACTGACCAGATAGATGCCTTTTTAAATGGAGATGAGAGAACAGGACCGGTTGGATGCTATCTGTGTCTTGAGATACTAAGTGCCATTGTATCCTAGCTAAATATCATTACTGTGATAGAACAAAGTAAACCTTCTTTGTTACATGTTTAGCAATTTGCAAGTGCCTCGTTTCATCCCAACATTAATCTAAGAAGGTGCTGGCTTTAGAGTCACAGCTACTCCACTAGAAAAATAATCATATATATTAAGGTCCTATCTCCTTTAAGAGCATTGCTGCTTAAGAAACACACAAAGGACTAACTCATGTAGAGCAAAGTTATGCATTGGGGGAAGCTATTTCTCTAATCACTCTGGGATACATAATAATTCATATACATTTCATTACTTTCATCCTTCAAGAAACTTTGCCTTCAACAGTTTGGGTTCTTTGTCTTTTGATACATCCCTATATAACTTAGTAAATAATTTTTGAGAGTTGGTCAGGTAAAAAAAAAATCATTAATCTGCAGTTAATCCAATGACATGTTTTCCAAACTCACCTAGGCCAGTTGTCAAACAAAAGACATATGCACACAGTTCTTCTCTAGGCTTTTACTCCAAGCCTTTGTAGCTCAGTATGTATGACCTACCAGATCTTACAGACCACTAGTATAGTCTTCAGTTAATCTGTCAGTCAAGAAACATTTACTGGGCACTTATTATATGCCAGATTTTGTACTGATCATTGGAAATACAAAGATTGACAAAAAAAATCTTGACCCAATAGGTTAAATATAAATAAAGATATAAACATACAAGAAATCTTCCATTTTTGCATTTTAGTATGCATTGTGTCCAAATCCTACTAAGGTTTGGAAGTTGGAACTTTTCTTCCTCCAATGTGACATGCCTACCCCTTCCCCACCTCTTGGGGGAGTTGATGATGAGAAGGGGACCTCTGAAGTTTGCATTTTAAATGTCCCACAACTGTCATATACTATGATAGTTTTAGAAAAAGAATAGAGGACTCAATTTTGCTGAAGGAAGTTATTTATTCTTCAAAAACAACTACTCTAATCTAATAGGAAGTTGCAAAATTGTAGTCTGGTTGTTGAGAGACAATATTCAGAGCAGGAATAATAATACACTTCTAAGTATCGCTAATATGTCATTAACTTTTTTTTCCCCCCGTTGGTTTGACTAGTGAAACTAAGAAGAACTCAAAATTAAATCTGAGAGGGGACCGGATAACCCAGAGGATTTGTAATGGGATATGAAGACTTACAGTTTGAGAGTGCCTTTTCAGATCAGCCCAGATCTATATTCATTACAGCTGAGAACTGTTTGGCACCCACAGTAGCAATCTTGGCAGAGAGACTAAAGCCTGAATAGAGATGAATTCTTAACGACTTCCTAACATCTAGGTGGGGGTCTCTTTCCAGGAGGAGATTGAGACACATGAATCCCAATTAAAGAGTTAGGGACTTAGGCTCTTTGAGACCTTCTTCCTGAGAAGTTTGAGATACAAGGGCTAAGTTCCCAGCAGTAACAGGAGATTTTACTATCTGACTTCACTGAAAGCCAATGAGTTGCCCCAACAAAAAGCTAAAGGAGTTATTTTATGATTTTTTTTTAAAGGAGCATCCATTTGGACAATTTTCTCTGGCATTACTATTACGCCAAATATTTCCTGAAGACTTGTTCTCCTGACAATGCGTTATTTTGCCTTTGTTTTTAGAAATTATTTAGATACTAAAATCTTTGCCTCTATAAACTGTGGGAATCTTCAAAATTAGAAAAATCAAAGTTCCTAAGCCCTAAACTCATTGGGGGAAAAAAAAATCACATTATTTTTCCTTTCACCATTTTTCCTTTTAAATTTCTCCTTATCTCTCTAATGAGAGCAAGATGAAATAATATACATGAAAGTGATCTGTATATTATAAAACAGCTTATAAATACAAATTATTTTATTATCTCATTCTCATATTTTTCAATGGTATTCTGATAGATGTGGTCCTAGGAAAAAATGCT
>CM053585.1:454909900-454931164 GCA_028646515.1 Pseudochirops corinnae | reverse complement strand
TTAAATTTCTTACATTTGCATTTACTATGACATAATAATATTCCATTACATTCATATGTCACACTGTGTTCAGCCATTACCCTAGTCATTGGTTATCTTCAAGAAAAAAAGACTGAAAACAGCAACAACCCCAGTTGATGAGTACCCTTTGTTTACAGATGTTTCTTTTTTTCTACTCTAAAAAATATGCTGTTCTGAATATTTTGGTATATAAGGGGCTTTTATAGCAGTGTTTGACTTCCTGGAGATTTATGTCCATTAATGGAATCACTCGACCAAAGGATAAGAACAGTTTAGTAACTTCTTATATTCTAAATTGTTTTCCAGAATATCGAACATTTTCCCCCCAAGTGCAACTGAATGAATGAGAGAGAAAATGGAAAAAAGAAAAATGGTTCATTTAGTTTTGCACAATGTCAGAGGTTGAATATTGATTGTAGGGAAAAATGATGAGGCGAGAAGATTAAAAGGCGGAAAGTACAGCAATAGAAGAACACCTGGGGCTGGGATAAGTTGAGGAAGGGTAGGCACCAAATAGTATTTGGAATTGTGTCCATAAGTATCTGACAAGACTGTCTTCCTGGAAATAATTTCTTCTAAGAACTTTGTAAATTATTTCAACCATTTTTCATTTCAAAGGAAATCATTTTGTAATAAATGGATCCTAGGGATGAGTCGTGTCAATATATAGCCTTAAAAGAGAGGAAAGAAGTTTTTAACCTAGAAATTGGACTTACATGGAAATATTTCATTCCATATTTATACTGATTTGTAGAGAGAAATAAATCATTATTTTGAATCTTGCCAATAAATGTTTGCTCAATTGAGTTCTGACAGGAGCTAGGATGAAGTTTTCCCTCATACTAACAATAGAAAAAACAGACATTCTAAGAAACTGAGCTGAGTAAACAATGCTTTAAAGATGTTTACTAGCTAAAAATATGAGATTTTTTTGAGCACTTCACATTTTCTTACTAAGAAATCTGACACTAATTGGACCTGGCCACTGATACTCAATTACAGATCATCATTTAATAGTCTTCTTATCCTATCTGGGCATTTCTTACAAACTCCCATCTCTCATGACATCTCCTCTCTTTTTAACTTTTGTAATATAACTTAACTAGTTTTCTTGATTTTCATCCACACTGATTAATAAATGAAGCAAAAAAGCTTTTTATCAAGTACTTACTATGTGCCAGGTGCTGTGATAAATACTAAATGCTATGCTAGAAGCAAGAGTGAGATAGCCTTTTGACCATGAGGAATTTACATTCTAATAAAGGGACGCAACATTGACATGAGAGTGGGGGTCAGGGAAGGGAGTGTTTAGGGAGTCCCAGGGATAATGGTTTAATTTATAGGACAATTAACTGGCTTACTATTTCCAGGAATAATGGCAGCACTAGTTTGATTACTGTTCTAGGATACAGGAGTTGGAGTGGCAAGATGGCAAGGAGAGCTGGATGGGAGGAATGTGAAACTGAGTCTGATAGTCTGGTATTGGGACTGAGACTGTCTGGCTGTAATGCTCTGGCTGGATTTGCATTCAGTCATTCCCCAATTAAGGCAGTGTAGCAGAATGGTGGGAGTTCTAAAACTGAGTGGATTAATTGATACTTAATAATGTTAACTGAAATTATTCACCAACTCCCAAATAAGCTTCTGAGAAACTGTTGGGCTTACTCAAAATCCAGTGGCTCCTTAATACTTCTAAAATACAAAATTCTCTGTTCTTGTATTGAAAGCCCACCACAATCTAGATCTGATTTACCTTGCCAGCCTCATTTCAAACTTCCAAAAACTGGATAATTCACTCTCTCTCTTTCATGGCCAACCCTTTCCTATCTTTGTGCCTTTGTTTTCATGCTCACTACATTTGAAAGAAATGCAGCTAGGTTGTACAGATGATAGAGTGCTGGGCTTGAAGTCAGGAAGATTGAGTTCAAATCTGGCCTCAGACACTGTGACCCTGGACAAGTCACTTAAGCCTGTTTTCCTCAGTTTCCTCATTTGTAAAATGAGCTGGAGAAGGAAATAGCAAAACACTCTAGTATCTTTGCTGAGAAAACCCCCAAATGGGATCATGAAGAGTTGGACATGACTAAAACAATGCAACAACAATGTCATTTCAACCTGTCGAAGTTCTTTTCTTCTTTCAAAGCCCAATTTAGGTGCCACCTCCTCCTTCACTCCTTTAAATAAAAGTATTGCCTCCCTCCTTAAATTTCTTGTCATGCTTTATCAGGATTTCTCTTTTATAGTAACAAAAGTTTCTGTTTTTTGTAGTTATCTGAATAATCATCTTCCCTTTTGGATTGTAAATTCCTTGAGAGGATAGTCTGTGTCATAGCTGTCTTTATATTCCTAGTTCTTAGTGTTACATATTGCATATCGTAGATGTCTAAAATAAATTTGTTGGATTTGTCTCCTTTCATTAAAACTGGATTTTGTCAAGATACTATTAAGAGCATAGGCTTTTAGAATGCAATGGTTTTTGTTGTTCACTCATGTCCAACCCTTTGTGACCTCATTCGGGGTTTTTCTTGGCAAGATATTGAAGTAGTTTTCCATTTCCTTCTCCTGCTTATTTGCAGGTGAGAAAACTGAGACAAATAGGGTTGAGTGAGCTGCTCAGGGTCACACAGCTAGTAAGTGTCTGAGGCCAGATTTGAACTCAAGAAGATGAGTCTTCTTGACTGCAGGCCTGGTATTCTCTCTGCTGAGTCACCTAGCTGCCCCGGAATGCAATGATACCTGGAAAACATCAATCTTCTAATCTTCCCAATTGACCTATGTGGAAACTAAAGCCCAAGGAAGTTAACAGACCTGATCAAGACCACTCAGATAGTTAGCCGTACTGGGAGCGAAACCCAGGTCTTTTGATCCACAATATAATGATTTTCTTTCACCAAACCATGCTGGAACTTGGATGACTTAATTCCAGCTTCTGAATATACTGTATGACCAAAGGGCCCCAAGCTCCAGAATCACACAGACTAGATCCAATGTGAGGGAGCTTATGTAAAAAGAACAGTTTCTTTTCAGCTCATGTGCCTCTACCCAGACATTACTCTGGGATATGCTTGTGTCCACATTCCTACACAAATGCATGTTGTATAAAGATCAACCTTTATTTTATCAAACAGAAAATGTAGAAAGCACAAATGAATCAAAAGACACCGTTGATAGATACATAGAACATCTAAAGCATTCCTGGTACATCACAAACTCTTTCAGAAAGGAGCTGAATTTGGGGTTACCATTAGGGCAACAGCCTATCATTCCAGTTAATTCCTCTCATTTTTATAGGGCATTAAATAGTCTCTCCATGACTCAATCTATAGCTTGTACTCACATGGTAGACAAATATATTTTGGGGCTACACTATCCGAGTAACTCAAGGTAACGTCTGAGGACAAAATACAGGTCTACTACTTTACCATCTTATAGATTTTATTTTGTTGTTGTTGTTGTCTAACTATAGAGAACATGGAGATTTTTAAAAATTCCTTTAGGGATGATGCTCAGAAGTTCTCTTGGGCACGTCTACTTCTGCCCTTTCCTTAACAGGTCAGATCTCTGACTTCTTGAAATTAGAGTTTTCTTAAATTAATTAATCTATATTTATTAAGTACCTACTTGTATGCCAGGCACTGTACTAAGCACTGGGGATACAAAAAGAGGCAAAAGACAGTCCCTGCCCTCAAGGAGTTCACAATTTGATGGGTGTGACAAAATGGAAACAAACACATACAAGGCAAGCTGTATACAAGACAAATAGGAGATGGTTAACAGAGGGAAGTCCCTGGAATTAAGAGAGCATTGAGGAAGCATTCTCCATGCTTCAACATCCCTGGAGAAGATGGGATTTTAGTTAGATACTAAAGGAAGTCAGGGAGCCACAGATGGAGAGCATTCAGGAATGGGGGACAGCCAGAGAGAATGCCCAGAGTTGAGAAATGGCGCATCTTGTTTGTAGAACAACGAGAGGCCAGTGTCACTGAATCAAAGAATACATAGCAAAGAGTAAGGCATGTGAAGACAGGAAAGGCAGGAGAGGATTTTAGGTTAATACTGACCAAGAAATTCCCCTTTTATTCTAAAAGTCTAGATTCTGGGATCATGCTAGCTGGGAAATTTAGATTCTCCTTTCTCCACTCAGGAGGTTGGGATTAATTTACATTTTCAGTGGACCCCCCTTCTTGGGCACATCTACTTCTGCCCTTTCCTTAAGCAGTAACTCTCGATGCTCTAACATTGCCCAGATGGAATTGTCGTTTCTTGCAGTGGGATAGCCCTTACAGATTTCTCTAGTCTCTGACCTGAGCTCAGAAGGCGAAGAAGAAAGATCAAAGTTTGCAAGGAATTTGAGTCCTGGAACTTTTTTCTCCAATCATCTGGGCAAGCACATGCAGCTTACCATGTGTTTCCCACCCTGCCTCCCTACCCACCCCCCAGCATTCTTTTAAAAATCATTTTTTATTTTAAACTTAAATAAACAATGAGAAAAGAAAAACATTATAAACTTAAATTGAAACTAAGAAAAGAAATAAAAAGTTTTGCCATATGCATAGCAAAATGTAAGGGAAGATTCAAAATACACAGCAATAAATTTCCATTTCCAGAAAGCCTATATAATAAATACTACGCATTGTGTTCAGAGCTATCCATCCTTGCTTCCTTGTAAATTTTCTTTTGTTCTCTTCTGTATGCTTTTTACTTTGTTCTTTTATATCCCTTCCTCCCATCCCTCCCCCAAGAAGATTGCCATTAAGCTCAGATACACGCACACATATACACTTACATACATACATGTACACCTACATATACTTAGATGTTTATAATCATACTCATTTATAGACATATACACTCTGTAAGACCATACTGAACTTGCTTGTTCTGTTTCTCTGAGGGTGGGTAATATCTTCCTTTATAAGTCCAAGTCTTTCCATATTTTTCGAAGTCCAGCAACTCATTACGTCCTATACCATAGCAATATTACAACCTTATACTGTCTAGTTATTTTAAATAGTCTAAAACAATATTGATTAATATGGCTGACATATAGTATAGTTTCTCAATTTTTCTCTTCTGATTATATCTATGTTATCTTTAAGTTTGTCTGAGACCATGATTGCTACCTCATAAATTCTACTCCTGATTTTATTTTATGTTTGTGTGTATATCTTATTTCCTATCCCTCCTGACTCCTCTACTTTACTTTTATCTGCTACCCTGCCCATCTATTACTTAACCTACCCTCCCTCCAAAGATCTCTCTTATCTTCTCCCCCCACTCTTTCCCCTCCTTTCTTCTTCCTATCTGAATTTAGAAGACTTTTATAGCCTGACAAATATATGTGTTATTCCCTCTTTATCTCATTCCCATTGATCTAGACACCCTTTTATACACTCTTATCCTATTCCCTCACCTTCTTTCCCTCCCTTTTCTTTTCCCCCTCCCCGTCCCCTTAGCCTTTGATTTCTTTCTAAATTTAAACGACTATATATATATAGAAAGAAATCAAACATATATATATATATATATATATACACATATAGTTCCCTCTTTAACCCATTCATGATAAGAATAGGGTTCCAGAACTACCCGCTCCCCCATCTAACTACTCTGTCTCAGTTCTTTCTCTCACACCTTATTTATATAAAATAATTACTCTTTTTTTTTTTACCTTTTCCTAGACAATGTTACTTTTTAGAATTACATCATACTCAGCTATACCCCAAACTTTCTTACTCAATTACCAATAAAGATCTTAGAAATATGGTTTATAGTTCCTAGTATAAAAAGTAAATAGTCTGTCCTTATTGAGTCCCTTGTAATTATTATTTGATGTTTACCTTACATTTCTCTTGAATCTTGTATGTCAAATTTTCCATTGAGTTCAGGTCTTTTTGCAATAAAATCCTGAAAGTCTGATAATTCATTGGATAACTTTTTTTTTCTTTACTCAGGATAATGCTTAACTTTGCCGGGCATGATATTTTCAGCCACAACCCCAGTATTTTTGTTCTTCCATATATAGTGTTCCAAGACCTGCAATCTTTTAGTGTAGCTGCTGCTAGGTCTTGTGTGATTATATAATTATGGGTCTGACGTATTTTAATTGGGTTTTTTTCATTTATTTCTCATATTATAGGAGTTTCAGAATTTAACTATGATAGTGATTTATTCTCAACAAGTCAACAAGCATAGGGCTAAGCCTTAGTAGCACAAATATAAGCAATAATAAAAATCATCCTTACCCTTAAAGATCTTATATTCTAATGGAGGGAGACGATACTTAAAAGGGATCTGAAAGTAGGGGCAGAGAAGAATATGCATGGATAGAAGCATTTTACCTGAATTTAGATTTTTATAGCCTGCCAAATATTTATGTTATTCCTTCTTTATCTCATTCGCGTTGATCTAGACACCCTTTATACACTGTCTTATCCTATTTCCTCACCTTCTTTCCCTCCCTTTTCTTTTCCCCCTCCCCATCCCCTTAGCCTTTGATTTCTTTCTAAATTTAGATGACTTTTATACCATTATATATGTGTTTGTGTGTGTGTGTGTATATGTGTGTATATATATATATATATATATATATATATATATACACACATATACACACACACACACAGAGAAAGAGAGAGAGAGAGAGAGAGAGTTCCCTCTTTAACCCATTCATGATGAGAATAGGGTTCCAGAACTACCCACTCCCCCATCTAATTACTCTGTCTCAGTTCTTCCTCTCACACCTTATTTATATAAGATAATTATATAGATAATGAAGGATGACTTCATCAAAATAGAGGTTCTAAGAAGAAGTTACCAAGGGAGCCTCCAGGGTGGAAGAAGAAAGCCCCTAGAGCATGTGTATCAGAGACAGAAATCTGCTGGATCCTTGTAGTCTACTACACCCACTCATTCTTCACAAAAAGATTCAAAGGAAAAGGGGAAAAGTCCAAGAGTGGGTTGCTAGCTCTCTGTTGTAGGCTGACCCAAAGGAGTCTGGATAGGAGGTATAAGAAGACCTGTGTTTGAACCCCACTGTGGATGTACCTACTACCTTGGTGATGATGGGAAAGCCATTAAAGAATGATGAAAGCTCCTTGAGAGCAGAGACCATTTTACTTTTCTATTTGTCTCATTAATAATTGGCATAGGGCTAGGCACATAATAAATACTTAACAAATGGGTGGTTTTTCATTTTAAAAAGTCACTCAATTGCTCCAAGTCCCAGTTTTATGTAAAATGAGAATAATAGTATATAATATAATAATATGACATATATAATATAATAATATATAATAATATCTTTATTTCCTACCTCATAGAGTTGTATAAGGAAAGTACTTTGTAAATCAAATTTAAACTATTATTAATGTTTGGTAAGGGATCATGGTTTGTCTTGCAATCACGAATGGGGTTCAAATCTTGACTATGATATATTAATTACGTACCCATAGACAAGTCACCAGCCCTCCGAACTTCAGGGTATTCTTTAAGATTGTAATACTAAACTACAGATGGTTCTGAATAGGTGAAAAGAGTATAATTATTGGCACTTTACATGATGAAGTTCTACAAATATATCCAAGAGGCTCCTGGCAGATGGAAGCATTTGTATGCTGCTTTGGAGATAGAAATCATTCCCATATGGAGCATTTCCAGTTATCGGCATGAAAAAAAAGTAACTTGATGGAGGTCTTTCCCTTTCCCTTGTGGGACTGCATACCCCTCTGAGGTAAAGCTGAAGAAATTACAGCACCATAATGAAACTCATAACTCATGTCAATGCTGAGCATTTTCATTCATTTATAAATGTTTCAAAGGTATATGATTCATAATTCCACAAGCTGCCTGCTTTCAGAACTCTCAGTCTCCCATTAATAGCAGCTATTCTTGTTTCTCTGCCAAGAGACAAGCTAGTTGTCATATATCATAAAGTTCAGTATTCTCTTTTGAGTGGTTATGACGAAAACTCCATCCAGGGAGATCAGCTAATAGAAAGAATCAATATTAATACAAAAGAAGGTTTGCTTTTCTAGAATAATCTTGAACCTTGAGACAGTGAACAAGAGATAGAACTGTAATTAGCATAAGGTGAATGGGGCTTTGATCCAGGGTACTGAAAACTGACATGAAGTGGCACAAATTCCCCCTATGGCAGCCATCTTGTCCCTATACCTTACCTTTCAATCTCCAGTAGTTCATGTTTCCACATAGTCCAACCATCCTGCAAGGGCCCCATCTTTATGGACATAAATAATAATATTGTCCCTCTTGTTGTATCTAACTTTTCCCCTAATCCTTTATTTTTCCCCTCCCTCAGTCTAATAATCCTCATTCCCAGAATGGCTGCAGTTTTTTGTGGCTCTGCCCCTCCTGCCCCTCAGACAACTATTTTTACTTCTGGTCAACATATTTATGTCTTTGACACAAAAGCACTCTCTAGGTCATTTAAAAAGTCAATTCACAGGGAAAATTGGACACTAACATGATAATATGATGCACATTTTCTTCCTAAGTAACAAACATCATAAAATATAGAAAAGGTAAATTTTAATAGTTAATTAAAATGAAAATGGAGATGAGCCAGGCTGTCATTAGAGGCTTAAAATGAGTAGGGCACCAAACTTTACTTTTATTTGGTTTTTGTGTGCCATTATTAATGAATCAGCTATCTTTAATAATACATTTCCTTTTTTTCCACTTTACAACACTAAGGGATTCACTTTTCTAGTTAATTAAAAGCTTCAGATATTATCATATGCATCAACAAAAACTGAACATCTTATAAATGCATTAGTTGTCATATAAATTGAACTATAGATTGTCAGGCCATTTCATGAATAATTCAATTCCATTTAATAATATCTTATTAAGTGCCTACTAAGTATGAGATGTCTGGGATGTTTAAAGAAGACTAGCACCTCTGGTGAGAGGCGTTGCCAGATCCTTTTCAGGGCTGCTCTTTGGTATCCACCAAAAGCACTCAACTGGCTCTCAACTCTCACCTGTGTCTCCAAGAAGCTATCTCATGTGCAGTGGTCACCCTGGGATAAACTTTCTTGGAAGATGGGCTAAACCAGGTTGAGGGTAACTGACAGACCTGAAACTTGTTAGTGAGTTAGGGGATTATCTACTCCAAGCATGTGAAGACTTCCCCCATTGGAAGGGTGAATGAGAACAATTTTTTCCACTGGCCATCACCATCAAAGTGACTCACTCAAGCAGACATTGTGGAGTGCTTAGAGCTTGGTCAGACACAGAAGATGTCGTCCATTGCATCCCAGGCCATTGCCAGTCATCTTGATTTTTGTCTTGCCACTGGACTTCTATGACTCTGCAAGAGAGAGTGAGGCTGATGACTTTGTGCAACTCTGCCTCATTTTATCCAACTCAAGAGCAAATCAAGGCATCACCCTCATGATGACATTGTTCCTTTTTGAAAATGAAGGATGAACAATGACAACAACAACTAAGTATAAAACAGTGTGTGTAGTCTGGTAGGAGATACCAAGATTGAGTAGGACCCAGTTTTTATGTAGAAACACTCAGTATGTGAATAATGACTACTGTCCTTTATAGTAGTGTTCTGGCTAGATCTCCTAAGTCAAAACCCCATCACAGAGTTAGCCCTGGAAGAGAACTCTGTTGTTTGTTGTTGTTGTTGAAAGCTCCATTTGGGATTTTCTTGGCAAAGATACTAGAATGGTTTGCCGTTTCCTTCTCCAACTCATTTTACAGTTGAGAAACTGAGGCAAACAGGAGGAAGTGACTTGCCTAGGTTCGCATAGCTAGTGTCTGAGAACAGATTTGAACTCAAGAAGATGAGTATTCCTGAATTAAGGGCCAGCATTCTATCCATTACATCATTTAGCTGCCCTAGGAAGGTACCTGAGAGGCCCTCTGTTCTAACATTTTACCCAAAGGGTAAATGACTCAGCAAAGTTCACATAGATGTTAAAAGACAGGATTTAAGTAGAGGTCCTTTGTCTTATAATCCAGAACACTTTCTACTGTCCCACACTGCTTTCTTGATCTTTATGGAAATGATGTTATATTATCCACAATAGTGTACCACCAGAAAGGCAATGTGGGCTCAGACTTCAGTGTGGTATACCAGGCAAATTTATTGGTTCTCACACAGAACAAGATTTTTTACAATACATTCATTGACCATGAAGAGCATTTGATTTCTGGCATTTACTTATTAAGTTATACTCTCCTGAGAAGTTCATGAGACTACTACAAGTTGGTTTATCCAGTGGAGTTGAAATTGATGACACCCTTTCTGCCATTCCTCATCACCAACAGAATCAGGTAGATTTTTATTTTTTGATCCAAATCTGTGCTTTCATTGGTGTGAGGAACTATCAGTGAAGAAACTTCCTCTACCAATTAATTAAGCAACTATTCTTCAATTTATAGTCTTTGAGACTGACTAGTATACTGATGTTAAGCTTCTTTGCCAAGGTTGTTGGGTCAGTGGATTTCAAAGGTGGGACTTAAAAAAAAATAGGAATTACTTAATTTAAGCTGGCTCTGTGCATGACACCCTTCTCTATTTGTAAAGTATATTGACATAAAACCACCAACAACTCAGCACTTCTATATGTGCAGATCAGATCTTATTATAGTAGCTCCTAATTCCTTTATTATTTTATGAGCTTCTTATATAGTTATTCATGCTAAGTGCTTTGTTAGCTAGGTTTGGGAAATCTTGGCTGTTTCACGGTAGTTGTCGTTGACATCATATTTAAGCCGTAAAAGAACCTTACCTGTATCTTATACAATTATAGTCAAGAATGCCTAAAAAGGACTTGAAACTGGGATCAAACCAACAATCATGAATTACTGAAAAATTCCTGGAGCTAATTTCCATTCTGATATCATCAGTTTTCTTGAGAGATAATCATCTAGGGGCCATTGTGCTTTTGAAGAACATAAAAAGAAGGAAATATGGAAAAGATTGTGGAAAAATGTGGAGAGCTAGTATGGCAGATGGTGGTGCCTGTTAGGGAACCTTAATTTTAGTCCAGATATGAAATAGCCAAATAGGCAACAAAAATAATGGCAGACAAATAGATTAAATAAGTAGTTCTATTTGAGCAAAAATACCAATATAAGCAAATTAAAAAAAAAAAAACCAAGATCTAGACACAGTTTGGTTCTTCTCTCAAATCAATTGTATTTAATCTCTGTATAACTTATTCTGTACTTGGATTTATTTTCCAGGCTAACTCATTCTGAATTTTCTCGTTGGGAGGGACCTAGGACATAGGCTATTCTTAGTAAATCCAACAAATCTTTGGACTATAGAACAGGTTGTCCTGGCATCAAAGCTTGTAATTCCAGCCTGCTCCACTCCTGCCAGCCCACTTCCACTTTATCAAAGGGAAGACTTTAGCCTCCTGCTGTTAGCTCTAATTGTCTCCCCAGGGGCTCCAAATGTGGCAAGAGGCTTCCTGAGCCACAGTTAGCATCCCAAACTGTTCCTTCTACCATAATTTTCCTTCTTCAAATCAGAACAGAAAAGATGGTGGGAAGCATATTGTTCTCCATGATCTACACAACCCTGCAATCAATTCTATAATTCTTTAGGCCTCAACATGGTGGGGGGGGGGGCGGGAAATCTTGACTATATCATAGAATTTCAGAGTAGGAAAGCACTTCTGAGTCTGTGTAGTCTAACCCATACCTACATAGGAATTTCCACCATAACATCCTTGATAAACAATCATTCAGCATGCCTAAATGACCTCCATTGAGAGGGATCCCAGTACATCCCAAAGCAACTCATTTTTTCCCTTTTGGACAGCTCCTTTTTTGAGTTCCTTATCCCAAACACAAACTTGCTTACCTGTTTCCATCCACTTCCCCTAACTTTGCCTAATATGATCTATCAGATTAAGTCTAACAGTCATCCCCATGCAAAACCTTCAAATACTTGAGGGCAGATATCCCCCTTGTAGCTTCTTGTCTCCAGAATAAACATCCCTGGGTCTGTTAACCAATCCTACTATGGAATGGTTTCCAGTTTGCTTACCATATTACAGTAGTCCCGTGACTGAAATTCCTCTTATAATAATAACATCATTTCTGTGGTGCTTTACATGCATTGTCTTGTTTTATCCTCACAACTTGGTAAGGGAGGTGCTTTTATATTCCCATTTTACAAATGAGAAAATTGAGACTGAGAGAGATTATATGACTTGCCTAAGGTCACACAGCTAGTAATTTTCTAACTCAGGTCTCCCTAACTCGAAGTCCAACATGGTATTATGTCACCTAACTACCTCTAAATTTAGATTTAATAATTTTTCAATCAATGTTTAATTTTAATTGAATCTCTAATTTACCAAGTCCTGTTTTAAAAAAACATTTTATAGACTATGTACAGTAGTTAAAAACACCAAAACATTTTTAACAGTTTTAATACCCTCTACAAAAGAAGGGAATTATTACCTGCTCCACATTAGAGAGGGGCCTATAGCAATGAGGAGTTAAATGGCTTATGAGTGAAAGAGAGGACTTGAACCCAGGCCTGCCTGAGTTCAAGGTCTATTTTGCACGCACTGTGTTTTCCATGCTTTCTCTCGATCAGACACAATGTTATAACTGGCATTTTGGGTAATGAGCTGAACATTCTGGGGTTTTACAATGTCAAATCAACAAGCATTGGTTAAGGACCTACTATGTGCCAGGCATTGTCCTAAGGGCTGGGGATACAAAGAAAAGCAAAAAAAACTCCCAAAAAACCCAACTCTCTAGGCGCTAATAGTCTAATGGGAGAGTCAACGTGTAAACAATTATATAAAAATAAGATATATGCAAAGTAAATTAGAGATAATCTAAGAGGGAAGGCACAGAAATTAGTGTTTTAACAAGGTTTCATTATGATATATTCAGTGACATAATTGTGAAGCGATCTACCATTGGCTGCTATTATAGGGGAAATGTCTATAATTATTCTTGATACAAAAATAATATTTGTATTAGTGAAGTGATATATTTGGAAAATATTTGGCTAACTCACCAAATTAAATAAAACCTGGAATTAATACATTTAATCTTGAAATTTCCACCTACTATTGTAAAATGATTCTTTCCTATGGAGAATACTTATCAGCATATTTTATCAGAAATAAGTAGCACCTACTACTTAACTGTTTCACAGGAAGTGATAGGTAATGAAATTGGAAAAGTAGGCTACAGCCATATTGTGGAGGAATTGAGTACCAGAATTGGGAGTTTTTCTTTTAATCCATCACTCAACAAACATTTATGAAATATTGACTGTGTCCTAGCTGCTGGTGATACAAAGACAAAAGTGAAACAGTCCCTGCCCTCAGGAGGCATACATTCTAATACATTCTACTGGAAGGCATTGATGCCATACTAAAGGATTCTAAGCAAGAGAATGATGTGATCTGTGCCTTAGAAGCTTTCACAAAAGTACCTGAACTACACTTTAATCCATCTCAATTGGAGTTCCTCTTTGCTTTCTCTCATAGATAATGTATAGTGTATGAGACTGCTGTAGAAATTGAGTGGGCTGTTCAAGCAGCTCCTCAGAGGTCAAGTGGTTTCTTATGAGAAGCATGTAATGGTGAAACTTCTGCTAACATTGAAGAACAGTCCTGGTTTTGCAAAATAGTCAACTACTGTAACTCTGCAGGGTGTGAGGATTCTCTTACCCTTCTTTCCTGACCACAGTGAATAGCATACTTGCCCTAAGCTAATTAACATTTCCTGGGGGATTATGACTCAAACCTCTCCTTATTAAAGCTTCACAGTAGGCCAAATGTCCCTAGTTCTCACTGTGGTTGCCTGTGGATACCTCACAGAAGGGTCACAGGGAAAGAGAAAAGCTAGGGACTCTAAATTCTGACACAGACAGGCACTAATTAGGTCCCAGATCGTTCACAGAAATAGAGCTTTCATCAGTGGCAACACAATGCAATTAGTTAAGGTCTCTTGCAATTTGCAATGAAAGCAGTTCACTGATGCTGAGGTTTTCTTAGGAAGTACTTGATACCAAATTATGTTATGATGAGATTGTTTGACAGACGTAGGATTCCTCTACTCTATTACGTTTAGGATAGTTGTGTTGCAATGTATAATATCCATAAGTCAGTGAACTGTGATGAAATGATTCCTTCAGAGAAACCTAGAAGGGAAGCTATACATAGGAACTTAAGGATCATCTACATTCCCCTCCTCCCTTTTCAGTTTAGAAAACTGGTAGAGCTCCTTGAACTTCCTCTACTATTTGAAACCTCTGACAAACTCTTCCTTAATTCCTTGGATTTTGAGACATTATATTCTCCTGATTTCCCATCTATCTCTCTAGTCTTAAGGTCATGGGCTTGCTATAAAAGATTTTTGAAAACATCTAGGAAAACCTTCTTATGGTAATATTGGCCTATTTAGCTCTTAGCCAAGGCATTTATTGATATGCCTCCTATTAAGCCAATATAGTTAGAAGAATTGATAACAGAACATTCCCATCTTAGTCTGGGGATCACTCTCTTATAAATACACACAATACCCATGGGAAAAGTGGGTTCAAACGTAGAGTACAACAATAGCTAAACACACCTATAAGGAACATGTGTGGCAAAGGGGGTAATTCATAACTCTTTTCTCCCTTTATAGTGTCATCACAAATTTCTCTTATGTTCTTTACTGGGGAAACCTTTGAGCTGGCTCCCAGACTCCACTTTTCTTGAAGTCTTAGTTGGTATATTTTTCTGCCATGAGGGATCACACTCTGTAAGGTGGCTTTTCCTTAGCATCTATTTGTCCTCAGTAATGTCTCTTACTCCCAAGGCAAATGCTTCCCCTGCTGTCTGCCACCGTTACATGGGGGAATTTCACATCTTCTGTCTCAGATCTCACAGAATCTTCAGCCCTTTAAAAACTCTAGCTTGCCCAGACAATGTCTCAGGAGAATCACTTACCTAATATCAGGAAAGAACAAACATAAAAGAGGTAGGTGTGGCTATGTGCCCTTAGCTGTCATGCCCAGGTAGGGGGTATGGGGGGGGCTGAGACCCTAAATATATTCATCCTTGTGATTTTGCTATTTCTTTGAGTGGTACCATTTACTGAGTCTCCCATGTTTGAAACACTGGGTTATCTTTGATGCTTCCCTCTGCCTCACTTCTATTATCCAATTAGTTATCAAGTCCTGCTGCTTCTCTCTTATGTCTGTCACATTTTTTGCCCATTGACACCACCCTAAAGCAGGATTTATTACCACCACCCAACTGAGCTATTGCAATAGAATTCTAACAGTATATCAGCCTGCCTCTTCCAACAACTCCTTCTTATTGATGCTGGCCTAGCAGGGGTTTAGCACGTACCTCAGATGGAGACACTCATGTGAGAGATACCAGGGACCTGCTTCTGTGAGAAAATACTCTGAACTGGCCAACCACATGGTTAGAAACAGCCTTTTTCCATTGGCTCCCTCTATCTTTAAAATATACTTGACTGAGGTGTACCCTTACTGTTTCTACTGGTGGAATCCAGGAGTGAAGGATTCATTCACTCAAAGCAAAAACACCATGCAGTAAGCTGGGGAGAAAGGTGTGAGGGCCACCTTCTCTCCCTTTAGTCTCCATGGCTCCAAGAAATGTGCTTGGAATTTTGGGTTGTTTCATTGTTCTTTTATTTCCAGATCCAGAGAAGTCCCTGGTCTGGGATCTTGACCCATGGGGGATCTTGGAACCTAGGCTGGATGTTGCAACTAGCCTAGCAAATAAGCCCTAAGAAATCAGTGTCCTGGGTGGGGGTACTTTGATCTTGAAACTTAGTGGAATTAATGTTATGTAGGAACTGAGTTAAACTGAGGGAGACTTCCTTCTCCCTTCCCCCATTTGTGTATATGTGTAAATGTTTGTATGTTCATTCTTGCTATGCGTTTCAAGGAGATATTCCGTTGTAAAAGCACCTCTGACTATTAAGTGGTTAAATGGAACTCAGTGCTTGGACCTTTTACAATTGTGGACTTGAACCAATGGCAGAGATAAGAGTCAGAAGATATCACTTTCTAATGATAAGACTTAAATTTTAAATTAAGTGCATTCTAAATTCCAGTAAGAATAACATTATATCTCAAAGAAGGATGGTTGGTGCAACTTTTACCCTTGACCTCCACAGACTGATGGGATTGTGGTTGCTGCAGTAATAATACCACAGGGAGTAGGGACAATATGAAGGTCATTGAAACACTGGAAGAATGTGGGGATGGACATTAGAGTCAAGTTTCTTCTACTTGCTAGTTTTACTTAGGACTCCCCTATGCACAATGCTCGATTTCAGAAGTTCCTAACAAGCTTAGAGCTGAAAGGAAGCTCAGAGATCATTTAATACAAGCCTCTCGTTTTATATATGAGAAAATTGAGGGAGAGAGGAAGTGCTTTGCCTAATTTCATAGAGCCAGTTAGTGGAACAGTTAGGATTAGGAGTCAGGTCTTCTGACTACAAATTTAATGTTCTTTCCACCACATCAAATACTGGCGATGAAATCCCATAGCTCATGTCAATGACAGGTTGCTTTGCCCATCATAGCTCTTCATCTCAAAGGACTGCTCTCTCCACATTTCCTAAAGTTCACCATTTGCCTAATCCATAGGGATTCTGAATTTTACATGCAACAGATGCTGCTTCAGTTTATGATGGTGAAATTAAAGTACGTTTGGTATGAAATTTGGCTTAGTATCATTTCAATAGACTTGAGTTTTTGTTTATTCTGCTATTGTCAATGATAAAAGACAATTTTAGAGTATTTAGGAGAATATTTATTTTCTCTGGGCTCATTTCTTTTATTCCCTAGAGTTGTTCCAAATAGTTAATGAAGCAAGGAATTATGTAAGGATAGATGGAAACAAACACTTGTTAAATGCCTAGTATGGGCCAGGGACTATGTTAAGTGCTTTACAAATACTATCTCATTTGACCCTCACAACAACTAAGGGAGAGAGGTATTATTATTATTACCCTCATTTACAGTTGAGGATACTGAGGTTGGACAGAGGTTAAATGACTTGCCAGGGGTCACACAGCTCAGTCAGTGTCTGAGGCTGGAACTGAACTCAGGTCTTCTTGTCAAGTGCTCTATCTACTGTACCACCTAGCTGCCTGTAGGTGACGGAAAAGTCTGCTTTCAATTTCACATTAATGTACTGTGTAATTACAGGGATTCCCTTCTGGCTTGTAGTCCTTGCTGCAGCTGTACCATCTGCATATAAAACAACTACCCTCCTCCTCCTCCTCTCTGAGCCTAGGGCTTTTAAACTTTTGGGGAGCCTCGGATCATAAAATCCACCCAGGGGTTGATTTGTTTCTAGCAGCGGCCAAGAGAAACATGGTGCACCTGTGCTATGTTGTCAATACTTCCTTTTGGATCATATCTGGATATAATTCAGGCTTCTGAATTTTCCCTATGAAGTGCAATGGAGTCTGAACCTTGATCCCTTTGGGGAATGCCTGCCTTCTCTCTACTTCATTCACGTAGGCCAAAACAACTGTGATCCTTCTGTCAACAGTCACCACGTTTGAACTGCAAGGTGATGCAAGCCAAGCCATCCCTAGGCATCTGGAACATACTTTCTCTCTGGGTCTCTGACAGGTCCTCATCCAGTTGACTTTCAGGGCACAGGGCCAGAACTATCTACCCAGATGGCCAATAGCCTGGGAAACCAGGTAGTATAGGTCTTTTTAATGTCATGTTTTATTTCACTTGAGTGCCATTAGAATACTGGCCAATGAAACCAGAAAAGAAAACATTTCAAGTAAGAAAATGGTAAATCCAAGAATGAATTGCCCTCGTGGGGAATTTTAACAATATTCATGGGAAATCACTAAGTATAATAATGATAAAATGAGGTTTCACCCTGATGAATTTTTATTTTTACATTATTCCACTTAATACCCCCATGCTCTGAGGGTACTTCAATAAAACTAAAACCTCCACACATTTACCAAAGTGCATCTTGACATCAGTCCAGTTCCTATCCCTATCTTGAATGAGTAATTTTGTGCACAAAATCATTTTTTCATATGCCTTAGAGCCGTTTGCTGACTGAATTAGTATAGTTACCCTGTTGCCACACCCGGCCCATCCATTGTCAATTTCAGAATAATAGGAGATCCATATTTACCTCCAAGCTCAGTACAGTGCCATCCCTTAATGATATTACATGGTAGTCTGCCAGAAAAGTAGCTATTGAAAATAAATCTAAAAGAGTATAGATGTCTTGGCAAGAAAAATAATATAAATAGATATTCAAACAATCAATTGTTTTTCAAAATAAAATAAAATATTTTGTATGGATATCATACCTTCATTTTAGGAATTCACAGGTTCCCTCACATTATCAGTCTGATAAGGGCAGGGGAAGTCTAGGAAATATATAGCCCCCTTCCAAGCTAGTATATTTTCCATATTCTAACTGAATTTATTTGTTTCTTCTTCTTTTTTACCTCTACTGAGTATATACTCACATTCCTTGCTAATCATGTCCCTTGCTCAGTTAAAAAAATACACATCTTCTTGACCATCTTCCTATATTGATCACTCCATTTTCATACATACCCTCAGATCTTATGTCCTTAGCATTATTTTCTAATGAATTACATCTTAATGTATCTCCTAGTAGTTTCTTCATCAATTTCTCTGTTTCCATTTTCCTCTATTAGTGTGTACATTTCTCACTGTGAGAACTATGCCTCAAGTTTCTTTTGTTTCTTGTCACACATTTCCATTGAATGACTAACTTTATATAGCAAAACTGGGGCTATCTAGAGACCAATTCTTTGTCTCTAGGTGCAGAATCAATCAAGAAATGAAGAGGATAAACATTTGGCAGTGAAATAGCAACCCATGAGTACCCAGCAACAAATACATAAAGCAGAACTGAGCCAAAGATACAATAGTTATGCCCGATGTGCTATATGATTGATGTTTTTGTTACACAGCTGGAAAGGAACATTGACCAGTGGTATCAACCTGTATAAAACCAAAGAACCATGGGAGAAGCATCAGGAGGGAGAAAAGACAGGGAAGAAGAAACCTAGAGGAAAAAGGAAGACGATGACAGACAAAAAGCAATAATAGTGTCAGCAATAACCTTGATGAAGGAGTAGTGGTGGGGAATCTTAGTGCAGAATCTCAGATTTCAAGTTGGAAGGGCCATAGAGTTATCTGGCCTACATGTATGTTTACAGATGAGAAAACCAAGGCTGAGGATATTAAATAACTTTCCGAGGTGATACAAGTAATAAATGGCAGAACCAGGATTTGAACCCAGATCTTTCCACTATATTATACTACCTACCACTTAAAGATTAGAAGCAGTGTTGGGGGCAACATGCATCAAACACTGATCATAAAGAACATGCCCATTATTGAAGAGACGGCATAGACTGGGATGGCAAATAGTCATCAACGTCTCAATACTGTAGACCTGAAACACATGTTCTGTCTTTGAAGTCCAGGGAAATGCACATCTTTATGGAGCAGTACAACAAACAGCTAACTGACTTTCAATAAAATTCCCTTGAAAGCATAAGGTACCCCCAAGGTAACAAGCTGACCATAGCAGTCCTGTATTTTGTATTGTAAAGTAGGTATTTCATAGTGTGGACCCAGCTAGCACAAAGAAATGAGATTTGTCATGGGAATTATCCTACTATAAAGACTCTATTTTTTCTCCATAGAAAGACAAAAATCAAAAGCATAAAAAAAGGTTGGTGACTGCCTTGAAAAGGGAAATGCATGCACAAGGGAGCTAGATGGAATTCAAATCTTGACATTGACTAATTCTGTGATTCTGGCCATGTCAGTTTCCCCTTCTGTAAAATGGAGATAATACCATATGACAGCATGTTTTTAAGAATCAAATGAAATAACATATATAGAGTTTTGCAGACCTTAAAGCACTACTTAATTTTGGTTATTATTATTATTACACTACCAGAAAAGGGCAACCACATTATGCTGCTGATAGATCAGTTTATAATATAGATTCTTCTACTGAGTATGGGATAAGTGTTCAACATGGGCATCTATCTATATGCTTTATAGACTTTGAGTTGTTAAAAGTTGTAGAGACACAATGCACCCACTAAAATTACAGCCACTTGGCCATTTTATGCATGAGGGGTTTCTAATGAAAAATACATACCTGGTCCAATAATTATTGAAAAAAACACTTCTTAGGTATGCAAATATTGGTGACTGAACCAAAAAGGCAACATTTACTCACCTTCCACATTAAGCACATACAAAATCAGTACTGGTTGTACTCTGGGTAGTGATTTAAAGCAATTTCTATAGGGTACTCTGTTTGTGTATACCACGAGGTGGCATTTGAAGCTTGAGCTACACCAGCTTGCTTCAAACAGAGCAATTGTAAAAAAATGCCTAGCCATCTCAGTCTTGCCCTAGGTCTCTAAGATCAATGTTTAAAGTCTAGGGAAGTGGATTAATTCTCTCCCCACCAAATAACTAATGATTTTCTTGGTTCATGTGCCCCCAACTCACTTGGATTTCCAGTCTCATTCCCTTCTCAAAGTAGGCACATTTGGAAATTTTGCTAACTGCATCTGCTATAGTGAAAATGAAAGTAAGGGATGACTTTGTCAGCCTCCAATGCAACTGATTGCATATATTCCTGGTAAAGTTTGAATTTCCAACTTCCTCCATATTCTACTTTGCCTCTTTTAATTTCCAGTTTCCTCCACCCTCTACTCTACCTCTTTCATCTCAAGGTGAGGCATAGGAGTGGAGAGATATACCTAATTGCCCTTTTCAGCAATTCCTTGCAACCTGAATTCTTCCTTCAACATTCTGCTGAAACTGTTCTATCAAAAGTCATAAATGACTTCTCAGTCTCTAAGTCCAAAAGCTTTTCCCCCTCTGGTATTCATCCTCTTTGAACTCTTATGCATTTGACACTATTGACTGTGGTCTACTATTGGATATTATCTCTTCCCTTGGCAACTGAGGCATTATACTGTCTTGGTTCTCTTCTAACTTCTTGAAAGTCCTCCACCTCATTGAATGACCATATTTTCCCCTGGAATACTATGCTCAATTTTGCTGGGTAGGTGATTCTTGGTTTTAATCCAAGCTCCCTTGATCTCCAGAATATCATATTCCAGGCCCTTCGATCCCTTAATGTAGCAGCTGCCAGATCCTGGGTTATCCTAATTGTGTTTCCACAATATTCAAATTGT
>CM053585.1:454880584-454909400 GCA_028646515.1 Pseudochirops corinnae | reverse complement strand
CTCTTGAGGTAGATGTTCTTCAAGGATCTGACTTCAACCCTTTTCTTAACTTTTTCTACACTTTCTCTCTTGGTAATCATATTCACTTCCATTATTTTAGTGATCATCTCCTATACACGTGACTCCCAGATATGTATTTGTAGCTTTGACCTCTCTTCTGAGCTCTAACCTGGCACAATCAAAAGCATATTGATTTTCATTTAATTTTTTTTCTTGCTTGGTTCATTTCTTCTAGCTATTCATGTAGTCCTTTGTAACCCGGTTATGAGTAATTTCAAAACACTTAATACAAGTTCCTGAAGAGATGAGAATGACTATTTCTTCATGATATATAAGCAAACATTGTAAAGGAACTAGAATAATGAACATGAGTGCTTCAGGATGTGCCTTGTGGTCTGTTGGGTTGGTAAAGGAGAAATGAAGGAGAATATTTTGAAAGATGGCAGCAAGTCAAAGGCTAGCAGCAGTGAAGATTTTTCTGGCAATCACAAAACCATCTGGGTTAGACTAAGCCTTTGCTTCACTAATGGACTTACCAGAAAAGGAGCCGTGTGACATTCCTATGGAAGACTTTGGGCAATGAAAGTTGAAGAGATTGTTTCATTTCAAAGAGCTAATCTATAATAGTATTATAATTATAATCTATAATGGTATAATAGCACTAGACTCTAGCTTCTCTTTCCACTAAACTATGTTACTTCTATTTATGTGCATGTTCAAAAAAAAGAAAAAAGGAGAGGGGATTCACTTCCAATAACTAATTGACTTGCTCAGTCTCATCCCTCTCTTCCTTAATGCATTACCTTACCAAACGGGAGGGGAAATATGTGGACCAGTGATTCAAACAAGAAAAAGTTAGTTGGGATGTCTGAATTTATTTTATTTTATTTTTATTTTTTCCTATGCCATCAATATATTATCTTGGGTAAGAAACTTAACTTTTCCCCATCCAATGGGAAAGTAGTATGGCGCATCATAGATGTATCATTGCAATGCTTCCTTTAGAAAGCAGATTGAAAAATCACTGGAAGCTAATGCATCATTAGAAGCATGAATTTGGTGAGGATGCCTTATCACATTTGCAGATAGCAGGAAACTCAGAGGGAAAGTTAATATGTTGAATGATGACAGAATTCACATCCCAAAAGATTGAACAATGACCCAAATCTTAGAAGACAAATTTTATTAGTGATAAGCATAAAGTCTTGTGCTTAGGTTAAAGGAAAAAATCAATTGAAGAAGTACATGATGGGGGGCAGTAGATGGGGGGAACACCAAACAGCTAAACAGTAATTCATGTAAAAAAAAAAGAGCAGGGGATTTTCGAGAGCCTAAAGTCCAATGTGGCATAGCAGCTAAAAGAACAAATGTAGTCTTAGCCTATTTAAGAGAAATAATGTCTTGGATTCTACCAGGATCAGACTGCATTTGGAGCATTGTGTTATGTACTGAGTGACATGTTTATGTTCACTAACAAGTGGAGCTGATTCAGAGAAAGTCAGTGAAGATATATGAGGGTTATTTTTAGAAACTATGTGTATTTAGCCTGTGGAAGAACAAATTCAAGGGGTCTTCAAATTTCTGAATGCTTGTCATGTGGAAAAGAGATTACTTTTACTTTACTTAAGCCCCCTTGAGTTAGGACTGGGGGCAGAAAACAATGACCAATAAAAGGGATAGGGATAGACAACTGTTCTTCCCCCCACATACAGTACCATATATATTAAGTATATAAATGGCAAGAATGTTAAGATGATCTTTTAGGGTGGTCTGAATTTTCATGCTTTGGGATGCTCAAACCCTTAGAGGCAGCAAGAAACTTGGGGGTCAGAACTCTTGCTTATGCTTCTTTTTCTTCTGCTGAAATATGTGACCATAATGAACTAGCATGACTTATGTAAGGAAAGTCTCTTTCATCATATAAGAATTGAAATACCTTACCTCAACAAGAGTTTTCTGAACATCATTTGTTGTTGTTCAGTTGTGTCTGACTTTGTGACCCCTTTGGGAGGTTTTCTTGGAAAAGTACTGGAATGGTTTGCTATTTCCTTCTCTAGCTCATTTTACAGATGAGGAGACTGAGGCAAAGAGGGTTAAGTGACTTTCCTATGGTCAAATTTGTGTTTATAGTGTTCTTTACCTGTGCTAGTCTTACTCTTTGAGGACACTTAGCCTGTATTACTTCAACAAAGCTTTCTGTTTATCTTTAAGTTAATTCATTTATTTGACAAACATTTACTAATTGTCTAATATGTACAAGTCCCTTTAGTACTCTGGAGCAGAGATGGTAGTAGTGAATGACTGAATGGAAAAAGCATTTATTATGTTTGAGGCACTTTGCTGTATGCTAGGAATACAAATTTAAAAGCGAGAAAATCTTTGCCCTCATAAAACTTAGATATTTATGAGGAAGACACCATATAGTGGGGAATGGTGGCCAAGGGAATTTTGGTCTGTGGAATCACAGGAACAGTAGGTTTATCCATAGGTCAGTTAATTAACTTTCCAAAAGTAAAGTCATTTGTGATTTGATTACTGTGTCCAAAGTGAGAGTTGGAAAGGGGAATGGGTAGGAAGGGAGGTGGACAGAGAAATTACTTGGTCTGGGTGGTAAAGCATGGTGTCGTCTGGGACTGGCTTTATTAATAGCTAAGTAAATTTATACTCACTATTGAAGACCATTCAGCTCCCAGGATGGGAGTGTGCAAAGGTGGCATGTACTAGTCCCCATTACAGAGGTTTAAAGGTCTCATTTCCAAGATATTAAAAGAACTGACTCAAATTTATGAGAAAAACAGACATTCATCAATTGGTGAATGGTCTAAAAGATTTGAAGGAAAGAAACCCTGGCTATGTGAAGAGGTATATGGAAAAAAAGCTCCAAATCACTAATAATTGTAGAAATTCAAATTAAAATAATTCTGAGATTCCACTTCACACCCATCAGAATGGTGAAGCTAACAAAAAGAGGAAAGAATAAATGTTGGAGGGGCTATGCGAAAACACACATATTGATGCATTCTTGGTGGAGCTGATGGGAAAAAATTTGGAATTATATACAAAACATTACTAAACAATGCATTCCTTTTGACTTAGCTAAACTGCTGCTTGGTCTATAACCAAAAGAGATCAAAGAAAGAGGAATAGGTCCTATGTGTACAAAAAATACTTATTGCAGCTCATTTCATGGTGGTAAAATAACAATAACAAAGCATCTAGTGTTTGGGGATCTAAGAGGATGTCTAACACTTGAGAAATGGCTGAATAAGTTGTGGTATAGGAATCTGATGGAATGATTGTATTATACGAAATGAGGAAATAGATTTTACAAAAAACACAAGAAGACATGTGAACTGATGCAGAAGGAAGGAAGCAGAAAAAAATTTTTTTATTATAACATCAGTTCTATAAAAAGTGAATGATTTTAAAGACTTTTATAAATCAATTAAGAATGAAATGAGCAGAACCAGGACAATTTGTACAAAACACTATAAAAACAAATAATTTTGATAACTATACGCTGTGTTCAATATAGTGACCGTTGCATGATTATAGAGAACCAATATGAAATATGCTGCTACAAAGAGGTGATAGACTTAGAGTTCAGAATGAAACAGACACACATATGTATGTATGTATATATGTATATGCATTTAAATACACACATAGCATATACACATATATGTAGGTATATATAAATATATAATATACACATACATACACACATACACACATGCACTTTTATATACACATAAAAAACAGCCATTTGGGGAATTGGTTTTCTTTGACTATGCATATTTGTTAAGAGAAATTTTTTTCTTTCCTTTTTTTTCTACCAAGGAGGGGAGAGTGAAATGGAGAAGAAAATAATTAAAGTTCTGTAAATTTTTTAAAAATTGAAAGGTGGGAAATATTACAGATGTGAAATGTTGCATGAACTTTCAGGTGAGGTCATTGTATAATTAACTTTACCTATGTAACTATGCTATGAGACCTCTCATGAAGTTGGAATAATATGTACTTTTTTTGGCTCTTTTTTTTTAAGGGGGAAGGTAGGGCAATTGGGGTTAAGTGACTTGTCCAAGGTCACACAGCTAGTGTGAGTGTGTGTGTGTGTGTGTGTGTGTGTGTGTGTGTGTATGTATGAAGTGTCTGAGGCCGCATTTGAACTCAGGTCTTCCTGACTCCAGGGCTGGTACTCCTAGCCTCCCCCAATATGTACATTTTTGAAAGGAAAAAAATTAATAAAACTTTTTTAAAAAGCAAGGGAATTAACTGGTGATGGCAGAAATATAAAGATAAAGAAGACTTCATCCTTGTCTTCAATGACTAGTAGATTAGAGAAGATAAGAAATGTTACCAAAAGCCATTAAGACAACAAAGAAAATATGTATCGAAAGGAAGAGTGAATGAACTATAATAATGAGAATTCATAAGAAGAGACCATTTCTAGCAGGGCTGGAGGGAAGAGAGAATCAGATTTAGGAAGGCTTCATGAAAGAGCTATCACTTGAACTATTTCAACAGGTATAGTTGGGAAGCAAGGATGATATTTCAGTAGTGGGAGAAATGTGAGCCACGGTATAGAGACAGGAAATTACAGGATATGTTCAGGCATGGTTAGCAGTTGTAGAATTTAATTATCTTTTTTTTAAGTGTCGTTAACTCAGAGAAGCAGAAAAGGTAGAGGGAAAATTAACATTTCTATGACTCATTGATATTATGCCTATGTACTTCAAAAATATGACTGATCTTTAAAAACTCGGAGAGCACAGGAAAGACTAGAGTTCACAGGTACTAATAAGCAAATGGCACACAATGCATCTAGAAACTATCATCCATAAGAGCATCTGGCTGGCATCTACAGGCTTCTGGACAAATTCCAACTTGAGTAATTACATTCTGTCTGCCGACATTCTCTGTCACTTCTATTGGATGAAATGCACTTCAATTTCTATTTGGAAACTACTGTGCAGTTTTGTTGGCACCATGTGTGATGGCAACTATGTCATACAATAAAATGACCATAGTTCATTGGTGGAAGGAATAAAAGGATGCCTCCATTAAACTGGGGATGTGTCCCGAAAATATGACAGATGATGTTAAAATTGCCAATATTCTACAATAAAACAGAAAAAGTTATCTCTTTCATTCTGGGAAAATGGAAAGGAATTTTTTTAAAATTTAGCTGATATTTCTTGTAGGTTTTGTTGTACTTAGGTACTTACAGATTTCATATTGTGATACCTACATACATATGTAAAGCCACAGTCCATTGCAAAGTTTTATTTCTTAGACAGCATAGTTAATAATAGATTTATTTGCTAATTTCTTTTCTTAATGATAATATCAATTACATAGTCCTTCAAATGTTCACAAATAAAATCTTATTTTATTTGCAGAACAATCTTGAGAAGTGTTTTATATTATGTATGTTATATTATATATATGTATGTATATATGTGCATATATATATGTAATTTTATAGATGGAGAAAGTGAGGCAGAAAGAAGTGAAGTGACTTACTCAGGGTCACACAGCCAGTACGTGTCTGAGGCTAGATTTGAACTCAGGTCTCCCTAACTGTAGGCACCATACTCTATTCACTGTGTCACTTAGCTTTTTAATTGTTATTGATATCTTTTATTTTTATATCACTTTCATCACTGAATATATCTTTATTTCTTCCTTATCCAGAGAATTGTAAAAAAATATACAAAAATAAAGGTTAAAATTCAATCAAGTAAAACTAATCAAAATATCAATTGGGTGAAAAGATAACCCAACATGCCCCTCATCCACCATTTCTGCAAAGAAGGGAAGGAGGAATATTTTGTCATCTCTTCTTCAAGACCAACCTTGGTCATTCTAATCATAAAGCACCCAGTTTCATTTTGTTGTTCTTTTCATTTATACTGTTGAAATAATTCTTTACATTGTTTTTCTTGGTTCTGATTACTTTATTATGCGTTTGTTCAGAAAAGTTTCCTCATATTCCTCTATGTTCTTAATAAGCATTGTTTCTCATAGCAGAGTAACTATTTTAAAATAAGTTTTTATTGATATAGTCTGTTTCTTGCATCATGTATCCCTCCTCTCGCTCCCCAAGAACCACCCCATATGACAGAAGAAATTTTTTAGAGAGGAAAACAAGTCCACATAACTTATTGCTACATTGAAAAAGTCTGAAAACACATCCAACGTGTAGCACCTTTGGACCTCTCAACTCTGTGAAGAGGTAAGTTTGGAATGTTTTCTCATGTTTCTTCATTCAAGTGCCACTTGATCTTTCTAATTTTGTTGTATTTTTTATATTTTGATGTGTCATTGTTCTTTCTATTTACATTGCTGTGGTCACTTTGTATATTTTATTAATTCTGCTTGCTTCACTTTGCATTAGTTCAATATAGACCTTTCCATGCTTCCTTGTATTCATCACGTATTTAATTTTTTACAGCACAGTAGTATTCCATTACATTCATGTGCCACAGTTTATTTAGCCATTCCCCAATTGATGGATACCTACTTCATTTCCAATTCCTAGCTATCACAAAAAATGTTGCTATAAATATTTTGGAGTATATCAGGGTCTTTTTTTTTTTCTTATTGATGATGTTCTTTTGTATATAAGCCCAGTAATGGAGTCTCTGGTTCAAAGGGTATGGACATTTTAGTCACTTTATTCACATAATTCCAAATTGCTTTACAAAATGATTATATCACTTTATAGCTACATCAAGAACATATTAGCATTCCTATCTTCTCATAACTCCTCTAGAATTTATTGTTACCATTTTTTGTCACTTTGGCCAATTTGCAGGATGTGAGGTGAAACCTTGGGGTTATTTTGATCAACATTTCTATTCGTGTTATTGATTTGGGACGTTATTTCATGTGTTTGTCCATATTTTGCATTTCTTGCTTTGAGAACTCTTTGTTCAAATCTTTTGATGCTTTATCTTTTGAGGAATGGCTACTAGTCATAGATACTTGTTAATTGTTTGTGTATCTTGAATGCTAAACTTTTATCAGAGAAATTTGATACAGAGGTTTTTTTTTTTCCATTTGATCACTTCCCTTCTTATTCTAGATGCATTAATGTTGTTTATGGGGAAGCTTTTAAGTTTCAAGTCATTAATCTATTTTATCTTTTGTTATTGCCTCCATCTCTTGTTTACTTAAGAATATACCTCTTACTCATAGTTATGAGAGGTATACAATCTGTTTCTCTTCTTATTTTTTTAAAATAATATGATCTTCAATATTAAGGTCATGTATCCATTTGGAAGGTATTGTGGTATGGGGTGTAAGTTGTAGGTCTAAGCCTAATTTCTGCTCCAGTTTTCACAGCAGTTTTTGTCAAACAGTTTTCCCCTAGATAACTTATATTTTCCACGTTATCAAACATCAGGCTATTGATTTCTGTTGTTTCTGAATGTCCCTTGTCTAGTCTGTTCTTTTAATCTATCTCTCCATTGTTTTTTAAAATCGATTTGTTTATTTATTTTTAGTTTACAAGATTCAGTTCCACAATCCCTTGAGTTTCAAATTTTCTCCCCTCCCTACCCCCTGCCCCCATGGTGGCATGCAATCAAATATAGGACCTGCAAATACTTTCACATTGGACATTAGTCTGGTTGTATAGAAGGTTTGTAACCAATGGCTAATAATAGATGGTTGTGATGACTGCTGCTTTATAATATAGAGTAAGGTCTGGATGTGCTATTCCCCCTTCGTCCTTTGGCGTGGTCAAAGCATTGAATATTCCTCCATCTATTTAGGTTATTTCTTTATTTCTTTAAGGAGCACTTTATAATTGAACCTATACAAGTCTTTCATGTGCTTTGAGAGGTTGATCTCCAGATATTTTATACATATTGTAATTATTTGAATGAGATGTCTCCATTATTTCCTCTTATGTTTATGCCTCAATTACATAAAAATGTTATTGATTTTTAAGGATTTGTTTTGTAGTCTGCAACTTTACTGGAACTATTAACATCTCAATTAATTTCATTGCTGATTCCCTGGGGTTTTCCAAGTAAACTATCATATCAGCAAGTAAGTTTAGTTTTATCTCCTTTTTATTGCTCCTTTAATTCCTGTCTCTTGTTTTGTTGCTATTGCTAGCATTTCTAGAACTATGTCAACTTTTAGTAGGGAGAGTGGGCATCCTAGCTTCCGTCCTGTGTTTGTTTTATAAAGGTTCTAGTGTATATGCAGTGTATGTGATGCTTACTTTTGGCTTTAGATAGATGCTTTTTATGATATTAGAGAAGGTTCCTCTATGCATAATTTTTTAAGGGTTTTTAAGCATAAAAGAATGTTGTATTTTTCAAAGGCTTTTTCTACATCTTTTGAAATGGTCATGTGATTTTAGATGTTTCAGTTTTTAATATGATTAGTTATGTTGGTGGTTTTTCTAATGTTGAACCATCCTTGAATCCCTGATATAAATCCCAGTTGATCATAAAGAATAATTTCTTGGGAAAAATGTTGTAGTCTAGTAAGATTTTATTTAAATTTTTAAATCAATATTCATTAATTATATTGGCCCATAGTTTTCTTTCTATATTATATCTTTCCCTGGTTTAGGTATCACAATGACATTCATCACAGAGTAGTATTTTAGTTTAGTTGTATGCCATAATGTTTAACACCAGTCTTTGGACATCTCAGTTTCAGCATAATTCCAAAATATTTCCAGAATACCTTGACCAATTCACAACCTCACTAAAACTGATCATTTCTCTCTTCTTATCTTTGCTATTTTGCTAAGTGTGACATGAAATCTCTGATTTCCTTATTATTAATGATTTGGAGGGACTCCAAGAAGCTGTAGCACATGCAGTAGCCACACCCTAGCAAATCATCTCAGCAGAACCTAAACCAGGTTGAGGATGATTGACAGTCCTCAAAACTGTGGGTGAGTTAGGAGTATGTCTGCCTCAAATCTGTGACAACTCTTCCCAGTGAAATGGGTGGATGAGAACAGTTCATTCCAATGACCATGAAGGCAACTAAAGCAAGTACTGCTGTGTACTTAGAGCTTGTTCTGAGATTGAAGGCACCAAAGTTATCCACTGCATTGCATGCCATCACCATTCATCTTGACTTCTGTCTTGCCACTGGACTTTGATGTCTCTGGAAAAGAGAGTAAGGCTGATGACTTTGTGAAACTCTGCCTCATTTAAATCCAATTCACTTGCAAGGCAAGACTGTACTCTCATGATGTCATTGGTCCTATCTGAAAATGAAGGATGAATAGCAATGATTTGGAACTATTTTTCATGTGGTTGTTAATAGTTGCACTTCTTTTGAAAACTTTATTCCTGCCTTTTGACCACTTATCAGTGCAGGAATGGCTCTTGGTCTTATATATATTTGTATTAATTCCTTACGTATCTTGAATAACAGGCCCTCATCAGAGATATTTGAAGCAAACATTTTCCCCCAATCAACTGTTTCCAGTCTTAACCTAGTTACATTGATATTGTCTGTGCAAAAGCATTTTCATTTTATGTAATCAAAACGATATTTTAAAAACATTTGTGCTATTCCCTTTATATCTCCTGAGACATAGTCATGAAAGGGAATGAATTCTCTCGCAATTTTAATTTTCAGGTCACATATCTATTGAGTTTATTGGGGAAGAAACTAAATCAAGACTGTTTAGATCAAGGTCTGTCAAAATCACCTTTATTGATTAAATAAAAGCAATTGCTTAGAGACTTTGTTGACTTAACAGAAAAACATTGTGTACTCATGAAAACCATAAGTTTAAGATTGCAGTCTTTAGCTTCTAGTCTTTATAGTGTGGAAAGGAAAAATAATTTACTATGGTTGATTAGATCACATTGATTGACACAATTGACATTTCATGAGAGACAAAATCATAATAGAATATGTAGTTTTCAAAAAATGCTTTAGACACAATTTTGTGACAAATGTATTGGAGGACCCTGGGGTTGGCCAATGAGAGCCTCATCCTTAACAAGAAGATATGGTATGATTTGCATGGAGTAAACCACATTATATAGACTTGAATAAGAACTGGTGTTGTTTCTGATATTCTTATGATATGAAGAAGATTTTAATTTGGTTGCTGTACAGAAACTAAGAATACATTCAAAAAGCTCTATTTTGACAAAGGCAGCTAGGTAGTACAATGGAGAGAGCACTCAGCCTGGAGTCAAGAAGATATGAGTTCAAATACGACCTCAGAGCCTTACTAGCTGTGTGACCCTGGGCAAGTCATTTCATCCTATTTATTCCAGTTTTCCCATCTATAATATATGCTGGTGAAAGAAATGGCAAACCGCTGCAGTATGTTTGTCAAGGAAACCCCAAATGGGGTCACAAAGAGTCAGACATGATTGAAATGACTGAACAACAACAACAATTTGGCAAGGTGTTTTTTCTTTCCTACCTGGTTGTGTTGGAGTTAAAGAGATGCTCTTTGCTAAAGAGATGTCTTTGGATGAGAAGAGGCCTCGGGCCCTCCCCAATTGAGGCAACATGGGGCTCATAAATAATAGACTCTTCTCTTATTTCTATGTCTGGACCCTACTTAGCAAATCTCTTAGACTGATATGCAACTTTGAGTTCAGCCTTTTCTCTACATTTTTTCTCTCTTCATATGTACAGAAAGCTTGGATAAAAACTTGGTTACACATAATTCAGTAGTAATCATCAATTTATAAGAAAGTAAAACAATATAGTGGAAAGTTCATGCTGTATATACAATTGGTCAGCAGTTCAGGCTGAGCTAAGGCTTTAATTTAAAGCCTTTGTTGATATTTATTAGAATCAGGGGAAAAAAGAGGTCTTGGAATTGTCTATAGTTCTAAGATTTTTGTCTAATCCTAATTTAGTCATATGTAAACAATTACATTATAGTTTACTCTTCTAACTACCTTCTTCAACTCTGTTTTTGGTTCGTATTTATGATTTTTAGGTATAGGGAACTCCTTTTTCTGATGTAAATAAGTAACTTATAGTACATCTCAGAGTCAGGACTTGAACATGAATATTTATGACTGCAAGGTCAGCTCATTACCCACCATGCTACAGTACCTTAAACTTTCTTAAACCTACAAGAATTGTGCTGATATTCTTAAAGATCTGATACTTCATTTGAAAGGGTTCATTTATTCTTAGTTCATTTTCTTTTCCTTCTCTCTTCCTTTGTTTTACTGGGAAAAAATTAAGTGTAGCATTAAGAAATAACAGAAGGAAATGATTTTTAAATTTTTTTTTACTTAAAGTTTGAGTTCCAGATTCTGTCCCTTTCTCACCTCCCGTGTCTTTGAGATGGTAAAACAATCAGATATAGGTTATACATGAGTCACATGCCAAGATACAGAGAAATGATTTTGGAAGGATAGCAGATGGAAGAAGTGACCATCACTGCCCCAAAGGATAAGATCTCCTAAACTAGGACCAGATTGGAATGACAGAAACAGCAGAGGTTGCAAACAACAGCATCTGAGGAATTCTTGGACCAAGTAGAGAAGGTACCTGAAAAGGATGAGTTTCAGGAGTGAGTGAGGCAAGACTCAAAAAGGAGAACCTGAAAGCATAGAGAACTGGCAATGAGAGTCCATACCATACAGTCTTCCCTGAAGAAGCTCTAATCCTATCTAGCTACTTTAGCGAATTTCCTAAGAATGTTTGTGGTTTAGTCAGTTTTTCAATTGTGTCTAACTCTTCATCAACCCTCCATTTGGGATTTTCTTGGCAGAGATACTGGAGTGGTTTGCCATTTCCTTCTCCAGCTCATTTTACAGATGAGGAAACTGAGGCAAATGGCTTCACACAGCTAGTAAGTGTCCAAAGCCAGATTCGAACTCACTAAAGTGAGTGAGATTAGATCTGGCACTCTATCCATTCTGCCACTTGTCCTAAGAATGTATTTGTTCCTTACTACTTAATTCAGGCTCAAGTTTTGCTTATGTCCTTATCTTTTTTTTTTTATATTAGGAAATAGGGGCAGGCTGAAACTTATTTGCATAAAATTAACCTCATTAGTGGAGATTGATTACATTAGTCTCTACTTCTCCCAATGATCTTCCTCTATACCTTTGTCTTTCCTTCTTTCTCATTTTTTCCCTTAACTGATATAATATGGCAGAGAAGCACATCATTTAACATTTGTTGCATTTATTGAATAAATATTTATGCCCCCTATTTCTATTTTTACAATGAGGTAAGATAAAATTTTACATTCCTTTCTCTTAAAAATCACTATATGAAGTAATTTGTTGTTTTAACATTCACTGATTGTTTTTGCCCCTCTGTCATTAACTACAGATAGAAAAACAGTTGTCCAATCTTGCTTTAGACCCAGCTGGAGATATTATTGTAATATTAGATGTCATATACATCTAGCTCATATACATCCCCTGTCCTCCCAAAACTGAGCAAGCAGTAAAGAAATGCTTCCTTAATTAAAGTTTTCATTTCAACTCAATTCCAAGTCCATTGTCACACATAAGTGGTGTTTTGTCTAATTAATTAATTAGAGCAATTACATCTGATCTCATATTTAAGACCTTCCATTAAGATTACATGAGCTTGGTGAGGTGTTACCAAATTAAAGTTCTAATTTAATAAGAAACAGTGACTGGTGAAGAAACTTGCAAAGAAAAATGAGAAACTGTTAAATGTGAATTAAAATACTTTAAAAAACCACACAAGTTATTTTTCTTATCTCTATGTTTTATACCCAAGCCATAAAACTGCTTCATTATTTCACTGTAAATGTTTTAAGACCCCTGAACAATTGCTTTAGCATGTCATATCAAAGCATGGGTGTAAGAAAGTATTCTTCTTTGTAAATCCTGACTGAAATGGGGAGCTCACCCACTGGGAAGAATGCCCTTTGATCATGCCACCAAAATAGTTATGGAACCTTTGAAATAGAAAGATCTTTACTGGAATTTTGGTAAAAGTATGTATGACCCATGAGCTGCACATCTCTGGATTCATATTGCTTTGGGTTCAATGTGGGGATATTGTTGATGTTAATTATCTCATCTGATTCATTGCCCCCACTCAATTTAAAACTGGGAATTTCTAAAGTCAGTCTAAGATCCTGGTTTTCAGTTGATCCCTATGATGTTAAGAAACAAAAGGCAACACCAAAATAATATAATATTTCATTGGGATTGAAAAATCTCCTAAAATAACGAGGAAACAATTTCACATGTATTCTTGAGTAGTATAATCTTCTGCCTCCCCACCTAGAGTATATGGGAAATTAACCCCTCCAAGACTCACATTCTGGTATCTTGATATGTTGAATCCATAGTATAGGTAATCTTGTCATGGCTCAGGTGAGTATCTGTTGATACTTTCATCCACTCTCTTATTCCACATCTCCTTTGCTATTTCTCAGCATTGCTAATCCTAGGCATTGCCTACCCTGGTTGTAGTCACCTTCAGTGCTCATGGCCTATCTCTCTTTTATCATAGACATGAGCCCTCTTCTTAATCATAGCTGCCATCTTCCTCCTCTTCATAAGTCATCTTTATGATGTAATCAGCCTTCACCCAGGTAAAATCTCATGAAAATTAAAATTTGAGGACCTTAAAAAGGACCATCCTTGGGACTCAGAGCTTTATGGGAAAAGTAGTTTTCTCCCCACTGGATATGTCTCTATTACATATATCTTTAGTTATAACTAATATTTATTTAGCATTTTATGCTTTACAAGTACTTTACATATTTTTGTCATCTGATCTTCGTGAGATCCTCAAGAGGTAATTAAGAAAGGTATAACTCTTTTATAGATAATGACATGGGCACAGAGAGGATAATTGACCATGGTCTCTGCTAAAAAAAAAACCATAGTGTTGAACTTAAATCCAAGGTTTTTTAGGAAGCTTTTGTTCTATGTCTACCATTTGCTTAGATTTAAGGCTATCATGAAATAGTTTTATATCCCAGGCCCAAGGGTTTCACATTCAGCATTTATGCTTTTGTTCTTTTTGTTGTTTGTTTTCAGTCTTAATCATCCTGCTTTCTTATAGCATAATAATGTTCCATTACTATCATATACAACAACTTGTTTGACCAGTCCCCAATTGATAGATACCCCCTCAATTTCCAATTTTTTGCCACCACCATAAGAGTTCCTATAAATGTTTTTGTACAAATAGATTATTTTCCTTTTTTAAAAAAATCTCTTTTGGATATAGATCTAGTAGTGGTATTGATGGATCAAATGGTATGCACAGTTCTATACTATCCCTTTGGGAATAGTTCCAACTTACTTTCCAGAATGGATTGTATCAATTCATGACTCCACAGTGACATGCATGTGACAGTGCATTAGCATCCCAATTTTCCCACATCCCTTCCACATTTATCATTTTCCTCTTCTGTCATATTAGCTAATCTCATAAGTAGGAGGTAGTATCTCAGAGTTGTTTTAATTTGCATTTCTCAAATCAATAATGATTAAGAGCATTTTTTCATTTGACCATAGACAGCTTTGATTTCTTCATCTGAAAATTGCCTGTTTATATCCTTTAACCATTTCTCAATTGGGAAATGACTTGGGTTCTTATATATTTGACTCTTTCTCTATGTATTTGAGAAATGAGGCCTTTATCAGAGATGCTTGTTGTAAACATTTACCCCTCATTTTTCTGTTGTTCTAATTTTGGCTGCATTGGTTTTGTTTGTGCAAAACCTTTTTAATTTAATGTAATCAAAATTTTCCATTTTATATCTTGTACTGCTCTCTATCTCTTGATTGGTCATAAGTCTTCTCTTCTCCATTGATCTGATAGATAAACTAGTCTATACTCCCCTAATTTGCCGTGATATCACCCTTTATGTCTAAATTATGTACCCATTTTGATCCTATCTTGGTAAACAGTGTGAGGTGTTGGTCTATACCTGATTTCTTCAAAACTGTTTTCTAATTTTCCCAGCAGTTTTTGTCAGATAGTGAGTTCTTGTCCCTAAAACTTGGCTATTTGGGTTTATTAAACACTAGATTAATTATTGTGGTTGTGTTTACTACTATGTATTCTATACCTAATCTATTCTGCTGATCCACTATGCTACTTCTTAGTCAGTACCAGATTATGTGTTATAAAGTACTGCTTTATAATACAGTTTGAGATCTGGCACTGCTGGCCTACCTTCCTTCACATTTGTTTTCATTAATTCTCTTGATATTGTTGATTGTTTTCTTCCATATGAATTTCATTATTATGTTTTCTTGTTCTATAAAATAATTTTTGGTGGTTTGAATGGTATGAAACTGAAGAAGTAAATTAATTTAGATAAAATTGTTATTTTTATTATATTGGCTCAGCCCACCCATGAGAATTAATATTTTTCCAATTGTTTAGATCTGACTTTATTTGTGTGAAATGTTCCTGTACCTCCTGGGTTTGTATTTCATATTGCCTACAGTTATTTTAAATGGAATTTCTCTTTCTATCTCTTGCTAGACTATGGTGGTAATAATAGAAATGCTGATGATTTATGTGGGTTTATTTTATATTCTCCTACTTTTCTAAAGTTGTTAATTATCTCAACTAATTTTTAAAGTTTATTCTCTAGGATTCTATAAGTATACCATAATATTATCTGCAAAGAGTGATAGTTTTGTTCAATTCATTTATCCCGTGTCACACTATAGCCCCTTAACCATCCTGGTTGCCTTTCTTCTGAATGCTCCCCAGGTTTTCAATTTTCTCTCTAAACTATAATGTGGAAATTGAACACTATCCTTCAGATCATATGTGCCACCCCCTCAGGTCTTCTCATCATGCCCCAGCCCCTCTATTCCACTGGAAACTTGGGTTCTGTCATTGACTCTCTTATAGACAAACTTTTTTGCCTTATCTTCCAGGGTTTCATACATCCATCTCATTTCTTGTAGTATCCTTACCATATACTCATGGGAGTATTTCCTTTTATGTGTTGTCTTCCCCTTTTAGGACACAAGCTGCTTGAGAATGGAGACTTGCTTGTTTTTATATCTCTAGCATTTAGCACAGTGCCTGGCACATAGGAAATAATTAATAAATGTTCTGTCTTTCTATCAATCAATCAATCAATCATTTATCTAGCTATGTGTTCTGACTAAAGCAAAGTACATTGAGATTACTTCCTATGTATCACCAGAAACTGTGCCTCTCTCTCTCTTTGATTTTTTTGGAGGGGGGAAGGTAGGGCAATTGGGGTTAAGTGACTTGCCCAAGGTCACACAGCTAATTTTGTGTTAAGTATCGCAGGTCGGATTTGAACTCAGGTCCTCCTGACTCCAGGGCCCATGCTCTATTCACTGCATCACCTAGCTGCCCCATATGCCTCTCTTGATGTACACCATGATCACAGTTGTTTTGACCACAATATCACACTGTTGAATTATATTAAGCTTAGATTCCTCTAAAATTCCCACGTCATTTTCAGACAAACTACTGTCTAACCATGTCTTCCCAAGTACTTATGAAATTACTTTTCTGTATCCAAATGTAAGACATTACATTTATCCCTATTAAATTTTATTATCTTGGATTCATTTCAATATTCTAACATGTCAAGATCTGGTTCTGTCTCTCAGCGTATTGACTATTCCTCTGAGCTTTGTGTCATCTGAAAATTTGGTAAGTGGTAGAATTCTGATGCTAATTCCATATAGCACTAGAGTTTCTATCTTTATACCAAAGCAGATTTGGATAACTCAAATCCACTTTTTAATTCAATAGAAGTATGATAACTTAGCATAGAATCCCCCTTTGGTATGCTCTCCTTGGAGGCAAGGATGATTTCATTTTTGTCTTTGTATTGCCAGTGCTTTGCATAGTAGCTTGTTCATAGTAGATATTTAGTGAATATTGGTTGAATTGAATTAAAATGCATTTTAACACTCCAACCATTACATCCCCCCTCATCCCTAGGACATGTTTAGGTAGTCAGACAGAAGCTCTGGAGTCTTTTCCATTCTCCATCTTGCCATTTCTCTAATTCACGAGTTCTTTTGATTCTTATTTGAAGAAACCAGTCAAAAATGCAAAAAAGAGTTTAATTTGAGACTAAATGCTGTTAATCTATAATTGCCCTTCTAAATACACTAGCAGTCATAAGGAAAATATAAATGAGATTTTCTGCAATTGGAAAGTGTGATAATCATGAAGATAATCCTCACAGAATTAAATTACAGCACATTTACCCAGTCACTATCCATAAGGTATTCATTTGGTAAATGAGACTTCAGTTCTTATATCCCATTTTAAATTTTTTAGATTCAAATTTGTTATGTCATTCAGAGCAGTTTTAATTTTTCTTAATTAAGTAACTGCTTGGTGATACGGAATGTGATTTGGAAGAAAGAAGGATCATCAAAGATTTTTTTACTCCTTCCTGTCCCTCCAGATTTGTAGACTTTCCTCAGTAATCTCAGAGTAGATTCTCAGCTGTGGAATATTCAAATTAATAGAGACTAATACTTTGTCCTAAGCCAAGAAACTTTAACTGAAATCACCACAGATGTAAGAAAATTTTTTCTTGTCTAATAAATCAAATTTGCCTCAAGAACAAAATAATTTTGTCTGGATAGCAAAAGGGAAGAAAAACAAAAGCCAATGGTATTGTGAATCAAAATAGTCTCACTTTCTCTCTTTCCATTAGGTGTAGCAAGAATCTCCTCTATAACACCCAAGTCTTTGCTTAAACACTTCACGTGACAGATAGCTTAACATTTTTCATGGTAGCATATTCCATTTAGGATAGTTAGGTAGTATGGTAGATAGAGCGCTGAATATGAAGTCAGAAAGATTTTGTGAATTCAAATCTAGCCACAGATACTTACTAGCTGTGTGACCCTGGACAAATCACTTAACCCTTTTTGCCTCAGTTTCCTCATCTGTAAAATGAGCTGGAGAAGGAAATGGCAAACCACTACAGTATCTTTGCCAAGAAAATCCCAAATGGAGGGACTAAGAGTCAGACACTACTGAAACAACTGAACAACAACAACAAATATCCAGCACCACCTAGAGCTGCTTCAACCTCACTCTTCTTCAATTTCCTCATCTAAAAAAGAGAGGTTTTATTACATATATAGCCTTTAAAATCCCTTCTAGTTTTAAATTTGTGACCCTATGCATCTTCTTCTTCTATATGACTACTCTTCAAATATCTGGAGATAGCAATCATATTCCACCCATCTGTCTACTTTTCCCACCCCTGACCCCTCTACCCAGTTCTTTTTTCCTTGTAAGGCATACCCACTTCTTCTAATAATTCCTCATATGGTTTTAGGTGTCCTCGGTATCTTTGTCACCTTGGTATAAAATTATTTTTCAAGAAAACAGAATGATAGAAGGAAGTATAAAAGCAAAAACACATTTTAGTTTAATCTTTTTCAGTAACATCCAACTCTTTGTGACCTGATTTGGGGTTTTCTTGGCAAAGATACTGGAATGGTTTGCCATTTCCTTCTCCAGCCCATTTTATAGATGAGGAAACTGAGACAAACAGGGTTAAGTGACTTGCTCAGGGTCACACAGCTAGTAAATGTTTGAGGCCAGATTTGTAGTAAGGTCTTCTTGACTCCGGGAGCAGTGCTCTATACACTGTTCCACCTAGTTGCTCCCACATGTACATTAGAAAACATTTGAAAAGCAGTGCAGGTGAGAATGTTAGGTCTAGATAACCAACAGAAAAAGAGAAAACAGGAATAATTTGACTTTCCAAACACTGTAAAGTATGAAAGAATCTGTAACTATATTTAATGAATCATACAAGAAAATTTCCCCATAAATATGAAAATGGGGGACATACTGAAATGCATAGAAATAATATAATACCTAGAAATAAAAAGAAAAAGAAAAAGAAAACCAACCTAAAATTCAATTTACTCAAACATATCAAGGGACCAAATGTATCAAGGACAAAGTAAATCTTACTAGCAGCCAGGAAAAAGGATATCACATGTTAAAAAAAAAAAATCTTCATTTCTAAAACAAAGATGGATGTTTAAAAATTAAAACAAGTTTGAGTAATTCATGGAGAAAAGGTCCAATTAATGTCAGAGCAACTTAGACTTGGAAAGCTAACTGGATTATCCAAGATCTTTGAATGATTTTTCAGAAGGAGGAATAATTGAAAAATCCTGGAAGTAGACTTAGGTTATTCAAGTTATTTTTAACTTTAATCAAAAGATGTTTTACAACTGTGATTAACTGCCTGTAATCTTAATGTCATAACCAGAAGTGGACAATAAAATAGTAATAATATTATTTTAGTTAACTATTTAGTGACACAGTAGGGTTTGAATTGAAAAAAGGGAGGAGGAAACAATGATAAAATTATTAATTTGAACATGAGGGTTATAAGCAAAGAAGAGAGGAATGATAGAGTAAGAGTAAAAGAGGGAGATGGGTTTTCCAATGCAAAATTACAACCTAAAAATGAGAGAGCAGTCAAATTTTCACTAAAAAGTATAAAATCATTTGTTCCAAATATAGAAACTTTGAATAATTTTTGTGTTAAGTTTGAGGAAGGATTAATATTGAGGAAATAAGAAAATTATATTCTCTTGAAAAAAAGGATAATTTAACCAGGTATGGTAGAGGATAGGTCAAATTTAACAGCAATGTGTTGAAACAAATGGAATAGATTTCTTCATACAGAGAAAAAAAGGGTTGTGAAATGAATTAAAACAACCATTAAAAAAATTAAGCAGATAAAAAGGAAGAATTACTAATGTAAAATGACTAAGTTGAACAAGTAATATGAAAATGATGACAGGAGCCCAATTAATTTGTATGTTGAATGCAGTACCAATCAAAACGCTAGTAGGCAACTTTATAGAATTAAAATAATAATCAAATTTAATTGGAAGAACAGAAAAAAATCATAAAGCATTGTGAGAGGTGAAAAGTAGGGAGCAGATCTTGCATGATTCTATCTCAAAGGTAATTATTAAAAACATACCGTACATTTAAAAATAATAATAGATAAATTGAACAAAACAGATATTCAGAAGTAGGGCCACAAGCATACCATCCAAGAATATGAAATCAATCAATTAATAGATGTTTATTAAGCACCTTCTGTGTGCTAAGCTAAAACATTGGGGAAAGAAATAATTTAATAAAACTGTCGGGAAAGTTGGATAGAAATGTGGTAAAATGTGAAATTAGGTCCACAACTTAGATCATACAACTATAATAAATTTCAGGTGTATTGATGGAATAAATACAAAAAGATAAACTAGAGGAAAGGGGGATAATTTGTCAGAATTCTGGAAACGATTAAATTTCATCTCCATTTAAAAAAATACTACCGGCTACATACTTTATTATTTCACTGCTTTTATGGATCTTTGATCTCACTGATGTTACTATTCCCTTCACTTACATAGATTGTAACACACCCCACTCTTCAATGAGTTTTGTAATTTTTTATTTTGTTCCTTTGAATGTATGGGGGCTTTTTTCATAATGATTGAAATGTAAAATAAATGAACTTAAGATAAAAAAGAAATAGGTTGCAGATTTGGTCACAAGAGCTTACAACAAGACCAACAGATGGGTAATCTCACTTCCAGCTAACATGGAGGCCAAGAAGAATTTATCAGTGACCCATATAGAATATGCAGTGTTTCTCATTTTTCCATGGACAAGTAACTGCAAGTGTAGATTTGTTTCTCTTGTAGAAGTAAAGGTAAATGGAGTTAATGAGGCAGAAGGGATTCCTGACCTCCGTCAGGAGGTTAGATGGTGGAAGAATGTGGCATAGAGATAGAAGGGAACAGGAAGCCCTATCAAATGCTAGGAGATAAGTAATGGGATTGTTATTCAGAGTGTTCAGTCATGTCTGACTCTTCATGACATCGATACTGTCCATGGAGTTTTCTTGGCAAAAACACTGAAGTTTTGCCATTTCCTTCTGCTGTGGGTGAAAGCAAATGGAGGTTAAGTGACTTGCCCAGGGTCACACAAGCTAGTAAGTGTCTGAGGTCAGATTTGAACTCAGGTCTTCCTGACTCTGGGCCCAGAACTCTATCCACTGAACCACCTACCTACCTCTAAGTAATAGGGACAAGGCCCTTTTTAAAAATCCTTTTTTGGGGGGCAGCTAGATGGTGCAATGAATAGAGCCCTGGCCCTGGAGTCAGGAGGACCTGAGTTCAAATCTGACCTCAGACACTTGACACACTAGCTGTGTGACCTTGAGCAAGTCACTTAACCCCAATTGCCTTTTCTTCTGCCCTCCAAAAAAAAAAATCCCTTTTTTGGACTCTATAAAGAAGTAGCAGCATGTCCTCCATAGAAGAATATTGTTAACCAATCTTGAGAAAAGATCATAAAAATTAAAAAGCTGAACCTCAACATTGGAAAAATGAACAGTGAATCCATTTGTATTATGAAAATAAAGTGATACATGAACCTAAAGACAGAATTTCCACCTCACCCCCTCCTGACTTTAGAACATTCTTTATACACATATAAATAGCTCCAGGCACTCTCTTTCTTCTGATGATTGATGTGAGGATATATGAAGCTGCCAGAAGGAATCTAGAAAAGATTGCTTAGGATTCAGAAATCCCAAGCAAGGAAATGAAGACCTTCAGGGCATGAATGTTCTTTTTTTTTTTTATTACCATTGCAGATTTAAGTGAAGGATTTCAGAAGAGAATGTGAGGAATGACAAGCAAATAGAAGGTTGAGGAGAATGTCAAAAAAAGATTTGGATCTCTGGAATTTGGCTTAAAATGTAGGTCTTGGGCAAGAATGGATTGCACCTCATGAGAGCTGATAAAATATATATTTGCCTGAAGTCTCAAGAATCTCATCAAAGGTTCTGAGATTAAAAGAGAGAGGAAGAAGGGGAAAAAAAACCTGCCTATGTATCTATGTATGTATATATATGCATATATGTTACAAATGTGTGTGTTACATATATGTATACACACATACACACAAATATATGTTTATTCTCATTTCAAATTAAAGAGTTTTCCTATGTAGCTTGATAATAAAGGTTGAAGAAATTCCTAGGTTAACTGGATTACCAGATGGAATTATAGGGGATTGTCCACTACATGAAGACAAGGAATAAGAACACAAGGAACTTATAATAACTGGCTGCCTGAAGAGTCAATCATGTCCTTTTAAAAGGAAACTGGTTTCCCTTCTCAGAGTCAGATCTAGGGACAAAGTTTGCTCTTTCCTTTTATCCTCATACCTCTTAAAGAGTGAAGCCTTCACTGGCAATTAGCTGACATGGCAGAAGGGCTTGGCAGCAACCACTGGAGGGTTGGATCAAGCCAGTTTCAAGAGGAGTCAAAGAATATAGCATCTGAAAGTGAAATCTTTCTCAACAGATGGCAGGTTCCAGAGACAAGATTAATGCTAATCATAGGGTATGATCCAGTAGGAGTGGGGAAAGTGCCCTTGCCTGTGTAAAAGTAGATATAGATCTTACAATGACATATGCTAATCTTCTGTAGTTAAAAGTGCCTTGGAAATGGATTCAGGATACTTATTTCTCCCAAATACAGAGTGGAGAATGATAATGAGGGGAGAGGAAAAGGAAAGAAAAGCAAGAGAGATTATGTTTGTGATTTGGTAATAATTTCTAATTTTCCTTTGGGGAGGAGCACAGGACAATTCGAAACTGGTTCTACCTTTTCATTCCACAATTACTGTCAATGACTTAATAATTCTCCCAGCTATCCTGACTCAGAAACCCTGTGTCATCTTTTGTTACTCCTTCATCCCATCCAGTTCCCAAATCTCTTGGGTTCAGTTCCTTGAATTCAAGTTCTTGCTTTTCCCCCTGCCAGGACTCTAGTTTGGTCCCTTTTTATTTCTTACTGAACTTTTAGAGCAGATACCTAATCAGTCTCCATGCTTCTAGTCACTCATTCCAAACCCATATACTACAACAAGACTGATATTCTTATTTTCTTAAGACTTTCCAAAATGTGGCACCACCTTTCTTTTCCAGCCTTATCTCACTCTATTCCCCTTTTCCTACTCCGTGATCCAATCAAATAGATTACTCACTTTTTCCTTAATATATCCTTGTGCTTTTCTACCTCTGTGCCTTTCCTGACTCCTTTTTCTATTCTTCAAAGGCCCCCCTTTTTAGCTGTCTGTCTTTATTTGTTGAAATCTTACCAATTTTTCAAATCCCAGTTCAAATCATTCTATGGTGCCTTCTCTGATTTCTCTTCCTTTCCTCAAATTCTCTGGTAATTCTAGTCTTTTCCCCTTGCTTTCCCCTATTTTTCACTTCCTGACTCTTTCTCCTTTGATGGTGGCTCCTCTGGGGGCTGTGATTTGAAGTTTTCTCAGGCTCCTCCCATTATGGACAATTCACGTAGACCAGTCTTAGTCTCTGTCCCTGGTGATTTCTTGGGGATAAGAACTGGCCTCATTTGGATCCTAGTCCCCTTTTCTTCAGGCCTGGTAAATCCAAACACAGGCCCCAGTTCCCTCTGTTACCCAGTTCTCTAGACAAGCCACTGAATGTGGAATACTGTATGTATTTTTAGAAGCAATTCATGTATTGATTTGTTTTGTTGACCTGCTTTTGTTTTTTTCTCTTTCTTTTTAAATCTTTGCTGCATATTATGACTTGCTGGGTAGGGAGGACTCAGAAATGAAGGTTATGTAAAAACAAAATATATCAACCCAAATGAGACTTAAAAAGCTAATGTGTTTGCTTGGTGGAATCACATTTATACAATGATTATTTAGAAATTTTTAGAATCATTAATTTTATTTTTATTCTTGACAACGGGAGGGAGGGGGAAAGAAACAATTCTAACCTATCCACCCAAATTTGAAGTTAGAAAAACAGCAACTGCAAAACAACATGGGGAGAAGCATAGACAGATAACTGCAACTGTGACCATAGAGAGGTGCAGTTCTTCCTAAATGCAGTAGGGTGAACTAGATGACTTCTCAACATCCTTACTGGTCCTCCAAGTATGAAACCTATCTTCCACAGGAATAAATGCAGACATTCAAAACTTCAGCAGTCACAGAACCAGTAAGGAGCAGTAAAGATAATAAGCTTAGCCTTGACTTTCCCTCTTGAAGCCTAACCACAAGCTGAGAAACTGAAAGGGACTCAGCAGGTAAGACCTTTGAAAGCCTTAGGGATAGGTGTCAAATAAACACAAGGCACTATTCATCAACACCACACCTTAAATCTGTACAAATAACTTTCCCTTCTCAGGAGCAATAGGAAATGACGTGAAGCCTAGCCCAAGAAAACCTGTTCATCACACTGAATACCAGGTAACACCGATTAGTTATTTAAGAGGGTTAGGGTGGGTATTTAGTACTATTAAAGCTTTGCCATCATTCTGACTCTTAAACAGTTAACAAATGTCAGCTAAAATTCTGGATGAGTATCTTCTTTTTGAACCTGACAGCATCCCTAATTGTGGTTTAAAACCAACATTAAGGAAAAAAATAAGTTATTTTTACATCTGTTTTGAAAAGCCTAGATAATGGGTGGGGATGAGAAAAACCTGGGCTTGAATTGGTTTATTGTTTTGTTGACTGTCTAGGTTTTAAAAAGTGATAGAGAACATATTAATAATGCAGATTAATCTTAAAAATATGTTATAGGAACATTTCTTTTTTTTTTCAAGGAGGCAGTTGCCAGGATGTCCTTGAAAACATCCTTACATGGAATAACATGTGAATTTTGAAACTCTTCCTCTTGAGATTTCAGACTAAAGAAGCATTAGTAACACATATCCTGGAAATAGACTTTCAGTCCTGAAAAGCTTAGCCAGGTGCATGTGCAGTCAGAAGACCAGTATGGATTTTGGTGGAAAAAATTCATTCTGAAATGCTACTTTGTGTACAAATACACGTATATAAACACAAAACATAAATATGCATATATATGGAACTATAGATACTTATACATATTAAATTGTATCAACCTATTTGTATATATTACAGTAAGAATAGATATTAAGTACAAGATCTTAGTCAAAAGGTAGATATTTAATCTGTGAGAAGTTATCTGTGAATTATATTTGTCCATGTTAATCTTGTCTCTCATTGACAAATATAATCCAGTCACACATGTAATATGACATGTTAGAAATAATAAAACATATTTCAAGTAGATTGAATCCTAGCAAAGACAATATAATTCTTTTTAATACTTCCTTGATTTGGAGACTCCCTATCAACTTCTGTATGATTTGGTTGGTGATCTTCAGGGTCACTCTGTCCCCTCCCCAAAAAAATCAGTGACGCTATAACTAGATGGTGGTCATCTGACAGAAATATAGCACCTTGTCAGTCCCTCATTTGAAGCTAGCTTGGTAGCATGTATATTACTGATATGTCCTTGGAGTACCAGGGAGGCTTCTGTGTCATCAAAATAGTACTCTCATAGAGGGGATTATTAGACAGCTGGCTTTGAAGCCAGGAAGAGTTGAGTTCAAATCCTGCCCCTTACAGATTCTGGTTCTATGACCTTGAGCAAGTCATTGAGCCACTCAGAGTTCTAGATGACTCCAAGTTGCAAAGATGATGGCAGTCTGAATTAATAGAGGAAGTTCCCTATACTAATGAAATCACATACTCAGTCCTTATTCCTAATTATTGTTTTCATTGATGAAAAAAATCTTCACCTTAATTTTGAGATCCTATGTTCATATTTGCAGAGCAAGATTCTGATAATTCAGGAGGGAACTACCAGAACCAAAAAATCTGGATGGGATAGGTTGTATAGAAAGTCACGCAACAGGAAAGAGTAAATTTAGACATTGTCAAACAACAATCCCCTATGTACAGTCTCTAACTTATGAGGAAATAAAGGTTTGTTACTATGTTCTCAGCCTGCCTTAAAAGGATTACTGTAGTATAAAAAGCTACCGCCTCTGCTTTTCACTAGGATATCAAAACAATTCACACTGTTAATATTTGCTCTTGACATGCCCACTCCACATCATCCTGGCATTCTTCAACCACCCCTGACCTCTTTTTTCTTTTAACTTCAATTCTAAACAAAAATGTCTTTGATAGTGATGAAAGAGTAGACAGATGAACCAGAACTGTAAAAACACTTTGCGCTGTGCTACAAGCTGGTTCTTGCACCAAGCAAAGCAAAACAGGTCACATTAATATGATATATTATAGAAATTAGAATAAGAATTTCAAATAGGTTAAATCTTATGGAATAAAACATAACCCTTTTTTAAAAAGCGAGAGAAATGAGGGAAAGCAAGCTCAGATTTAACCAATTTTTGTATTGCGTGTTAATCTTCAAGAAGTAGGTTACTGCATCATTGGGATTTGACAAACCTATGTATTCCCCTCTCCAATTAATTTTCAAAGCTGTTTCCATTATAGACTTCTCACCTCTATCATGTTATAATGTGTGTTTATCACTTTTTACTATTTTCTCTTCCTATAAATAATGGGGTCGTGTGTGTGTGTGTGTGTGTGTGTGTGTGTGTGTGTGTGTGTGTGTGTGTGTGTAGAGAGAGAGGAGGGAGAACTAGTCTGTAATGCATCATAGAATTGGGTCTCTTAGAAATTATAAGGTATTTTGTATTCACAAAAATGCATCACTGTGATTCATTAGTTGATCCTTATAACATTTCTAGAAAGTTGATGAGTGTCATTGTTCACATCTGGCAGCCCAGGAAAATGACTCAGAAGAGAATTGCTGAGCTTGGATCTCTGCACTAGCAGCTCTGCCTGCAGGGCCTCAGGTCACCAGCCCTGGTTGACTTAAGGCTACCACCTTTTTTCTTGATCCAAAGTCAAATACAGAATTCATTCATTTATTCATGAAATATTTATTGATCATCTACTTTATAACACAAAAAATTCATTTCTAATATTAGATGAAGCTTGCTCTTCTCACTGTAGCTGGAAACCTTTTAAAATAAGTGTCATGGTTATAAAAAAATCCTTTTGTCTCCATTTGGTTGGGGGGGAACGAGGGAGCGGATGCTGATTGTCAGACAGTCCAGGGGAATTAGGGCAAAGTATGAACTGGAGGCAGCCAAAGGCTTGCGCAGGCCAATGTGTGACATGCCTGCGGTTTGGGGCAAATCATCATCATAACAGCTGGCATTTATGTAACAGTTATTATGTGTCAGATACTGTTCCAAGTACTTTCAAATATTATCTCATTTGATGCTCATAATAACCCTTGGAGGTAAGTGCTATTATTATTCCCATTTTACAGATGAGGAAACCAAGGCAAATAGAAGTCAAGTGACTGGCTTACGCAGCTTGTAGGTGTCTGAGGTCAGATTTGAACTCATAACTTCCTATTCAGTCCCAGAACTCAATGCACTGAGCCCACCTATCATGCCATGCAGATATACTGGGTTTACTGATCCCTGGAGTTAAAACCCCATTAATTCATTGATGAGGCATTAATTAAGGACTTGCAATGGACAAGACAATATGATGAGTGCTGGGAATACAAAAGCCAAAAAGGAAATAGTCTCTGCCCACAAAGAACTTACATTCTACTGGGCGAAAATAATATTTTCATATATAATTTATATAAATAAATAGCTTCATTGATGGAATAAGGCCCTGACAACTAGAAAGATTAAGAGGAGTTTCATATACAACCTGTTATTTGAGCTTTGAAAGAAGCTTCTAAGTCAAGAGTGGGGAACCTGCAGCCTCAAGGCCACATGTGGTCCTCTAGGTTCTCAAGTGTGGCCCTTTGACTGAATCCAAACTTCACAGAACAAACAAATCCCTTTAATGAAAGGATTTGTTCTGTAAAACTAGGACTCTGTCAAAAGGCCACACTTGAGGACCTAGAGGACCTCATGTGGCCGTGAGGCCATGGGTTCCCCACCCCTGTAGGTGATGCAGGTGAAGAGGTAGGGATGGGGGACAGCTCTATGAAAAGTTATGGAACCAGAAAACAGAATGTCATATGTAGGAAATAGTAAAGAGGCCAATTGGGCCAATTACCAGGCCAATTATTGCAGAATGCATGAGAGGAAATCTAAGGAATAATTCCGGAAAGATGTATGGGAACAAGATTATGAAGGCCTCTGTAGAGGAATTTGTATTTTATACTAGAGGCAAGAAGGAGCCATTGAAGCTTCTTGAGCAGTGGAATGACATGGTTAGATCTGAGCATGAGGAATGTCCATGTGTGAAGGATGGATTTCATGAACACTTGCTCTCATGCCTCATCATGCCAAGAAAGTGCCCTTAAGCTTCTGAAGGTTTACAAGTGGGACAGAAATATGGCAGATTCCACCATGCTGACAAGCTAAGCATGGCCCTGATAACCAAGCAATTCTGTTTTCTGAGAAACAAAGCCTGAACTCCTTTTAATTATTTTTTAAAATAAAGATATAGATAGATATAGATGTAGACAGATATATATTTTTTCTTGAATTTATTTATATTTTAGTTTTCAACATTCATTTCCACAAGATTTTGAGTTACAAATTTTCTTCCTTTCTCTCCCCTACCCCCACCCCAAGATGGCAAGCATACTGAATACTTCTTCCCCGAATCTGCCCTTTCTTATATCCCACCATCCCCGCCTTACTTTCTTGTAGGGCAAGATAGATTTCTATACCTCTTTGCCTGTATATCTTATTTCCCAGTTGCATGTAAAAACAATTTTTAATATTTATTTTTAAAACTTTGGGTTCCTGATTCTCTCCCTTCCCTCCTCACCCACCTCCACTGGGATGACAAGCAATTCAATATAGGTTACAGATGTGTAGTTACACAAAATATTTCCATAGTAGTCATGTTGTGAAAGACTAACTATATTTCCCTCCATCCTATCCCACCCCCC
>CM053585.1:454870282-454880484 GCA_028646515.1 Pseudochirops corinnae | reverse complement strand
TCATATTCAACTTACCCTGTGCCATCTATCTATGTATACATGTATACACATACACACATATATACACACATACACCCACCTATGCATACATATATACATATGTGTATACATATATATGCATACATATATGTTCCCTTCAACTATTCTCATACAGAGAGAAGTCTCATGAGTTACAAATATCATCTTTCCATGTAGGAATGTAAATAGTTCAACTTTAATTAGTTCCTTATGATTTCTCTTTCTTGTTTACCTTTTCATGCTTCTCTTGATTCTTGTATTTGAAAGGCAAATCTTCTGTTCAGCTCTAGTCTTTTCATCAATAATGCTTGAAAGTCCTCTATTTCATTGAATATCTATATTTTCCCTTGAAATATTATACTCATTTCTCCTGGGTAGATGATTCTTGGTTTCAATCCTAGCTCCTTCGACCTCTGGAATATCGTATTTCAAGCCCTTTGATCTATTAATGTAGAAGCTGCTAGATCTTGTGCTATCCTGATTGTGTTTCCACAGTACTCAAATTGTTTCTTCCTGATTACTTGTAATATTTTCTCCTTGACCTGGGAACTCTGGAATTTGGCTATAATACTCCTAGGAGTTTTCCTCTCAATTTCAATTTCTATTGTGCCCTCTGGTTCTAAAATATCAGGGCAGTTTTCCTTGATAATTTCTTGAAAGATGATGTATAGGCTCTTTTTCTTGATCATGGCTTTCAGGTAGTCCAACAATTTTTAAATTATCTCTCTTGGATCTATTTTCCGGGTGATTGGTTTTTCCAATGAGATATTTCACATTGCCTTGTATTTTTTCATTCTTTTGCATCTGTTTTTATAATATCTTGATTTCTCATAAAGTCATTAGCTTCCATTTGCTCCAATCTAATTTTCAAGGAATTATTTTCTTCAGTGAGCTTTTGGACTTCCTTTTCCATTTGATCAATTTTGCTTTTTAAGGCGTTTCTCTCCTCATTGGCTTTTTGGGCCTCTTTTGCCATTTGGGTTAGTCTATTTTTTAAGATGTTATTTTCTTCAGTATGTTTTTGGGATCTCCTTTAACAGGCTATTAACTCATTTTTCATGATTTTCTTGCATCATTCCCATTTCTCTTCTCAATTTTTCCTCTATTTCTCTTACTTGATTTTCAAAATCCTTCTTGAGCTCCTCTATTGCCTGCAATCAGTTCATATTTTTCTTGGAGGTTTTTGATGCAGGAGTTTTGACTTGGTTGTCTTCTTTTGGTTATATGTTTTGATGTTCTTTCTCACCACAGTAAGATTCTATAGTCTGATTCCTCTTCCTCTGTTCGCTCATCTTGCCAGTCAATTACTTGACTTTTGAGCTCTTTGCCATGCTAGAACTCTACTTCCACAGTGGAAAGTGCTGTGTCCCAAATTTCTGGGGTTTTGTGCAGCTGTTGTCAGAGCTTCTTCTAGGCAGCTGTCTCAGAAATGTGAGGATATATATGATTGGACAGTCAGAGGGCTCTACTATTATTACCCTATTAATATCAGGAGAAATTGAGCATTTCAAGGTAGACTTTCTGTGGTGACTCTGTGGTAGGCCATGGACAAGATTTGCACTGGATAAGCAGGCATGGATGGATTGCCATCTGAATCAATGGAGGGTATTCTTGAATTGATGAGATCATTGATGAATTTGAACATTCCAAGTGAAGGATGGATTAGAAAGTTGGATTCAGAGAAACCATTTTGGAGGCTCTTACATTGACCTCAGATAGGAGTGATGAGGCCCAAAGTGGTGTCTTCGATCTGTAAATAGAAAGAAGGAGATAGTTGGGAGAGATGTTATAGCCAAAAAATCAGCAAGACTTGCTAGTGGATTGGATATAGAAGAATGAAGAATCAAAGAGGATTCCTAGAATGCAAACTGGATGACAGAAAGGATAATAAGCTTTTTATCCAAACCACAAAGTTAGGTCTTCCTAACTAGGCCTCTTGGCTTGGGTTTTGGAGAAAAGACACTGAATTTTGGTTTGGACATATTGAGTTGAGGTGCCTAAGGAACAGCTAGAGGGACCAAATAGGTGGTTGTTAATGTTGGACTAATGCTAGAGGCAGCTAAGTGGTACAATGGATAAACTGCTGGGACTGAAGTCAAGAACACAAGTTTAAATTTGGCTTCAGACGCTTCGTATCCGTGTGACCCTGGGCAGGTCACTTAACCCTGTTTGCCTCAGTTTCCTCCTCTATAAAATGAACTGGAGAAGGAAATGGCAAACACTGCAGTATCTTTGCCAAGAAAACCCCAAATGGGATCACAAAGATTCAGATGTGGCTGGAAAAACAATTGAACAACAACAATAATGAGAAAGGATTTAGGATTGGATACCTTGATCTGAGAGCCATCTGCATAGATCTAACTCACCAAGAGTTACTGCTGTCTCTGAGTATGCTACTGCCTAATAAAAGGACATAGACACTGGACTGTCCCAAACCCGCCCCAGCCAGGAGGTGCACCACACAATATGGAAGGTGCTTGGGGAAAGTACCAAACTCTCCGTGGTTCTCCAAATGTTCACTTTACTAGGCCAGGGATGTGTTCTATGTGGGTCTAAACAGTTTAATTCTTGGTTTGAGCCCCTACTCCCTAAAAAAAACTCTGCCTCTTCCCATATTTCAACAGACTTTGATCACATGAGTATGAAAAAACAGAATTAATCACACCAATATGGCTTGACTAAACAGTTTCTTTGTGACCAGAGAAACAAAAGAGAAGGAGAACATCAAATGCTTGCTAAAACCTTTGCCATTTGGCAGTTAGGTTGCACAGTGGATAGAGCACTGAACTTGTAGTCAGGAAGACCTGAGTTCAAATCCTAGCCTCAGCTGTGAGACAGCTAACCTGGGCATGTCACTCAACCTCTCTCAGCATCAGTTTCTTCACCTGTAAAGCAGAGATAATAATCATACGTATCTCCTAGAGTTATAAAGATTAAATGAGATAATATTTATAATTTTTAAAGCCTTAAAACATTGATAAATGGTAGCTCCTTAGCTACAAACTGTGTGGATTACACATCTACTTCTGCTTCTAGATCTGGGCCACCCTTAACCAGTCTATAGGAAGGGTTCTTAACCTAGAGCTCATGGAGTTAACTTTTTTTTTTGATGACTATACTTCAATATAATTTATTTCCTTTGTATTTTATGCATTTTTTCTTAGAAGGGGTCCATCTGTTGTTGTACAGTCATTAGTCACGTCCAAATCCTTGTGTCCCTGTGGACCATATTGTCCATGGAGTTTTCTTGGCAAAGATGCTAGTGTGGTTTGCCATGTCCTTTTCCAGCTCATTTTACAGATGAGGAAACTGAAGCAAATAGGGTTAAGTGACTTGCTCAGAGTCACACAGTTGGGATGTGTTTAAGACTCTGGTCTTCCTGACTCTAGGCCCAGCTCAGCAGATAGGACATAGATATAACCCCTATTACATATACATATACACTCCCAAAGGAACATATTGAAAGAGTTATGAGTCATTTTCTTAACATGAAGGATCTATGGGTATATCCAAGTGAGACATAGAACATAATTAGCTCTAAAAAATTAAGAATGAGTACTATACAGAGGACAGTAAAGAGGTACATGGTGGGTATGAGCAGGCTACACAGAACCAAAGCAGAACAGGAGTAAAAGACATTTCCAAGGAATTAAAGATCTTGTGTCAAAAATGAGGAACACCAGGTGGAAGAGTTCCAGAAGAATCCTTCCAATGTAAGGAAAAATGCTCAGTATGTCAGGCAAGCCCTCTGTAGTTAACTTTTGGGAGGCTCTAGATAAGAGTCACAGACTTAAGTGGGCCTGAATCAGTAGCGGTGTTCATCCTTAGAGGGAACACCTAAATTAATGAGCTCACAGATCCATTCGAGTTTAAAGGTATTTTCAAAGGGTTAGGAGGAAAACGTATGAGGGCACTAGACATCATGGGAAGGAGGTGTCGTTGAGGAAAACAAACAGCACAGAACCAGGAGTCTAGGGATGCCAACATCCACCTTTGTCTGCTTCACAATTCTGCCCAGGGATAGCCCTATAGACCCCTCACCTCTGCCCCTTAGATTTAACTTAACGCCTGGAAAAGATGGGCCATTGGGACAGATTATTAAGCAGGTGGATTTGGTTATTTTCTTTTTCCTTATTAGAACACAGTAGTAGAGGGAAGCATGAGCCACCAGTAAGTTCTTCTTTCCCACCCCTACCCCCTTTTTTTTGGTTGCTCAGACTCTTTTCAGGAGCCACTATTTACAGTCAATGAAAACAAAATGCCCCAAATTGCATTGCTCCCATGTTGCTAGGAAACTGACTCAAAAGATTCACTTGCCTGTATTCCTGTCTCAGTTGTGTAAGAACTTGTGTGTATGGGCTTTCAGACTCCCACAGTGCTCTCTCCGCCTCCTAAGGAGTGGCTTTGCCAGGGGTTCATGTTTCCTCCCCAGGAGTTCCCATATTCCTCTTCATTGCCTGACAGTAATCATTTTCTGTTTTCCTCTCCTCAGAGTTCAATCCTGGCATTAACTCTCTCTCTGCCACCTAATGCATACATTGACTGCCTTTTAATACTTCCCAGGTCAGCTTAAGTCCTGCCCTGAGAAAAGAAGCCAGCTGTTCCTAATATGTCAGGGGATGCTGTTAGTTTGAGCCCCAGAGTGTCCTTTTACTTTAGTGACTTTGTTTGTTCCCACTTGAGGGTAAATGATCTGTTACCAGGGTAAAATGGCTCTCTAGGAGAGGTCTTTGGGAAGGTACTGGCAACTTTGCAGGTCAGCATTCTTTTTTCTTATAGGTCATTTTTTTGCTCCTGGGGAATATAGTTCCCTATTTAAAATCCCACCCCAGAAATTCTGTCTATTAGCATGAAAGAGATAATTTTGTGGAGAACCTTAGGGAAACAGGGTCAGACAAGTCTAGGGAGGAGAAAGAAGGATTGAGGCCTATACTAAAAAGAATAAAAACCCTGCCATGTAACCAGAATGGAGTAAAAGGGAATACTGAAATCTTCTTTCTTCTTCAAACCAATAATGATCCTCCTCCTTTCCACCTTTTCTCTTCTCTCCTCAGAAAGAGAATCAAGAAGGGGAAAAAAAAAACCCAAAAAGATTAGACATGGATAGAAGAAAGAAGGGCAGGAGGTCCAGCTTTTACAGATTGACAAAGATTTATGGACTCTCCAAGTGGAGACCCTTAAATCTAAATTATACTTGAACAGGAATTCTCTTTAGAACATCTCTGACAAAGGGATCATCCAGCTTCCACTTGAAAATTTCTAGTGATTAGGAATTTACAATTGCAATGCAGCAACACCATTCCACTTTGGGGGCAGTTTTCCCTTATATTAAATGGTCTTCTGCTGCCAAGGACAAGTCTAATCATTCTTCCACATGAAAGGCCTTCAGACACTTGAATGTAGCTATCATGTCCTCTGCCTTCTTTTTTCTAAGCTCAACAGCCCCGATGCTTTCAAGTGACACAGCATGATCTTGATCTGATGGTCCTTGCAGTGTTTGCTTGCAATATTTTACCTTGACCTGGTAGTGCTGGAATTTGGGAATATTCTTGGGAGTTTTCATTTAGGGATCTCTTTCAGGAGTTGATTGGTGGATTCTTTCAACTTCTATCTTGCCCTCTGGTTCTAGAATATCAGGGCAGTTTTCCTTGATAATTTCTTGAAAGGTGATGTCTAGGCGGCTTTTGGGTAATCTTATAATTCTTAAATTATGTCTCCTGGATCTATTTTCCAGGTCTGTTTTTTTCCAAAGAGATATTTTACATTATCTTCTATTTTTCATGCTTTTTGTTTTGTTTTATTCTTTCTTGATGTCTCATAAAGTCATTAGCTTCCACTTGTCCAATTCTAATTTTTAAGGAATTATTTTTTTTAGTGGGCTTTTGTACTTCCTTTTCCATTTGGCCAATTGTGCTTTTCAAGGCAGTCTTCTTTTCATTGAATTTTTTTGCCTCTTTTAACATTTGGCCTATTCTGAATGTGCTGAAAGATTTATTTCTTGTTTGTCTGTACTGGCATGTGTTTTCTATGGGCAGTTAGGTAGCTCAGTGCATAGGGTGCCAGGTCTGGAGTCAGAAAGAGTCATCTTCCTGAGTTCAAGTTTGGCCTCAGATACTTACTAGCTGTGTGACCCCCTAAGCAAGTCACTTAACCTTGTTTCCTCAGTTTCCTCATCTGTAAAATGAGCTGGAAAAGGAAATGACAAACCACTTCAGTACCTTTGGCAAGAAAACCCCAAATGGGGTTACGGAGAGTTGGGCATGAATGAATAACAACAAAAGTGCTATAACAGATAGAGTACCAGATCTAGTCAGGAAGACCTGAGTTCAAATTTGGCCTCAGACAACTTACTAGTTACGTGACCCTGGACAAGTCACTTAACCCATTTGCCTCAGTTTTCTCATCTGTAAAAGAAACTAGAGAAGGAAATGGCAAAACCACTGCAGCATCTTTGCCAAGAAAACCCCAAGTGGAGTCACAAAGAGTTGGACACAACTGAAATGACAAAACAGTAACAAAAATGTTAGCAAGTTCTTCCTTACACTGAACCTAAACTGCCTCCCTATAAATCAGTCTATTGATCCTATTTCAGCACTCTGTAGCTACAGAAAATAAGTAAAATTCCTGTCCTACAACACAATCCTTCATATAACTTAAAGCAGCTACAATGGCCCCATAATTCTTCCCTTTTTCCAGTTAAATAACCACAATTTCTTCAACCATTCCAGAATACTCACCAGGCTGGTTGCCTTTCTCTATATGTACTCCATTTTGTCAATGTCTCACTTCAAATGGGCTATTCTGCACTGGATACAATACTCCAGATGTGGTCTGACCAGCACAGAATGAAGGCTGCCTTCCCTGCTGTGAACATTGCACTTCTATTGATGCAGCCTCAGATTTGAATTAGCTTCATATTGAGATAGCAGTCAACTGAAATCCCCAGGTCTTTTTCACATAAAAATGCTGTCTGCCCATGCTTTATATCCCCCACATACTACTCATTCTGTTTTTATGAGGTTGAGTTTTAACTCTAAGTTCAGAACTGCACATCTATCTCTAGTAGATTTCTTGTTAATTCTAGTGCATTAACCCTTTTGAAAGCTTGTTGAAACCTTATTTTACTATATACCACCTATTAGTTATCCAACCTAACTTTTGGTCAGTTGCAAATTTAATCATCATGCTTCTATTTATTTGAGTCCTTACAGACCTTTTGAAAAAAAAAAAAGGGAATGTTACCAGAGACTGTCCAGATGGAAATTGATCCGTTAGTCAAAACATGGTTTATTCAACCAGCAGTAAATCCGCCTAACTGTATACTTCTTACATTTATTAAACAAGCATTTATTAAGTACTGCATATTCAAAACTCTGTACTAAGCAGGGAAGGAGACAACAATGGTGAGCAAACCTGACCTCAAGGAGTTCGTGGCATGGTAAGAAAAATGGCATCTGTACAAGTAGCTATGATACAAAATATATTGTAATAAGTGCGTAAGTTAGGTGTGAATAAGTTGCTATGAGGATTTTTACAGTGATGAGATCACTTCTGGCTGAACTGATCATAGGACTTAATCCTGGAGGCGCCCTTTAATGACTATATTTTTTTGAGCGTTCATATTTTTTAACTCCCTCATCTTATAGATGAGGAAATAGAGATGCAGAGAAAATTTTAGTGATTTAACTGAGGTCAAATAGTCTTAATTAGCAGATGCCAGATTTAAACCTCAGGTCCCCTGATCTCAGATCCAGGGCTCTTGTTTTCATCTTGCTGATCTAGAAAGATAATGAAATTTAATCAAATTTGACAAGTATTAATTAAGTACTTCCTACATGCCAAGAACTGTACTAGGTTCTTAGGATCATGAAACTGTAAGTGTAAAAAGGCAAACAACAAAATAGTTCCAAGCCTTCAAGAGGGTTACATTCTCCTGGGAATCATGCATCAGGTGGTATATGATATGGGCCTAGAAGAATGGGTAGAATTTCAATAGTCACAGATGGGTGAAAGCTATAGAAATAGGGGATGGGGAGAAAAAATTTATTGGAAGCAAAAGATTTCAGACATGTTTGGAGTACACTGAGTTTTTGTATTTAGCTGGAATACTAAAATACTGGAACAATACTAAAGACTAGTGTGAGATAAAGCTGAAAATGGAGACCATAGCCAAAATGGGGACATTTGTAGTACCAGTCTGCTGTTCCAGGATCACAGGCTTTGTGCTGGCATTGCCCTTACAGCTCATCTGAAGAATTCTTTCTTGCCTGGCTTCTTCCTTCCTTTCCAGCCTTATACTTTACTCTCCTCCACATACTCTACAATCCAGCTGTCCAGGTCTACTTGCTATTCCTTGCACACAATGCTCCATTTCCCATCACCGTGACTTTTCACTGGTCATTTCCCATCCCTGGAATGCTTCATTTATTTCCCAGGCCTCCTTGAATACTCAGCTAAAATCCTTCATTCTGCAAGAAGCCTTTTCAGATCCTTCTCATTGCTCATGCCTTCCCTCTGATATTACCTTCCGTATACACTGTACATATCTTGTATGTACATAGTTATTTGTGTGCTTTTGCCCCCTTTAGGGAGAGCTTCTTAAGCAGAAGGACCATGTTTTTGCCTTTATCTGTATCCCCAGCACTTAGCACAGAGCTTGGTGCAGAGCAAGCACTTAATTTTTTTTAAAACTAAACTGCATCTAATCCAATTTCCTCATTTTACAGATGAGCAAACTGAGTTGTAGAGAGGTTAAGGAACCTGTCAAACGTCACACAAGGAATAAATGTCAGAACCGGGATTTGAAACAAGGTTCCTTGTTACCAAATCTAGCACACTTTCTACCACACTATGTCAGCTCAAGGAATTTACCCTTTATTCTTAAGCAAAGACGAACTACTTCAAGTTTTGAGCAGAAGAGTGACATAATGAAAAGTAGACATTAGGCAGAGTAATCTAATTAATCTAATAATAACATGTAGGATTGGATTAAAGGGCAGGAAACTAATGGAAGGGAGACAAGTTAGGAGAGTATTGCAATAGTTAGACAAGAGATAATAAGGGCCTAAGCTAGGGAAGTTGTGGGAACAGTAAGGAGGGGTTGAAAAGTAGGTATATTTCAGAGGTTGAATTGATAGGACTTCATGATTGATTGGACGTGATATATAAAGTCACAGATGGCTCTTAGGCTATGAGCCTGAGTGAGTGAAAGGTTAGTTTAGGCTTTTGCCTAATTGAGATGTATAATGTTACCAGAATGACCAGACAAGTAACTATCAAAAAAGGAAATAAGATGATTTTGGCATTACTAGACTTTAGTGAACCCATTCTGACTCCTTGTGCTTACTACTTCCTAAGAATTGTTTCTGTTCTGGCCAGAAATTCTGAGGGTCTTCCCTTTCCTGATTGATTCTTTTGTGAAGGCAAAGTAGACCATCTTTTACCTCAATTCTTACCTAGCCTTTAACTACTGAATGGGTGTTGCCTCAGACAAACTGAGTCCTGGGAATGACCTTAGCTTAAAAAGACTGAGGTCTCCCACTGAATCCTGGGTTATTGCCAGTCATCCAGATCTATGTCTTGCCCTTGGACTCTAATGACTGTGGAGGAGAGAGTAGGACTGATGACTTTGCACAACTCTGCCTCACTTAAGTCCGGTTCACTTGAAAGTCAAGACATCATCCTGTTGATGTCATTGGTCCTCTTCGAGAACAAAGGATGAACAACTTCTTAAATTATTACAAATCATCTATTTGATAATCTAGTCTATAATTGTTCCAGGATCCAACAACAACTTTGCCAATTCATAGTTTCTAGAATACCCATTTTCCCCTTTAAAACATTGTATGATAATTACCCATATCTAGTCTTCTGATACCTTTTCAATGATCACAATTCTTTAAAGAGACATGGTTCCATGACCAAATATGTAAATTCTTGCAATACTCTTGAAACAAAATAGGATTTGCGTAGTTCTGTTTGATGTGGCATTTGCTAACATTCTTATTTCATCTAAGCAACCTGTGCATCTATTTCTTCTTTCTTCTTCTCTCTCTGAGAATAGTTGTAAAAAGTCCTTTTCTGTTTTTGTTGTTATTGGCACTTGTTTTTTTCACACAAGTTAGCTCATTCTGGCCTTTAGCCTTTCTGTTCTTACAGTTCAGTGCTGCTCTTTTGTATTCATT
>CM053585.1:454849026-454869782 GCA_028646515.1 Pseudochirops corinnae | reverse complement strand
GGGACAGGGACAAAGTAGAGAATAGAACAAGGGGAGGGTGGGATAGAAAGGAGGGAAATATCATCAGTGTTACACAACATGTCCATTGTGGGAATGTTCTGCATAGCTACACATGTATGGCCTGTATTGAATTGCTTGTCTTCCCAGTGGGGGTGGGTGACAAGGGAGGAATGGAAAGAATCTAGAATTTAAAGTTCTAAAATCATATGTTAATATATATATATAATTATTATTATTATTTACATGCAACTGTAAAATAAGATATACAGGTACTGGGATAGGGAGATCCATCTTGCTCTACCAGAAAGTCAGTGGGATGATGGGAGAGGATATAGGAGAGAGCAGATTGGGGGAGGGGGTATACAGTGGGATTGCTGTTTTGGGGGAGTGGGTAGGGGAAAGACAGGGAGAAAATTTGTAACTCAAAATCTTGTGGAAATCAATGGTGTAAACTAAAAATAAACAAAAGTTAGTTTTAAAAATTTTTTTAAAAAGAGTGCTAGAGCTGGAGTTAGAAGGGACCCTAGCTCTAATCATGGCTCCTTTACTAATTGTGAGACCTTAGGCAAATCATTTACCATCTTTGAGTCTCAGTTCACTCATGTGGAAAACAGAGATAATAATATCTGTAGAGGAGGAAACTGAGCCTAGAGAGGTTAAGAGATTTGCATTAGTGACCTAAGTACTACAGATATTATTATCATCATCATAATTAGCCACACATCTTTCATGAGTACCCACAAGGAGTGGAGATGATGCTATTGCTGTCCTGGAGGTAGTGAATGGCAAATTCTCAATGCTGGGAACTCTAGCTGGAGAGCTGAGTGTTTTCCATGACATCATATGACCTTGGGCATGCCATTAGGTCACTTCATCTCTCTGGACCTCCATTCCCTCTTTTAGAAATCTCTTAACCTCTCTAGACCTCAGTTTCCTCATCTGTAAAATGAGAGAATTGGACTTCTGATGGCTTCTGAAGTCTCTTTCAATTCTAAATCTATGGTCTTACACTGCGGGGATAAAATGAGAGGACTACAAGGTACCATATTTGTCAGTTATTATTCTGATCTAGTACAACTCCAAGATGAAGTCAACTAATGATATGCCCAAGGTCATACGACAGCATGCAAAACACTCAGCAGCACTCCAGTTAGAGTTCCCAGCATAGAGAATTTGCCATTCACTACCTCCAGGGCAGCGATAGCATCATCTCCACTCTCCTCGTGCCTTGCACACAGTGGGTGCTCATGAAAGATGTGCTGCTAATTATAATGATGATGATTCCAACAGCTGTGATTCACAATAACACTTCATTTTAGAAGAATAATAATGCAAAATGTCCTTCTGCATTCAGCTTGCACTGGAAACAAATCTTGACCGAGTAGGCATTAATACAATAATTTGGCACAGACTCACGGCACTATTCACTTGCTCGGGTGCCGTTCCCATGTTATTTTCACTCATTAGTGTGACCTAGTTACTTGCATGTGATTCAGAGGGCATATCAAGGTCTATTTCTATCAGCACTCCCTTATAAGCACTTTCCAGATGGAATGTAGGAAATTGGATGTTATCAACTAAATTATTTTTAATCCCTGCAGCAATGTTTGCAGTAATGTGACTTCCTTCGGGTCCCTGAAGTCCAAATGAAAGTACCATGTAACTTTGATCCTAAAGTGACATGCATTCCCTAGCCATCCTTCATGCTTCAAGGGTTCTGTTCATGGATGGAATATGTGGGAAATATGATTAGAAATATGGTCCTCCACAGTGTCCAAACAAAAGAGGGGGTCCCTGTTAATGGGAAGATTCTTTAAATTCTCTTATTTCCAAATGACATTAGACTAATTGTACTGAATGCTAATTGCAAAGACCTCTCAGTGAAATTCGTAGCAAAGCAAAGGAGCTTGGTTTAATCATCTGCATGGGGGAGGGAAAGGGAGTGGAACATCTCTTAGCTGCCATTAGGCCTCTGTGTCTATGATTGGTGTGGGGACTTAAAGAATAAAGCTTTGATTTGATTAAAGAAACTTACCATTTTTACAATTGCAGATGAAGCGGAATATAGGACTGAAGAGATAACAACACCCCAAGTTGCTTACACCACTCATTAGGCTCTGGCCATCTAAAGCTGGTATCAGGACAAGGGTGCCCAGAAAATGTGACCCGCCTCTGTCCCCCAAACATGACAGTTGGTTGAGCTATGTTGATGTCTTTAAGCTAGTTATACATGAATTAGGAAATATTCATATATGATTCTTGTAATTATAATTGTGTACCCTGTAGTTGGAAGCGTGGGTGGCTGAATTTGGTTGTATATTGATAAATCTGGTGAGCTACAGAAGATTTGGCAGAGTTCTTACTCACTTGCCCGATCCTGTCCATTTGTCTATTTCTATTTGCATTGTGATACCTTGAATCACTGAATGCCCTGAGAGTATTGCAAAGACTGGGATGTCTGCTATTTCAAGCTTCATTTAACCCTCTCTGTGCATTAAAAAGTAGTGGCATCTGCAGGCAGAGGATTTGGGTTCAGATTCTAGTTCTGCTGTTTACTACCTGTATGACTTTGGATAGGTCACTGAAGCTCTCCAGTCTTCAGTTTTCTCATGTAAAATGAGGGAGTTGACCTTCAAGGTACATTCCAACCCTCAGTCTATAAATCCTATTACTATTTACCTCTGCTACCCCATGGAATAAATGGTCTTTAATATTTCCATAGTTATAAATACAGAAATAGTTATAGTTATGAAGCTGTAGTTTTATAGGATGAAAATAATGACCACAAAGGATGAAAATAATGACCCTATAGGGTGAACTCTCTGGGAGTACTAGTTGAGAACTAACAATTCTGTCCCTTTCTCTTTCTTGGGAGATCATCCAAGAAGCAGTCTAGAGTGGTTTGCATAATGTAGGCCATCTGCCCTTGAAGACTGTAGAAGGAAAGACAAATCCAGAGGGGGCAGGAAAGCCCATTAGAACCCCAAAGCTCAGCAGGAAGTGTTGATGCATGTGGAAGGTACACTGTCCAGGTGCCAGAGGAAGAAGGTAGCCAATGGCACAACTTACCATGAGCGAACTCAGCGTGGAAGACGGAAATTCATTTGAATGGCCTGGGAAGAAGAAATCCCACACTCACCTGAAGAAACCCTTTGTCTGGAAAGTAGAGCTGCAGCACCCAAGTGCAAAAAACAAAAAAGGACTTTCCTAAGATGAGAGGCAAGCTAGTCCAAAGCTGCCAAAGAGCACTATTACTTTCTCCAGGCTTACTATCTGAGAACTAGATCCCTAGAGAGAAAATAATATGTTATCATCCACTGGAAGAGAATGAAATTGTGTGAAGCAGCAGAGCTCAAATACACAACAGTGAGAGGGCATTTAACATTGCCCAGTGACAAGGATATGAGGGTCTGTGACAAGAGCTGGGAGGAGGGCACAGCAATGATCAATGACTGTAGCAACATCAGACCAGAGCTGTCAGGGAAAGAGCAACATGGTAGAGGTCAGAGGGCACTTAGAGGAAACACCAATGTAGTGGCACCAATCCTGGCCTCCAGCCTTTTTGGGAGCAGCCTCGCTCCTCTTTTTTTGGGAAGTGATGGTGGTGGTGAAGGTGACGGTCCGGGGGAAGGGGAGGTTCTATATAAAGCAGTACTATAGGGCACAGAGACTATATGAGTTTCTGCAGGAGGGGGATCCACTGAGCAGTGTCTTGACTGTGGACTCAAAAAAATGATAACTTTTTGTGTCCTTTACTTTGTAGTAGTTTCCAGAGTAAATTGTTACACAGGCTGAAGGATTGTAAATTTGAGTATTTGTGGCAGTCATCACCCTAGCATGCCCAGGATGGCTGCTAGCACAGGTTCTTTCACCTGTTTTTCTAAAGGAAAGCAACTCGAAAAGGGTTAACCATCTTACTTTAATCAAACATAAATTATTTACCTAGTTCAGGGGAAAAAGTCAGCACCCTGAACTGCAAGAGAATACAAACGGAAGTTACAAGCAGACAAAGAAACAGATCAGTAGACAGCTTCCAGTCATGTGACCATTACATCCATACCTAGTTAGTTACCAGAGAGGGAAGCACCAACATCTGGGTTTTCAAAGCTGGGGGGCTCAACGGCTTCCCAGAGTCTCTTCTGGCCAAATAACACAACTCTTCCCAAAGTGAGCCCCAAACAAAACCTCACATCAGGGTATACATACTCTTCTCCTGGGTCAGAGAATGTCACAGACCTCATGACCCACTTGACTACAAGGTAATAAAAGTTGTGCCTTCCTAAAAATATATATGCACATATATACATACACATGTACTATACACATATAGATACATACGTATATACATATCTTAGACAGGAACTACAGATGAAAAAATGAACTAGTTCTAGAAATGAGTAAGAGGAAATAGGCTGGATTGCTTTGAGGAAATTGCACATTTCTCTGAATGTGCTCAAAAGAGCTCACTGCTGTAAAAGTTCACCTCTTTACCGTGAATATTCTCTAAATGATGCTGAAAATTATGGGATGCTACCATCTAAGAAGAATCAAAAACAAACAAGTTAAAGAAATTCAAAGGAAAAACCGGAAGTTATATGCAAATGTGAGCAGGTTACAGCATGCTCCCAATCTGATTCAATACAGTATGGAAGAAAGCACTTGGAGTCAGGAGATACCAAGGATAGAGTTCAGCCTTTGACATTTATTAGTTGTGTGACCCTTGGCAAGTCATTTATCCTCTCTGACACTTAGTTTTTTCACCTGGAAAATGGCCACAGTAATGCCTAGAGACAACTCTTTAAAAGGTTGCTGTGAGGGGCAACTAGGTGACACACTTACTAAGCTATATGATCTTGGGCAAGCCATTTAACTCCAATTGCCTCGCCTTCCCCCATTCAATAAAAAGAAAAAAGGTTTCCTTAAGGCTCAGACTGAGAAATGTAAAATACTGAATTGCTATAGAAAGGTTCACTGTTTTTATTACCAGTGTTGATCTGTGCTTAAGAATTAGCATAAAAAATCCTGAAAGCATGAATGACCAGAAAGGAAAATGGATTGGTTAAACATAAAAATGAAGGATAACAAATGGACAGTCCTAGTACCACATTGTATTTCAGGTCTTTGAACTGGCCATATCTCCTGGCTAGAATCAATTACTTTCTTAGCTCTGCCTTTAGAATGCTTTTTCCTTAAAGGCTCAGTTTCTGCATCCTTGAAACCTACGCAAAACCTTGAGACCAGGGTCTTTTCACTTTTGTTTTTTGCATCCCCAGAGCCCGGCAAATTGTCTGGCCCACTGTAAGCATTTAATAAATGCTTGTTGATTGACTGTTTGACTGATTAACACAGTGGTTCCTGAAAGGTATGAAAAGAACATAGCAATTTTGATTGTGAGAGAAAAGAAAAGTAGTACAAATATCACCGACTTGACCTGGACCTTTTTTAGTCTTACTCCTGAAATTATCTGCATAAAAGCCAGAAGTGTGATGGATTTGGGGTAGAAATTAATATCTTCTCTTTGGTTTCTTTGCAGTTTTGGTAAGTGAAATACCTAGGATGAATTGAAGATAACTGGGGTCTAGTAACCCCAGGATCTGATGGGATTTAGAATGCATATTCTTTGATAAAATGTAAACTATTTGAGGGAAGGGACACTCATTTATTTCATGGTATCCATCCCTAGCACAGTCCCTAACACAATGTAGAAGCTTAATAAATGCTTGCTTGACGAGCTGAATGAATGAATTTTAGACCACAGCTCAAATAAGAGTAGAAACTGAAGGTCTTATAACTTAGATTAAGAAAAATAATTCCAGAAGCCTAGAAGTCTCTTGAGTAGACTTTTTGTATACCAGCTGATCTTTAAAGAGGACTAATAATAGAGCTCAAAATGTGCCAACTAATCCCATGTATGTTGGCCTTGGAAAACAGCAGTAGGCAGTCACTCAGTCAATAAACATTTATTAAGCCCCTACTATGTGCCTGGTACGCTGCAAAGTGCTAGGGATACAGAAAAAAGCACAATTGGGGCCAGAGAACAATTGTGGCTAGGGCACCTCCTGCCTCTGTGTGTGGTTTTCCATTGCCCTCCCAGGCAATTTATGCCTCTGATGTTATAGAGTCATCTCTGTCCTTAATGATGTCATATGGGAAAAGACAGGCCTTGCTCAAAGGAGCTCACAGTCTACGAGGTGGCTCCCCATTAGTTTTACAAACAACTATGTACAAACCTGCTCTATGCAGGATCAACCAGAGATAATCAACAAAGGGGAAGGCACTACCAGTTAGAGGGATGAGGGAAGGCTTCCTGTAGGAGGTGGGACCTCAGATGGGCCTTGAGGGTAGAATCTCAGCAGATAGCAGCAGCTTGGTGGAGAAGCAGTAAGTGACAGATAACTCTGGAGTCAAAAGCAATAACAGTGGCAGCACTTTCTAGATCAGTGTTTCTTAAACTGCAGGTTGGCAACCCTGTAAGTTATAGGGGGTTGCAAAAAAATCTGGTAACAGCAAAAGGTTTCTGAATGTGCAATGACCAAAAATTAATTCAAAATCAAACGTGCAATGAGTCCAAGGTATTTCTGGCAGCACTTGCCCATGTTACCTCATGCAACTTCACTGCAGCTTTGGTTCTGAACACAAAGCACACAGACTTTGCATTGTGTATGCCGTCACGCCAAGCAACGCCAATAGATATTGCGGAAAGGTGAAAAGGGGTCATGAGTGGAAAAAGAAGCCCTGCTCTAGATGATGACCACAGAGCCCAGAGTTCCAGCAGTGAAGTATACGTAGGCAGAGGAGCAGCAATGTCAAGAGGGCTTTGGTACCAGGCCAAAGAGCCATAGCACAGCCCAGACCCCTCTCTGTACAGGAGAAAGGCCAAAGAAGAACAGATCTTACTACAGAGCAATAGCAACAACAGAAACACCCAGGAGAGAACAGCAGCAACTAGAATAGAGTATTAGAGAATCCCAGCTGAGCAGAAAAAGCAACTCACCCTAAGGCATCACCAAAGGCCATAGGTGGCTCTGTAGCACAGAGGTATAAATTGCCCTGGGCACACAGAGAGGCATTAGTTATCTGAGCCACAAGCATTCTTTGGCCACGTGGGTTCCTTTGTATGTGTCCCTTCCATCGTGCTCAATGGCCAAATATATGCCCTAAATATGTCATCACCTCCATTGGCATTATTGTACCTTGCACAACTCTGCCTCACTTAAATCCAATTCACATGCAAGTCAAGATAGGACCCTGTGATGGCATTGGTCCTCTTTGAAACCAAAGAATGAACAACAACAGATTTAAGAGAGATTTTTCTCATCATTTATCTTGTTAAACAGTTTAATTAAATGTCTTTTGCTTTTTGAACTAATGTGTCCTCTGATTGCCTGGTTTAAAAAAAAAAAACAAATTTTATGGGAGTTCATGAGGGATGGTTCTGAGGAGAGTCTGCCCTATACTCATAATGTGCCTCAAATCTGGGGTAATATTCAAGGTAGGACACATGTAACGGGGCAGGGTGGCCCCCAGGAATATATATATACACTCATACACTCACACACACACACACACACACACACACACACAATGAAGAGGATATTAATTATCATATAACCACCTCTTTAAACATTTTTTTAAAAATGAGGCCAGAATGCAGTTCAATACAGGCCATACATGTGTAGTTACACAGAACATTTGAATGTTGTTGTTCAATTGTTTTCAATCATGTCTCACTCTTCAAGAGCCCCTTTGGAGGTTTTCTTGGTAAAGATGCTGGAGTGGTTTGCCATTTCCCTCTCCAGATCATTTTATAAGTGAGGAAACTGAGGCTAAAGGTTAAATGATTTGCCCAGGGTCACTTAGCTAGTAAGTGTCAGAGACCAGATTTGAATTCAGGAAGATGAGCCTTCCTGACTACAGGCATTCTACCCACTGAGCCACCTAGCTGCCCAGGTGAGAATGTATTCACAGTTTTATAATCCTAGTCCTCAAATCTATTGGTATGGGAATCTCTCTCCTCACTGGTGACTATCCCTTGCTATAATTTCAGCAGCAGGGAAATAAGGTGTTAACTTTGCTTTGGAGATCTTTTATTTATTCTACTACCTTTCAGACACTGTAAAAATGTACACTAATACTCAGTTTTGTTTGATAGTCATAAGGAAAGAGGCTGGGGGGAAAAAAAGAGCTAGTTCATTGCTTTTCTTTCTACCTCCGACTCTTATTGGCCCATTTCTTGAGAAAATCAATCATCTCTGAGGGGAAAGCAATACTTCACTCTTTCTGTATTCATCTGTAAAACATCATCCAATCAATCTTCAGAAATCCCAGAATCGTGCATCCCCTGTTACTGGTAGCTTGACAAACAAGAGTTAAACAGCTCAACTACCAAATCTTCAGTTCTGTCTTACAGAAGACTGTTGCTGTGAAGCTTCTAGAAAGCTTTCTTTAGCTAATCCATCCTATTCCTGTGCCTTCATTCATCCCCTTCACTTTGCACTATTTAAAGTGCTTCAGAAACATATTGTTCTTTTTTTGCCTTCCAACCTAGAAGTCTGGCTGACATATATTTTTAACTCACTGGGTATTGAGCTTACACTCCTGAATCCTTTCTCATACTGTTTTTTTTTTTTGGGGGGGGGGGACGACATTTCATTTCCCTGTCACAGAAATAAGCTCTGAAGATCTCATATGTCCACCACAGCATAAAAGCTGTCTCTGCTACTGGACAACAGGATATAAGATTAAATTAAACCTACGGTTTTCTAGCTGAAATCCAGGAGTTTCCCTCCTGACAATGTTATCTTGGCTATTAGCACTGAGTGTTCTCAGATTTGGACACGTCTTGGTAGTTAAATTAACAAATTAAAACTACCTGAGGGTTTTTTTTTAAATGAGAAATGATAAAGTGGTATTTTATATTAAGTTCCATAGTTAATGGAAATCACGATTTAATGAGTTTCATTTTACCAAGTGGTGTTTGGTTGTTTTTTTTTTAATGGGCTGCCTTTGTTGCACATGATATAGAAGGTCATGTTTCCTAATAGTAGAGAAAGTTTACAGGGGCATACATTTAGATTTAGAAGGAATTTCAGAGGTCATCTAGACCAATGACCTCATTTTACAGCTGAGAAAATGGAGTTTCAGAGAAGTTAAGTGATTTACCCAAGGTCACATAGATAGCAAGTGGCATGATTAGTATCTAAACCAAGGTCCTCTGATTCCACTATCCCACACTGTCCCCCCAAGTTTCATGAACTAACCTTTACTGTTCAATCTTTTTCATTTTTGTCCTATTACCTCTCATGCCTAGCCGAACCCCAACACTATATTATTTCCACAATCTACTTTTTTTTTTATTCCTCCTCTTGTGTTGATGAACAATGCTAGAGGAAATCATGTAACCATGCTGACTGGTTCCACTACAAATTCAAGTATCCAATCTAAACTGGGCTCTCACTACAGTAAGGCGTTCCTTTCCATCTTCCCTAAGAGAATCTCTAGCCCATTCCTCAAAGAGCCTATTCTAAACCTCTTCTCTCCTTAAGTCTCCCACATTATACTTCCCTTTGCCATCTCAACAGATAGCTTCTATTCATACTATACTAAAAAAACAAAACAAAACAAAACAAAAAAGGCCATTCTCCACAGCATCCCTCTTCCTCCATATTCAGCATATCAAAACCCCTTAACTTAATCCTTCATTTCCTTCTCTTCTGGTGCAGTTTCTAGTGAAGGAGTGGTCTTCCTCCTACTAGTATTGTTGATTCTATCCCTTCTTGTTTCTTCTGTTGAACTGCCCCAGCAATTAACCCCTCAATCTCCAATCTCTGTTTTTGCCTATCTACTGCTCTGGCTCTTTCCTTGTTTCCTAAAACATGACCACATTTTTCTCATCCTTTAAAAAATACTTATTTCACCTTACTATTCCCTAAACCAACATTCTATATCTCTATTCCTGTTCATAGACAAATTCTTAGAAAAAGCTGTCTATGTTTATTACTCCCACTTCCTTTCCTCTCACTCCTTTGCAATTTTTTTCTTTCTTATTATGATGAATTAGATAAACATCAACCAACATGACATTTCCTCAGACAGAACAGAAAAAAAAGGAATAGAAAAAAAGAAAAAAGTAGCAGGCCCCACTTCTTACCATGCCCTACCACCACCATCCCCGTTCTTTCCCTTTAGAGTCTTGTATTTTCATTCCTTCCAGATGATTTTTATTTTTGTCTAGTTCTATCATATCCCTCCCTCTCTTCTTCACCCTTCACAATCTGGCTTCTAACCTTAACATTTGATTAAAATTTCTCACATTGCCAATGATTTCTTGCATGCCAAAACTAATTATCTCATCCTTCTTGAACTCTCTAGCATTTAACAATTTTGACACAGCTCTCCTCCCAGAGATTGTCTCTCCTCTGAGTTTTGTGACAGTGACTGGTTCTTCTCTTTTTTGTTTGACTGTTCCTTCTCATTCTCCTTTTCTGGATCAATATCCATGTTCCTCCCCCTAACTCTAGATTTATCATTACATGTCTAGATATATTATGGACTATTTGTGCCCGACCTGTTGTAAAGCCTTCCAAGCTCACATTGGTCTCATCAGCCACAGCCAGACAACACTGTACGTTGACCCTGACATAGTGTGGTCATTTTGGGCTTCCTCAACTACATAGGACAATAACCAGATATATCATTAAGAGTCTTTTCTAGAAATTCTTCTCTCTACATATGCTCTTTCTCTCTTGGTGATATCATCAGTTGCCCTGAATTTAGCTGCCATCTCTATAAAGATGACTCTCAGATATTTAGCCCTGGACTCTCTTCAAAGTCCTGGTCCCAAGTCACCAACTGCCTCCTTTACATTTCAAAATGAATGTCATTTAGATCAACAAAATTCCACATGTCCAAAACACAATTCATTTTCATTTCCCCAAAACTCACGCCTCTCCACATTTCCCTATTTCTGTTCTGTGCAATCACCACCAAGATGTTCAACCTTAGAGTGTTCTTCACTCTTCCTCACACACATAGTCAGTCAATTGCCAAATTTGATGGCTTCTTCTTCTTCCCCATTTCTCACACCTCTTCCTTTCTCTCCACTCACAAGGCCACTAGCCTAGTTCAGGCTGTCACCACACTTTCCTAGACTATTGCAATAATATCCTTATTTGTCTTGCTGCCTCAGGTATCTCCTCCAATCCCTCCTCCAAAGAACTTTGAATGTGATTTGTCAAAACTACAGGTCTGAACATATCACCTCTCTGCTCATAAAAAGTCTGCTGTCCCCCTTTAATCATTAAGACAGAATACAAATTCCTTTATTTGACATTGAATGCTTTTTACAACCTGGCTTCAATTTAATTTTTCAGGCCTTTTACACATAACACCTTGTCATGTACTCTGCAGTTCAGCCAAATTGGCCTTTCTGGCTGTTTCTCACATATGACATTCCATGTCTGGAAGGTACTCCCTCCCTCCTTACCTTTGCCTCTCAATGCCCTCTAGCTGCTAGTGTCATTCCTCATCAATTGCTCTATATTTTTCTTGAATATATTTTGAATACACTTTTATGTTTAAATCTTGTTTCTCCTGACAGAATATTAGCTCCTTGAGAGAACTATTTCATTTTTGCCTTTGTATATCCCTAGTACCTAATACAGTGCCTGGCACATAGTAGGTACTTAAAATCTTATTGTTTGATCAATTGATTTGCCATTTAAATCTTGACTACTAATGGAGTTTATTCATTTGAGCAGGGCCAATCCTACCTGCAACTAAACCTCTTTTAAGTATAATTTGCAGACTTGTCCTTCACCACAGTGCACAACCCTAAAATCAGTATCAATAGCAGGATTATCCTATGGGTAAATATGTTGGATTCAGATTATAGATGCCAGTTAAAATGCAAGTGGCGACACCTAGGAGAGGTTAACCAATGAATCTTGAACTTATCAAACTTGATGAAATTCGTATTGCATATTGATCTTTAGCAATGGAACACAAGTCTGATCAATTTTTATGTTAGAGAAGGGTCAGCCCTAGATCATCCTACTGGGCTACTGCAGTGGAGACATCTGTAAAAGCAAAGAAATATTAAGGGATCAGTGGGCACTTGAAGGGAAGAGAGAAGGCACCAAAAAGATTAAAGAGGGCTGTGAGCAATTAACAAAAATGCTACTTAAAATAGAAATTCCTTAGGTCTGAAACATCAAATATCGCAAAACTACTTATTCTCTAAGAATTCTGTATAACTGAGATATTATCATGTAACTTAAAGAGATGATTGATTGTATTTTCTCACTGCATTTTAAATGTTGAGCCACTGTCTATCTAGCTTTTCTGACCTTCCCCAGTAACCTAGACATGAATCTACATCCAATTTTCTACACTAGGCTTTCTTAATGCGAGGACAGCTGTTAAAACAGTAACCTTGCCCATACAAATGGGCCTGAGTTTCATATATGCTGAATTAATTCAATAAATTTTTGGATGGCTGATATATGTAAGGCATGGGGTAGGAGTTCTGAAGGATATAGAGATGAATAAAACTCATTCCTATGATTCTGTCCCATCCCAACACAAAATGCTACACAAAAGTGAAACAGAAGAAGACAGCTTTGTTTCTGAAAAGCATGTGACATCTCAGTTGATGAAACAGATAAACAGAAGAGAAACACTTTGAATAACAGAGTTCTCACTTAAGTTGATGTTTTCACTTTTCTGTGGAATATTCTTTGCATCTTCACCCTGGGTGATAGGGGTATGAGTCACCATGGCTAGTCACAGGAAAATTGTAAAGAAAATGACAAAAACATTGCCAGAGTTTTGACATTGATACTAAATCTATTGAAGCAAGGCTGAGAGGAAAAGCAAAGCAAACCAAAGTAGCTTTAATTTTTTTCCCATTCATCTTTGCAATAAATCATTTCAAGTTGAAAGAATATGAGAACAGTAATTTGAGGTATTCAGGGTAAATAGATGCAAAACAATGTGATATGCTGGAAGAGAACACATACTTCAATACATCCAGGGGACCATAGCTTTAGAGGTGGAAGGCACTTTAAAGATTCATAGAAGGAACAACAACAATGGCTTGGGAGTCATAAAACCTCAATTCAAATCAAATCTCTGCCACTTACTACCAGTATGTCTTTGGGTAAATAACTTGACTTCTTAACCTGGAGTGGGACTCAGGTCCTTCATCTTTAAAAAAAATGAGGAAAATAGATTGAGATGTGACCAATGATGGGGATTAGTCACTTTCTCTGAACCACTTTAACTCTCTAATTCTTAAAAACAATTAAGTACCAGATGTAGAGCAATTGCTGTTAAATTCACAGGAGAAAGAAGTCAAAATTTTGACAATGTAAAATCTTCAAGAATTAAAATCCTTATATGCTGAAAAAGTGAAGAGAAATAATGAATAGGAAGAGTACAGAGATTTGAGCAAAAACTTATAGGAAATAAGCAGAACCAGGAAAATATTATACACATCAATGAGCATTTATTAAGTGACTATTATGTGTCTGACACTGTGCTAAGCATGATACAATTACTTAATTACAAAATAAAGACAAACAATTAAAATAAGAACTGAATTCTGAAGAAATGATAATGACCAAGCTTATAATGACTTCCAACTATAATGACAAATTCCCAAAGCAAAGATATGAAAAGGTATCTCCCTCTCCTTCTTTGCAGAGGGGAAGGACTACAGGAATGGAATATCACATATCAGACTATTTGTTGGCTGATTTTACACAACTGATTTTTTTCCTCTTGTTTATTCTTTGCTATGAGGAATAGTTCCATGGTAGGACTGGATCAAGGGTTGTATTGGGAAAGATAGTTGATACAAAACAAAAGATGCCAATTAAAATATTTTTCAACAATGTTGAGTTTGGACTAGAATAGGGGATGGGGAACCTGTGGTCTTCTAGGTCCTTGGGTGTGGCCTTTTGACTGAGTCCAAGTTTTACAGAACAAATCTTTTTATTAAAGGGATTTGTTATCTGAAATCTGGATTCAAAGGGCCACACTTGAAAACCAAGAGGGCTACATGTGGCCTTGAGGTTACTGTTTCCCCACCCCTGAACTAGATGATGGCAAAGATCCCTTCTAGAACTAAAGGTATGATTATAGGACTTCATTATAGAAATTAGAATTTATTTTTTCTGGGAAATGTTACAAGGCTCTCAGTCAAAGTTAAACAATTGTTCCAGAGAACTAATTAATCAATAAACAAGCGTTTATTATGCCCCTATGATACACCAGATACTTTGGAAGCCATTGAAAATAAAAAGACAAAAAATGAAATAGTCCTTGCCCTCAAGGAGTGAAGAGGTTCTCATTTTTAGACCAGAATAGGGTTTGTTTCTTTATGTGCTGAACATGTTCACTGCTTGCTTGAGGTATGATGATTGTTATATTAGACATCAGTTGTGAATATTTCTATAATTACAAGTGCTTTATAACCATTATTTTCTTCCCTAAGTGCCCACCTTGCTCTCGGTTGCAGTTAAGGAACATGCAGAAGCTGTATTATTTCATTTACACCACTGCAGTGTGTCTGTGTGAGGGCAGGAAGAAGGCCAAGGGCTGCTGCACTGTGTTCTGTTCCATTCCATTCACCAAGCATTTATCATTTATTAAGTACCTGCTGTGTACACAAAACTGTGCCAGATCGTAGAGATGCAGACATATAAGAAAAATCTTCTCCATCCTTAAGGAATTTGTATTCTATGTTATCTTCCCCCTACAGAGGCTGTTCCTCTTTCCTACTCTCATCCATAAAGTCAGAGTTCTCAATCCCTCAAGTTAAACTGCATCTGCCAAGACCTGCTACAGTACACAGCATTAATAGCCATAAGATTTAGAGCTGGTCATCATTCAGTCCAACCCCATAATTTCACACGTGAGAAAACTGAGGCCCAAACAGAGAGGTCAAGTGCTTTGCCCATGGACCCAAAGATCATAACAAAACCACAAGTCAAATCCAATGCTCTTTTCACTATTCTAAAATTAGAAATATATACTGGCATAGGGATGCAAAGTATTCAATTCAATCTATATTTATTGAGACAGTGTGCTGCTATGTGCTGGTGATTCAATGGCAAAACTAAAAAAAACCCAGTCTTTCCCTAGGGGAACTTGAATTCTATTTTCTAACTTGTGAAATGGATAAGTATGATTATTTGAAGAAGGAGATCTCACTAAAAACTTGAGGGAAAAGGAAAGATTTTATCTATGTAGGCAGTGGCATTTGATTTGAGTCCTTGAGGAAATGAAGGATTCTAGGGGACTGAAATGAGGAAGGATTGAATCACAGGTAGAGGCACAGAAGCAGAGGATGGAAGACATAACAAGGGATAGCAATCAGGCCAGTTTGGCTAGAATTTATACCAAAGAAGTAAAATTTTTAAAAATCTGAAAAGGTAGGCTGGGCCCTAACAATATCTGACATTTATATAGGGTTTTAAAGCTTGAAGAACTTTGAACATCACACTAAGAAGTTTGGACTCTATCCTAGAGGCAATAGGGAGCCATTGAAGCTTCTTGAGCAGGCAGTACCACAGTCTTACCTGTGCTTTAGGGAAAAAATTTGTCAGCTGTGTGGAAGATGGACATATGTAAAGAGCTTTGCAAATCTTAAAAGTTCTGTTTGTATAAATGCTAGCAATCAGCAAGTATCATTGCTAACATTTACATAGCACCTATTTTGTTCTAGGTACTTCAATATATATTATCTCATTGGGTCAACACAATCCTGGGAAGTAGGTGCTATTATTATCCCTATTTTACTGATGAGGAAACTGAGGAAAACAGATTAAGTGACTTGCTCAGAGGCACACAACTAATTAGCATCTGAAACTGGATTTGAACTCAGGTCTTCCTGACTCCAGGCCTGGCATTCTATCTACTGTGCCACCTCGATGCCTTTTCTTCATCATCATCATCATCATCATCATTGGAATTGAAAGCTGGGAGATCAATGAGGAAGATATTGCAATAGTCCAAGAAAGGTGATCAAAGCTTGAACTAAGGAGGTGGTCACAGTTAGTGAAGAAAAAGGGACAATTAGAAAATACAAGGACAGAGTGGGATATATAAAATAAATCAATTTATCCTTTTTTTTGTATCACCATCTATTGGCACCAATTCTCCAGGTAACACTCATTGAACAAAATGAGTCAGACCATCATAGCAACCTAACAACTCCTACTGGGAAAGGAAGTACTCTCTGACTCAGTTCTTCACTTGACTCTGTATTAAGTATAAACAGCACAAGGATCATGATATTAGAGTGGGAAGGGGTCTCAGAGGTCATCTAATCCAACAGCCTATTTTGTGGATGTAGAAAGTAGTGGGTAGGGAGGTTGGCAGACTTGCCCAAGGATAAAATAGGTAGAGAGCATTTTCCAAGGTCATCCAGAAGTTGAGCATGATCTGATATGAGTCAAAAACTTATGAGTCTTTGATTTATCAGAGCTGTGGGACTACCTCCTGAACATGAATGAACATGGAAAGCTTGAAATTCCATTTGAATAGCTGTCTCGGAAAGGTTGCCTGAAGAGATTTGAGTGACAGTTAAATCATCATTTTCTACAATTATTCAATAAAAATGTGCAAGCAGATGAACAACAGAAGGTAAAGACATAGCTTTGTGGGAAGCCCAAGGGGATACGTGTGCCAATAATGAATGTAGTAATAACAGATAGCAAGTGGTCAACAGACCCAATATTAAATCAGGAGCAATTTCATCCGAGATCCAAGATGGTAATTTATCTAATTAATATTTATGGAGACAATCTCAAGACAAATGGAAAGGCCTAAAACATAATAAAAAATTAGAAGATAATATCGTTTGCCTTTCTGTGTCATTCAGTATTCTCAAAGTGCTGAATGGCCCAATTACTCCATGTTAATTCATTACAAGCAGCATAATAGAGTGAAAAGAGGACTGGATTTGGAATTTGAGGACATGAATTTGAATCCAAGCTCGGTCACTTACTACCTGTATTACCCTGGGTAAATCATTCATCTCCCTGGGCCTCAGTTTCCTCAATTGTAAAATAATATGCTAAAATCATAGGCACAGTCATGATGCATAGTAAGCCCTTAATTTGTTGACTGACTAACTGAAATGGTTTTATTAGATGACCCTAGAGGTCTCTTCCAGCTCTAAAACTATGGTATTAAGTAATCATGAAAAACAAAGATCTTGGCCCCATCTCTTCCTGGCAAACAGAGGGAGAAGAAAAGGAAGCAGTGTCAGATTTTATATTCTTGGACTCAAAGAGCACTGCAGACAAGAAATCAAAAGATGCTTGTTCCTTACAAGGAAATCTATGGCAAATCTGGACAGCATACTAAAAAGCAGAGACATCACCTTGTTGACAAAGGTCTGTATAGTGAAAGTTAGAGATTTTCCAGTAGCAATGTATGGCTGTGAGAGTTGGTTTATAAGGAAAGCTGAGGGCCACAGAATTAAAGCTTTTGAATTGTGGTGCTGGAGAAGGCTTTTGACAGCACCTTGGACAGCAAGTAGGTCAAATCAGTCAATACTTAAAATAATTCAGGCTGTTAGCTAGAAAGTCTATTGCTGAAACTGAAGCTTAAATACTTTGGCTACCTAATGAGAAGACAGGATTCATTGGAAAAGACTGATGTTGGGAAAGACTGAAGGCAAAAGGAAAAGGGGATGGCAAGGGATGAGATAGATTGATAGTATCATGGAAACACACATGAAATTGAACAGACTTCAAGAGATAGTAGAGGATAGAAGGACCCAGTGTACACAAAGAGACACAACTGAATGACTGGACAGCAACAGAAAGTAATAATGACTCTAATTCTTCAATTTGAGAAAGTAAATTGATAGAGAAAAATTTATGTGACATGCTCAAGGTCATACGACAGGCCTATGACTAGTTAAGTTCAAATTTACATTCTGTTAGACATCACACTCCTAAATTCCAACTGGAAAGATAATTCAAATATGTCCTAGGCTACTGATACATCAGTGAACTCCTGTTTAAACACACAAGTACCACAAATAATTATTGCTATTCAAAATCTTTTAGTAATACATATGCATAGACTATTATAACTTTGAAAGAAATGCTATAATAAACCATGCTCATTTTTAACAAATATTTATACATTTTACTTTCAATAGAACGTCCTTTCCTTATGACAGTTGCCTCAGTAACACTGTATAATGGATGTAATAATAACCTACATTTATATACCATTTCTAAGTACACAAACCACTTTACAGACATTATCTCATTTGAGACAGTGATGTAGGTATTATTATACCCACTTTACAAATGGGGAAATGGAGGTTGAGAGAGGGTAAGCGATTTTGCCCATAGTCATATAGCTTGCAGTGCCAGAAGCAGGATTTTAAGGCAGGAAATCTTGACTGCTGGCTTCACTACTCTACACTGTGCTGTCATCCAGTAGAAAAAGGAACATGTTAGGAGAAGAAAACCTGAAAGCTTCTTGAGGACCTGAATTTGGTGTGATGGAATGTATGTGATGGAAAATACCACAAACAGGGGAGTACTTCATAGGAGTTCTTTGACCCTAGCTAAGGAGATAAAAGCAGAGCTGAGTGTCTACATGGAAACTTGGCTGTTTTATGAGTAATATTCCCAAATGAATTTATGATCCCATCAATTCAAGCTTTACCTCCAATGATATACATCACAACCCACCCCAGAAACAGAGGGGACATCAGAGGTCATGCTCTGCCACTAGGAGTCTATCCAGTGTGCTGAAGGCTTTCCTTTCCTCCAACATCATGAACATACCATTGGAACACTATGGTCATCCATGTGCCATACCTCTGTCAAATCACATGACCGCACCATCTTCTCTTTCTGGTATAAACTTTCTTGATGACATCATTTACTTGTTCTTTGTTGGACTTCCCATATTGGAGCCTGCTAATGCTGACTATGTACCTTACCTTTGCTCTTTGAGTGATGTTCATCTTTAAGCATTCAGAGGCAGTGATGTCTTAGGTCTTCCTGCATAGCAAATATTTATATTTGTATATAGCATATATTTATATATATATGGAAAAAATGGGGCAGAGCCAACATGTTGGCATATAAGCAGGAAAACTCCATGAGCTCCCCCCATAACCACCTCAAATACCTATAAAATATGACTCTAAACAAATTTTAGAGCTACAGAAACCACAAAGAGACAGAGAGAAACAAATCTCCCGCTGAAGGCAGCCAGGCAGACCAGCAAGAAGGGTCTATCACAGCCTGCTGGGAGCTGTGGGCAGTCCCATGTGAGCCCTCAGTTTTACCCCAGAGTACCCCAACTAGCAGCAGCTGGAGCATTTGGGAGATTGGATCACCAGCAGATGTGGTGGTTTCCAGACATATCAACCCATAAATGCCAAAGACAAAGTAAAAGATTGGTGGAACTCTACTGGATGTGGTGGGGGGGGTGGGGCGTGGAATGGAGGTGGTCACCATCTCCACATGGCTCCTTCAGAGCTCCCAGCCTCCAGCCTGCAGATTGTAGGGGGGGAAGTGACCATTTAGAGGCTAAGAGCTCTTGGCTTACTCTGCCTGGATCTAGACCACGGTGTTCGGTGGTGGTCCTGAGGTGTGTGACCAGCAAGCTAAAGCTGGTGGAGGCTGTAGAGAAGGTGCCCTCCTAATAGCTCCAGCAGCTGCAAAACCCCCAGCAATTTCAGACAAAGTTCCCCCCTCTGGAAGCAGAGTTTTACTGTGGCAAAGAGCTCAAAAGTCAAGTAAATTGAGTGGCAACATGAGCAAGAAAAGGAAGCAAAGCAAGCACAGAAATACAACTTTAGATTTCTTTTTTGGGAACAAGAAGGATCAAAGCATGGGACAAGAGGAAGACAATACAGTCAGAACTCCTGCACCAAAAGCTGCCAAGAAAAATATGAACTGGTTACAGGCCATGAAGGAGATCAAGAAGGATTTTTAAAATCAAGTAAGAGAAGTGGAGGAAAAATTGGGAAGAGAAATGAGAATGATGAAAGAAAATCATGAAAAGAGAGTCAAAAACCTGACTGAAGAAAATAACACCTTAAAAAATAGACTAACTCAAATGGCAAAAGAGGCCCAAAAGCCAATGAGGAGAAGAATGCCTTAAAAAGCCAAATTTGCCAGATGGAAAAAAGAATTTCAAAAGCTCACTGAAGAGAATAATTCCTTCAGAATTAGATTGGAGCAAATTGAAGCTAATGACTCTATGAGAAGTCAAGATATTATTAAACAGATCCAAACAAATGACAAAATAGAAGGCAATGTGAAACATCTCATTGGAAAAACCACTAACCTGGAAAAGAGATCCAAAAGAGACAATTTAAAAATTATTGGGCTACCTGAAAGCCATGATCAAAAAAAGAACCTAGAAATCATCCTTCAAGAAATTCTCAAGGAAAATTGCCCTGATATTTTAGAACCAGGGGACAAAATAGAACTTGAAAGAATTCACCAATCACCTCTTGAAAAAGATCCCAAAAAGAAAACTCCTAGGAATGTTATAGCCAGGTTCCAGAGTTCCCAGATCAAGGAGAAAATATTACAAGCAGCCAAGAAGAAACAATTTGAGTATTGTGGAAACACAATCAGGATAACACGGGATCTAGTAGCTTCTACATTAAGGAATCAAAGGGCTTGGAATATGATATTCCAGAGGTCAAAGGAGCTAGGATTAAAACCAAGAATCACCTACCCAGAAAAACTGAGTGAAAT
>CM053585.1:454822750-454848526 GCA_028646515.1 Pseudochirops corinnae | reverse complement strand
ATGATCTTTCTTTTCCCCAAAGAAGGAATCTAGGGTTTGGGAGCTGTTCTTACTTTGCTTCTTATGCTTATTCTTACTCATGGTTGTTCAGTCCGTGAATTTTTTTTTTTAAATCTCTGTGGGGCTCTGCTTCCAGAAGGGAAAGCTCTGTCCCAAATCGCTGGGGTCCTCCCGGCTGCCATAGCTCTCAGGAAGATGCTGGGACTCTTCCTATTTACTTCCGGCTCACTGGATAGTGAAGACTCCAAGACCGAGGCCCAAGACGGCGATCCAGATCCAGGCCGCTCAACGCGAGAGCACTGGCCTCAGAACAATTGCTCAGTCCCCCTGCTGTCTGCAGGCCGTGGGTGGGAAGCTACGACGTGGAGGCGGGTTCAAAACCTCTGCCTTTTGCTTTTCTTCTCTGGAGACCTTTCAGCCAGACTGCTTATCTCCCTCTTTGTAATCCCCACTCACAGCTGGTGCTAATCCGCTCACCTGAGAGGCTCCTCCCACCCAGCCACCTCCGGGGCACAGCTGTGGCTTCAGACCAGGCTGGTTTTGGTTCGCAGTGCTGATATGGTTCCTTGTAGCCGAGCTGACTTTAGTGGGAAGTATCTTTGTGTGCATTTTGGAGTTCTAGGATTGGTTTAGAGTCCTATTTTTTGGGTATTTTGGGGTGGCTATGTGAGAGCTGCGATGTTGCTGCTGCTATGCCACCATCTTGACTCTGCCCAAGAGAAATTTATTTTCAGACAAAGAACAACAATATTTTAACCTGTGTGTTCCATTTCATTTTCTGTGAAAGAAAATGCATATAGATAGGCTGGCCACTACCTAATTTTAGAAAGCGGGCCTAAGCATGATCCCTTCATTTATTGTTACATTGCAATCCATATCCTTGGTAGCAAAGGCAATTTTAGTACCTGATAGGTTTCTTTTCAATGACTGCTTGGTCTATGAATGATTTTATCCTTATCTAACCACTGGGGGAGCTCTTAAGTGAGGTTAGAGTTAGACTCTAGTAGCATGCCTAGCTTGCTAGTGTAGCCTGTACTTTGCCAATCACACAGACTCAGTTGAAGTCTGCTAGGCTACAATACTTATGCAAAATGCTCAGTCCCTATCTCTTTTCTTCCCTCCAACATCCACACTATATAAAAATAAAAGATTCTTTAATTTAAATTTAAATTAAAGATTAATTTCATTAGAAATGCAATTGAATATCTATGAAATTGACATACTGTCCAGTCCTTTCAGACTAAAAGTGACTTTTTCACCACTAACCCAAAAACTTTGTGGATTAATGATTTCTTTTACAAAGAATAACATAAGCCAGGCAGATTTAGGAATAGTCTCTTATGTTTGTCCCTAGATGTTTCTCTGGGACTTATGAACCTATTTTCAAACAGTATTATGGACCAGATTATATCTAAGATCCTGTTCAGTTCTAAAATTTAAGAATCTATCATTTAAATTTAAATAGAACTAAATCAATTGAATTAATAAACATCATTAGTTCATAATAGTTTTTGCCACCAAATTATTTGGCAGCATCAAACTGTTTGACATCAGTGGAAAAGACATTAAAAGAGAAATATTACCATCTGCTTTGCTGCTGTACCCTAAGGACATGCATGGGATTTTTTTTCCCATCAGACTTGTAATTGAAATCTTCCAAATGTGTTATGTCTCTTATTAGAATGTGAGCCCTTTGAAAGCAGGGACTGTTTTGTTATTCCCTTTGCATCCCCAGGACTTAGCACAGTGCTTTGCACAAAGTAAATGCTTAATAAATGCTTTTTTTCCCATTCATTCATTCATTCATTCATTTATAATAGATTCACTTGATATATAGAATTAAATTATTTATATACATATATGTATGTATGTGTATATATGTACACACACACACACACACACACACACACACACATATATACAAAATCTTCCTACCGACCTATCTATCATCTATCTCTAAAAAATTAAAGACCTTTGTAGACTAATTCCAGCTACGGTATGGATTTGGTATTACATCTCATCCCAGAAGTGATTTATTTTGGAGCAATTCAATTACCAACAGTCTGGTGTCACATTCCAATTTCTCTGCTGCATTTTGAGCTTCCTCACGATTTGTTCATTTCTGCTGCAGTCATTTGTATTACTACTCACTCCACACAAAATAGCATCTTCTATTGAATTAATCAGAACTTTAAAGCTACTGAACCATGTTTTCTGTGTCTAAATATTTTATATTAGAATGAGAGCACTGTGAATATTCAAACTGGAAAGATAGTTTCACAACAGTCACATATAGAGATGCCTTTTGATTTTAACTCAACTTTTTTTTTATGAACCACAGAGTATTCAAAGCCACGTTGTACTGAGAGAGTTAGGGGCAAAAGGGAGAGTCACCTATGAAGATTTAAAAGACACAAATGAAATGGAAAAAGTAATGTTCACCCAAATTTGTGTACTTTGACAGAATATTGTCCCAAAGGTAGGTATTGAGATTCACTAGAACTAACGTCGGTATTAGGAGTAAGGAGACCTCAGTTCTAGCCCCAACTAACCATATAGTAGCTTTATAATCATGGGCAATAATACTGCTAAAGAATTCATATATATACACATATATCATTCTATGGTTGTTAATTATAATAAAAACATTTAATTTAATTCATTAATTTATCATTTATGTAATTGGCAAGAGATAGTATGGTATAATGGATGGACAGCCAGCCTTGGAGTTAAGAAGACCTGAGTTCAAGTCTTATCTTTGTAGTATACTGGCTGCATGATCCTGTGTAGGTCACCTAACCTCTGAGTGCTCCAGAGAGCTCTCTGCCACTATAAGCTGCAGAACAGTTGGAAATCTGCATAGGAGGAAGCAGTTTCTATACTAATGGGGAAGGGAAGGGGAGGGAAAGAAGGGGCATTTATATAGTGCCTACAACGTGCCAGGCACAGTGATTGATAAGTACTTTTTACAAATACTATTTCATTTGAGCCTCACAAAAACCTTGGGAGGTAGGCGCTGTTATTATCCCCATTTTACAGTTGAGAAAACTGAGGCAAACAGAGGTTAAATGACTTGCCCAGCATCACACAGCTAGTAAGTGTCTGAAGCTGAATTTGAACACAGGTCTTCTGGACTTAAGACCCCATAAAATATCCACTGTGTCACTAGCTGCTTCTAATGAAATTACAAGTCTCAACCCCTCCATATTGTGGACTCCTCTCCCCCATCAATGCATACCAGGTAATATGTTAAGCACTGGGGACTTAAAGAAAAAAAAGTTAGACGGTTTAAATAACGCTCCCAAGATCATAACAAATCTGCTTCCAAGGACAAAGCTCTTTCTTTTATAGCTGAGCTCCTACCCAAGAAGGGTGGGTGAGGGGCAGCCTGGGGCTTCCTTTTGTAAAGGGAGGGAGACATGATTCCTGACTGTTGGCAGGATGCTGAGCTGAACACTACATATCTGAGTGAGGTACTTACTGTGTTAGTTCTAGAGACTCTTGGGGAAAGTCACATGGACAGAGGACACCAGTGAAGAGAGGGGAAAAGGTTTTGGAATGGCAGACATGATTTTGAAGGTGGCCTAATCATGTCTTTGGATTTGCCTGAAATTTTAGGGACTGATAGGATGGACTTTATCGCAGTGAGAGTGTGATTTTCCCTCCTAGTTTGAGCTAAGATCTTATCTTCCTCCCAACTGAAGAGCTCATTCACTCTACTATATATATTTTATATATATTTTTAGCATATTCTAATCTGTATAATTTCCCCCGATTTCTGTTTGCTATTTGCAGTTTTCTGGAATAACTAGATTTATTCCCTATTTGCTATTTGTGATGATCTTTTGAGAAACTTGCATTTGGGAGGAAGGAGCTAAGCTGGCCAATGGAAGCTAAGGGATACCCTCACCTGTAAGAGCGGCTGGAAAAATGACTTTTTTTCTGAAGCTAGACTTATGTCACTAGACATGATAGATACTTGAGGTGGGACAGACATAATTCTAAGCTCATACTTTTCTCAGAGACTAAAGAAAAATGTGCTTGCCCAACTTTGGAAATGTTTCCAGAGCCTGTTTTCACTACCTATTTCCCATTTCCCTGTCCTAGCTAACATCCTGGTGGTGCAAAGCGCTGCCCTTAGCTCTTCTCCTCTCTGCAAAAGTAGGCCAGGTCTCAGATCTTATATATCTATATTATTCATTAAAACCCATGTAGGTAACATATTATGCCTATATAATCATTACTTAATTTCTTCAGGTTTTAATTTTCTCCTTTAAAATGAAGGATTTAGACTAGATTTTATCTCTAAGGTTTCAGTTACAGCATTCTGTTTGATTTGATTTGATGCTTCACACCTTTAAAATGATCAGTCTTCTCTTTCTCAATAAACTAAACCCCCATGATTTAATCAATGTGGAAATTCCATCTGCCAATTCAAGCCATAACACAACTAAATCTTTGAGAAGCAATGAGGCTAAATGATTTTCCTGTAGCCACACAGAAAGGATCAGAATTGGGATTCAAATGTAGTTTCTTCCTACTTTGAGCCAACTACTATATCCCCTATGCTATGTTGCCATCACCAATTCACAAAGATTAATCATAAAACCATTTGGTTAAATGTTGAGAAGCATGGAGAAGGCCAGATTGTTAGGTGTTTGCCCAAGATGAATGAAGGGAAGATACTGGCAGAGTCAGATAAAGTTAACAGTGGCCAGTCAAGGCTCCATCACTGCGAAATGGATTTTTCAGTGGAGACAATCAGAAAATATCCACCACTTTCTCAAGGTCACACTCTCTGTTTTAGATATATCTCCTTGAAAACATAGTTGTGAGAAAAGGCTAGTAGTAATCTTTGAATATTAAAGACAAATAATTTTATCTATTTAATTGTAGTAATAATAACTTTATATAGTACATCAAAGTTTGCAGAACTTGTCACTTATAATAACAACCCTGAGAGTTGCCATTTTATAGACTAGAAAATTAAGCTAAGTACTACAGACACAAATAAAGTAAAAAAGATAGTTCCTGTCTTCAAGGAACTTTCATTCTAATGGGGGAAATATCTAAACACCTACGTAGGGATATGATATATTATAGAGTGGATGGAGGGTAATCTGAGAGAGGAAGGGATTATATATATGTGTATATATATATATATATATATATATATATATATATATATATACACACACATACATACATACATACATATATATATTATATATAGGAAAGGCTAGGAAAAACTAAGACCCAAAGGAATTGAGAGAAGAAAAGAGGGTGAGGTCGAGAGCATTTAAGGAGTAGGGGATAGTTAGTAGAAAGGTGCCAAATGGAGGATGGAATATTGTGTTCAAGTTCCTCCTAGTAAGTCACCATTGCTGAATTATAGTGTGTGTGAAAGGCAGTAAAATGTAAGAAGACTAAAGGCTGGAAAGGGAGGAAGAGGGTAAGTTATGAAGGGCTTTTAAATGTAAATCAGAGGGCATTCTTTCATCCTGGATGTAATAAGGAGCCCTCCGGAATTCACTGAGTAATAGAGTGATGCCTTCAGTAGCTGCTTGGAGGATGGATTAGATTGCAGAGAGACTTAAGACAGGGAGACCACTTAGAAGGCTATAGAAATGGTCTAGTTGAAAGCTGATGAAGACTTGAATTAGGGTTTTGCCAGTAAGAGTGGAGAGAAAAGTCTAGAAATATGATTTGGCAGTGAATTAGAGATATGTGGTGACTGAGAATGAGTAACCAAGGATGATACCAAGGTTTTGAACCTGGTAAATTGTAGGATGTTAGTATCTTCAATACCAGTAGGAAAGTTGGGAAGAGGGGAGTGTTTTGGAGAAAAATAATGAATCCTCTTTTGGATGTGTTGAGTTGAAGTTCCTATGAGACATCCTGTTTGAGATGTCAAAAAAAGCAGTTGATATGTGTGTGAGTATGGTTTAGGAGAGAGGCTAAGGTTGGAATATATAGGTCTGGGAATCATCTGCATAGAAATACTAATCAAACCCTTACGAGTTAATAAAATCACCAAGATAGCATAGAGGGAGGAGAGAAGACAGAGGCCACATTATTGTCTACAATAAGCATGAAAAAGAAAGGTATGATACATGGTATAATGAAAAGAACACCAAACGCTTGCTAGCTGTGTGACTTTGGGCAAGTCACTTAACCCCAATTGCCCTGCCTTCCCCATCCAAAAAAAAAGGAAAAAAAAAGAACACCAGACTTGGAGTCAGACCATCAGAATTCATATCTTAGCTCTGTACTTTTACCTGGAAAACTTTGGGCAACTCATTTCATTTCTCTGGCTAGCATGTAAACACGTAACAGAACATGCTGAGGCACTTTTGGAGATTTAAAAATAAATAATAATAATAGTTCATATTACATGGTGCTTTAAGATTTGCAAAGAGCTTTATATGTATTATCTTATTTGATTCTCATGAGCCTGGGCGTGAGGTACTATGACTATCCCCATTTTACAGAAGAATAAACTAAGACTGAGAAGTTAAGTGACTTGCCCAAAGACATACAACTAGGGAGTATGTGAAGTAGGATTTAAACTTAGGTCTTCCTGACTCCAAGTCTAGCACTCTATAAACCAGGCCTGCACAACCTTCAACCCATGTGTCGCTGACAGCCTCAGTACTGCTTGTGCCTGTATATTGTACAGGCCTGCTATAAAACTATGCCCCCCTTGTGGTCAGCATTACAAAACCACACTGCTTACGTTAGAAGCCATTTTGGACGACGAATAGGGAAATTGTCCCCTGTTGTAAGTATGCAAGCCCTAAGTTTCTTTCTTTTTTTTTGTGCTTCATTTTTTTTGCTGTGTGGAATGAATATCTTAGAAGGTTTTTCCTAGGAAAAGGATAGTGCCAGGCTAAGCCTGAATAAGGCCAGTTTCCTGGTAATTTGGGTTTGGTAAAGAAACAGAATGAGACTCACAGGTTGTTCAACAGTTAAAAGGAGATTTACTTATCTATATCAGGAGGATATTCAACAAGGATAGGCACTGAAGAGGCCTCAGGTTGATTCTACTATTTTTCTTCAAGATTCAGCTCAAGCATCACCTTCCACATGAAGCCCTGCTTTCCCCAACTGTGAGTGTACCTTTCCCCCCAATACCTTATAGTTATTTTTACATATTATGCATACATTTATATATGCACATGTTGTCTCTCCCATTAGAATATAAGCTTCTTTGGGGCAGGAATGTTACTTTGTATTCTTGGTGCTTAGAACAGTGTCTGGCATAAATGTCTGTTGATTGATTGATAGATCATACCATTGGAGAGATTATCCTAATAAATGAGGACATATACCCAATGAACTAGTAGTTGCTACAAGGGTTAAAAACATTTTAAGCCAGATTGTAACTTCTGATTAAGCACATAAGATATTCTTGTCACTTGCTATTTAATAATTTCTTGGAACAGGTGCATTAAAATGAGTTTGCTTTCATAATGGGGACATTATTTTTAGATATGACATCTAAACATGATACTTTTGAATATCACTTTACATCCCCCTGCCTCTATTTTCATATGCGAAACTTTGATTAATAGCAAGAACAGATTAGAAGGCTGACATAGTGAGAGAGAATAAATGTCAGAGGTATTCCTCAAGCAGAGTGAGGAAAAATATGCCACAAGTGGGAGGTAGCATGCTGAAATGGACACAAAACATCTCACAAAATGGAAGAAAAACAGGGTAATTGACTGTCCTTTGGTCAGAGTCACAGAAGGTCACCTTTACTGAAAAAAATTCTTTGTACCCTTTTTATCAGAAAATTGCTTGCCATTTGGAAAGCTGACATGTTATCCCTTGCCTTCAATAGTACACTTCAGTCCAAACAATTATATTGCGCCATCCAGCATGATGCTGTTGGAGGTTTAAAAAAAAAGCAAACCTGTTCCTGTAGCTAAAAAGTAATTACATGAAAGTTCACCTTCAGTTTCAATGGCAATTTATGTTCTCAAAAGCCCCAGAGTTAAGCTACATAGCAAGATAACTGTTGCATCTACATTTTTCATGAAAGAATTTCATTGTTTTTCCACCCCTTCTTTCTTCCTTCTTCACTACAGAGCTAGTATATTTATGTTATAGTATATATTCAGAAATCTGGCAAGGGCAAGATCAATTCTATTTGCCTTCACCAAAAACCTGTTTATGGTCCAGGACAAAGGGAGGACGTCGCCATTGTAATTTTGTAAGGTGTTTATGTTCAAAGATCACCAAATCGTTCATAGCCCTTGACCTGATGATACTACTACTAGGCTTACATGTCAAAGAGGCAAAAAAAAGAGAGATAAAAGAATCTTAAAAATATTTATAAATGCTCTTTTTTGTAATGGTAAGGAACTAGAAACTAGGGTCATATTCATCAGTTGGGGAATAGCTGAACAAATTATGGCATATGAATGTGATGGAATATTATTGAGTCATAAGAAATAATAAAAGGTACAACTTCAGACAAATCTGAGAAAACTCATGAACTGATGCAGAGTGAAGTGAGCAGAACCCAGAGAACAACTTAGGCAATAACAATTGCATTGTAAAAACAACAACATAGAAAGACTTAACTTTGATAAATGCCTTGATTCCAGAGGAGTAGTAATGAAACAAGTTACCTGCCTCCAGTCAGTGAAGTGAATTCAAGTTCATAATGAGGCATTCATGTTTGGCATGGTCAACGTGGGGATTTGTTTTACTTGACTATGCACATGTGATACAAGGGTTTTGTTTTCTTCCTTTCAATTTAGGGAAGAATTAGGAGGGGAAAGAGGAACTAGCTATAGGATTACCACCCCCCCCCAAAAAAAAAAAAGTGAAAAAGAGGGTCAACGAATAATTTTTTTAAAAAATTCACAGATGGTTGGTAGGAAATACAGACAAGCAATACATTTTTAAAAACATCTTTAATTCATTATATTCTTGAATGGAGAAGCAAGTTGTACACTTTGAAGATTCACGGATACATATGTAATCCTCTTTTTCCCTTCTTTGTACATGGAGATTCTCATCTTATCTGATGGTTGTTAAGTAAAGGATAAAAATAAAATAAAACATTTAATACTAATCATTTGAAATGGTCCTTCATGGTTTCTTTCTTAGAGTTGCCAGAAAGAATCAACCAATAAGCTGTTTTCCACATAGATTTTAACATAGGCATTCACATGTACCAACATCAGGTGGCAATTTGTGTTTTTAATGAAAATCTCTTTGTGTCTCTGGAACAAAAACCTCATAATTCTTCTGTTTTGAGGCACAGAAAAGGAAGGGGATGACAGGAGAAAAAGAGGTGAAGGTTAGACATAAAAGTAACCACACATTGAAGACAAACTCCCATTTCACCTGCTTTCTGGAGATAATTAAAACAAAACTCTTAGCAAAAATGCACAAATTAAAATGCAGAAAATATCAACAGAAACTAGAAAAGGCTCATTTATTTGATGCAGAATTTCAATATTTCTATGTGCATAGAAAGGCCATGTTGAAGTCAGTTATGATAATGATGTTCTAGTGGTTCTATAACAACAAAGGGTCAAGGATTTAAAAAGGGAAGAATACAGAAACTGAGAAGTAGGTGTGGGGTACTGAGAACAGAGGAAAAGTAGTGGTAATTAGGGTTGAGTAAGTTCCAAATTGTAGCTAACGGATCTAACTGGTCTTTACCACTTAGCAGCAAAGTGGGTACGTTTTAGAGTAAGTTGTCATGTTGTAGTAATGAAAAAAATTTCATCCACAAAATATATATATTTAAGGCTAAACTTATTGGATTAATTTGGGGGCACAGTTGGCTGGTAGGTAGTCTCAAATGTACAAGGTTACTGAAAATGTTGCCTTAGAGTACAGTTGAGGCTCATTGCTCAGATCTATGGGGGACTTCTGAATTTGAATCTGTTGCTGATCCTGCCCTTGTAAGGCTTGGCAGTTGGGACACAGACCCTCAAAGTTGACAGCAGTCTAAATATGAGACAAAGGAATCTTACTTTTAGAAAGTAAAATGTGCTTTGAGATTCAGTTTTTCCTGCTTCTAAGAGCTCTAATATTTAGCGCTCTTGGGGTAATAAACCAAATTTAAAATTTAACTTTATTAGCTTTATTATAATTATATTTGTACATATAAATTATATTATTATTTTACAATTTACTATATTGCGGTTGAATTTCAGGGTACATGAGCTTGAATCTGTGAAAAGCCATTCTTATTAGTGCATAGTTCCAGGATTGGCAGAGTGACTTTTTAAATGGCCACTTAATCTGTGAACTCATTGCTTTTGTAATTTGTTGGGGCAGGTAGAGACTAGATCAGTTTTAGGAATCTGAGGTCAGGGTGAACAAGGAGTAATTGGGACATTTAAAAAATATATTTCTTTTTTTCTAAACTTAATAATCACTAAATAGAATGAGCATTTCTATGAATTTTTGTTGTTCGGTTGTTTCAGTTGTATCTAAACCTCCATGATACCATTTTGGGGTTTTCTTGGAGTGGTTTGCCATTTCTTTCTTCACCTCATTTTAGAGATGAGGAAATGATTCAAACAGGCTTAAGCAATTTCCCCAGGATCACACAGCTAGTAAGTGTCTGAGGTCAGATTTGAACTCATGAAGATGAGTCTTTTTGATTCTAAGCCCAGTGCTCTATCTACTGTGCCTACTAGCTACCCTGTACATATTCCATATATTAGTAAAACAGAAAAAATTTTCAGAAACTGAAAATTTCCATTATGTAGGGTTTGCTTTTCTTTTAAAGTATATAATAAATTCAAAATGTAACTTTAACCCTTTTGTTTTCTATCCCTTTTCTTTTTTTCATTTTGCTCTCTATATTTAGTACTCCTTTCCCTTCTACCTCCACTGCCCTCTCCCCTAATACATTTTTCTAAGCAGGAGGATTGATCAGTTTGTTTTCTTTCAAGGGAAATGGAGACCTTGGAATTTCTCCCAATGAGAAATTATTCTCTGGGCCTAGCCATTTAGTAAAGGGTAGTCTTCCATGCCCTACCTGAGCCACACCTGTTACATGTAAGCCTAATTTCTCTCTGGAATTTCAGTCTTGCTTTACCAATTGCCTGCTAAACATCTCTACCTAGAAATCCCAGTAGCATCTGAAACTCAATGTATTTAAAATGGAACTTATTATTTTCCCCCAAAGCCTACTTCCTCACCCCACTCCTAAACTTTCCTGCTTTTGTGGAGGATACCATGTGGTAGAGTGATAAGAGCACTGGCTCTAGGAGTTAGGGAACCTAGATTCAAACAGCCTCTGATGCTTACTACTTGTGTGACCTTGGGAAAGTTATCCTTCCTGGGCCTCAGTTTCCTCATCTGTAGGATGAGGGGGGTGAACAAGATGGCTTCCGAGGTCTCTTCTAGATCTATGATCCTTCCAGGCAACCTAGGAATCATCCTTTATTCTTCTGTCTCTCACTCTACATTCAGTGGCCAAATCTTGGGGATGCTACTCCCACAACATCTCTTGCTTCCATCTACTTCTATCCATTTACATGACTGACATTATAGATTAGCATCATTACATCTGGGGAATTATAATAGCCTACTCATTCATCTCCCTGTTTCCAGTATGTAACCACTTCAATCTTTGGAGTATATAGGATGTTCAAGGAGGATTATAATCTCTGGTATGAGGACTTGCTGAGCCCTTTTCAGGACTGTTCATCCACTTTTGGTGTCTACCTGACATCCAACTCTCACCTGTGGCTTCAAGAAGCTGTAGCATGCCCAGCAGCCACACCTCTGTAAAATCATCTCAGTGGATGGGCTAAACCATGTAGAGGGTGACCAATGTGCCGCAAACACTTTGGTGAGTTTGGGGGATTTGTCTATACCAAGTATGTGAAAATGGGAGGATGGGAACAATTTGTTCCATGGCCATGAAGGTGTCTGAAGCAGATGTGGTGGAGCTTGGTCCAACAATGGAGATGCCAAGGTCATTCACTGCATTCCAGGCCATCACCAGCCATCTTGACTTTTGTCTTGCCACTGAATTTTGATGACTCTGGAAGAGAGAGTAAGGCTGATGACTTTGTGCAATTTTGCCTCAGTTAAATCCAATTCACTTGAAAGTCAAGACATCACACCATGATGTCATTGGCCCTCTTTGAAAACAAAGGACAAACAACAACAATTCCAATCCTTATTCTACCCAGATCAAATTAATATTCCTAAAATGGAGATCTGAATACATTATTCCACTGCTTAACCATCCATTACACCTAGAATAAAAAGCAAACTCCTCAGCCTCGCAATTGAAGCCATCCACAATGTAGCTCCCACCTACTCTTGGTGCTCCACTTCATTTATTTTAGCTTGCCGAATTGGCCAACTAGCTGCTCCCTGGATTCATCAATCTATCCCACCTTTGTGCTTCTGCATAGTTTGTCCTTCATGCTTGGAATGTATACCTCCATGCCTTACAACTCTTAGAATCTGTAGTTTCTTCAAGACTCATCTCAGATGTTGGTTCCTACGTTGTCTTTCTAATTGCCAACACCCCCCTCCCAACATACAGCCGAGTTGTTAGTGCTCTCACTTTTTTCAGTAACTGCATTTATTTCTCTGTTGACATGTTTGATCTTCCCAGTAGAATGTAAGACCTTTGAAGGCACGGACACTTTCCCTTTTTCCTTTGTATTCCCTAATCCCACCAGGGCCTCTCATATAGAAGATCCTTAATAAGTGCTGGTTGAATTGAATTAATTTCTGATGCAATTTTCCAAAAATATTGGTTTTCATCAAGTCTGATGAGTCTAGTGCAATTCATCTAATGAATGTTTCTGAATTTTTGAAAAAAGAAATCACTGAGTTAGAACGTGCCCCAGGCTACATTTTGTGGAAACAGATTGAGTCTTTTCACTGGAATGATAATGACGAGGGGCTGAGTGATTTTTAAGTGAGAATGACAAAAAGCAAAATAAATTGTAGAATCTTAAAAAAGAATGAGAGAAGAGGTATTTTCAAACCAGCTCATTAGGATGCAACCTGAATAAAGCTTAGTGATTTGTATATAGTACACAAAAACCTAAAAAATGTAACTAAAAGCAGTCACAGAATTTTTGGTAATTCTGAATTTAGCTGTGTTTTGTACTAACTAGCTACTAAAATGAGAGGGCTCTTATGGCTATAACAGGAGATTATATGACTAGAAAGAACATGAGTTTGGGAGCTTAAAGCCTTGAGTATCACATAGACTTTAATTGTAGGTTTTCTACCTGTCTCAATTTGTCAATCTATGGCATAAGATCTCTAAAAATTAGACTGAATTTATACTTTCGTGCTATACACTCAGAAATTTCAGGAAAATACAATAGATTTTTAAAAAGCAGGAGAGCTTATTCTTTGAATTTGTCCATTATTCCCTTGTTTTTTAAGTGAATCTGTATATTATCACAGCTTTACTACACTGGATACATTTACTGTGTACACTTATAATCATGGCCATTTTGTATATGAACAAATATTTACTCTATGTATTAACTATGAGACAGAGGGTACATATTTGACTTTGTAATCCCTGATGTCAGTGATTGATCATATTAATGTGTTGAGTGGACCTTTTGCCGTCAGTACTACCACAGCAATCTTCTAGAAGAAATTTCCAAGTGGCTGACTCAGCTTAACAGCTCATCTGTCCTCTCCCCAACTCCCCTTCATTCTTTTCCAATCCAAACCACACAAGTCACTCCAAAGTATGTACAGAGGCAAGATGCCTAGATAATGAGTTCAGATAATGAGCTTCCATTTTCTCCCTCAGTGTCTAGTGTTTATAGCCATGTTGTGATGAGAAAATAATATTTTAGCCTAGTGGAAATACTGCTTGCAAAGCTGCAGCAGAGAAATAATTCCAAGAGGAAAATATATTGGTAGACAAGCTGGCATCTTCTTTGCTCCACTTTGATGTCATTCCTGACTCAGTCTATAACTAAAGTGACAAAAATGTTGTTTTTGAACATTTGGATTTTGACCAGAGTGACAATAGAGTAGGACAATTAGGCTGTACCTTAGATTTAATACTATTTTCATCAGCTCAAAAGGAACCATACTCAGTACTTAGTTAACAATCTGTTAACTTCAATACTACTAGTGAAGCACATTCTCTGACCCCTGACTCTACCTTGTTTGCTGTCTTACTATTGCTTCCTTATGAAATTCCCTTGCAGCATCATGGGGTGTAACAGCAAGTATGCTAGCGCACCTGGCTAGCACAGGTTCTTTGATCTGCTTTACTAAAGGAAAGACAACTTTAAAGGGATCAACAATCTTACTTTAATTACAGGTAAGTAGAAAGAAGTGAGTATCCAAGAAAGAATTCAATAGACAGGTCTCTGTCTAAACAGAATAAGACACCACCCACATACACCACCAGACCAGAAGAAAACCAACATCTGAGTAGTCAGGGGCTCTTAACAAATAGCTACTCAGAGTCCGGTCCAGGGAACGGAAAGGTCCTTCTCACAAGTGAGCCCCCAAAGCAAAATGTCAACCTCCCAGAATATATAACACTCAGCCCCTGATTAGCTCAGAGCCAGAAGACACAAAAACTATCTGACTCAGCACAGCTGGGAATTATCAGGGTTCAAAGGCGATTAATCCTTCAGATGTTTACAATTTAGTCTGAGCCTGGGAAACTGAACTCCAAAAGTTAACTTCAGGGCACATATTTCAGAATTTTAGAATTAGAAAAGACTTCAGAAGCCATATTGCCCAACCTCATAACTAAAACCAAATTCCCACAGAAACAAACCCAATATATGGCCAGCCAGCCTCCAGTTGAAGACTTCCCTTGTGAGGGGGAACCAACTGTCAAGACATCCTATTCTACTATTGGCAAATGTCACTGTAAGCAAGTTTTCCTAATGCAAACTCCAAACTGGTCCCTTTGCAATTTCCATCCATTATTGCTTGATCTGACCCCCTGGAGCCAAAAAGCACAAACCTATTCCAAATACTCGTTTCAAATGACAGTCCTTCATTGATTTGAAGACAGCTCTCATGTTCCCACTTAGTCCTCTTTTCTTGAGGATAAAGGTCTTTCAGTTCCTTCAGCCTATTTTCATATGCTATGGACTCAAAAGACCCCTAATTTTCTATTTTAACAATGTCCTGAAACCAAGGCTTCCACAACTGATCACAATATTCTAGATGTGTCCTGACAAGGTCAGAGGACAGAAGATTATCACCTTCTGATTACTGGAATTTATACCTTTACTTAATGTAGTGTAAAATGGCATCAGTTTGGGATTTGTTTTTTTTTGTTTATCACATAACACTCCTGTTATTGCTATGTTGAATTTGTGGTCCAAGAGTTTGTCTTCTTCAAACAAATTACTATCTAACCATTGATCATCCATCTTGTTTTTGAAAAATTGCTATTTCAAAATCAAGTATATTTTACATTTATTGCCATTGAATTGTTATTCAGTCATGCCTAGCCCACTGGTATCTCTTTGAATTCTAACTTTTTCATAAGCTATACTAGCTAATTCTTCAAGCTTTTTGAAATCTGAAAATTTTGTGACCATACTATCTGTCTTTATCCAAATAACTGATAAAAATGCCAAGTAGCTGGGCAACTGAGTGGTGCACTGAATAGAGCACTGGCCCTGGACTCAAGAGGACCTGAGTTCAAATCCGGCCTCAGACACTTAACACTTACTAGCTGTGTGACCTTGGGCAAGTCACATAACCCCAATTGCCCTGCCTCCCCCTCCTCAGAAAGACAAAAAAAAATCCTTCTAGAAATGCCAAGTAGCACAGGGCTAAGTATAGATCCATGGGACATATTGATGGAGACCTCCTACCAAGCTGAGATTGTACCGTTAATGGTTATTATTTGGACCTAGCCCTTCAACCAGTTCTTAATCTAATCTATCTAACTGTATTCAGGTCTAGTTCATGGGTTCCCAAAGTGGGTGATACTGCTTCCTGGGGGGTGCTGGAATGATTTCTGGGGGGTGGTGGTAGTAGCCTCAGATGCAATTGGGGGGCATTGAAAAAAATAAGGGGCCAGTGGAAGCATAAGGAAAGAAGAGAAGAACATTTTGAAAAACCATTCATGCATGTTTCATCTTTTGTGTAACAGAGTTAAAAGTCATAGTAATTAAATTAATTTCCCAAATAAACACGCAAAATGCAAGTTATAACCAATCAGTGGTCAAATCTCCCAATAGGCCTTATAAGCAAGTGTTAGCAGGCAAACATGTTGCACATTGTTGGGAAGTCCAGCTTTCATTGGCAGGAATATGTGCGTGTAATGACTGATTTCCAATATGATATTATGCATGTATAAGCCATACATGTAGACAGTACAAAAAAAAAAGGATCTACATAGGACATGTTCAAAAAAATTCATTTCGTTCTGAATTCTGAGTCTTTCACCTTTCTATGAGAAGGTGGGTAATACATTTTATCATTAGTCTTCTGGAATCATGGTTGATCATTATTTTTAAAAGATTTCAGTATAATAGTGTTCCATTTATTTATGTACCATAGCTTATTTGTCAATACCCCAATTTGTGGACATCCCTTAAAGTCCCATTTTTACTACTTCAAAAAGAGCTAGATATACTTTTATACATCCTTAGAATCTGTCTGGATTATAGTATCAAATATCCTTGCTGTGCTATTGCTAAACAAAGCTTTCATCTACTGTTGAATGACCTCCAAGTGTCTCATTTTATCCTAATTGTTGTTGTTGTTCAGCCAAGTCTTACTCTTTATGACCCGATTTGGGGTTTTCTTGCCAGAGACACAGGAGTGCTTTGGCATTGCCTTTTCTAGTTCATTTTACAGATGAGGAAACTGAGGATACAAGATTAACTGACTTACTCACTAGTAAGTGTCTGAGAACAGATTTGAATTCAAGTCTTGCTGACTACAGGCCTGGTGCTGTATCCACTGTGCCACATAGCAGCCCCTTTATACTGGACCTAAACTAACAAGGGACATGCCTGAGTCAGGCCCAACCATTATATTGTTCTAAAGCAATGGTCTAAATAGCTTGCTGAGTGTAACCTCTTGGGTTGTTATTCATTATGGTCAATGAGGACTGATATAAAGACAAGGGTCCATTCTCAAGCTTCATTAAAAGCAGCAAGGTGGCTAGACTGACCTTGGGCAAGTCACTTAACTTTTGTTTGCCTCGGTTTCCTCAACTGTAAAACGAGTACAATAACAGCACCTATTTCACAACATCATGAGGGTCAAATGGGATAATATCAGCACATAGTAGGTGCTATATAAATGTTTTTTTCTCTTCTGTTCCCCAAGGGAGAAGAACCCCCTGGTTTATTGCTTTGTGTGGTGATAGCTGACAAGGCTAGTGGTGAACGTAGGAAGTTTCTCATTTGAGGTATCTGGAAATTTCATCAAAACATATATAAAGATGTTTAATTCTATTAGAAAAGGTATGGAGCTCAATTTTCCCTCTTCAAGTTCAAGAGAGGGCCATGGGATTTCAGGACTTTAGAATCCAAAGGAACCATAGAGGTCATCTAATGAAAACTCCTCACTTTCTAGACAAGAACGCTGAGACCCAGAGAGGATATGGAGTTCTCTCAGATTACATCGTTGTAAACTGAAGATTTGAACCCAGCTTTTCTGCCTCTGTTGCTATTTATGATGTAGTTTGGAGTGCTGGGAACCCCAAAATGCAAGGGGACAGGGCGGGTCTGCCTTGAAAGAATTCCATTTTCCAGCCTTTCTTCAGTCAGAGACAAGGTTTATTGTGTTGCCAATAGAAGTGGGAGGGATTCTAAAATCTGCACAACTTAATGGGGGTAAGATTGGTATTTTTATATAGAAAGACTGTGAGAAAATCTGGATGGGAAAAAGGAGGGGCAAGTAAGCTAATTAAGTAAGCAGGCTGGACTGAGGTGGACCAGATGCCTTAGGCAGAGGCACCAGTGATCTGGGGAAATTCAGGGAATGGGTTGCTGATTTGTACGGAAAAATTCAGGGTCCATTTCCCATCACCCCGTCATCTCTGCTGTAGCAGTGCATTTGTTTAAGAGGAAGAAGAAATGATGAATCTCTTACCGTTCATATTCTGTATCTTTCCTCAAGAAGTGTTGTGTGTTTGATATCTTTAGAAGGTTTGTGGTAAGCCCTGTAGAAACTTATGACTTCTACCTAGGGACCACGTTTGCTTGTACTTCAAGTCTCTTCTACTAGTAATTAAATACCTCTCAGTCTTGGATAATTTGAGAAAAGTGGGACACTCATAATTGAATTTTCTGTGAAATAAAATTCTTACATTATTAACCCATACTGATCAACCTCTAACTTCTATTTATAAACAATTCAATGGCATAGTTGGGATACAGTTCAAATTAATGCAAACACCCAATTACAAGATACCTGCTCTTGTTGGTGAGACCAACTGTTATCAAATCTGCTTCTCAGAGCAGCAGTAGACCTGTCCCCAGACTTTTCTACAACTCTTGGCCCACTGTTGCTTGGTCTAGCCTATTTCTGGCAGGGTGTCAGAGGGGAAATAGTAATTGCCAGCTTAATACCCAGCTATTAACTCCGAGCATCCTCTGCTATGAAGAGACCATTTTGAGTTTCTTTAAGCATATACTGTAATTGGCCAAGTTATTTGGAACACTGAGCCCTTACGTTCTATCCCTACCTCACAGTTAAAAGAAAATGGAAGAAGCACCCAGTGATTCGTCCCTCTGTCAATGCTCCTCTCTTGTGATTGATTGCCTCTATTTTACATCCCAACAGGGCTAACAACAACTGATTCCTTCTTGAATGGGTTGGGTTCCTTTCTCTGCCTGAAGCTTCTAACTGTCCCTGAACAAAACAAAGAACACAGTGGTTCTTAAACTAAAATATACCCTAGTTTCCTCCCAAAGAGAGCAGCTGAGCTTTTGGGCATCATGGAAAAAATTATCAGATTGGTGCAGCTACTGAAAGAAACTGCCTGCTTCTTATTCAGCCTCTGCTTTAGCCTAGGGAATACCCTCTAAGTATGTACATCCTAAGATATATTGCTGCAGTATGCATAATGATATTATCTCTCATTATATAGGTATGCATGTATATGTGAATGTGTGTGTATGCATTGACGTTCCATATTGAGTGGGCAAGGAGAGAGAAATTCTCATCTTCTCCAAACCCCTCCCCAAGTGGGCACTCCAACATGATAGCTTGTTTCATCCTGGCTGGGATATGAATAGAAATAAATAGAAGGCAGGGCTGTTAGTACCTGGATCATTTCTTCCTCCTGTTACCAGGAAAAAATCAGACCTATTTGCAGCATGACTAAGGTTGTGGCCTTCACTTAGCCATTGGTGAACATCTGTATCATTGGTTGTTTAGAAGGATGAACTTAGGGCTGCCGTATACTAGATTTTCCTTTGCTTTTCTCAATAGTATTTGAGCAGGATTTCAGCCACCTGAGATCTCATTCAAGTTCCTGAGTCTGTGTGTGAGATGGAAAGCAATTTTTCTTCGCACATGTGTGTTTGTTTTTAGCCTGACATGTTTGAGCACTGAAACACCATGGTGATGAAAGAAAAGATCATTTTGGGGGTATTTTCAGCTCATAAATCAGGAAGCACAGAAAATCATGTAAGTTTGATGTCAAGAGACCCCTGGGCCAAAGAGATTTGGACAAGTATTGGGAATTGTGTGATATCAAATGTGGAGAATCATAGGCTTTCCATAATTGCTCCTTTTGCCATACATAGTCAATTGATTCTTCCATAGGAGACTAGACTATTGGAAACTCCTTTCATTCCTCATGTGTTTACTGATCATCTATTATTAGTCAATCATTTATTAAGCACTTTGTGCCAGGCACTGATAAAAAGCAAAAGCAAGTCCTTGCTTGTATTCTAGTTTGAGAGATGACATGTACATAAGTAGGCATATAAAAGAGACATACAGCATAGATGGAAGGTCACCTTACAGGGGTAAGAAGCTGGAGGGACTAAGGAATGCTTCTTGCAGAAGATGATGTTTAAGCTGGTTTTAAAACCTAAACTCAGCTCATTCTGAAGCTTATAGATTGGACCACAATAGGTCCCTGCCCAAGCTCCACTTAATGCCTGTGTTTTGGGCTCTCCTGGTTTAGAGTGAATGTCAGTGGTAACTGTTTCTCTTTGAACTGCAACCCTGAAGGTCTTCCCCTCCTGACTTGATATTTCTTTTTTTCTTTTTTCTAATTAAAGGGGCCATCCCTTGGCTCACTTCTTAAAGGGGCCTATTCACTTAATGGGCTTTATCTCGTTCTAAGTGAGTTCATGAAAACCTAAAAGGGCCAGGGTTTCCCATTGCATCCTTGGCCATCTCTAGTCATCCTGATGAATATCAGGTCACTGGATCCAGATGGTTCTAGAGAAAAAAGGTGAGGCTGGTGACCTTGCATAGCCATCCCTCACTCAAATCAAAGTCAACTGCAAGTCATGTCATCATTTCCCTATGTCATGGTCCTCTTCAAAAACAAAGGAAAAACACAACAACAAAGGAAGTCAGGGATTCTAACAGGTAGAAGTGAGGGAGAAGAATATTCCAGACATGGGAGACAGTCAGTGCAAATGCATGGAGATGAGAGATGGAGCATTATGAGGAATAACAAGTGGTTGCATATATTCAGATTTGGACTATTTGAAGTTATAATTATATTAAATATGGTCATTGGTTCTAGCCAATAGAAATGTGCCATGTATACAGTGCAACAGCTTTGCAGGATTCATTATTTGCACCAATTGGAACCCAGTTGCATGCTTAACAGGACGCAAGATGCTCTGTAGGATGCAAAGAAGTGTAAAATAGGGTCTCTGCGCTATTGGAATCATTAAGTGATGACTCTCAGAGTTGCAAGAGACCTCAGAAATCACCAAATTTTGCCTGTATCCAAATAGGAGCCATTATCAACACCTCTGACAGTCAGTCATACAGATTCCATTTGAAAATCTTTGGTAATGGAGGACTCAGTACATAATGTAGCAACCCATTCCATTTTTTTTACAGTTCTAATTGCTAGTTATATGCACATGAAAAGTTAAATGACAATACAGTTGTTAAATATAAGTAACTAGCCTAGAGTAAAACAGATCTTACAAAGTAGTAAGCAAATGGTTATATGGGGAATAACATAAGTTTTGAGGAGGGGAAGATCACCGTGGGCTAGATGGCAGGATGGAGAAAGCAGCTGTGGAAGAAATGGAACTTGGACCTTGAAGAATTAATAGGCTTTGGAAGGCAATGGGGAGTGTGAGGACATTCTAGGTAGTGGGACCAACTTAATCAAGGGTTCAGAGGAAGAAATAAAATTAGTTTGGTTTTTTTTTAAGAGTAGAATAATGGGGGAGGGGAGCAAAGGGTTTGCATGAGGTATCAAATAGTAGAAGATAAGACTAGAATGGTAGTTTTAAGTCAGATTGTTAAAAGTCATGAATATTATGGAATATAGACTCAATCTGGTAGGTATTATACTTTGATCCTTCAGTTCCACAGGTAATGAGCCATTAAAGGTTAGTGAGCAGGGGAGTGATATAATAAAGTCAGATGATTCAGGAAGATTAATCTGGCAGGAGTAGAGATGATGGATTAGAATGGAGAAAGGCTTGAAGCAATGAGATAAGTTATGAAGGCATTGTGATAATTAAAGCATGAGATGATTAAATCCTTACCAAGGGAGTAGCAATGGGAATAGAAAAGAAGAGATATGTAAGTTGATGATCATTTTTAAAGTTTAATTAGCTGTAAGTATAAGCTTAATTGGTTTTGTTAATGTTTAAAGTTAAATTAATAATAAATTACTTACAAAAAAGAAAAGAAGGAAAGTGAATATGAGACAGTCCATGGCTGGTCCCACTCTTTTGAGATGTAGATTTAGGCCAAATGTAAGGCTTACTTATGATCATAAATTTAAAGCTGAGAGGAACCTTAGAGAATATCTAGTCCAACTCCCTCTTTTTAAAGGTGAGAAACTGAGAAAGATTAAGTAACTTTCCCAAGGTAACACAGGTAGGAAGCAGAAGAGACAGGCTTCAAAGTAGGGTCCTTTGACTTCAAATCCACCATGCTGTTTTCTACCATACCTGCCTTTCTGATTGGAATGACCTCCTTTGGGATGTAGTAGCCTCTCTCTTTCACTAAAATTCATCACACAAAGGCTATATGATCACTAGTAGGCTATGTGATAGAGGGCATTCTTGATCAGTCCCTTTTTAAGTCAAATGGCCTTCAGAGATTCTCCATGTTGTTGATTCTGCCCAGGCTATGGAAAGGAGAGTCTGGGGAATCTTTTTTTTTTTTTTTTCCACAGACAATACATGAAGTGGAACTATCAGAGGATTACAAATTTAGAACTGGATAGTATCTTAGAGGTCATCTAGTCTAACCCCTCTCATTTACGGATGAGGAAACAGAAGCCTTGAACTGAAGGACCTTGCCCAAGGTCACAGGTAGTAAGTAACAGAGGTGAGATTTGAATCAGGTTTTCTTACACCACACCCAGCACTCTTCATTCTACCATGGTGCTTCAGTCCTTCCACTCAGGAAAAAAAAGACCCAAAACATCTTTTTTTGATAATCTGGCAGGTATTTCGTTTTCAGACTGTTGAAAAAATGGATTTTTGAAACACTCTCCTAAGTTGATTGTAGCATGAGTGGAATGGTAAGATCAAAGGTAAGGGAGAAGGTCCAGGTTTATCTGAGTAGGTGGGAGTGAACCTAGCCTTCTTAATGGAATAGGCTGAGACCACACATGGCTTCAGACAAGTTTCTTATATTGTAGCAGTACTAATGTTATAGTTGTATTCTATGGAGTAGAGTTTGAATGCTTAGCAGTTCAGTTCTGGTAAGGACCTCAATGTCTGATACCTTATCCGGCCAGGTGATCTTCAGAATCTTCCTAAGACAATTCAAATGGAAGTGATTGAGTTGCTTAGCATAGCACTGGTAGACTGTCTAGGTTTCACAGGCATACAACAACGAGGCCAGCAGAACGGCTCTGTAGACCTTCAGTTAGGTGGGCAGTCTAATACTTCTTATCTCTCACACTTTCCTGTGGAGCCTCCCAAACACTGAGCTAGCTCGGGCAATGCACGTGTCAATGTCGTTATCAATGTGTATATCCCTGGAAAGTACACTACCAAGGGAAATGAACTTATCCACAGCATTCTAAACTTCTCCATTTGCTGTGACTAATGGTTCCACCTATGGATAGTAAGGTGGTGGCTGATGGAGCACCTGTGTTTTCTTGGGGTTAATTGTTAGGCCAAAATTAGCACAAGCAGCAGAGAATTGATCCATACTTTGTTGTGTCTCAGTTTCAGAGGCTGCATTGAGTGCCAAGGGCCAAGCATTAAAAGTCTATTGCAGAGAGCAACTCTGATGGGCTCACCATGTTGTTCGAATGTAAAACATACATTTGCCAAAAAGACTAATTTATGGAGAACTTACACAGGACAAGCATTCACATGGTGGTCAGAACAAGTGATACAAGAATACTCTCAAAGTTTCTCTTAAGAACTTTGGAATTGACTGTGTGCCATGGAGACACTAGCACAGGACTGCTCAGCATGGCATGGAGTGCCCTTATCAGAGAAGGTGCTGTGCTCTACGAGCAAAGCAGAATTGAAGTAGCTCAAAAGAAATATGAACTGTGCAAATTTAGAAAATTCACCCCAAATGTTCACATGGACTATTTGTGCCTGGCCTATGGTAGAACATTCCAATCTTGTATTGGTCTGATCAGTAACAGTCAAACACACTATAACTTGACTCTAGCATAGTGATGTCATTTTGTTCCTCTTCAAGAATGAAGGACAACAACCAATCAACTAATGTTATAGATGTTATAGATTCTATGAGCAGACAAGCAGGGAAAGCTATGTGTCACAGTGAATAGAGCACCACATCTGAAATCAGGAAGACGTGAGTTCAAATCCAGCCTCAGACACTTACTAACTGTGTGACCCTAGGAAAGTCAACTAACCCTGTTTGCCTCAGTTTCCTCATCTGTAAAATGAGCAGGAGAAAGAAATGGCAAAGCACTCTAGTATCTTTGCCAAGAAAATCCTAAATGGGGTCATGAAAAGGCAGAAATGTCTGAAATGACTGAATAACAAAAAACCGACAAGCAAATGGTCAGTCAAGAAGAAATCATTCAGAGGAAACATTTTTTTGCGTATCCTTCTTTTTCTTGTAAATTTATTAAACATGACTTCTTTCCCACTGTGATTCATGCAGGGCCCTGCTTCTTTTAAAAATAAGCAATTTGAATAGAACAACGGGGCTATAAATAGCATTTGGAAAAGTTTCTTTATACTAATTGATGCTACAAACCTACCAGATGCCTCTCACAGATTGTCATCAGATAGGTTGCTTTGTAAAAAGTCACTTTTAAAAAACATTAAATGCAGTATATGCAATTGACTTGGTATTTCATTTTTCACACTAAATTTTAATTAATCATAGAATAATAGAGTTGAAGGGAACCTTTAAGATAGCTGTTCTCAACTTGTGAGTCGCAACCCCTTTGGGGGTCAAACCACCCTTTCACAGGGGTCACAGGGGTTGCCTAAGACCATAGGAAAACACATATTTCCGATGGTCTTAGGAACCAAGGCACTGCTCCTCTATCCATCTCCAGGTGAGTCCACCCACATACGAGTTTTAAAGGGTCATAGCATTAGGAAGGTTGAGAACCACTACTTTAAGATAATTTACTCTGACTTTTTTTTACACAGTTCAGAAATTCTTTCTTCAGCATCTTTAGGGGATGATCATTCAGCCTTTTGCTTAAAAGCCTCCAGAGACAGTGAGTTCATTTTCTTATGATGACATCCATTATATTGTTTATCTACTTCAATTGATAGAAAGCTCTTTTGTGTATTGAGCTAAAAGCTCCCTCCTTGTAATTTCTGTTTATTGATCTGATCCTAGTTCTGTTCTCTAGAATAACACAGGAGAAGTCTTATCTATCTTTCACATGGCAGACCTTCCAAACTGGAAGACACATATGAGGTCTTCTCTACTTTTTCCTCTCCCTCCCTCCCCCCAATGTTAAGCTAGGTGGCACAGTGGATAGAATGCTGGACTTGGAATCAAGAAGACTCATCTTCATGAATTCATATCTGGTCATAGATACTTACTAGCTGTGTGACCCTGGTCAAGTCATTTAAACCTGTTTGCCTCTGTTTCCTCATCTGTAAAATGAACTAGAGAAGGAAATAGCAAACCATTCCAGTATCCTGGCTGAGAAAATCCCAAATGGGGTCATGAAGAATTTGACATGACTGAAAAATGATTGAACAGTAACAAAAATTCTTAGCTCTTTATTAAAATTATTCATTTATTTTCTTGTTTACATCATTCATTTCCACGACATTTTGAGTTACAAATTTTCTCCCCATCTTTCCCTTACCCACCACCCCAAAACAGCCATCCCACTGTATACTCCCTCCCCCAATCTGCTCTCTCCTATGTCCTACCCCATTGCCCATCTGACTTTCCAGTAGGGCAAGATGGATCTCCCTACCCCAGTGCCTGTATATCTTAATTCTCAGTTGCATGTAGTTAATAATAATAACGTATGCATATATTTTAACATTTGATTATAGAACTTTAAAGTCTAGATTCTTTCCCTTCCTCCCTCATCACCCTCCCCCACTGGAAAGACAAGCAATTAAATATAGGCTGTACATGTGTAACTATGCAGAACATCTCCACAATGGACATATTGTGAGAAACTGATTATGTGTCCCTCCTTCCTATCCTGCC
>CM053585.1:454812200-454822250 GCA_028646515.1 Pseudochirops corinnae | reverse complement strand
AAATCTTCCCTCAACTTCTTCCATTCTACCCCTAGAACACTGAGATGGAAAAGTAACTATTCTCCTAGACAGTTAGACTCATCAGTCAAGTAGGATTTGAGATCAGGAGCCTTAGAGTTTATAAAGGCTGTACCAAAATATAGCTATGATAAGAATTATAAACTAAAAAAGAATAGAGAAAATCATAAAATGTAAAATGGTCTATTTTAATTACATAAAATCATTTATACAGACACAATCAAGAAAAATAGAATAAGAGAAACTGTAGAGAAGGAAAGGCATTTTTTTTGCATCAAATCAATATAAATCTGATAGCTAAAATATATAGAAAATTAACACAAATAGAAAAGCACCGAGTCAATCTCCAATAGATAAATAAAGTATAATGAGGCAAGTCCTCCAAGTCTTTTTGGTTGGGGCACATCTGATGGCATACTCACCAGTCCCCAGCAAGGGTGGTATCAGTTGTTGCTCCATCTTCCCCTAAGACTCAAGTATGCTCATCCTTAGGTTTCATTCTTGCCTTGGCTCCACTTTCTTCAGTCTTACTGCTCTAGAGAGACTTCTTCCTCTCTTGGATCAAAAAGAAGCTAAGCTTTCAGTCTTGGTCTCCAAAACTCCCCAAGCCTTAAGTTAATAAATAACAGGAAATTTATGTCTAACAGTAGATCTCCAGAATCCTTTTATAAAAGGATACGAAAAAAGTTTTCAGAAGAAATTGTAAACCATATGTGATCATTTGAAAATGTGCTCCAGAGCACTCATATTAAGAGAAATGCAAGTTCAAACAACTTTAAGGATTCACTTTATAATCTCCAAATTGGCAAAGATGACCAAAAAATGGAAACAGTCATGGAAGGCCTGTGGGAAGACAGGCACAGTAATACACTATTGGCAGAAATGTCAATTGGACCAACTGTTCTGGAGATCAGTTTGGGATTCTGAGATTGAAGTGACTACACTTGGTGGGTAGGTGGTTGAGTGGATAGAGAGCTGTTTCTGGAAATCAGGAGAACTTGAGTTGAAATTCTGCCTCAAACATTTACTATCCGTGTGACCTTGAGCAAGTCACTTAACCTCTGTTTGCTTCAGTTTCCTCCACTGTAAAAATGAGGATGACAATAGCCTTTTCCTTGAAGGGTCATTGTAAGGATAATATTAGATGATAAGTGTAAAGTACTTAGCTCAGTGCCTGGTGGATGGATGATAGGTGCTATATAAATGCTAGCTTGGAAAATAATAATTACTACTTCTACTACTAACCTGTCTGTACTCTTTGTTCAGATATCCCACTACTGCACATATATTCCCAGGAAGTCAAAGATAGAAACTAAGAGGGGCTTTAGAGTATATATCAAAATATTCAGGCCAGAGTCTATATGTGCATGTTTCTGTGTGTGTGTGTGTGTGTGTGTGTGTGTGTGTTTGTATGTGTGTGTTAGCAAAGGCCTGGAAACAAAGTGAGTGATTGGGGAATGATTGAAAAAACTATGAATTTTTAACTAGAATAAATATTATTATATAGTAAAAACCAGTTTATCAACAAAATTTTTGTTAAGTGCTAGATGCTGGGAACACAAAGAAATGACAGATATGAGGAATTTGGTGAAATGTAGGAAGATTTGCATGAATTGATGCACAGTGAAAAAAGCAGAATGAAAAGAACAATGAACATGATAACAACAATAAAATGAACATATCATTTAAAATACTGAACTCTGAATAAGTGAAAAACTAATGATGGCACTCACTAGCTGTGTGACCCTGGGCAAGTCACTTAACCCCAACCACCTCAAAAAATATGAAAAGTAATGATGGTCTTGGACAGAAAAGATAATAGAATACATCTCCCTTCTCTTGACAAAGAGGCCATAACTAATAGGGAAGAATATTATATACACTGTCACATTTACTGACAGGTGTTTTTACTCATTTTTGTTATAGCTATTACTGTTATAATGGAAGGTCCCATCTAAAGGAGGGTTGTGTAGGGGGTGTTTTTGCAGAAGTTAATGTTATTCAAAGGAATGACGCATCTGTAAAATGCATTATATATTAAAAAAGAATTATAAAGAAGAGATGAAATGACATCCAACCTATGATACTTCCTCTTGCCACAATGGGGACAGACTGAAGCCTACCAACATTTCAGATCTCAAGTGAGCAGAAGAAATAAGTTGAAACTGTGCCAAGCCAAAGAAAGTTTCAACGAGGCAACAGGTTACTTGACATTCCTAGAACAATGAACTGAGAAGTCTAACAGCATATGGTGAATGAGATAACCTCTCACTTAGATCCTGGTGGGGGTTGAACTGAGAAGTGAATTTTCAGTTTAGCTCTTACCTTCAAGCAGGTGAAGAGAATGAGAAAGACAGAGATCAGCCCAGAAAGCTCTGAGAGGGATCAGCCCAAGTATCAAATGGAATGTATGGAGTACATACACATACACTCCCACATATATGTGTGTGTATATATACATACATATATACATGGTGTTACTTGTTAACTAATACTTCTGCTTTTATAATCATTAATTTAACTCCATTAAATACTTATTCTAATATGTCTTTAAATAAGGAGTAAATCAATGTAGCACAACCAGTGACATAATGAAGGAGAACAATTTTTCCTAGGGGCTACATTGTGATCTGTTAGCTAGGCCAATGAAACAAAGCAATACCAAAATTTATGTGCCCATAAAAGAGTACAACTAAGGAAAAAAGAGGTAGTCATTTTTCTGAAAGTCAGAGAGCTTTGGGGTTGTCCCAGAAGGCTCTTGTTGCTAGGTCATGAGCATGATATTTTGAAATGTATATTTGGTAGAACTTGTCTTTGCTATTGGATGGGGTCTGGCACCAGTTATAGCACTTTCTGGTTGCTGAAAGAAAGAAGGAGGAAGGAAAGAAGGAAGGAAGGACAAAGAAGAAGAAAGAGAGAAAGAAAAAAAGGAGAAAAGGAGAGAGAGAAAAAGAAAAGAAGGAAGAAAGAAAGGGAGAAAAAGAATGAAAGGAAGAAGGAAAAAAAGAGAGAAAACATCTTTCTTCTTTGCCTTTATTTGTAGGAGGGGCAAACATTTATCTATGCCATACCTTATCCCCATAAAACTTGAAGCAAGATTCTTTCCTTGGGTTTCTACAAGCTTGACTTCTAATGTATGAGTTGAGAAATTATTCTGATTATTTTGTAGTTTCAATTACTGGGTGCAGTTGTGTAATATTTCTTATGACTCGACAATGAAACATGATTCAAATTCTAGCTCTGACACTTACTAGGTGGCATTGGCTACCATTCACACAGTCTTACTTGACTGTAAGAACCTGGGTCTTTGGGAATCTCATGTTCATCCTAGTGATTTGGGCATGCCTTGCTGGGTGGAAATACTGAGTAAGTGCTATGCTACATGTTTCTCAGAGATTATTGACCTTTTATTCCTTAGCTCTGCCTCTCATCAGGGAGCAGCATTAACTTGTTTGCAAGGGTACTGTAGATTTCTTCTCAATCATAATTTAGCTTTGAGCCCCCACCTAGGCCAGTACTACCTCTTTCTTTGGAATTATTATTTCAGTGAGTCCTAGTCACATGAATTTTGCATAATTGAGTTTTTTCTTACTGAAGTATACACTCACATTCTAATATTATAAGTAACACAGTGTTAGCACAGAATTGAAATCAGATGGATAGTACATACTAATAAAAAACAAAGAATAATTAATGTTTTCAAGGCAATTGCATTGGTGTCTCCTAGAACTCAAGCACCCCTAAATAAGAGCACAGACACAGGAATTCCAGGAAATGCACAATGTGTCCTCCTTTGAAGAGACAGAGGAATGTAAACAACATTGTTTACATTACATGTTTGGCTCACTCTTCTACTAAGATTAGACATCAGATGCAAATACAGATACAAATACAGAAACTCTGATAGAATTTTGGACCTGGAACTCATGGCATGGGGAATGGTCTTGGGATCTGGTTGGACTCAGGAGAAGACAGAAGCTTTTCTTGGTTGGGACTATCCAGTTACAGGCAGCCTCCTTCAAATTTTTCTGACAATAGGCAGTGATCACCAAAACAAGGAAAAGCTGATGGTCCTATAGCGTGGTTACTTCTCTGATGTTTCGTCTGTGTCATGACACTTCCTCTCCTGCTCCCCAACTTCAAGCTTCACCAAGTGATAGGAACAAATTGTAAACAGTGAAAGGCAGGCGCTATGTAAAAATAGATTATAAGATTTAGAACTAGAAGTAACTTATTCAAATCCTTTCACTATATAGATGAGCAAACTGAGGTCCAGAATTCACCTTACTTAAAGTCCTGCCCTCTACTTAGCCTGCCGCAAGAGGTAGAAATATTGCTAAATGATTAAAGTAGAGACCATTGCTGTTCTGCCCTACAGAACCCTGAGATCGTAGTCTCATTTGTCCTTCTATGTGCCCCAAGAGACAAAAAGCATATGAATCAGTAGTGATTAACAGTAGAAACTAGAAATCAGTTCAGTGGGTTTGTGTTTTTTTTCCTATTAGATCATCCTGCTTGACTGATGACCATGCAGTGGAGCAGGTGAACAGCGTTAGGCATTGCATGAGGGCAAAGACCATGTTAAATTTTTCTTTACTGATCCCAAAGAGTTTATCATAGTATCTTCCACTCTTTTTAAAAAAGTTTTTATTGACATTTTGTGTTTACTTTACATTTACAGATTACTCCTAGTCTGAGACCACTTTCAGAAAGGTTTCTTGTAACAAAGTAACATTAATAATACTATGATCTCATCTGAAGACTCTTGCAATATTTCATATGAGTGCATCCCTCCTCTATTTAAATAAAAAAATGACAAACCTATTCTCTCTCCCCTCTACTCCTCTACCCTTTTTTTTAATAAAAAAGAAGAGAACAAATTAGACATAAAAGTATGCATAGTCAAGCAAAACAAATTACCTCAATGACCAAATTTTTAAAAATCATATATATGTGTGTATATATATAATATATATGCATATGCACATATGTGTGTGTGTTTTTATCTCACTCTGTTCAGCTCCATCACCTCTCTGTAATGGAATAACATGTTTTATCACTGATTCTCTGAAATCGTGCATGGTCATTGTATTAATATAAGTTCTTATAGCTTTTGAGGTTTGTTTATATAGTGTTGTTGTTATCAAATAAATTGCTTTTCCTGTCTCTGCCCATTTCATTCTTCATCAGTTTGTAAAAGTTCTTAAAATTGTTCATTTTTATAACATTGATATTAGAGTATAAAGTAAATCAGGGGTGGAGAACCTGTGGCCTTGAGGCTGCATGTGACCCTCTAGGTCCTCAAGTCCAACCCTTTGACAGAATCCAGACTTCTTTTATTAAGAGGATTTTTTCTGTGAAGTTTGAGTTCTGTCAAAGGGTCACACTTGAGGACCTAGAGGGCCACATTTGGCCTCAAGGCTGCAGGTTCCCTACCCCTGGAAAATTGTTCTACTTTACTCCACATCTGTTCATAGAAATATTTCTGTCTTTTAAAATTCACCTATTTCTTCATTTCTTACAGCACAATAGTATTACATCACATTCAAGCATTCCTTAATTGATGGGAATTCCCTTAGTTTCCAGTTGAAGGATGTGTGTGTGTGTGTGTGTGTTGCTCATGTAGGTTCTGTGTGTCTAGATGTGGTTCATGGGGAGGCTCAAACAGATATGTCTAATAGTGTCCCCTTACCATCCTTCTCCAAGGGAGTCTTTGATTTCCTGTCAGGAGAAGAAGCAGAAGGCTAGGGGACATGAGACTGGCCCTCTGCTCTCCTCAGAGAAAGGTACTGGAATAGAACTATATCTATTTGCTCCTTAAATAATGTTAATGTAGGGGAAATAACTTTTAGGTTCAAGCTAATATACTGATTGCTGTTCCTTAAGAGTAAGAGTACCCTAAGCTTTATGTCCAAAGCTTGACATCCTTCCCAACAAATACTATTCCCAAAAGAACATATGTAGTAAATAGCAAATATACCCATTTATCTAAGCCATTAACAAACGGAAATCAAAGAAGTTATAGAGATGAAAAATATCAGACAAAACACAGAGTAAATAAGCTCTCCCATGGTGAACAAGATATCTCGAGTCAGCCAATAGAGTTCTAGAGATCACCCGAGAGAAAATTTTCAGAAGTCTCTACTGTAATAAGGTAGGGATAGGGAAGGGATTGAGATTTTAGATTCTTTATATTTTGTCTTCTTCCCAGAGTTCCTCCCCCTCATGCCCCACTTCAGCGAGCTCAAGAGAATCTGGAACTACATTTTTCTTCCTTCTTGAGGTTTGAAACCAGAAGACTAGGACCTATCTTCTTCCAAGCTCTTGCCAACTCCACACCTCTTGTGGATGGGGAGCATCAATTGAAGTAATCAGTCTTCATCAGTGAAGAGAGTCTTATGCAAATAGACTTTGAGTCATGAGTTACACTGTTTGTTTTCAACACAGAAAGAGCTGCTATAGATATTTTTGTACATATAATTCTGTTTCCTTTTTTAAAAACTCTTTGGGATATAGACCTAGTAGTGGCATTGCTGGGTCAAAGGGTAAGTAAGGTTTTATAGTACTTTGAGCATCATTTCAAATTGTTCCCCAGAATGGTTGGATTAGTTCACAACTCCACAAACAATACATTAGTGTTCCAATTTTCCCATATTCTCCATTTGTCATTTTCTTTTCTTACAATAGTAATTCTTGTTTGAGTCATTGTTGACTTAACCTCATATAAATGGTTAGATTGATGTATGTGTGTGTTTTTAAGTCAGTGGGCAAATCAATAGAGGAGAAATAGAGAATTTCTTTGGACACACATCTGAAACACATACTGTCTCATAACAAGGTGTCATATATAATTGTATGCAACCAGAACAAGATTTAGGATGACTTGGGAGGAGGATCAAAGATTAGAGAAATTTAGTAAGCTGGAATATGTATGAGCATACGTATAAATCGGGTTACATATGTGACTTAAAACCCATGACATCTGAAATACTAATGCTCTTCACTTCAGTCATTGGCAATATTTTTATAACACATTGTTGGGTGAGGAAAAGGGTGGGACTAGAAGAAGAGCACTTCTTTCTTTTCTGATCCAGACAAGTAGCAAAATGGAACCCGGGGGGATAGAGCAATAGTGTGGGTGGCAGTGGCTGGGTAAGAGGCAGGAGTTGGGGTGCCACCTTCTGGCCTGAAAAGGCCATGATTGAAGACTTCTGCTCTGAGTTACAGAACAAAAGGCTGAGGATTATTGAAACAAAATCCACATACTTGGTAATAACGTATGGACTGCAACCCAATAAAACTACAGAAGCTTCAAGAGAAGTAGGAGATATAGACAGTGCTGGGACTGGTGTGGGAAACCCTGGGCTTGCATCCAGTCTGACTCTCAGTCATTTGCTAGCAGCTCCTGCCTCTGATAGCGGCAGCGTGGGTATGAACAAGACACGTTCCTGAGGATGAGAATATCTATAGTATCTAATTCAGGTGGTACAGTAGATAGAGTGCTAGGCCCAGAGTCAGAAAGATCTGAGTTCAAATTTAGCCTCAGACATTTCCTTAGCTGTGTGACTCTGGACGACTCATTTAACTTCTGCTTTCCTCAGTTTCCTTATCTGTAAAACGGGGATATTCACGCCTACCTCCCTTTTGAGAATCAATTGAGGTAACCTTTATAAAGTGCTTAGCGCATCGTAGGTGCTATAAAAATGTTAGCTATTATTGACAAACATTTATTAAGTACCTACTATGTGCCGGTAACTGCATCAAGCTTGTTGTTAAGTTGAAAGGAAGTGATACAGGGTGTCCTAAAAGTCTTTGTGCAGTTTTGAGCTTTAATAGTTATTAAAGATTATAATAATTATTTCATTATAACATTATATAGGTTATATTAGTAGTCATTAACTTATTGGTTATTATATTACTAAAGGTTTTAACTGCACTAAAACTTTTGGGACACCTCGTACATAGAACTCTTTTTGCAGACTTTGAAGTACTCTGTAAATGTTATTGCTATTATCATCATTAATATTTGCAAACTCTTTGAACTTGAGTTTCCTCATCTCTCTAATGGGGTTAATAATATTTGCTGTTTTTATCTCACTGTACTGTTGTGAGGGAAGAACTTTGAAAATCTTAAAGCAGTATGAGTCATTAATCAGTCAGATGCTTCCTTTTCTCTCTCTCCTCCTCTCCCTTTATCTGGCGACCATGCTACTTTTCACCCTTATCACCTTTCACCAGCACTATGGCAAGAACTTACTAATTTTTCTTCCTACCTCAAGTCTCTCTTCTCTCCAAATCCATGCTCCATGTAGCTTCCCAATATCCTTCCAAAAGCACAATTTCACTATTGCCTCCAGGACAACATAGAACCTCCTTCCTGTCTTTGGTATTTAAGACGTTTCACAATCTGCCTCCAGCCTACCTTCCAAGACTTATTTTTTACATTACTTTCCTTCCCTTACCCTACATTTCAAACAAACTGACCTGCTTGCCTTTTCCCTATAGGCAACCTTCCTCCTTCCATCTTCATACATTTGCATAGCCTGGAACCTCCCTCCTCATTTCCATCTCTGAGAATTTCTAGCTCCCTCTAAGAATCAATTTAGAGCCTCCCAGTTGTTGATCTTCCTCCTTATTCTCTTAACCCTAATTTACTTTATGTGTATATCTCTATCTCTACACATTCACAATTTTACATATAAATTTATAGTTATCTTGAGGGCAGGTGTGTCTGTATGTATATGTTCTTTTGCTCCTCTCTTTGTATCCTCAGTGCTCAGCACAGTCTGGCACGTAGAAGGCACTTAATAAATGCTAGCTGACTGACTTTGGGTTTTATCATTGCACCTAAATTGCCCAGCACAGTGGTGGTACCCATAAATGCTTAACAAATGCTTACTGAATTTAATCAGAATAGATTTTGAAAGGGTAGTCTTATTGCCCCATTCTTATTTTTAAAAGATCAGGATGAAATAGTAAACACCAATAAAAATTTATTTAATTTAACTATTCTTAGGGGTGAAATTGGAGTCTTTTCAAGTTGTAGGAGTAGAATGTTGCTTAATATACTGAAATCAGACCTTAAAGGATTTCTGGAACAAAGATTCAAGTAGTTAAAGACCAAATCATTGAGTCAGAACGATTCAAGAGGCAGCCTACTCTAGTTCCCTAAGTGAACTCTTACAGGCCTGATTCTTAGAATTCCCATCTAGGCAGGGTTACCTGAGCTTGTGTCTTTGCAAAGGTAGGAGAGCAGGATGACAATGAAATTCTCCTGCATTTGTAGCCTCTGATTTTCTGGGGAATCCCATTTTTCTACGCTTGGAAAGGATCTTTTTATTTTAATTTTTTAATGCAGTGAATCTGGGGTTCAGCCAAAAGCAATAAAAATTATGAAATGAATGAAAAAATAATTCCAAGAACAGGTGCAACTAGTTGTGTGGCCTTAAGCAAGTAATTTGACCTCTCTAGGCAATGGTTTCCTTATCTGTAAAATGGATTGGGGTAGAAGAAAGGTTTAACTACCACTTGGACTAGACCAGTTCTCAGAATCCACAGAACCATTTGGGGTTTTCTTGGCAAAGATATTGGAATGGTTTGCCATTTCCTTCTCCAGCTCATTTTACAAGTGAGGAAACTGAGGCAAACAGGGTTAAGTGAATTGCCCAGGGTCACATAGATAGTGTCTGAAGCTGGGATTTGAACTCAGGAAGATAAGTCCTTCTGACTCCAGGCTCAGCCCTCTATCCATTGCCCCATCTAATTGCCCAAAAGATCAGTATCTTAAACTTGAATTTCAAATGAGCACACACTTTCCTTAGTTGGTCTTGGCAATCATTTTAAGAGGTAGGAAGATAATCATAACATCCAGACAGGAGTGAAGTTTAGTTGCCACCCTTACTCCACTTAAAATGAAGGCCTTAGGGAGAGGGTTCTGTGAAGATAGCAGAGTAGGTAAGAAAACTTGCGGTTGTCCAAATTTCCTCCACATAAAGAGACAGAACATCACCTCAGAGCAGCAGAAATAAACAC
>CM053585.1:454775305-454812100 GCA_028646515.1 Pseudochirops corinnae | reverse complement strand
GGGGGGAAGGGAGTGGAGGGGTGGGTTGATGACTGAGTAGGAGAACACTGACTGATCTACTGTGAGGGATTCCAAGTACCAGAGGGGTCCTGGGCTGTGGATGTGCCCAGAAGGAGCTAGCTCATACCCAGTGAGTGCAGTAGCAGAGGGGCAAGGACCCTGCTGGCTGTGGACACTTGCAGGAGAGCAGAGTCCCTGGTTTCATTTCCAGCACAGAGAAGACAGCTGTAGTTTGCAGCCATTGGAGGGACTTCAGGAAATAAGATAATTTGTGGAACAGTGTGGCTGGGGGTCCTAACTGTGGCTTAGGAGTAAGCCCAAGTCTGAACCCCAGGACAGACCTCAGAAAATAACAGTGATTGATTACACTCATAGCTGCTAGAAACAAAATAAAACAAAAAATAAATAAATAAAAATGGGTAAGCAAAGGAGAAAAAGCCCAACTGTAGATAGTAACTATAGGGATAGAAAAGATTCGGGTTCATATTCAGAGGAAGATAATGGAACTAAAAAAAAGCCACTTCTTTTTAAATGAGAAATGTCAAATGGTTCCAAGTACAAAAGGAATTCTTGGAAGAACTGAAAAAGGACTTTAAAAACAAATAAGAGAGAAGATTCTGGGAAGATGGCAGGATAGGTCAGAAAATTCCAAGCTCTCCAGATTTCCCCTACCAAAAAGACAAAATAACACCTCACAGCAAACATAGAGCAGGTAAGAATAAACAAGAGCTGGGGCAGAACAAGTGCAGGGGAGTTGGAGAAAAATCCCAGAACTGAGGTTTGGTCTTTGTGAAGTATGAACAACTACATGTTAGTTCCACTGAAACAGAAAGTGGTGAGTCCTGGGGCTAGCTGGGTTAGGAGGTAGCCTGAGCCTCAGCCACAGGAATTTTCACCTCTCAGGCAGTGTGCAGAGTCTGGCATCTAAGCAGGGAAAGATTGAGGGAACCTCTGCTAATAAGAGACGCCAGGTCCAGCTATGTTGCTGAGACACATGGCTCTGGGTGAGAAGGAATCAGCACATGCCAGGTGAGTGCAGAAGCAAAGGGGCAGGATGCCACTGGCTGTGAGCACTTACAGGAGGGTGGAGTTCTTGGTTTGGGTTCTAGGCCAGAGGGGAGTACTGAAGAAGGATCTGAGGCCAGAGGCACCATCTCCCATACCCTAGGACTAGAGGTGATTAAAACTAATTGCTATGAGTAATAAAAAAAAATGAGAAGGCAAAGGAGAAATAACTCAATTATAAACAGTTACTATGGGAATAGAGAAGACCAGGTTTCATCTGCAGAGGAAAATACTGAAGCGGAAAAAGCCTCTCCTAACCAAAGAGTAAGGTCAAATAGTCACCTGGCCAAAAAGAATTCATAGAAGAACTTTAAAAATCAAGTGAGAGAGACTGAGGAAAATTTTTTTTAAAAGAACAATCCAAGAAAAACAAGATTATGAAAAGAAAATTAACCAACTAGAAAAGAAGATCCAGAATCTTGAGGAAGAAAATGACTCTTTGAAAATTAGCATTGGGCAAAGGGAAACCAGTGAAGTTATAAGAGACCAAGAAATAATAAAACAAAAATATAAAGCATGAAGAAACAGAAAAGAATGTGAAACATCTCATTAAAAAAAAAAACTGATCTGGAGAACAGATCAAGAAGAAAGAACATAAGAATAATCGGACTACCTGAAAGCTATGAGCAAAACAAGAATCTTGATACAATAATATAAGAAATAATTAAAGAAAATTGTCCTGAAGTGTTAGAACAAGAGGAGAAAGTAGAAATAGCAAAAATCCACTGATCATCACCTAAAAGAGATCCTACAGGGGCAACCTACAGAAATATCATAGCTAAATTCTGAAACCCCTAGCTCAAGGAAAAAATATTATGAAAAACACACACAAAAAATTTAAATATGGCCAAGCCACAATTAAAATCAAACAAGACCTAGCAGTGGCAACACTAAAAGACCACAGTGTTAGAACCTTATATATCAAAGTGCAAAAGAACTGGGGTTGTGACTGAGAATATCATACCCAGCAAAGTTAAGTATAATCCTGAACAGGGGGAAAAAAAACGATATTCAATGAATTGCCAGACTTTCAAGATTTTATTGCAAAAAGACTTCAAATTAATAGAAAATGTGACATACAAGATGCAAGAAAAATATAAGATAAACATCAATGACTAATTATGAGGGACTCAATAAGGATAGATCATTAACTTTTTATACGGGGGAATGTAAACTGTATGTCTAAGATTGTAATTTGTAATCAAGTAGTTTGAAAGAAAGATTGGAGTAGAGCTGAGTGTGACGTGGTTCTAAAAAGTAATACCATAGGAAAAAGTAAAAAGAATAATTATCTTATAAAAGTGAGGTGCAAGAGGAAGAACAGAGACAGAGGAATTAGGGGAGGAGGGCTAGTAGTTCTGGAATCCTATTCTCATCAGGAATGGGTTAAAGAGGGAACAGTATATATATATATATACACACACACACACACACACACACACACATATATATGAGTATAAAAGTCTTTTAATTTCAGAAAGAAATAAAAGGCTAAGGGGACAGGGAGGTGGGAGGGATTTTTAGAGGGAACTCTACTCATAGAGTTAAAGAGAAAACAATACATACATTTAGAAGGAAATAAAAGTTTTCTAAATTTATAAAGAAATAAGATGAGGGAATAAGGGGGATATAGAAGGGTATCTAAATCAATGGGAATGGGACGATGAAGGAACAACATGTATATATTTGGAAGGCTTAAAAGTCTTCTAAATTCAGAGAAGAACATGAAGGTAAGGGGGAAAGGTGAGTGGGGGGTGAGAAGGATAAGAGAGGGATCCTTGGAGGGGCAGGCAGATTAAGTAATAGGAGGGCAAGGTAGCAGGTCTAGAGGTAAAGTATAGGAGTCAGGAGGGATAGGAAAGAAGAGATACACACAAACAAAATAAAGATCAGGAGTAGAATTTTTTGGGGGGAAAAAGCAGGGACAGTAATCATGATCTCAGACAAAGTTAAAACTAAAATAGATTTAATCAAAAGAGAAAAATAGGGAAACTACATTATATGTCAGCCTATCAATCAATATTGTTTTAGACTACTTAAAATAACTAGACAGTATAAGTGGAATATTGCTGTGGTGTAAGAGATGATGAGTTGGTAGAATTAGAAAAATATGGAAAGTCTTGGACTTATGAAGGAGGATGTTTTCTACCTTCAGAGAAACAGAGCACAAATAGTCCAGTAGTGCTGGAACCTTACTCTTATTAGGAACGAGTTAAAGAGGGAACAACATATATCTAGAGGGGTATAAAAGTCTTCTAAATTCAGAAAAAAATAAGAGGGCAAGGGGATAAGGGAGGGACTTTTAGAGAGGTAGGTATGTTAAGGAATAGGAGGGCAAGGTAGTGGGTAGAAGTAAAGCAGAGGAGTGAGGAGAAATAGCGTAAATAGGGTAAGAAGGATAGTGAGGAAAACTGGGAAGGAGGAAAATACACAACAAACAATTGTGGCTTAGAATGTGAATGGGACAAATTTACCCATAAAATGGAAATGGAGAGCAGATTAAAATTTTAAATTCAATAGTATGTTGCTTTCAGGAAGTGCTATAAAAATGAGAGATACACACAAAGATAAAATAAAGGAAAAAAGTAGAATTTAGTATGAAACAAAAACAGGTATATTAATCATGAATGTCAAAGTTAAAGTTAAAATAGATTTAATCAAAAGTGAAAAATAAACTACACTGTGTCAGCAATATTATTCAGTATTGTTTTACACCACTTAAAATACCTAGACAGTATAAAATACCTAAGTGTATACGTGCCAAAAGAGACATGGGAACTATATGAACACAAACATAAAATACTTTTTATGCAAATAAAATCAGATCTAAATAACTGAAGTAATATTTATTGTTCATGGGTAGGTAATTATAAAAATTATAAACCATTATAATTTTTAAAATGACAATTTTACCTAATTAATCTATTTATTCAATGTCATCCCAATCAAATTTCTAAAAACTTATTTTACTGAGTTAGAAAAATAACAACAAAATTAATTTGGAAGAACAAAAGGTCAGGAACTTCAGAGCAACCAGGGAAAAAAGATGTAAAGGAAGTAGATTCAGTAGTATCAGACCTTGAACTATATTATGAGGTGAGAACATTGTTGAAGTATAAAAAGAATAATTTCAATTATTTTAAATTAAACTTTTCTTATATAAATAAAACCTGTATAACCAAGAACAGAAGATGTGAAGAAAATTGGGGAAAAAACTTTCATAGACAATCTCCTGGATAGGATGTGATTTGGTTGGAATATTGCTGTGGTATAGGAAATGATGAACTGGTTGATTTAGAAAGACATGGAAAGACTTGAACTTATGAAGGAAGACACTGGTCCACCTTCAGAGAAACAGATGATAGGAGAAAATAAGCATAGCATGGTCTTACATATATTTGTATTTTTATAGATATCTATGTATATGTATATGTATATATATATATATATATATATATATATATATATATATATATATTCTTAATTGTAGCCTTTTCAGTGTTAGGGGAAGAGAGAACAAAATAAAGTAAAAAGTGCACAGCAAAGAATGAAAGAAAACCAATGTGGAAGCAAAGAAAAGCTGGACAACTTTGAAAACAATATGTAGTATTTATTGTATTTATAAGTTTTCTTGAAATGGAAATTCATTGTTTTATATTGAATCCTCTCTTACGGTCTGCTGTGTACATAGCAATGTTTTTTTTTCCTTTTTCACTGAATATTTAAGTTTAAAATTTAAAAATTTACAAAAAATAAAAATAAAAATGAAGGCCTTAGCCTTTACTCTTTCCATTTTCCCTAGGGAAATGTCTGGAAAGAGTATTAGACAGGAGAAATAGTATTTTTAAATATTTCTAGGGATACTAAAAAGCAAGTTTGTAAAATCTATCTATCTATCTATCTATCTATCTATCTATCTATCTATCTATCTACATATCTATATCTATTCCACTGATCCATAATGAGAGAATAGACAATTAATTATATTAAATGGTTTAAAAAGGTAAGATCAGATTAGAATTTCTCTTTTAGTCACAACTTCTATGTGGTTGTCTCACTAGATTGAACGAAGGCCTTTCCAAATCTTCCAGTTCTAACACTGATTTTAATAGTATTTTCTATAAGAGTGACGTTAGACAAATCACTTTCTATAATGATAATAAGCAAACAAATATATCACTTTTGTAAAGTGTTTTAAGATTTGCTTGGCACTTTGAGGGCAACAACACTAGCCTGAGTAAACTGAGTCTCAGAGAGGTTAAATTTCTGAACCAAGGACATACGATGCATGAGCCAGGATTTAATCACAACTGTCTCTGGACTCTGCATTCAACTTTCACTTGTGTAATTCCCAAGTGCATAGGAATAAATAATAAACAAATATAACACTTGAAAACACATGGGCTTTGCCCTTCAGTGTTTAATGCCACAGCAGGATAACACTATCCTACTTGTGTGTGGAGAGGAATAAAAAGCCTGACCAATTGTCCTTTCTTCCCCTCTGTGAACAGACCTTTGAAGGCTAAGTTTCAAAAGTTGGAAGCCAGGAGCTATAAAGACAGAGCATATGTGAACATACTTTAATTAGTGTCTTGGGGAGAAAACAGCTATTCTCAAAGCTCTGCTCTGCTAGCTCCCGAGAGATTCACACCTGGGTCATTAAATCCTCATCAGTCGTGAAGGAGCTGCTGCTCCAGATGACTTTTCCTTGGTTAGTCATCTGAGAGAAGGCCTGGTGCCTCACCTAGGGCAATAATCTGGAGGAAAGAAACTCAAGAGCCACAACCTCACCTTCAGAAGAAAAAAGTAAGGGAGAGGGTTGGGGGGAGAGAAGACGAGGGAGGTAAAGACAGGGAAGTATGGCGGTGAGAAGGGGAACCACATTCAACTGAAATAACATTCATGCCTACTATGGCTAGTCACTAGTGTACTAAGCACTTAGAGTACAAGGATAAAAACTTAGAGTACAAGGATAAAAGTTAAACAGTACCTGTCCTCAGGAAACTTAGGTTTTACTGGGGGATTTGTGGTTGGACTTTTGTGACTTTGTCCATGGGGTTTTCTTGGCAAAACTATCTGGAATGGTTTGCCATTTTGTAATGGTAATGGGAGGCTGAAGATCTTCCCTGCCTCTTGGCCCCTTGATAGGCTCAAGTGACTCTGAGAACCTTTCCTGATTTGAAAGTACACTCTGCCCCCTAACTGGCTGAATGTGGACACATAGAGCCTGTGGCAGGAGGCTTGTTCTTCAGGAATGCCCACGCCTTGTTGCTTTGTGATTGGGCAGTGGGTCAAGAGGGCTGTGACATTCTCTGACCCAGGAGAAGCTATATATACCCTGATGTGAGATTTTGCTTTGGGGCTCACTTTGGGAAGAGTTGTGTGATTTGGCCAGATGAGACTCTGGGAAGCTGTTGAGTTCCCCAGCTTTGAAAAGCCAGATGTTGGTGCTTCCCTCTCTGGTAACTAACTAGGTATGGATGTAATGCTCACATGGCTGGAAGCCTCGTCTGCTGATCTGTTTCTCTGTCTGCTTGTAACTTCTGTTTGCATTCTCTGCAGTTCAGGGTGCTGACTTTTTCTGCTGAACTAGGTAAGTGATACATGTTTGATTAAAGTAAGATGGTTAACCCATTTTGAGTTGCTTTCCTTTAGAAAAGCAAATCTAAAAACCTGTGTTAGCAGCCATCCTGGGTATGCTAGGGTGCTTGCTCCTACACATTTCCTTCTCTCTTTTTACAGATGAGGAAACTGAGGCAAACAAGGGTTAAGTGACTTGCCCAGAGTCACACAGCTAATAAGTATAATTCAGCTAATAATACCTGATTTTTATGCAATTAAATGAATAAGGTCATTTGAAGAAGGAGAAAACATTAACAATGAAGGAATGGGGAGAGTTAGAGAAGGCTTTTTTTGCAAGAGGTAGCACCTCAGTTTGACCTTGAAGTAGGGTAAGTGATCAGAGAGGATCAGTTGAGAAGGGTGACAATTCCTAGCATGTACAAACATACTAAGGTTAGATGTGGAATGCTAAGTTCAGGGAACAGGTCCGGGTTAGCTGTGTCACAGAACAGGAAATACATACAGAACAAATACAAAGGAATTTGGCAAGGAGTATTAGCATCTGGGGTTATCTAGAAAGGTCTCTTGTAAAAATTGACATTTAAGCTGAAGTTTGAGCAAAGTTATGGATTCTGAGAGATGTGAGGAAGGAATATTTCCACTTATGGGGAATTACCTCTGGAAACACATGGTGAGAAGATATGGCATGTCATGCACCAAGAAAAGCAAGTAGCCCCAACTGGCCACACCAGTAGACTGTGTGAAGGGGAGTGGTGTGTAATGAGTCTGGAAAGGCTGGTTGGAGTTTAATGTGAAGGGATTTAAAAGACAAACAGAAGAGTCTCTATTTGCTTCCCAGAGATGAGAGGAGTGACATGCCCCATCCTGTACTTTAGGATTGTTATTTTAGCACCTTCTGGAGGGTAAATTGGAGATGGGAGAGAGTTAGGAGAATAATAAAGAGCTTATTGATGAGGGGCATTTGAAAAGAGAGAAGGACAAAGAATGTGAGTGATGTCTTGGAATTCAATTGAAGAGGCTTGGACAGTGGAGATGGAAGGTGGGGGAGAATGATGACGTTAGGATGCCTGAGTCTGTGAACCTGGAGACTGAAAAGTTTGTTGTTGGATAAAATAAAAGTCCAGGTATCATCTTCATAGTGATGAAAATTGAGTCCTTGGAATCTGATTAAAACAGAGAGAAAGAGGGGGAGAGAGAAGTTATAGAGAAAAAAACAGAAGAGGACCACAAAATTATAGATCCGAAGGGTGAGTGAATTGAGCAGTCACATAATATAGCAAATGGCAGAGATAGGAATCAAACTCAGATACTCTCAGTCCAAATTCTACATCCTTTCTACATTATGCCACCTTCTAGAATTAAATCAGGCCTGGGCAAATATTCAAGTTGTGGGAGCTGGGAAGGAAGACCATTAGCTGAGGAAGCCCTCAAAGAGAGGAACTGGTGAGAACTCCTTTTTTCCTCTAAGAATTATCTTGTGTCAGGTTCTTCCACTTTCTTTTTGTTCACTTTTCTGAATTTTCAGGCTTATAACTTGCATATTTGGTATGGTGGAAGGAAGCTGCTTCTAGTAAACCTCTCTGTGATCGTCTCAGGGTTCCCCGTAACATTAAATCTTACCATTTAACTCCTATGTCTAGAGCTGATATAATAGCATTTTGTCCAAGACAACTATTGACCTTAGGATTAGAAGTTCCCAAGCTCCTCTCTTGCTTTGCATGGAAATTAATGTAAGCCAAAGTAAAGGGTAAGTGAAGAAGGCAAGATGATTATTTTTCACCAAATGGTCCTGAGTTCCTGATGTGTACATAATTTTGAAGAGAGACAGAGAAGCAGAGAGACAGAGAGACAGAGAGACAGAGAGAGAGACAGAGATACTGAGAGAGACAGAGAGGCAGAGAGAGACAGAGAAAGAGAGACTGAGAGGGAGAGAGAGAGAGAGACTGAGAGAAGCAGAGAGGCAGAGAGAGACAGAGACAGAGAGAGAAAGAGAGAGAGATCTGTGTCAGAGGAACAGAGATAGACAGAAACAGAGATAAAGGCAGGGAGTCAGAAAAAAATATGTAGCTACCTAAACAGATGGATAGATATAGACTTAGCCAGGTATGGTGCCCAAATTCCCATTACCTTTACACCATGTAGATTATCTGTCTACCTATCTGTCTATCTGTCTGTCTATCATCTAATTTTTTCTCTCTCTGTAAATCTGTCAGTTTATCTAATCTATCATTTATCTCATCTGTTAACATCAAAACTTCCTAGTTTAGGGGATATATTTTGTACAGAGAATATTTACCTTTCTCTTTAACACTTTCATCTTTGCCATTTTCAATAGTTCATTAACATTTATTAAGTGCCTGCTTATTAAGTCCAGGTACAGGACATGCAAAAAGAGTCAAAGGAGCTCACAGTCTAATGAGGGAGACAAATATCTACAAACAAGCTTTTTATGGTATAACTAGGGAATAATTTTAAAAGGCCAGGCACCATTAGTCAATAAACATTTCCTAGGTACCTGCTGTGTGCCAGGTACTGTGCTAAACACCAGCTAGGCAAAAGGAGACAAAAGACAGTCCCTGCCCTCAAGATGCTCACAGTCTAATGGGACTAAAATTAAGAGAGATGGGGACAGGTAGAAGACAGGATTTTAGTTGAGATTTCAAGGAAGCCAGCTCAAAGCTGTTTTTATTTAAATGACAATAACAACCATTTCTGGACCCAAGGAGTGTTGGAGCACTCATGCTCTCTCGTTCCACTGAGGGGTTTCTCTTAGCCCTGACTTCTACATGAAGAGAACTTTCAGTCCCAGAGGAGCCTGGCCTAGGCTTTTAGTTTCTCACACTCTCTGGACCTTTCCATTCTCATCCCCAAACCCTGGTGAAAGTTACTTAAAGCTTTGGGTTTGGCTCTTGTCTAAGGTCTCTCTATAAAGGTACTTAGATTAGACATAGGGTATATATTTATTTCCTGCCTCCAAACAAAATGCTTAACACAGGAGACTCACAAAAGGCTTGAACAAGTAGCAGAAGGAACACAAACTACTGTTATGCTCTCCTGAGAGGCTGAACAACATAGGAACATGAAACAGTTTTGGAATTGATAAACAGGCATTTTACAATTCACCTCAGTTCTGTACTGTCCAAATAATTCCCTACTATTTCATGTTTTCTGGCAAAGCAGAGGAGAACCTGAAGCTTTCTTTTGTGTCCATGGTCATTTTCTTCCAGAAAGGCATAATAGTAAAACAATCCTTCTGCTGTCAGACCCCTTAGACTTAGGGATGTGGGATCTCAAGACCTCTTAAATTCACATGGTTAACTTCTGGGCAAGAAATGTCCATCTATTAGGTCACCTATAATCAGGAAAGTAATAAAACAGAAGAGACAATCAAAACCCTGCCTCATGCTTGCCTGAAAAGAGATAAGGACTGTACCTGTGACTTCATTTGTATAGAATTCACAGGTGAAGAAGCTTTTTCTTCCAGTGCTAGTCAGTACCTGTTTCTAAAATTTAAAATCTTACAGTTGCCTAAAACAGTGGTATCAAACTCACATAAAAACAGGTTCCTGCTCCCATACTTTTTTTGAAAACCATGTATTAACATTATCTGTGTTATACTGAGTTTTCTTTATTTTGTTAAACATTTCCCAATTACATTTTAATCTGGTTGTGCCTGAGTTTGACACCCCTGCCTAGAGTACTGAGAGGTTATACATCACATGCATCAGAAGTGGTCTGGAAGTCAGTAAGACCTGAGTCCAAATCTGGCCTCAGACACATACTTTACTGTGTGACCCTAGGCAAATCACTCAACTCTTTCTGCCTTAGTTTCCTCATCCATGAAATGAGCTGGAGAAGGAAATGGAAAATTAGTCTCTTTGCTAAGAAAAACCCAAATGGGGTGATGAAGAGTCAGACATGACCGAAACGATTCAGCACCAAGAAAATCAGAGGAGGCTTGCGTCCAAATTTTTCTGGCTTTAGGACCAGCTATCTATCTATTTCATTACACCACCTTTCCTATTCTAAGCAGGAAAAGTGACAGCTTCCATGTGTTTATAGACAACATAACTCCAGGATGGGAGAAAGTTTTCAACAGTTCCTCTCAGAGAGAGGCTTGAAGGCCCTTGATTCTCTAGGAAGACAGGAGAAAGAACAAGCCAGAGGTAAGTTACTCCCTTTTTAAAGTACTTAAAGTAAGTTGCTCTTTCTGCTCAGTCATCAGTAAGGGAGGGGAATTACTTCATCACAATAAAAGGGAAATCTTTTAGTGGGAATCCATTAAAGGTGCATCTCCATGTAAGCTACATGGGGTGTACAACCCATCAGAACACTAGCATTTTTCTTATTAGTGATGTGGAATATTTTTTCTACATAGCTGTTGCTCATTAAGGTTTCCTTTTCCACTGATAATGGAGCATGGCTAAAGATATGGAATGGTTTGGCGGTATGGAATAGGAGAGATAAGTGACTTCATGATGGATGGTCTTTATTTTCTCATTAAAGTCCCCACTGAGATGAGACCATTTTCTCAGGGGGATTAATGTGAAATTGGGAACTTTAAAAGACTTCTAGAACAGACTGTTTAGAACATTCATTTCTGGGGCTGGGAGTTAGTCAAGGAAGAGGAAAATGATTGACATGTATCGATGAGCTTAGATTTCAGGGTTTTTACTGAACCTATTGAGCACATTTGTGTGACTTTCTCCAGCAAGATTCAGTTCAGGAGTAGGAACACAGAAGGGAGATGGTGAGATTTAGGATTGAGGATTGATAAGGCATGAACATTAGAAGGAAATCAGGAAAAGGCAACAAAGGAGAGTAGAGAACAGTATATAGCTGAACTGGCTAATCATATAGTCAAAAAAGGAGAAAAAAATATACCCAGAATACAGATGAGGAACAGGTGAGAATAGGGAAGGCTAGGTGGAAGGGAAAGGAATAAATAAGCATATGTGCAGGTTATGTACTAAGCACTTGAATGGGAAAAGTGAAACTTCTCAGCCCATAAGTTTTGTGGGAGCAAGCTGGAGTTCGGCTTCCCCCTTCTTCCTTCTTCCCCCCCTCTCTTCACTGCTTCCATATCAGCATTAGGCCTCTTCAGGAGTCTTTCAACCTCCACTTTTGTTTGCCACACCCTTGTCAGCATTAAGCCCTTTAGGAGTTTTTGATCTCCAACTTTGATGGCAACCTTTTTCCCTCCTCATCCCTCCCTTTAGTGTTAGCCTTGTAAAGGCATGAACAGTACTCTGGTTCCCTGCCTACCTCCCAGCCAATGGGAGATAGTGGTGGGCTTCCTTGTTCCTTATCTTTGGGGGAGGTTTTTGAGCTCAGATTGTAAGCCCGCCTCCTAGCCAATGGGAGAAGGGACAGCAGGGGGAGGGGGCTTGACTGCATTAGGGTATAAATTCTTGTTCTGTCTTCTATAACACTGGATCATGGCCTGATCTGCCATGGAGAGGACTGCCCTCTTCCTACAGGGGAAGAGAATAACAACTTCCTGTTCCTTCCTCAAGATACCTCTGGCTTTTAATTTTTCTGGGTAGGGGATTTTTGGGGTCCCCACACCCCACACACACTTTACAAGTATTATCTCATTTGAGCTTCACGACAATCCCACAAGAGCTATTATCCCCATTTTATAGTTGAGGGAACTGAGGCAATCAGAGGTTAAGTAACTTGCCCAGAGTTAGATAGCAAAATGTCTGAGGATGAATTTTAACTCAGTCTCATTAGCTCTAGGCCCAGTACACTGTCTACTGTGCCGACTAATTTTGGGTGGATATGAAATGCAGGTTTACAGAGCACAACAGAATGAACAAGAGGTGGAAGGAAACATGATTACTATCATGGAAGTAATTTCAGAATTCAGGGTCATGGAAGCAGAACAATTTGAAGTAATGGTAAGGTTAATGGGATGCCCAATTCTACGGGCAGCTGAGGGACAGTGAAGATGGAAGCCAGGAGAGTTGAGGAAGTTGTGTTGGGGGCCCCAGGATGTTTTTAGAGATTCTCAATATTAATATTGAACTCAACTTGGGGCAATGTGAAGAGAAAGACTGTGAGCCAGGTAATGGACTATTTTGAGTCAGGCGAGTGACCATGGGATTGATAGATGACAGAAAAAAGGACCTGGAAAGACTAATCGAGCTAGATGGAGTAAATCTCACAGCAGGAAAGGTTCTGAGTGATGGTAACAGAGGGAGGGTCTAGAAGTGACAGTATGGAGAAAGGCAGAAAAGAAGGAGCAATTATGTTTGAGAGGAAGACCAAGGCAGGCTGGTGGCACAGTGGATAGAGTACTGGGCCTTTGACACTTCCTAGCTGAGTGATCCTGGGTAACCTTTGTTGGCCTCAGTTTCTTCATCTGTAGAAGGGTGGTAATTATAGCACTTACCTCTCACGACGTGAGGATCAAATGAGATAATAATTGTAAAATGCTTAGTTCAGTGTCTGGCACATAGTAAGTACTATGTTACTTATTATTATCCAGAGGAAGCCAAGTTCCTCTTAGCACAAGATAGAAGGAGCATGATAAAAGATTCTTTTCAACTCAACAAACATTTCTTTAACACTTCTTCTTGCAATGCACTGGAAACAGTACAAAGAAGAGAAGAAAATAGTCCCTTTACTCAAGGAGACAACATTCTTCTAGAGAGGCAGCATGTATATCCAAATAGCAAATGGAAAATACATTCATGTAGCAGCCCCAATTTTATTCAGATGTTTACGGATTTGGAACCAAAAGGCAGCTTCTTCCTCAGGTTCTAAAGATACCCCCCTGGGGCTATGCCTCTAATAGACTGGTATACAAGCCTTTATCCATATGGCTTCCATTAACAATCAGCCACTAGACACAATTAACCTTTAGGAAAGGCATCTACTCCAATACCATCACTAGAATAGTTATAACAAGACATCTCCTCTCCCCTATTCATTGGGGCATATTCTCTCACTAATCAACATGACATTCCTGGGAAGAGTGGTGGCACCCAGGGACCGATCCTGTTGATATCAGTGTCTTTATAGAATGTGTCTGTTCCTTGCTGGACATTTCCTTATGGCTCCCTAACTCCCCACTGAAAGCCACATGGCTTTGGTAGGAGGGGAAGAGAGAAATTCCCTTCTCACTTCATCAGGGATCTCTTACACAAGCAGCTTCCTGCTTACAATCTCTCCCATTCTCAACCTTGTAAATTCAATCAAGATTTTTGAGTAGGGGACTGACATAATCAGGACTGTGTTTTAAGACTATCAATTTGTCCATTGTGAGGAAAACAGAGAGGTGAGAGACTGGAAGAAGTAAGACCAGTTAAGAGACTACAGCAATATTTCAGGCAAAATTCAATGGGGAGGAAGGTAGAGATTACTTAAGTAAAGAGAAAGAGAGAATTATGTTCTAAACATTATAGAGACCTAGGACAAAGGGGAGTTTGCTTGTGATGGTGGGAGAATTCCATAGCACATAGTAGAAAGGGAGTGAAGAGGTAGATGGGAAATTGGGAAAGAAAGCATATTGATGAATGGAACAGGAACAGGGATGAGAATATTAACAGAGATAGCAGGGAAATAGGGTTTCACAAGTCTGGAACTGTGAATCACAAGGATTAGGGAGGAGAAGGTAAGAAGATTGAGGGAAATAACAATGGGCTGGGTATTCAGTTGATAAGAACTGAACAGGGAAGATTAAGGAGGTAACTTCCCTCACTCTGCAGCTGCCCCTCCCCCTGCTGTTTTGAACAAAAGGGGCTTTTGGCAGAGGAGCCAGAGAGAAGGTGCCGATCACCTGAAGTGATGTGATAACAGCTATGGGAGAAAGATGCTGTGATCCAAGAGGGACACTCTTTGATCCTTTTTTCACTCTTGCAGGGTTGTCTGTTGAATTTACTCATCCTAATTTACCAACCGTGAGCTAGCTGTGGCCAGACGAGGTTGAAGGTTCCTGCCCAGGACCAGGAAGAGCTCAGACAGAAAACAGCTTCTGTCTTCTTCCAGATCCATTTGCTGAATCACAGGCATTAGTCACAGGTCCAGAGTACTCCCAGAGTTTCTGCCTCTAAACTAAAAGCAGGCTCTATTAGAAGCATGACTTCACAGAGTTCACAATCATGAAGATTTACATTCAAATTATATATTTCTTAAAACTTCTGAGTTTGAACTGACCTCACGTCTGGTGAGTTCGGAGTTCAGGAGGGTGGTGAGCTTCTTGATGTTTGCTAGATATTCTATTATGCGTTTATATTGTTTACTTATTGATGGTATCTTAACAATAAATGCTGTATACAGTAGGTAAGCATGCTTTTTGCTTCTGTGTAGTCGGTTACATTTTCACAATGTTATGTGACTAGCACTCACTGAAATACAGTGAAGTCAGAAAGGAGGCAAGTTTTGCTAGTGTGTAGGAGCTCAGTAAATTTCTGATTGGGTTTAAAACAAAGAAATCAGAAGCCCAGTGTGTGTGTGTGTGTGTGTGTGTGTGTGTGTGTGTATGTGTGTGTGTGTGTGTGTGTGTGTGTATGTGTGTGTGTGTGTGTAGAAAAAAACAAAATAAGTGTCACAGAAAAGGAAAAAAAGCTTCAGATGAGTTTTTGATATATTTATTTTACTTTCTGCCCTCTATTTGCTTAACCATGAGTCACATTATTCCAAAGGAGGTTAGCTCAGCAAAGAGAATGTTGAAAAGAATCAAAAGTCTATTTTTAACCCAATAGTCTCTGAGAAAATGAATAGATCAGGGACATAATTGACAAAGGGACAGTTTTATTTTTTTAACCTAATTCCTAAGGAAAAATTAACAGCTATAAAAAAGGTACAATGTACTAAAAGTCAACTTTTCTTTTGAACTGTATGGCACCCATTGATACAAATGAAAGCTTCTCAACTGGATAAAATAAGATTATGCTCTATTAAAGACCATACTGGATGTTTGGGGGAGGAGGGGAATGAATAAAGAGATTCTGGCAGTTGAAATCTAGGAAGTATGGTGATTCAGAAAGGCTTCTGGTAATATGCCAGCTTTAAAAAGAAAAAAAAAAAACTCAGGGAAATTTACCAAAGCCACAGAGAATAATAACTATTTATCACAGTCACTTTGAAAATTGCAGCTATTCTCTTTAAAGTACAGAAGTAAATACACATTTGGGGAAAACGTTGTCAAGACTTCTGGTAGCAGAATTATATTTCTTTCCTCATTTATGTGTTTGTAAAGCCTGTTTCTTGTTTTATGTGTTTGTTCAACACTAGTTCTTCACCTCCTTAAAGAAAGTTTCAAGGGATCATTAGGACCATCCCCTGCCTCTCCCAATGCATTCACTCCCTTCTCAGAGAAGAAACCAAGTTGAAGGTGAAGCTATCAGACTTAGGTCACCAACTTCCATTTAGCCTTGATTTTTAAAAAGACCTTCCCACTCAAAATAAATTTCTGGAGAGAAAAAAAAAAGATCTTGATAAAGATTTTCATTTTTTTATATTCTTAAAGACTTTCCTTATCTAAATTATGTTTGAAGCCATTTAAATACCAAGGACATTTCCTTACAATTTTAGGGAATTCTAACACTTCAAACAATTATTTCATCATTTTCAAGATTGCTAACCCAATTATTTACCAGTGTCCAGATTTTCCCTGAAATATGTCAGATGTTCCTTGAAGGTGTTTTGTTTTTTTTTATAGTTTTAGAACTGGAAGAAATATTGGTAGCTGTGGAGTATTTCATTTTACAGATGAGAAGCCTGAGAGCTGGAGTTATTAAGTGACTTGACCAAGGCCACAAAGGTAGTAAATGTTAGAAGAGAAATTTGAACTCACTTCCTCTGAATTCATAGCTTGCCTGTTTTTCTACTGTAACACATTGCTTTTGTAGAGAAAATGATACAGGATGCCAAAGCTTACTCTCTGGGGTCTTCTTTCTTATTTATTGTAATCATGCCTCATTAATAATATTTTGATCATTGTCCTTTTGAGATCCAACATTCTACATTCCATCCTTATATCTTTAAAAGCAGAAAATATTAAATTTTATTTGTGTGGTTGTTGTTCAGTGGTTTTTAGTTGTACCCAGCTCTTCACGAGCCCATTTTGGATTTTCTTCACAGAGATACTGGTGTAGTTTGCCATTTCCTTCTCCAGTTTATTCTCCAGGTTATTTTCCAGATGAGGAAACTGATGCAAACAGGGTTAAATTGACTTGCCCAGAGTCACACAGCTAGTAAGTGTGTAAGGTTGGATTTAAACTAAAAAAAATGAATCTTCCTGAATCCAGACCCAATCCACTGAGCCATCTAACTGTCCCAAAGTTTCTTTAAGTATTCTCAAATTCTGCTTTAATTTAAGTACACAAAATCTCTCCTATTCTAACCCTATTTTACAGAGGAGGATATTGTGAGCAAAGTCCATACAGAAGTATCTACTTTTCAGGGGTTCTTAACCTGATTTGAAAACCTTATTCTGAGAAATTTCTTAAAAAAAAAAAAAGAGAGAGAGAAATGTCTGAGAAGAAATAGATTTCACCAGACTACCAGAGAGATCTATCACACACATACACGTACACGCGCACACACACACACACACACACACGTGTGCGGTTAAGAACCCTGTTAGATAATGAGATGGTGAGGTTTTTAGCTGTTCTTATTTGTGGATGATATGAACAGGAAATCCTTAGTGAGATCAACATCCTTTCCTGGATTAATCAAAACATAGGAAAAATGAGTGGATAATGGAAATGATCATATGCATTTAGATGGGCAGCTCCTTGAGTTAGTCCTTCAGTGTGTATTCTTAAAAAGGCACTGAAGATTAACAATGAGCTGGACCCAGAACTGAAGAAGGGAAAGGTAATAGCTAGATTGCGTTTGGGAAATTGTAAAGTACTTCCAGTTTTTCCCAACTGTGCTGTTCCTATGGCAGAATCCCCTCGTGGTAATACACAAGTTCTCCTGGCAATACTATATGATTGTGAATTATGGAACATCACAATCTCAGGGAAATCACAATTGCAGTTATGTAAATAAGCAAAATAAAGATTCATGGTAGATTCAAGTAAGTTGAACTATTTCATATTACCAAAGATGGCTTATTTTGACCATGCAAATTGGTGTAATATACATCATTGAGAAAATATATATCATTGGAAAACAGGGTAAGTCAATTATGCTACAGCATTTGTGAAGCATAACAGGTGGATGTACTGAGTGTCACACTGGCATCTACAAAACATTGAAAGAACCTCTAGCACATTGAAGAGATTGGACAAGTATCATATAGGACGGGAAGGCATGGAGGAGTTGCAATATGTCCTGTTGGAAAGGAAAGAAGAAGGAGGAGAGGGAGGGAAAGGGAATAAGCATTTATATAGCACCTTTTATGTTCCAGGCACGGGGCTATGTGCTTTCTAAAAATATTTCATCTGATCCCACAGCAACCCTGCAAGGTGGGTGCCATTATATCCATTTAATGGTAGAAGAAGCTGAAATAGACTGAGCTTAAGTGCCTTGCCCAGTGTCACACAGCTAGTAAGTATCTGAGGCCACCTGTGAACCCAGACCTTCCTGACTTTAAACCCAGTGCTCTATCCACTGTGCCTCTTCAATGATTAGACCGTGAATCCATTGGTGACATCTTTAGACATGGGATTCAGCTTCTGAGCTTAGAATCCCTGAGTTCCAATCTTTGTTCTTCTATTTACTAGTTGTGTAACCATAGGTAAGTCTTGGGAATCCCAGGATTTTGGAGTTGGAGGGGTCTTTAGGGATTATCTAGTCCAGCGGTTCTCAACCTTCCTACTGCCACAACTCTTTAATACTCGTGTGTGGGCGTATCTGCATGTGGGTGGACCCTCCTGGAGACAGAGAATCTGTGTCTCTAAGACCATCGGAAATATGTGTTTTCCGATGGTCTTAGGTGACCCCTGTGAAAGGGTCATTCGACCCCCAAAGGGGTTGCGACCTACAGATTGAGAACTGCTAATCTAGTCCAACCCTCTAATTTTTTAGATAAGGCTCCGACAGGAGAAATGACTTGCCCAAAGTCACACAGATTTTGAAACAAGATTGTTTATGTTCAAATCCAGTGTTCTTTTCATTAGGCAGCAAAGAAACAAATAGATTTGAGGTAATGAAGACGCAGGTAAAAATTCACCTCTGACATGCATGAGCTACATGACCATGAGCAAGTTACTTAATGGAAGAGTTCAAGTTTCCTTATCTCTAAACGAAGGTAATAACCTATAGTTGTCAACACAGGATTGTTGAGATGATCAAATAACAAATGTAATGTGATTAGAAACATTTTAATTGCTCTAGGCCAGTTGTTACTACTCTGAGTCCAAGCTTTCTTCTCTTTAAAATAGGGATAGTGGGGCTGCTTAGGTGGCACAGTGAATAAAGCACAGGCCCTGGAGTCAGGAGAACCTGAGTTCAAATCTGGTCTCAGACACTTCACACACACACACACACACACACACACACACACACACACACACTCTCACACACACCCCTAGCCATATGACCTTGGGCAAGTCACTTAACCCCAACTGGCCTGCCCTCCCCCCTCCAAAAAAGAAAAAAAATAAAATAAAATAGGGATAGCAATACCTGCTGTACTTAGCTCACAGAGTTATGATGATTTAGAGAAATTATATATATATATATATATATATGAAAGTTACATAAATGGCAAATTGTTGTTGTTGTTGAGTTATGCCTACAGTGAAAGAAAACAGTCCCACTTAGGGGTTCAAAAATATCTGTAGCTGGGTGATTTTTAAATGGTAGCCATTTAATATTTGTAGCTAGAAGATCCAGATGGAGAGAAGGGAATTTAATTGGTTACATGGCTGTCCCTAAGCAAAATTTGATAGTCATTGAAGTTTATCTTTGAAACTGCCCTCATTTCTGAATATTGATTTCCCATATAAAATCCCTCCCTTTTTCCTTCTTTACCTCCTTCCTTCCTCCCTCTTTCCCTACCTCCCTTCTTCTTTCCCTTCCTTCCTTCTTCCCTCCCCTCTTTCTTCTCTCTTTCCCTTTTTCCCTTCTTCTTTCCATTCCTCCTCCCCTTCCTTTTCCCTCCCTCTTCCTCTTTTTCCTTCCTTCTCTTCCTTCTTTCTTCACTGTTTTCCTTCTTCCCTTCTTCTTTCCATTCTTCCTTCCCTTCCTTTCCTTCCTTCCTTCCTTCTTTCCTTCCTTCCTTTCTTTTCTCCTTCCTTCCTTCCTTCCTTCTTTCTCTCCTTCCATAGGAAGTTCCCTCTGTCTCCTCTCAATGTCTCTCTTCAAAACCTTAAAAACAAACCTCTTTCCTTTCAGAAATTAAATCTATGACATTTGATAAATCGATTTACATTAAGACGTTAGGGACTTAATGTTGTCTCTCTCAGGAATAATTGCATAACAAAAAGGAACTACTTAATATAAAGGAATGATCATTTTAATTGTAGAATTCTATATTTGGATGGAAAGGATATTATTGAACTAGGCCAGCATTGGAGCAATATGTAGAAATTCTGCATTTCTGTGACCCCAGAAATGATTATGGAAATCATAAAAATTATAGGTGAAAAGGCAGAAGGGGGCACAAATGGGTCTCTAAATGAAGTAAAGTCTCAATTATCCCAGGGTGTTTATGGCCCTGTGAAACAATGCCCTGTACTGGTAACATTGCCTTCGTTGGTTGGTTACTGAAGTAATTGGGGGCACTTTTCATTTTATTTTTTTTGGTCTGGACCTGAGATTTCATTGATATAGGGTGCTCCTGGCAAAAAAAAAAAGTGCCCTCAGTTAATTTGGTCTGACACCTTTTTGTAACTTACATTCTTAAAGTCACTTTCGCAAACTGAGAGGTTAAGTGACAAGTCATTCAGCCAGAATCAGAACTTGAACTCATTTCTTCCTGACACCAAGATTGGATCTCTGTTCACTATACTATACCATCTCCAAGTGCCATAATAAGTACTACTAAGGGATGTTGAATAATTCTATTAGGACATAAATATTTATCCTCAGAGTGTGGGTTATCCTAACAGTAGGCTTTGTTCTTCCTGCCCTACTTCTGGAGTTCTTTCAAGAAACAGCCTGAGATAATTTGTTGTTTTTTTAGGAGTTAAATTAAAGTATTTTCAGTGAACAAAAAACTATTTTCTCTCCCTCCCTCCCCCACTGAAAAAGAAGGAAAAACCCTTACAACAAATATTCTCAGTTATTAAGTAAAAACAAATTCCCACATTGATCATGTCTACAAAATATATGTCTCAATCCTAACCCTTAGTCTGTCTCCTCTCTATGCTTGGGGTGGCTAGTGGCAGGACCACATGTTTCACCATGAATCTTCTGGAATTTGATTGTACATTGCATTGATGAGAGTTCCTAAGTCTTTCCAAGTGGTTTATCTTTACAATATTGTTTTTTATTTTGTAAATTGTTCTTTTGGTTCTCACTTCACTCTGCATCAGGTCTTCCCAGAATTCTCTTAATCCATCCCCTTCACCATTTCGAACAGTACAATAGTAGTTCATCACATTCATATGCCATAATTTGTTCAGTGATTTCCCAATTGAAGTGCTTCCCCTTAATTTCTTGTCCTTTGCTACCAAAGCAAGAATTGCTATATTTTTTTTTTTGTATATATAAGTCCTTTTCTTCTTTCTGTGATCTCTTTGGGATATAGATCTAGTAGCATTACCACTGGATCAAAGGATTCATATTTGCAGTTTAGTATTTTGGTAGAATGCTTTCAAGTTGCTTTCCAGAAGGATTGGGACAGTTTACAATTCCACCAATAGTATGTTAATGTAACACTTTTCCTACAACTCCTCCAGGATTTGTCATTTTCCATTATTGTCAACTTTGTCAATCTGATGAGTATGAGATGGTACCTCAGATTTGTTTTAATTTGCATTTCTTTAATTATTAGTGACTTGGAGTATTTTGTATATCTATTGGTAGCTTGAATTTCTTCCCCTGAGAACTGCATATTCATATCCTTTGATCATTTATCATTTGAGAAATGGCTCTTAATTTTATAAATTTGACCCAGTTCCCTACATATTTTAGAAATAAGAGCTTTATCAGAGAAACTTGTTAAAGATTTTTTCCCAGTTACCTGCTTCCCTTATAATTTGCATTGGTTTTGTCCATGCAAAAAGTTTTTAAGCTTACATGATAAAAATTATCTATTTTATCTTCTATGATCTTCTCTATCCTTCCTTTGTTCATTGATATGAAAGGTATTTTTTTCCTCCTTCCTTCTCTGATTTATGATGTCACTCTTTATTTCTTTATCACGTAAGCCAGTTAGTCAGTCATCTAGCATTTATTTATTACCTACTGTATGCCAGGCATTATGCTAAGTAGTGGGAATACAAAGAAAGGCAAAAGATAGTCCCTGTTCTCAAGGAGCTTATAGTCTAATGGAGGAGACAACATAGAACCCACCATCTACAAGCAATTTCTCCTGAAGGAGAACAGGAAAGATAGATGGACAGAGAAGATTTACTCCTAAAGATAAAAATTCAAATGTGAAACCCTTTGACCTGATCTCCTAATTCATGTATTGGAGGGTATTAGCATTAAACTAGAAATAAGGGCACTTGTATTCTCCAGTAGCAGAAGAGGATATACTGGCTATCTCCTGTAACAATAATGGTAGGAGAAGAGAGGAACCAGCTGGTGTCCAGATGCTTACACTTTATGTATTCAGTTGAAAAGCATTCCAATAAAACCAAATAATTTTCTACAGTAAAGCAAAGTCTTCCTTATCCCTCCTCTCTCTCTGCCCATTTTCTCTCATAATGCCATGACTCTTTAAAGACTCTTACTATGGTATTGTACTACCAGTAGGTGAGTTTAGAGATCTTCTTCACTGATACAAAGATGCTGAGGATATCAGGGCCCATGGATGTCAGATCTCTACCTAACTCACTCTGAAGTGGAGGAACCAAGCTCAAAAATATGTGACTTACTTGGAGTCATAAAGATAAATGTATATTATGAGTTCCTTTCCCAAGCCACTAGGAAGAACAAAAAAAAAAGAATGAAGCATTTCTTATGCACTTACTGTGTGCTAGGCACTGTGTTAAGCATTGATATTACTCATGCAAAAAATGAAACAATCCGTGCTTTCAAGGAACTTATAAAAAAAGGAAGAAAATACATATCAGGAAGTGGTGACTCAGGGTAAGAGGTTCAATCTAGGGAGTCAAAGGAATGGAGAATGCATCCATAATAGTGGTAATTGACAATCACTTTCCAGAAGAACAAGTACTACTAATTTGATTACTGTGCCCAAAATAAAAGATTGAAAGTTGTGGTTGTAGTTTGTCATTTGTTCTTGAAGAGGACCATGACATCAAGAAGATGATGCCATGATATGCAAGTAAACTGGATTTAGGTGAGGGAGGATCTGTGCAAAGTCACCAGCCTCACTTTCTCCTCTGGAACCGTCTGGGTCTAATGGCCAGATTAGATCAGGACAAGTTGAAATGGCCCAGAAATGGTTGAAAGTAGGAGAAGGAAGAGAGTACACATCCTGGGGCAAGACAGATGACCAGATGACCTGCATGGATGTCTGGAGGGGATGGAATGCATGATCTGGTCTTGTCTGAGGGTATGTAGATATGGGAGGTAAGGCAAGTATGCACTCAGCCAATCACCAATCAGACAGCTCAGGTCCAGGGTTCCTTTCCCTTACTGACAGAGACATGGATTCTGGAGATCTGAAGGTCTGGCATGCAGGGTGCTAGGGCAGGTGATAAAGCTGTCTCTCTGTTGCAAACTGCGCAGTCTGGTATCCAAATCCTGACTTTGAGGATATTTATGTACAACGGGGGCTGACAGTCCCATTCTGGATCCAACTCTGATTGGCTCCCCAAACAAATGTTAAATTTTTAGTGTGAACATTTACACCTCAGAAATAGGCAAACACTGCAAATCAGGGCTCGATTTATTGTTTTGTTGATTGTCTAGACTTAAAGTGGTGGAGAAAATGATAATAATGCAGATTAAACTTAAGAGTGTGTCATGAGCACATTCTTTTTTGGAGAGACACTTGTTTAAAATGTGTCAGCACACCCCCAGATCTAAGAAGGAAGGCTTTCTGTGCTGAGATTTTATAATAGTGTTTTTTTTTTTCCCCCAAAGCCGTAACTAGGCAAGGCAACTGAAGCTTTTCAAAGAGAGAACCAAAATTTGAAGTCTTGACAGTAATTATTTCTTCAGCAGGTAGAAGCAAGTGAGTTTGGGTGTGATGTAGTACAAAGAGAACCAGACTTGAATCCTGGCTCTGCCACCTGTGAAATCTTGGACAAATCACTTAGCCTCTCTTGGCTTCAATGTCCTCATTCATACATAGCAAAAATAATTAGATAAGATAGGAATGCCCCCTACCTCCAAAACGTAGTATTTTCTTCAGAGTTATTTTCAGGATGATTATTGGCACTTTGCCCTTAGCAGATGCTAATACCACCCTGAGATAACAGCTACTCCCCAAGGTCAGTGAATTAATGCCATCCTTGTGTTACTTGTAAGAAACTGTCTAGAATTTCCAGTGCTTTGTGCCTAATATACAGTAGGGGCTTAATAAATGCTTATTGGTTGATGACAGCATAGACTGCTTTATATAGTAAATAATAAATAATAGACTGCACTATATAATAACCTGTCTGTGTCTTGGGCTGCTGACGGTGTTGGCTGTGTGCTCAGTGACTCAAAAAAAGCAGTCAAGACTTCAAAATGATAATTTGCGAGCTCAGTCACGTGGAGGCTGCAAGGTGCAATGGGAAGAATGCTTCCTGGATACTGTAATAATTTACCACCTGTTCCATTTACCAGCTGTGTTACCTTAGGCAAGTCACTCAACTTCTATAGTCTTCAGTTTTCTTTGAAAAAAATGAAGGAAGTTAACTAGACAATGTCTAAGGTCCCTTGTAGATCTAAATCATTCTATGATTCTTTGATTCTACCCTAGTCAATCAGTACCCTTCAAACATCCAGACCTATCAAAAAGCAATACTTCACGGATGAGTAACATCAGAAGAATCCCATTCCCTGGAGTCTATATTCTTCATTTAACCCAGAAGGAACACACATGGATTGTACATTTATAGAATCATCTGGAGCTGGAAAAGACCTTGTCAGTTATCTACTCAGATCCCCCTCGTTTTGTCCAAGTTTTCACAAGTCTCATGTTATTTCTTTTATATAGCACGCTTATTCTTTTTTTGCCTTCATCTCTTAGTAGTATGGTAGTAATACTTGCCACATCTACATCCATTTAGAAAGTATTTGCCTGCCACATGATAGGGACTAGCCAGGAGAGGTTAATCACTTCTCCAACATTTGGATTTAGCTCCTCCAACCTAGCATACTTATTCCAGGACCAGAATTGCTTATTTTGCCTCTGTGTATCTATGCCTTTCTTTATGTCCAAAGGGATTGTAGTGGAAGGTCAGAAAGCCATTGCACACTACACAGTTGAATAAAAGGGGATAGAAGCAAAAGTTAAGGAAACCCTGAAGGACATAATGAGATCTATGTCAGCCCTGACCTCAGTGAGTGGGTTGATAAACTTAGTGTTGCATAGGGGAAAGAACACTTGGCTGAGAGTCAGTCCTTGCTAGCCATGTGAGTTTGAGCAAGTCACTTAATGATACTGAGCCTTGATTTCCTCATTTGTAAAAGTTGAGGGAAAGGAGGAAAGTTGGTCTCAGTGATCTCTGAAATCCCTTCTTCTCTGATACTCTGATTCTGAAAGCTGGTGAATAATATGTGGTTCAAAGGTTTTAATGGATCCACTCACTATGGACAAAGTATAACTTCTCTAAAATAGCAGGAAATGCAGAAATCTCAATCTCTGCCATTCACTAGACAGTCTTCCTGAGTGATGGTAAATCTTTGACCTAAATATTGTAGGAATCTCTGATTCTGCTGCTCTTTTATAGACATTGACACAGATTAGTAGTATGCGTGAAGTATAAAAATTAGAACCCAAAGTCAGCATGTGCTCAGGTCAGTAAAAAGGGAATAATTATTGGAAAATATATGCATTAGAATATGTTTACAGGTCAATTGTCAACTAAAAATTTCAGTTTATTTAAATTACAAGTCTCAGTTTAATAGGTTCAATATGGTCTCTTAGTAGGAATACAGTATTTAGAATTTCATGTGTATATATGAATTGTACCAGTCTTATATTTTGTAGTGGGATATAGCCCTTAATCAATACTTTTAGGATGACAGTTCCTAGGAAGACCTAGAATCTCACTTAAAGTCAATAAATGATTATCCTTATCCACATGAGAAGGGAGAGAATCAATGAATTTTTGACTACATATAAAAATTCAATAGATTGAAATATTTTATAGTCAAAACCACAACCCTGGAATAAATTGTCTTCAAATAAGTAAAGGACAGATTCTCCTTGAATCTCTTAGGAAGTAGGGTGCATATGATACCGGGCTTGGAGGAAAAATAGGCCTAGTTTCAATACTTGCTTAATGATCATGTGATTCTCAGTAGGTTATCTACCTCTCTTTGTGGATAATGATATCATAAGATCTTTTTCTCACTTTTTTCATTGTTTTCCTTGAGATTTGTTTCTTGAAATTTTGTTCCTCCAAATGAATTCATTTATTATTCTTTCTAGCACTATAAATTAATCTTCTGGCACTTTGATTATATGGCATTGAATAAGTGAATTAATGAAAGTACTATTGTTATTTTTGTCATATTGATCTAGCCTATCCATGAGCAATTAATATTTCTCTGATTATTTAAGTTTGTCTTTATTTCTGTAGAATGTTCTATTATCTTCAAAATAGTTCTTTTAGTTGCGCAAATATTTTATTTGTTGTGAAGTGATTTTAGATGAAATTTCTATTTCTAGCTCTTCCTGCTTGGTTTTGTTGATGATAATTTACATACTGATGATTTACATGGATTTATTTTATATCCTGCAAATTTCCTGAAAAATATTATTTCAATTAATTTTTAGTTGACTTTGAGGTTATGTAGATATTCTATAATACCACTAGAAAAAAAAGATAGCTTTGTTTCCTCTTGGCCCATATTTATTCCCTCCGTTTCTTTTTCTTGTTTTCTTGTTGTGGTTAGCATTTCTAGAACTATGTTAAATAATAGTATATTTAACCTACCCATATTTCCACGTGCAGATTCCTAAGAGTTACCTCAAAAGTCATAGAGTAGTGTACTAGAGGAGGGAATTTCAGTGTAGGGAAAAGCTGGAAAAAAATAATAAATTTTCCATATATTGATATATGAATATGTGTTCCCTGGATGTTAGAAGTCGGTGTCAATCTTAGGGGAAAATGTGAAAAAATGAAAAGCTTAGAGATACGGACAGTATCAACTATTTGAGCTTCTTCCAGCTATCATGACACTCCCATCATTTCTGCCCCTCTGAGGCCTGGTTTCTTCTTTCATCCCACATCAAAACATTGTCAGGAAAGTATCTCATACCGTCCGTTTAAAACTTAGCACAAATTTGTCCCTGTTACCTCTCCCAGGTGATTTTGCTTTTGTTTTTGGGTTTGTTTGGTTTTTTTGGGAAGGCAGAAGGCAAGGCAATTGGGGTTAAGTGACTTGCCCAAGGTCACACAGCTAGTAAGTGTGTCAAGTATCTGAGGTTAGATTTGAACTCAGGTCCTCCTGACTCCAGGGCCAGTGCTCTATTCACTGTGCCACCTAGCTGCCCTAATTTTGCTTTTTAAATAGAGCTTTCTCATCCTTTAAAGGTGTTTCAGTTTGGCCTATGGAGAATTATTTTTTTTAAACAAGGACACTTTCTAGATCCAGACAACCATTTCCCTATATGCCTGACCTTGCTGACACACTTGTCCAAGTTCCAACTTTAGTCATGCCATAAATGCATATACTTTGATTAAGAAGTTAAGAAAATAACTTTACAATCATATAGAATATACAATCTGAGATTTGTTCTTTGCTTATCTCACCTGATAGCTCCATTTTGGAAAACATTTTGCTGTTAACAGATATATTATTCATTATTCATTCTGGCCATTTCCACTAAGGTTTCACAACATACATCTATTTGTCAGAGGGGGAAACTGAAAATGTCCCATAAATACCATGTTATTGAAATATGAAACAGATTGCAACAGATTATGCAAATCAAGTCAGACCTTTGGTCTACAAATTTTCTCTCAAAGAGAAAATATACCGTGAGATTGAGTTTGTCCTAACAAAGATTTCAAAAAGTAAATTTTGCTGATTTAGAACAAAAATTAATTTTCTTAAATACTGAAGTAGAAAACGAGAATGTCATTTTCCCCTAAAGTGGTAGCCAGTGGTTCAGTGGGTAGAGCTTTACAATTGAGCATGATCTTTCCCTGCTGCCTCTCCCAGAGAATTTTGCTTTTTAAATATTATCTCTAATTAAAAAGCAGGAACTCTACTCTGATGGGAAGAAAAGAAGCGGGCATTGTGCAGGGAAAAGAAGCTCAGTTTCCCTAACAGTGAGATGGAGATAATAATAGCACCAGTTTTTCAGGATTATTATGAGGTTTGAATGAGGTAATATTTGTAAAAGTTAGTTGCTTATCATGTGCTTGGAACATAGTGATGGAATCCTAATAAAACTGCACCCAGCCCCAACGTTCTAACTTCCTTATGGGCCTCACTGAACAGCAGGCAGGGCCTTATTTAACCATGCAATCTGGCTTTAACCGTACCACAGGCCCCCAGACTCGATCATAGACCTCACTGATCAGCAGTCCCATTGCCCCTACCTACTTCTTCCCCCTACCCCCACTCAATAGCCTAACTTCCTCATATATGCCTCACTGCCCCACTAGAAAAGCAGGTGTGTCCATGTAATGGAATGCTAGCCACTGCTTCTAGCTAGCCACTGCCCTCAGGCCCATTCCTCATATTTCCCACAGAAACAGCAGGTGTGTCTATGCATTCAACCATAACCACATCCATCTAATCTCAGACAGGACCACAATAGCCAGCCAATCAGAAAGCAGCATCACCAGGGTGCCCAAACAGGATGTGGGCCTCAAAACAATAGGAAGGACTTTCCCTTAGAAGGCACCTGTGCAGTAATAGCAAAAGCTGTCCTTTAGGTGAACTTATGATGTAGAGAGTCTTATTATAATATCATTATCATACAAATATGCCCCCTAATGAGTTTTTCTATATGCATTGTGGGTAATCACATGCTCAGCTCCACTGAGGCTGGGATTCCTCCCCATAACCTAATCCCATAACAAACCCCTCTCCTATTACCTAATCCCTTAATAAATTCCTCTTTCCTTTTTAATATTCATAATTTCTGTTGTATAATCAGCACCACTATAAAATTGCCTGTGTTGTCCCACTGAAGTTGGCAGTTCCTGTAGTAACTCAGCCCACTGGAGGGGGTCAATAAATGGCTTCATTTTGATTAGAAGTGGTTTGAGTCCAAGACAACCCCACAACACACCATGAAATCACAATAATAGGTGCTATATAAACGTTCATTCCCTTTCCATAGGGTGTGTTCAGCATATGATTTGTTGATCGTTAACACTAAGAGCTTATTTTCCTTGTTTTAATGAATTAGTTCAGTTATATAGACAAAGGTAAAAAAGGATATTCCTGCATAAAGGCATTTCATTTAACATGATAGGGTAACACAGTGGCCTTTGGCCATGATTGTAGGAAGCAGAGGAAGTCTTAAGATCATTTTCTATCCCTGTTCTAGCCCCAATTTGATGCTGGAGGTTGCCTTTTTGCTGAATCCATTTCTTCAGTTATAAAAAGAGGAAAATAAAAAATGTGATTTTTAGTGGACTCTATGGTCAACATAAGTCAACAATGCTTGGTATGTATTTGGTTGCCTATTGTCTACTCCATTAGATTGTAAACTCCTTGAGAGCTTGTTCAGTAATTCATTCATGTCTGACTCTTGTGAACTTGTTTGGGTTTTTTTTGACAAATATAACAGAGTGGTTTGCCATTTCCTTTTCCAGTTGATTAAGGCAAACAGAAGTTAGGTAACTTGCTCGGAGTCACGCAGCTAGTGAGTATCTGAGGTCACATTTGAACTCAGATCTTTCTGACTCCCAGCGCAGGGCTCTATCCATTGAACCACATAGCTGCTTCCTCCTTAGGAGGAACTGTCTTTTCCATCTTCTTGCTTAGCACAGTGCCGTGCACACAGTAGGAGCTTAATAAATGTTTATTGATTGAGAGGATAGCAAATGCAAGGGTGAGGTGGGATGGACAAACAATAGTAGTGTTATGGTATTGGAAGGCTGTTATATGGAAAAGGATTTATTCCACTTGACCCTGAAAAGAGAAGTCGGATGTGTAGAAGGCATAGAGAAGTATATTTCAGCTTCATGTAAGGAAATCTTCCTCCCAAGGAGAGAAATTTCAAGTTAGAACAGGCTGTCTTTGGTGGTAGGGAGCTCCCTTTGACCTGAAGTTTTCGAGTTAAAGACTGGATACCATTTGTGGGGATGTAGTAGAAGTAAGTCCTGTTGAAGTTCAGGTTATGCCTGGTGGCCTCTGAGGTGCCTTCCAGCTCATGGATTCTGTAATTCTTCATCTTCCAGAGAGTATCTATGCATCGACTCATGATATTTTATCAGATTTAGTAGCAGTTTGGGCTCTAAACATATCAAATGGAAAATCATTTGTGATTTTTTAAAAATCAGTATAATGTTCCTGCCACTGTAACTTTTTGCAGAGGAATTTATGGGAGCAGAGTTATCCCTAATTGCCTCAAAGCACTCAACTATAAATCCACCTTGACGTTTACCACCAGGAATTTTTCAATCCTTGTTTATTCAAGGAAATCATTTCCAGATGCACTATGCTGCCTCTCCCATTTCTTTTTTTTCTTCCTCTACTTTACCAGAGAATGAAGAGGTAGAGGGAATCTGTGAGGAACTTGGCAAAATCTCTGGATCAAATTGACTTCTTTTATACTTGATAACTTCAATCTAAAGGTAGACACAGTGGTGAAGAACACGTTGGAAGAATACAACTCAAGCTTAAGAAACAGAAGAGATCAAAGGTGTACAGAATGCTCACAAACCTCCTGCCTACGTGTCCAGAATACTTTCTTTTAAAATAGGTTTAAAGTTTCGGGAAATGGTGAGAGCACCAAACAACATCACAAGAAATGAGACTGTGTATTAACAGATATGAAATGATTGGTTATGGGTATGGAAGTCGTATCAGGACAGGCTGGTTGTGTTCAGTCAGACCATTGACCTGTAAATGTCAAAATCAACACGAAGTTAGAAGAGATAAAGGTGAGAAGACACTGGAAGGTAAAAATCTCTCTATTTCTCCTCCCCTAAAAACCTTGGGGCACAATGTCTCCATACCACTTTATTCTCCAAATCCCCTACTTTTTATTCAGTTTTCCACTATCATGGTTCAGCTACTCATCTCCTGTCTCGGGGATTATTGCCGAATAGACTTTTAACTGTTCTCCCTCCTTCCAGTCTCTTTCTAGTTCAGTCCATATCTTATAACAATGACAAAATGATATTCCTAATGTGGCCATCTAAATGTGCATACCACTCCCAAGCTCAAGAACTTCAGGGTGTCTTCATTGTTTGCTGTATAAAATATAAATTATTTAGTTTGCCATTCAAAAATCTCTTGAATCTGGCTCCAGCCTAGATTTTCAGCCTTATTTCATACTTCTTCTTCTCCTCAGGGACCCCATATTCTTACCACTCTGGATAATTAGGTGTTCTTTGCCTTTATCTGTCTTCTCGATTTTGATTGAATTTGACAAGCATTTATTAAATATCATTTATGTGCTAGATGGATGTGGGGATATAAAGACAAAATGAAATAATTCATGTCTTCAATGATTTTACATTCTGTTGGCATCTCTCCTACTTCTGTGCCTTTGTGAATACTACCCACCATACTTGATCCCTATCTCTGCCTAGTCATTTAGCATAAACTCTATACAATTCACTCTGCTGGAGACATAAAGGTATATAAATCACCTCTGAGGTCTCACTCAGATCTAAATCTAAGATCCTAAAATCATCTAGTCAAGCTCCTTCATTTTAGAGATGAAGAAATCAAGACCAAGAGGAATTAAGTGATTTTTTTCCAAAGTCACAAATGTAGTAATAATACAGCAGAGACTTTAACCCTTGTTCTCTGACATTAACTTGAGTGCTCCTTCCTTATTATAGACCGTAAGTTCCTTGGATGCAGTATCTGTATCCTATCTAGTTTAACCATCTCCCCCAGTTTTGCATATGAGGAAACTAAGGTATAGAGAATGCTCCCCAGGATCAAAGTAGTGTTAAGCAGCAAGATGGTATTTGAACCCTGGTCCTCTGATACCAAATCTAGCACTTGTTCCACTAAACCACATTGTCTCACTTTTAAGATTCATTCCAGCTACAGATCCTATGAGGAACACAGGGACATTGTACAATGGAGAGTTTTGGTTTTCTATTTTTTCATATTATTAATTGGTGACTAATTGGTTACTGTAATGTTATTTAACCATAACATTGTCAAGTCACTCACCAGTTAAATCTACAAAGATGGAGGGGAGACACCAAACCAATTGATTGTCTAGGTTCTCTTGATATAGGCGCTAATTCACTATTTTGCTCAGAGCCTTCTTTCCCAAATGGCAGAACCAACAGAAGCAAAACAAATATTTTGCTGTACAACTACAAAGCATATCTGTCCCTCTGCTGCCTCCATTAGCAGCTGCTCCCAACATACTGGAGAAGAGTTCAAAAAGGGGCCACTTGTTGGCCAGAAGCCAGGGAACATAAAGTGTGGAAAGACTGAACCCCATATCTCTAACTCCCTATCGCCAGCTGTATATCCTGTTCTACATATCTTCCTATTAATGTGTGACCTGCAACTTCAAACTTGGAGTGGATTTAGCTCAAATCATTCTCAGATTCCATTTCCTTTTTTGTGGACTGACTCCATCACCTCTATTCAACCTTTTTCTCTTTATCAATAGCAGGTGATAAACCTTCTCACAATCAACCAGTGACCTGATTTAGAGTGCAAGAAAATACTTTATTAGAAAAGGGGCTGCAAGGTGGTGCAGTAAATAGGGCACTGGCACTGGAGTCAGGAGGACCTGTGTTCAAATGCGGCCTCAGACACGGAACACTTACTAGCTGTGTGACCTTGGGCAAGTCACTTAGCTTGCCAACCACCAACAACAAAAAAATCAATTTGACTGGACATGACTTCTGATCTGGAAGGCAACAAAGACTCATTGGATACGTCCATGTGTCTCTGAAAGGGTGTGGGGACATGTCTAGAGAGGAAGGGTTGGCTCAAGGCCATTTCTTTCTTGAGACCCAGGCAGACTGTATATTCTGTTATATCCCAAGATTAGGGAGACAGGAGGCATGGAAATAGCCAAACTGCTTTTGTACAACTACTACTGGAATTCTGGAATGTAGAAAGGCAGTGACTGCTGTCAGTGCGTTATCAGGCTGACCCAGTCTCCTTGGATAGAGTGCCAGGCATGGAGTCAGGAAGACCTGAGTTCAAATATGGCCTTAGTCACTTATGTGACCATAGGTGAGTCATTTAACACTATTTGCCTCAGTTTCTTCATCTGTAAAATGAGCTGGAGGAGAAAATGGCAAATCATGCCAGTATATTTGCCGAGAAAATCCAAATGGGGGTCTCAAAGAGATGGACGTGACTTAAAAGACTAAATAATAACAATCTCCTTGCCTTTGGAAAAATTTAGTGGTTTATGAAGAGTTCCAGGGAAATTTCCCTAAGGCTGTGGTTATATTGTCTAGGCACAGCTGGCATGGAAATATTCCATGATATGGACATATCTTTGTGCATTTTCCAGGATCCCCTGCCCTTTGAGGAACTGTGTGTTATATCCATGTTTTTCTCTCTTAAGCATCTTGTGTGCCATGCCTATCCTTGGCCAGTGTTCAATTTTGGTGACTCTATAACAACAAAGCCAATGAGATACTGCCCTGGCTGCATTGCTGCCATAGCTAAGTGGTTCAGTAGATAGAATGCAGGACCTAGAGTCAGAAAGACCTGAGTTTGAATCCTGCCTCAGATATGTACTAGTCTGTAAATCACAACTTCTAGCCTCGAGGTTCACTCACTCGTAAAAAGAAGTTAGACTCACTGGTCTCTAAGGCCTCAGCTCTAAATCAGAAATTCTTTTATTATTCTGAGATTTTTCTCTGTCACCCCAAGTGTCAACACTTTCTCTGTACCACTTGTTCTCATTTCTACTTTTTCCTCTCCACCCTCTTCCTACCTTCAAGAGAAAAATAGTGTATGTTGGTAAAGGAGGAGGGTATCTATTTGTCTGATGTACTCATGTGTCACAGGACACAAAGATGATTTCAACTGCATGTCTGAAGAATCATCTGCCTAAAATATTTTCTATTCATGAAGACTTGATTTCTGGGGTCTTATGATTATTTCCTTTACCTAAAAAAACTCGCATTTCACTCTCTCCACCCCATCCCCTTTCAATCTGCAGAATAAACAGAACATTGAATATAATCACTTTCATTGTCTGATTTTTTTTTTGTATCACTCTAACAAAATGCCTGTGGCAAATTCCAAGTTACAAGGTCATAGATTTCTTAATTATGACCAACACTGCCTTTAACAGAATTTCAACAAGAACTATAAATGGCAAAGCAGTGCCATCTGCTTCACATATGATTATGTCAGCAGGAGAAGCAGAGTTGTCAGGAGTCATAATCCTACGATTTCTTCAGGATGAATATTTCTAGAAGTCTGTATGAATTCATTATCCTGATTTCTTGGTATTCCTTTGGATTGACATTCCTTGTGTACTACCCAGTTTTGATCTAAACTCTTATTAAGAAGTCATTTATGAATTCTTCTGAGTTTCATCATTGGTCTTTTTTTTTTAAACTAAATTTGGGGATCTCATCAGAGAGGGTATCCCAGTGAGGAACTTCTACCAATGCAGACTGGCAACTACCCTGCAACTTATATAGTCTTATAGAATTTCCCAGGACACTGAGAGGTTAAATGACATGCCTAGGGTCACCAGCCAGTATGTTTCAGAAAGAGGACTTTAACCCAGGTCTTTCTAACTGAAGGTCAGCCCTCTATCCACTATGCCATTCTGTTTTTCTATCAGTGTTGTGCTCAGCAGCTTTTCTGTGGCACCAAGAAGAACAGGCAGTCCCTGAATTATAAATGGGCCATGTCCAAAAGTTTGCAAGTCATTTGTTTGGAACTAGCAACAAATAGGAAACCATAGAAACCATATGATAAATGATGGTCAGGATCCCAGGCCAACCCACAAAAGCCTCTTCAACCCATAATGAACCTAAAGCATAGTACTTAGAGGACCATAGAACCATAATTAGTGACTGTATTTCAATGGGACAGTGTGTGCTGAGTTCCAGTTTGTGATGCCAGGGATACATGGTCCCCCTGGTGCAGGCCCTGGCAGCTGAAACTATGACTTTTTGATATCCAAGCCACTGGCAACAACCAAGGCTGTGGTAGGAATTCCATCTGGAGAGAGGTGTTGAGGAGCTGGGGCAGGAGTTCTACGGTTACTGGGGCGTTATAACTTTGGGCACAGGGAGGAAGAGGAGGAGGAGGAGGAGGAAGACAGAGGCTGGGACCAGTGAGAAGGAGTGTCTACAGTTGAGGAATTTCCCTTCCTCTCATTCTCTCTTTTTTTTTTCTTGTAGAAATCTTTTTTTTAAATTAACTTTTGTTTATTTTTAGTTTACATCATTCATTTCCACAAGATTTCGAGTTACAAATTTTTCTCCCCATCCTTCCCCTACCCACCACCCCAAAACAGCAATCCCACTGTATACCCCCTCCCTCAATCTACTCTGTCCTATATCCTCTCCCATCACCCCACTGACTTTCTGGTAGGGCAAGATGGATCTCCTTACCCTAGTGCCTGTATATCTTAATTCCCAGTAGCATGTAAATAATAATGATAATAATAATATGTATATATATACATACACACATGTATATACATATATATTTTTAACATTTGATTATAGAATTTTAAATTCTAGATTCTTTCCCTTCCTCCCTCATCATCCACTCCCACTAGAAAGACAAGCAATTCAATACAGGCCATACATGTGTAGTTATGCAGGACATTTCCACAATGGACATATTGTGAAAGACTGACTATATATCCCTCCTTCCTATTCCACCCCTGCCTTGTTCTATTCTCTACTTTGTCCCTGTCTCTTTACAGAAGTGTGTGCTTCTAACAACGCTCCCCCACTACCTGCCCTCCCCTCCATCATCCCCCCTCTCATCCCCTTCCTACCTACTCTCCTGTAGGGTAGATACTCAATTTAGAGTGTATGTCATTCCTTCCCTAAGCCAAATTCAATGAGAGTAAGGTTGACCCATTCCCTTTTGCCTTCCTGTTGTTCCCCTCCATTGTAACAGTTATCCCTTGCCTCTTCTATATGAAATAATTAACCCCATTCTGTCTCTCCCTGTCTCCTCTCATTCTATTTGTCTCCCACCTCTCCATTTCACCTTTTAAAATATCATCCCTTCCTATTCAATTGATCCTATGCCCTATGTCTATGTACACATATATACACACACTCTGACATGTATTCATATGCATATATGTCCTCCTACATAGACATATATGTATATATATATACATATATACATACATTTATATTCCCTTCACTTATCCTCATACTGAAAAAAGTTTTGTAAGTTACACTTATCATTTTTTCATGTTGGCATGTAAATAGTTCAACTTTAAGTTCCCTATGATTTCTTTTCCACATTTACCTTCTCATGCTTCTTGTATTTGAATGTCAAATTTTCTATTCAGTTCAGGTTTTTTTCAGCAAGAATGCTTGAAAGTCCTCCACCTAATTGAATGACCATATTTTCCCCTGAAACATTATACTCAATTTTGTTGGGTAGATGATTCTTGGTTTTAATCCTAAATCTCTTGATCTCCAGAATATCATATTTCAGGCCCTTTGATCTCTTAATGTAGAAGCTGCTAGATCCTGGATTATCCTGATTGTGTTTCCACAATATTCAAATTGTTTCTTATTGTAATTGTAATATTTGGTCCTTGATCTGGGAACTCCGGAACCTGGCTATAACATTCCTAGGAGTTTTCTTTTTGGG
>CM053585.1:454757482-454774805 GCA_028646515.1 Pseudochirops corinnae | reverse complement strand
CACATTGCCTTCTATTTTTTCATTTGTTTGTATCTGTTTAATAGTATCTTGATTTCTCATAAAGTCATTTGCTTCCATTTGCTCCACTCTAACTCTGAAGGAATTATTCTCCTCAGTGAGCTTTTGAGATTCTTTTTCCATCTGGCAAATTCAACTTTTTAAGGCATTCTTCATTGGCTTTTTGGGCCTCTTTTGCCATTTGAGTTAATCTGTTTTTTAAGGTGTTATTTTCTTCAGTCAGGTTGTTGACTCTCTATTCATGATTTTCTTGCATTATTCTCATTTCTCTTCCCAACTTTTCCTCCACTTCTCTTATTTGGTTTTCAAAATCCTACTTAGGCTCCTCTATGGCCTGTAACCAAATTACATTTTTCTTGGAAGCTTTTGATGCAAGAGTTCTCACTGTGTTGTCTTCCTCCCATTCCATGCTTTGATCCTTTTTGTCCCCCAAAAAGGAATCTAAATTTGGATTACTGAGCTTGGTTTGCTTCCTTTGCCTGCTCATGTTGCCAGTCAATTAATTTGATTTTTGAGCCACAGTAGAACTCTGCTTTCAGAGGGGAGAGCTTTGTCCCAAATCTCTGGGGTTATCACAGCTGCCAGAGCTATTAGGAGGTGCAGTCTCTGTAGCCCCCACCAGTTTTGGCTCACTGAAAACGCATCTCAGGACTACCACCCAAGACCATGGTCCCAATCCAGGCAGCTCAAGGCAAGAGCATTTAGCCGCAGAATGATTGCTTGGCTCCCTGCAATTTGCAGGCTGTGAGCTCTGAAGCAGCCATGTGGAGACAGCTACAGGACTGTCACTTCTGCTGCTTTCTTGCCCTGGGGCTGGATGGCCAGACCCACTTTTCTCCCCCAAATTTAGCTGAGTTCCACTGACCTTTCACTTTGTCTTTGTTTCTTATGGGTTGATAATTCTGGAAACTGCCACAGCTGGTGGTGATCCTCTCTCTGGAGTGCTCCACTTGAGGCTTGTCCTGACCACCCTGGGTGTGGTTTCAGGCCCAGCTGGGCTCAGCGCCTGGCACTCTGGGATGAGCCCTTCCCATCACGCCTGCAGGGCTGCCCCCAGCAGGAGATGTGTTTTTCTGTAATTTTGTGGGTTCTGGAGCTCTAAAATTTTTTTAGTCATATTTTATAGGTATTTGAGGTGGTTATGGTGGGAGCTGCAGAGTTCTCCTGCTTCTATGCCGCCATCTTAACTCTGCTCCCCCTTCCTCTCATTCTCATTTTATGACACTAGTGTTTTCCTTTCACATCATTCTCTTTCCAAGGGACCTCGTAAAGAGTGGGATGTGAGACTTCGGGGGCAGGGGTAGGGGTAGGAAAGAGTGATGGTAGCAGCTTCCCTACAGCTCTCTCTTTCCTCCCTCCCCACCAATACTACTATAAAACACACTACAGACTGTACTTTGTTGTAGGGTTAGGGAACTATAGGGAGGAGCCCAGAATAAAGAATGGAAGCTATAACTCATGATAAGATGAAGTGCAGCCTCCCTTTCTCTTTCTGCTTCCCCTTCACCATCAATCCTTTCTGACCACTGCTGAACATAGATCTAAATAGCACTGGGGCAAAGTGAGAATCAGGGACTAGGGCTGGTGTGATCAGAATTCGTAGTGGGGCTGTCTAGCCCAGTAATGGAAAGCATATGGGATTTGGAGGCTGAGGACCAGGTTTCAAATCCCAGCTTTACCCCTTTCTGTGTGAAGTCTTTGAGTTGGACAAGTTGTTTGGCTCCCTGGGTCCCAGAATCTTTGTGGGTTAAATGAAGGGATCAGACAAGATGGTTTTCCAAGGCCCTTCCCAAATCAAAATCTATCATCCTCCTATCCTATTCACATGGTTAAGCATGGGGGGATGGCGTCAGAGAGAAAACCCAAGGGAGAGTGATGAGGGCAAGGGAGTAGAATCCTATTGTACATAATTCTCCTTCTGTAGCCCTCTAACCATAAGCTGCTCATGCTCATTCCACTATCCTAAAAAATATGTTTATTTTATCACTGCTCCCATGCATACTTCTGTCCTTATGGGGTTGCTTTGTTTATACCTGTTTTAGTGAATCTGAACACTCCAGTAAACCACCATCTCCTATTTACTTAGCCTACATGAATATATCTCTCTACACTACTTATACTTGGGTACTTTTGACACTTTGGTCAACCTACAATTGGATATTTGGTGAACCTAAATACTCTCTCTACCAATGCAAATCATATTAACTCGAAGCCTTTTCATCCTCTATGATTCTTGTCTATATTTCCTTATAAATCCTCCAAAAGATCTATACATGATGGAGACCTTCCTTTTCTTTTTCCTCCTTTTCTCTCTTTTTCCCTCCCTCTCTCACTGCTTGTGTCTTTCTATTTCTCTGTCTCTCTGTCTTTCTCACTCTCTCTCTATGACTCTCATTCTGTCTCTCGCTGGCATTATCTAATGTCTTCACCTGAGGTACAACCTCTTCTCCCCTAATGGGAGAGAGCTCTGTCATTTCTTTTAGTTTATTACTCAAAGATAAAGTTTCAACTCATTTAAGAAAGGCAGAATCCTCATACACATTCAAGTAGTAAAGAAAAGTTAGCTGCTTTCACTTCATAAGGGATGATATCCGTTAGTTCCCAGAATCTTTGTCTTTGGGAATCAAACTTTTTGGGAATACAGAACAGCCAGCTTGCTAATCAGAATATACAAAATTTTGTCTGTCATCTTTTGAACTTCTTCCTACTAGCAGGATCAGTTTATCTGTCCTAAGCCTGTATCTGATTTAGGGTTAGAAATTCTCTACCTTCTTCTGATCATTTCTAGATTGACAAACTGCATCCTCCTCAGTTAATTTCAGGGAATGCTTTTTGTCCCAGCTAAGGGCTGTTTAGGAATGCTTAGCCTCTTGGAAAACCTTTGAGCTTTCGCATACAAATGAATCTATGCCCACATACTTGCTAAACTGTAAGGGCTAGGTCATTGTTTTCCTTGCTTTTATTATGTATATGTAATTGGCAATAAGCCTATAAGGCTTTCAGCTACTCTTTAGGAACATTTAGAGACCCCAGCATCAAAGAAAGACCTTTTATTTTGCTTGAATAACACCAGCAAATATCTTGGTAAACAATTGATAGTACACATTTCTAAATTTCTGTCAATAACTACCTAATTATTAATATGAATTTAGCCAGATTACTACATTCAGCATTTGACATAGCTTAAGAAGGTAAAACAATTCTCCCAAATCCTTTAAAAAAAAATTTTTTTTAAACAATGTAAGCTTTTTCAACTTTTCTTTGACAAGATGGAAGAGGACAGGTGACGCCTTGTTAAATGTAATCACCACTGGTTCTTTTTCTTTAACAATGGAAAAGACCCAGGCTCAGAATTCTGTTGAAAGAAAGTAGTTTCTAGATACCCTGGTGAGAAGCAGTTAAGTTGCAAAGATCTTTTCTCAAAACCTGTGACTTTTTGTTCTAAAATAAGAAGACATATTTGTGGCAACTCGCAACCTAAATAATTTTTGTTTTTGTTTTTCAGGCAGGTGGAGCATTTTTCAGACATTCTGGTTCAACAATCAGAAGTGGAACATCTATTTATCTCTGAAGCAGTCATATGGGGAGTCTTTCAGTATGTTTCAGATTTTCTTGAAGAGGGAATTTCCAAAGGGAAGAGCTTATGTTCCAAAGCTGGTTTCAAGCCAGAGTGTGAATAGATGAAGCTTGTTTGGAGCTCCATCCTATCTCCCCTTTCAAGACCTGTTTGTTCTCCCTTTCAGTCTGACAGGGCTTGGCTCTCAGCTAATGATTACAGATGGAAGATGAGCTGATAGACTAATGCCTGCCAAGATTTTAGCTGATGGAAGTTGAAGGTGTTACTACTCCCAGGGGTATTTGCATTCTAATTCATTGAATGTGAAAACTAAAACCCCCTACAAGTTCAAATAAATTAATCTCTAAAGTGTGTGATTTCAGGCATCATGACAATCAGCATTAAAGAATATATTTGGTACTGGTGGGGAGGGTGGGTTTCCTATTACAATACAGAGGTAGTTGCTTGGTGAACTGAGCTTGAACAAATTAAATACCTTTAATGCATCAATCAATCAAAAAAAACAACAACCCATTGTGATCAACGTGGGACTATAAAGACGAAAAAGAAATAGTCCCTGCCCTCATGGAGTTCACATTCTGTTAGGGGAGACAAATATGTGTATGTATGTATGTATGTATGTATATTACTATCCAAGGTTACTTTATGTCTATTTTGGATATCTTAAATGTATACAAATATGTCATAACTAAATAAATATATAAATAAATAATATGTAAATGTGAAAATATATATGCATATAAATCATATTTAAGATATTCAAAGCAGACACAAAGTGATCTTGGATGTGTGTGTGTGTGTGTGTGTGTGTGTGTGTGTAGAAACATATATACACACACACACACACACACGCGGGACCAGCAAAAGCTTCCTGCTAAAAGAAAAGAAGCCATACATCTTCTCAGGGAGCTCACAATTTATACTTTGCTAAGTCAGGATGTAGTAGTGTGTTCAGTACCCTTGTCCATGAAATTCTTGTATCTAGGGTGAGATTGTTAGGGATTACTTTTTTCTCAACAAAACAAATTCTTATTCTCATATTTTGTATGCTCTGTGAGTTTATCAGAGTTGGTACTTAAGCTATCTCCATAGTAATCTATAAGAGATTTGACCAAAGCCCCAAGCAGCTGTATCTCTCATCTGTTCACCCTGTCCTATAGTTAGATTTGCACTGGTTGACTTAAAAACAAAGGGCTACATCTTCAATTTCTAGCCTGTCTTATTATTTTTAAAGGGAGTTCCTTGTGTTTAAACTCCTTTCACTGAAGTAGATGAACAGCTTGGCTTAAACTTAAGAGGGTTGTCTTGGGGCACTGAAAGGGTATGTGACTTGTTCACAGGTCTAACTAAAATGTTTTCAGAGGCGGGATTTAAACCCAGGAATTCCTGATTCCAAGATCATCCCCTCTAGGAGTAACATGATGGAGTGGAAGTGCCAGATTTGAAATTAGGAAATCTTGGGTTGAAAGGGAGAACCTGAGCAAATAATTTAACCTCTCTGAATATCAGTTCCCTCTCCTGTGAAATCAGGGTAATAGGGGCAGCTAGGTGGCACAGTAAATAGATCACTGGCCCTGGAGTCAGGAGGACCTGAGTTCAAATGTGACCTCAGACATTTGATACCCTTACTAGCTGTGTGACCTTGGGCAAGTCACTTAACCCTAATTTCCTTGCTTTCCTCCCTCCAAAAACAACAAAAAAAGAAAAGAAATCAGGGTGGTAGCACCAACCTCACAGGTTCGTTGTAAGGATCAAATGAGATAATGTATATAAAGTGCTTTACATTTTTTTCCCCCTCTTTTGGACCTTATCTGTGATTTCATTGGCAAAGGGAACTCCCAATGAAGATAATCCCTTTGCCAATGAATATTGATACACGACTGGCAGCTTATAGTCTTAGAGAGTTAACTAGAGCATTAAAAAGTTAACTAACTTACTCAGATCACTGAGAAAAGTATCAGTCAGAGGTGGGACTTAAATGCAGATGTTCTGCCTCAGTCCAGCTCTCTATCCACCATGTGAAAGCTGCCTAAAGCCCTATGATAAATGTCAGTTGTTAATAATAGTAATTGTTGTTGTTGAAGACCCATTCTTTTTCACTTTGGTCTTGGGACAAATTACTCTTTTGCTTTTCTTTTATATTTAGTGTCTTGTGGACTGTGATTGTGCTGATGAACAAATGCTGGCTTTTTGTATAGAAATAAAAGTATTAGGTTGTAAGCTCATTCTCTCTACACTCCCTAAAACCAATCTCCACACGACACCAGTAGCAGACAGAATGACAGGGATGATAGTGATGATAAGTACTTTATCCTGTTCTTGAACGATTTTTAATCTCCTCTCCTAGGTCTTTATAAAGTTTCATTCTGTGGTAGCTTGGAGATTATGAGTAATTGGTATGGCAACAGCTATTATAAATATTATTCTGAAATCTCTATGTATCAGAGCACAAGCTGTCCACTTCTTAGTTGATCCAGTTTGTGTTTTTGTTGTGCTGGACTTCCTACAGCCATATAGACAACCAGAAATTTTCCATATGTTTTTCTTTGGGGGGAGGGGGTCTCTTTCACCTTTGTTTTCTTCCCAGGCCTCTTAGTAACTTTTTTGATTGATGCTAAATTATTTATCTTTTTTATGATATTTTGACTCCTGTATGAATATAACTTTTCACCTTTTGCCTTCATGTATTGAAGAAAAAACAAAACCTAGAATTCTGATACATTTTTGTCTTCTGGAGTCCTTTCCAGACATCTTCCTTCCTTCCTTCCTTCCTTCCTTCCTTCCTTCCTTCCATCTTCCCTTCCTTCCTTCCTTCCTTCCTTCCTTCCTTCCTTCCTTCCTTCCATCTTCCCTTCCTTCCTTCCTTCTTTCCTTCCTTCCTTTCTTCCTCTCTTTGTTCCTCCCTCTTTCCCTCCCTCTCTTTCTTTCTTTCATCCATATGGCATTCAAATTTTCTACTGTATCTACCTGCTGAACATTTATAAAAGCTCCCAGTGCCTTTGCTCTGCTCTTCAGCATCTCTCTCAAATGATTTCTATGCTGCTGGTATTTGGCATCTGCCCTCCGCGTGGCATTTCTTGATAACTCTGCATTTCATCCTTTGGTTTTTATTATGGTAAGAAGTGTAATGTATATCTCTGTGAGCAGGTACTGAAATATTTTCACATTTTCTGTTTAATTTTAAGAGAGAACATATTTGTTTATCATAATTTTAGTAGATCTTAGGTTTTTTTAAAATCTCTGTTTTGTTGTAATTGGTCTGCCAGTTGGATTATTATGATCAAACTCAAAAAGAACTTTTCAGAATTCCAGTCCAAATAAGCCCTTCTCTTTTTCACAATCTATATTAATATATCAGCGTTTCTTTTGTCTCAAGTGTCTTAATTAGGGATGATTTCTAGAGTTTTCATAAAGTATAAATTTCTGATGACATCAGGTTCTTCAACTTTTTTCAGATATTAGTGGTGACTCACTTTCCTCTCTTATTTAATCTAATTTAAGTTTAGGGTTAAGTTTTTGGTTTTTAAAATGATTGCCTTGAAATGGTCAGTGATGAATCTCTGAGCACTGAAACTAATAATGCTGTTGATAAAAAGCAATAAGAAGCCCTTGCCTATACCTGGGAAGTACCATTTTCAGGTTTTTAGTGATTTGGCACTTATGTAAAATGAAAGTATAATGACTGCAATCTAGTTCTTGTATACTTGTAGTTTGCCTGCTTTAGTGGTCAGTGCTATCAGTCAATCAATCAAAAGCATTTATTAAGTGCTTACTACATGCAAAACAGGGTTCAAAGCCCTGGGGATACAAAGAAAAACCAAAACATTTCCTTTCCTTAAGTAGCTTACATACCATTGAAGGAGACAATATGTAAAAAATAGGTCCTACACACACACACACACACACACACACACACACACACACACACATAAAGACAGACAGACTACAAATAAGGTAACCTTGGAGGGGAAGTCTCAAATGGATGGAAGTAGGGTGGGAACTGAGAAAAGGCCACTGCAAATAATTTAATTTTAATTTAAATATTTAATTTAATTTAAATATTTAATTTTAAAAAATTTAAGCTGAATCTTGAAGGAAGCCAGGGATGTCCAAAAGTAGAGGTGAGGAAAGAAGGTTAAAGCATTTCTGGCATTTGGAGTGTTGATTTGTTCCTATGCATTTTGCTTTCTTGTGGTACTAAAATATGAAGGACCACCACTCATTTTACTGACCTCTGTTTCAAGCTGATCAATATGACAGATTTGTGTAGGACTCTGTGCCACCTTACCTAATTCTTTTTTTTTTTTTTTTTGCTTTTTGGAGGGGGCATGGTAGGGCAATTGGGGTTAAGTGACTTGCCCAAGGTCACACAGCTGCTTAAGTGTCAAGTGTCTGAGGCCAGATTTGAACTCAGGTCCTCCTGACTCCAGGACTCTATTCACTGCACCACCTAGCCACCCCCTTCCTTCTTTAGCTTATAACATCAATCTCAACACATTCCTGGGAGTACTAACCCAATCTGAGGTATTGCTAAAACACAACTGGCCAGATCAGAGTTCCTGCTAGGCCTCCACAGGTACTTCAGTCCCTGGTCATGCCAAATCCTTTTTATATACATTACAAAGAGGCTGTCATTCCATTCCTTGCAATTGTCTCCCCTGACCTCCCATCACTACGACATAAATAATTAGTTGGGCTTCAGTTGCTGTTTTGTAAGGTACATAAACAGGGGCATGACCAGATGTTCTTATATGAATTAAGAAAAAAAGACGATGATGCATTTCGATTAAAATTTTCCTTTTTCTTACAGGTCATTTTCTCTGTTAAATTAAGGACTTTCTAGATAGGAATCTGTGCTTTATGCATACTTAAAAAAAAAGGAAAATCACAAAATGAAAAATGTTACCTTGTTCTGCCAAAATGTTGGGTTTTTTGTCATATAGTAAATGACAAATTTTGAACCACTTTGCATAATGTACGAGACCCCAAAATAAAGGGTTTGATATTCCATGTAATTTCTCTCTGGGTCACATTTCTGTTCTGAACAAACTTTTAGGTTTGAGGTTTATAAGCAAAATAACTTGACTGTTTACTTGTGGTCATTTGTGGTCTGTGTCTATGACAGAAGGGGAAAAACTACTTTGAGAAGGAATCAAAATGGGGCACATAGTTGCCAACAATTACTGAATTCTATTTGCCTGACAAAACATTTGATTTGACCACTTCTTTGAAACTGTTGGGTATTGTCAAAATAAGGAGACTTTTTCAGGAAAATCTGTTGCTACATGTTAGCTAAAATAGCCCAAAATGTTTTATTATGCAGTCTCTTCATCCCAGTTTACTTGTGTGCTGTGAGATCAGCATAGAGAGAGGTATATATACAGCCAGGTCCCCTATAACTACCCTCATTAACTTTATAGTGCTTTGCCAACTGTTCCCATCACTCTCCTGTTCTCCTTCGGCTCCTTCCCATAATTGATGCCCCCTTTTTACACACTTGATCATATTTCACCTTTGGATCCCTGTACCTTCTCTAAGTCTTCTACCTAATTTGTTCCAGGGCTTCTGACCTGCTCCCTCCCATTTTTTCTTATGCAACAGAAGCTATCTCAAGAACTGTGTCTGTTCAAGTGGTAGTCTCTGATTCACAGAATAATAACTGCTCACATTTCTCTAGGGCTCAGGGCTTATATATTACTTTCCTCATAATGACTCTGTGAGGTAGGTAATGCAAGTTCTGTTATTCTCAATTTACAGGTAAAAGAAACCAAGAGTCAGAGAGACTGAGAGACTGTCATCTGATTAGATTCAGTCTCATTACTCATTTAGTTTATGTTCACTGACACCCTTTGTTTTTATTCGTGCATATTTCACAATTAATTGTCTCTATAAATAGCAGCATGTAAGAGTAAAATACTATTTTAAAATATAACTTTAAAAATGAATATAGTTATATACACATATATACATACATAAACCCAAAGTACAACTTTATAAATTCAATATAGAATAGCTTAAGAAGAAATATAATCACTTAAGCATGTTGGCATAATGTTGTTCACTGCAATAAACTGTTACCAATTGATACTTAGCTAAACACTGGTATTCTTTTTGCTTCCAGTTTCAAGACCCAAGACCATGGGCAGCTGTGGAGATAAATCAGAAATTTTCAGAAATTGAGGGTGGAGAGCATGGTGTTAGCCCAGAGATCAATTCAGTCATGGAGAAGTAATAAGAAACCTGTGATCAAGGCAGAGATGGAGGTCAGGAACAAGATAAGCAGTCTGGAATTGGAACACATGCAGATAACACAGGCTATACACCAGCAGTTCTCAACCTGTGGATTATGTTCAATTTGTAACAATGAAAATACATTCATAATAGTAGCAAAATTATAGTTACAAAGTAGCAACAAAAATAATTTTATGGTTGGGGATCACCACAACATGAGGAACTCTAGTAAAGGGTCACAGCATTGGGAAGGTTGAGAACCACTGCTACACAAGATAGCAGATTGAAACCCCTCATTCTCTCTCACCCCCTTTACCAAATCAGCTACCCAGTCCTGCCAATTCTTTCTTCATGACACTGTTCTCTTCTGGTTCTTCTCCTACCTATAGGACTATTCCTTCTTAGTCTCCTGTATTGAATCATCATCAAGGTCATACCCACTAATAATGGGTGATCCCCAAGGTTCTGTCCTGGGTCTTTTTCTTGTCTATTTCTATATTATTTCAAATGGTGATCTCATTAACTTTCATGGAATCAATGATCATCCCTGTGCTGATAATTCTTGAACCTCTTTATTTGGCCTTAACCTCTCTCCAGACCTCTGGTCTCACATCTCTTAATGCCTATCAGACATTTCATACTGTATGTCTTGAAGGCACCTTAAATTCAACACTTAGATTCAGTCCAAAACTGAATTCATTATTTTCCCCCAAAACTTTCCCCTCTCCCTAACTTCCCTATTACTGTCAAGGACACCACGCCATTGTTCCGATCACTCGAATTCATAACCTGCTGGTCATCCTTAACTCCTTAGTCTATCTCACCCTCCCCATATCCAATCAGTTAACAAGTCCTGTCCTTTTGCTCTCCTCTGACATTGCCCTCACCGTGGTATAGACCTTTATCACCTCAAGCCCGGACAATTGCAATGGGCTGCTGATTTGCCTCAAATCTCTCCCTAATTCAGTCAGATTTCTATTCAGCTAACAAATTGATCTTTCTAAAGTGCACATCTGATTATGTTATCTCCCCCAGACCCCTGCCCAATAAATTCCAGTGGCTCCTTATTACCTCCAGGATTAAACATGAAATCTCTGTTTGGCTTTTAAAGCTGGCCATAATCTGGGTCCTTCCTACTTGTCCAGCCTTTTTATACTTTCTTCCTTCCGTGTACTATACCAGTATATCCAGTAACATTGACCTCCTTGCTGTTCCTCACATGTGACACTGCATTTTCACTCCCCCATGCCTGGAATTCTCTCCCTCCTCATCTCCATTTCCTGGCCTCTTCTCAGTCCTGGCTAAAATTCCACCTTTTAGAGCAAGCCTTGTCCAACCCTTCTGATTTCCAGTGTTTTCCCTCTTGATCCAGTATGTAGTTTGTTTTGTGTGTATTTGTTTGCCTGTAGTCTTTCCCATTCGATAGTAAGCTCATTGAGAGGAAGGACTATCTTATGCATCTTTTCTGTATCCCTAGCACTCAGCACAGTGCCTAGAACACAGGATGCTTAATAAATGCTTGTTGATTTGAAATGAGGACAATGCCATGCAGATACTGAAAAGGAAGGCATGAGAAGCGGTTAAAAATCAGGGCAAGCAGTCAGGATTCTAGGGAATTTATAAGAATCAGAAAGATCAGGGCAGAACTGATGTAGAGACAACCTAGAGCCCCAGTGATTTCACATTGGAGAAAAAAGAAGAGAAAGGATTGGTATTAGGTTGATAATGAATATTCAAATTACAGAAAACTGCAGGACTAATTCAAACAAACAAACAGGAACAGGACTTCTGAAGCCAGCCTTGGGCTTGCAGGTGAATGAAGGGAAGTAGTTGGATCTGACCAGAAGAAATGTGTGGTTAGGAAATGCTTGTGAATCTGGATCCCTTTCTCTTCTTTCTTCACTTTCCCTTGTCTGCATTGCTCTAGGTCTGTCCACAGACCTTGCTACTTCTTCCTATTTCATTTTTATATTTTGTTTCCTTGAATAAACAACTTTGGCATCTGCATCCTTGCTCAGGCTGTTTCTGCCTCTTTGAGACCATGGGCCAGAACTTAGTGTGAAAGTTTGTCATCCAGGAGTGACAGCGTGTCATGCATGCCTGTGTCTTGCTATTCTTAAGAGCCAGCAGTCCTCATACCTTCCTCATCAGAGGCAAATTATCTTTTTGCTTGTTATTTCTTTCTGTTCTACAGCTTGGCCACATCAAACCCTTGCATTCCGTATCCAGCAAAGAAAGAGAAAGGAAAAAAAAGCCATGGAATTTGGCCTGTAGTATCAATCCCTTGTGATGGTCTTGTTTCAGACACATTATTCTTTCAGTGCCATTACCCAACTCTATTCTCTCTTTCTAGTTTGTGTTTATGTAGTTTAGCTAAAGATTATACTTCGCTCAAGTTCTTTAGTTTCTGGGGTTTTTTGCAGCTTACTTTCTGATGAAACCTCTGGCAATTTCTTTAGGAGGTCTGGCCCTTTACTCTGCTGCCCATTTTTAAACACAATTTGAACAGAACAGACTAGAAGAGTTTTAAAATCCAGCTACATATTTGGTTCCAGCCCAGAGATATAAGGAAGCCAAATTTGTTTTGGCAAACGCATCAGCGGATAGAGTAGGGAGGAGATAGAGAGCTGGGGAATCAGGTCAGGCAATGGGACCAGAGAGATGTCCTTGTGTAATGGAGGGGACAGAAGACAGGAAAGGGGCAAAGTCAGCAATGCAAGGGATTTTGGGAACATTCAGATAGAAAGAACACAGAAAAGACTAGCATGTTTTGACAAGTCAACAATTTTGTTTATGAAGACAAAGTTCTATAACCATTCATTTCCTTTCTGATCTTTTAAATTTATACTAGATAGATAGATGTGGAAAAACCTGTATCCCTCCAAAATATAGTGTGGTGGCAGTAGATTGTAATGTAATGTGATTATGTCCTAAAAAATAAGTAGAACCTAGGTCCAAGGTAAGTGAATGTTAATATGCTGATAATGAATAAGCCAGGGACAGGACAAAAGAAAAATATACTGTTGATGATGTATACACAGATATATATATATATATATAGATATATATATGTGTAGATATATGTTCATATGTAGATATATAAATATATGTTTGCATATAGATGAAAATCTTTGATTTCATTGTTGTAGCGAACTCAGTGTCACAATTCCTTGCACTGATGAAGGTCAGCAGCTCCTCCCTAATTTATGGTCTTAGGGAGCTGCTAAGAGCACTGACTGAGAGAATATGATCTATCTAGGGTCACATAGCTAGTATATGAGAGTGGCAGTGCTTGAACCCAGACCGACATTACAATCATTGTTTAATACCCTTTCAATATCCATATTCCTTAAAGAACATTACTTGGCTTCAGTTTCTCCCTCTGTAAAATGGGGCCATTGGACTGATGATGTTGGAGCTCCCTTCTAGCTCCAATGGTCTGTGATTCTGTGGTCATACTTAGAGAATTTTGATATTAGTCCAGAGGAACATTTGTCCAGTAGGACAGTGTGGAACACATATACGTTACTGCAAAGAATTCAAATGTATATGTTTCTGAGAATTATATTTGCTTTCCTTTTTATACAAGGCACAGAGTATGCTATACATGAACACCGTAAATATGAATATACCTGTACGCCAAAGTTACAATTCTCCTACTTTGTCTGCTTTGGATTACATATATAAATATACCACATGTATCCTAAATTACAAGAGATCAAAGAACCCTAAACACAAACATGATATCAGCCTTCTCCCTTTGATGGAACCCCACCCAGAAAAGTCCTATAACCAAGAATGGAGTGAATTTCTGACTGTCTAGGCTTGGAACCTAGGCCCCAGATTTAGGAAGACCTGACTGAGTTCAAATCCAGCCTCAGATAATTACTAGCCATGTAACTCTGGGCAAGTCACTTAACTTCTGTTTTCATCAATTTTCTCATCTGTAAAATGGGGACAGATCCCAAGGTGATCGTGAGGATCAAATGAGATAATAATAGTAAAGCCACACAGTGCCTGGCACTTTGTAAGTGCTATGTAAATGCTAGCTAGTGTTATTATCATCATCATCATTATTATATCTGTGACATTTACTGTTTAAATAAAACTATGCTACAATTTGAAGCTTTGTGAACCTGAATGCTTCTAAGGGGGAACAGTTGATTACCTTTTGGGACAGTCAGATTCTAAAGTTCATAGGTTCCACCTGAGTGGGGACAATGAATGAGCTAAGTGAAAAGGCCTCAAAGTAAACCTGAGTCTTGAGGGAGCCTCTGACGCAAGTCTCTGTGAAAGTTCTTGGTGGAACAATTTTATGGGGCAGGATACAGATTGCAACCTGTGTAAAAGCATGATAGATGGAATAACCTATAGAGGTACATCATTATTTCAAGGATCTGTAATTTTCTACGTGTTGGTATTCCTTCAACTGATGCTGAGAGCCTTTCCTTTACTTACCTAGTTTTACTTGCTACACAGTCTGGTTTTGAGAAAAGCCCTTTGCATATCTTTAAGCTCCAGACAAATGTGGGTTATTACTATCATTGGAGAATTTCTGTCCCTGGAAATACTATTTGCCTCATTGACAACTTAGAGATAAGCTTCTCCAAATTTATCTAGGCAGATTCTTGAACAGTAGGCATAGGGTTTGGGGCTAAATTCATACTGAGAGCCCAATAAGAGCTACAAGAACCTTTGCTCCATGTATATAGCTTTCCTAACCTACTAGAAACCATATTGTTTCTACTTTGAATTTAAGAATCCAGATTTGTGTAATATCTTTAATTGTATTAAATCTTTCATCCAAACACTAATGAGCAATTGAACTCTGACATTACAAACAAATCCTATTCTTGGGCAAATCTTGTAAAGGTTAATCATTAATTATAGCTCAGATAGCTAAATGTTACTTGTGACTAGTAAAATGTAAGTCAATAGCAAAGGTTATCTCATATTTACATTTGTTTTCCAGCTCTCAACACAGTGCCTGGCACAAAGTAGGAGTTTAATGTATCTTTGTTGATTGATCAATTGATTGATTGAAGAACAGAAAGTGAACTATTAGCCTAGACAGAGACCTCCCTTTTACAAAGATGATTATGACAGTTAAACCTTTGCTTAAGACAACAATTCTTCTGTTAACAGGTCAACACACTTCCTTCTTGCTATTAGTTACGGAAAGATCACAGAAACCATTCTTCAGTGTTTGACTGCTATTAAATTTTCTTTTGGCTGTACTTACAGTTCTGTTATTGGTTCTTCTTATTATGAGATTGGCCAGATCTTGAAATAAAAGAGGGTTTTTTTTTCATGGCTATAGTTTTTCCTAGCTTGTGGTTATACCATGGAAGGTCCAATTTTCTTCCATATTTGTACTGTTTCTTAATAAATACTGGAAAGAATCTTAGTTGCAAAGCCACATATTGAGATCTCCAACTTTACCATCTCATCTCCATCTCTGTAACCCCTGGATATCTCTCACTCTTTATCTACCTACTGAAACTAAGTTTAAATGCTGACTTTTCCTAAAAGTCCTCCATAGATCTTTTCTTGAATTATAGTTGGGTACAGATACTATTGGGGCAGCTGGATAGTGTGCCAGACTTGGAGCCAAAGAGACTCATCTTCTAGAGTTCAAATCCAACCTCAGACCCTTAACTAGCTGTGTGTTCCTGGGCAAGTCACTTAACCTTGTTTGCCTCAGTTTGCTCATCTGTAAAAGGAGCTGGAGAAGGAAATGGCAAACCAGTCCAGTATCGTTGCCAAGAAAATCCCCAGTGAGGTCACGAAGTATCAGATACCACTGAAAAAAACAAACCACCAAACAACAGATGGCCTACATTGGGTGTGATTAGATTTTTTTATATTTCTTAAGCATCCGGGTAGCAAATCTGTCTGTCATCATCATCCTCATAATATACAGACAATGATTTTAGGCCAATCTCTTATTCTTCCTGGGCTTCAGTTTCCTCAACTATAAGATGAGGAGTTTGAGATTCGATGGACCCTAAGATCCCTTCCAACGCTAAATTTACAATGCTATGAGCCTTCCTTTATGATGCTTAGCACAGTGTCTTGCACATAGCAAGTATTTGCTACATGTTTATATGATGAATTGAACCCAGGCACTCTAGGGAAAGTTATTTAAGCCATTTTAAATCACTAACAATTAAAGCTTTGGTGAGTTAGCGCCAAACCAATCATGGGAATGGACAAAGTAGTTGTCTGAAAACAATTAGTACTGTTATTGGTTCAGGAAAAAGGTGCCTTTTCCACCCCAATCCCAATTTAGAAATAGAAACAGCCCGAGATTAATCAGTCACATACAGAAATGTTCATTGCTTTTGTGCAGTTCATACATCATTCTGGGCCTATTCACATGACTAATAAATATACTCTTTTAAAAGAAAATTATCCAAGTATTATTAACTTAATAAAGGGATTAAGGATAAAGAAACTAGTGATTATTTAATGCTGTCGGCTCTCTAGAATTTATTTCTTAATATAACAGCAAAGGGACAACCAGGATACTGGCCAATGTTTAACAACCAGCTCTCCCAAATGTACATAGAACACCCTTACAAGTTTAATCTGTATTACTGACATTTCTCCATTGCTTTCTTAAGTCTGGACAATTAACAAAAACAATAACTCAAGCTCTGATTTATGTTTGCCAATTTCTGAAGGTATAAATGCTCAAATTGAAAATTTAACAATTGACTCAGATTTGAATTGTCTCCAGCACATATCTGGTATGAATACATGATTTTTGCTTAGTATAGGTTGGAGTTGGGTGGGGAGAGGAGGTTTTAGCAAGTTAGCTTTGAAATAAAAGCTGTTGCATTAATCATAAACATAAAGAAGCTTGGACAACTTCAAATGCTGAGAAAAGCAATGAATGTGCATTTGGGTGGGTTATAGTAAATATATCTTAACTCAATTTTATTGTTTTGGAATTGGTGATCATGTGAGGAGCCAAGGCTGAAGTTTATATTTACTTTTACAGTAACTGTGAAGAAAGGGCACATTAAACAAATTAACAGAGACCAAGAATACGGAGAGCAAACCGAACCTGCCTGAGTGAGTAAATAGTGGATCCCTTTAGGGAGATTCACTCATTCTGGTTTGTAAGCAAATGCTGGATCCAATTTAATCGTTAAAGTAGGAAGCTCTCCACTAACAGTGTTACATGGGTCATTTGAGTTACTTTGATGGATATAGGAGTGGGAAAGCCTCTTCAAAAAGTTGCCAGAGTCTCAGGGCTAAAAAGTGATAGGTCCCAGACTTGACCCCCTATTTTTCTGACTTCCATGTTCATTATTCATTCCACTATGCCATGACTGCCTAGGAAAAGTTGTAAAGGAGCCAGCAGCTTGTTTTTGGCACTAATTATCCCCCTCCCCCCCCCCCCCTTATTATTCCATCAGACCACCTCTGACTTCTAGTGCACTTAGATTATGTCCCTCTTCCTAATCCTTCCAAACCCAGATGAAAAAT
>CM053585.1:454729036-454748470 GCA_028646515.1 Pseudochirops corinnae | reverse complement strand
ATGTAACTCAAAATCTTGTGGAAATGAATGATGCAAACTATAATAAAATTAAAAAAAAAATAAGTGATGTGTCAGGCACTGTGCTGAGCACTTTACAAATGTTATGTCACTTGATTCTTACAACACCTGGAAGACAGATTTCATTATTAGCTCCATTTTATAGATAAGGAAACTGAGGCAGAGTTTAAGTCATTTGCTCAGGGTCACACAGCTAGTAAGTGAGGTCACATTTGTTCAGGTCTTCCTCATTCCAGGCCTGCCAGTCTTATCTATTGCACCTGCTAGATGTCTAACTTTTTTTAAAGCAGGGGAGACCAAAGTATGTTTATAGGCAGGTGTAAAGGAGATACTAAAAACATGAGTAAGAAAGGAAAAGGGCAAAGTCTTAGAGAAAGGAAGGAATGGTGTCTGGAAGTATAGAGCTCTTGATTTGGAATAAAAAAATCTAGGTTCAAATACTCATTCCACTTACTGGTCTAACCTTGGACCTCTCTAGGCCTTAATTAATTACTTTATCTTTAAAATGATGGAGATAGGACTAGAAAGCCTCTAAATTTTCTTCAAGCTCTAAATCCATGATAATTTGTAATATAAAAATATACTTTACTGCTTAACTGAAAAACTACCTACAATTTTATTAAAGGCAGCTTGATGATGCAGTGGATAGAGTACTGGACCTGGAGTTAGTTAGAAATGAGTTCAAATATGGTCTTAAACAGTAGTTGTGTGACCCTGGGTAAGTCACTTAACTTCTGACTTCATGTTTCCTCATTTGCATAATGAGGATAAAAATAGCATCTATCTCCTCCAAGGTTGTTGTGAGGATCAATGAAAGACAATATTTGTAAAACTGTAGTGCTGTAAAAGGCTAACTTAAAAAAAAATTTGTGGGTGATATACTGACATTTCAAATGAAATAAAAATCACTTCTGATCACTGTCATCATGTAACTGAGATAGAAACACCACGTATCAGCAAAATAGTTACATTATTTGGGGTGGCAGAAAATTTTGTCCCTAAGTAAGTCAGTTTCTCATCTATTTCACCCTTCAAAAAACGTTAATTCAAGTTAAAAAAATTAATCCCTAATCAGAATAATACTTAGCAAGGGAAAATAAAATGGTATAACGTCATCTTAGAGTTTCCTTTTAGTTGGCAAAGAATAAAATGTTAGTATTTGGAATAATGATAAAGTTATTAATATTACTAAAATGGTCAAAGTAGAAAAAGGCCAAATCTTGTTAAAGCTCTTTTGATTTCATGAATGACTGAATTATGTTTTCACTAGGCACAAAAGCATATTCTCTGAAAGTGACCTAAGGAGAATTTTATCCAAAAAAAAACCAGACAACCAGAACATTAATAGGTTTGCTTTTAATCACAATGTAATACAACTTAGCTTTCCAAATACAGTGGTATTTATTGGGCTATTATATGTAAGTTAAGAAAAAAAATTCCTACCAACAAGGTATTTACTCTGAGAGGACAGAATGGAATATATTAACTACCAGACATTTAAATGAAAGGGCACTAAGGACTGGGGAGAAATCAGGGAAGGCTTCCTCTAAGAGGAGGGGGCCCATAAGCTGAGCCCAGGAGGGCGACCATTCTATGCCAGGTGATCAAAAATGAAAAGGAAACACTCCAGTGACTAAAAATTGGTCACCAAAATTTTCAAAAGAACATACACAACTTTATGAAATCATTACAAATCTAAATCACTAAAAAAAATAGTAATATAAACAAAGTTATGGGGAATGGAAATCTAACATACTTTTAGAACATTTTTTTCTAATTTCAGAAACACATGCAAGTTTGTATACCTCACATACACACCATTTCCACCATCCCCCCCTTCCTTCAACTGACATGGGATTCCTTGTTGTTCCTCACATAAGAACACTATATCTACCTTTGAGTCTTTTGATCGGTAGTCCCCCATGCCTGGAACTTTCTTCCTCTTTATCTATACTCAAGCATCCTTGGTCAGCTAAGGCCCCCCAAACCCCACCTTTGTGAAAGAAGCCATGCCTGATCCACTTTAATGCTAATGCATTAGGTTGGTGGCATAGTTTTGGAGATCTCAACATCACACCTTCATGTCACAATGAAGCATCAGAACAGGGCTCAAATGCATCATCAAAAAAAGACAATTCAAATTGCACAGGGTTGAAAAGTGAATGAGTGGAGAGGATATAGAGGAACTGGGATCAGACTACTTCAAGGAGTAGTTGATTTATTTCATTTTATCCTGGATATATTTTGTTTGTTTGCATGCTATTCCTCCACTATACTATCATCTCCTTGAGAGTGGGGACTGCTCCTTCACCTTTCTTGGTATCCACAGTGCCTGGCACATAGTAAGGGGGTCAATAAATGCTAGGTGAGTGGCACCAGGAGTGAAGTTGCACATTTCTGAAGGTAACTCAAAAGAAGACAATGGTAGGTTGAAAAAAGGTCCAAAGAAAGGCAAATAAAATAGAATGCAGTTTCTCTGTGAGCATACTAAAAACAAACAAACCAGGAATCTTAAATACAGAAAGATAAAAAGCTTATAATCCAAGTTCCTAAAATCATTAAAAGTAGAACAAATAAAAGTACTATTTGGCACAGCAAGAAGTAAATACATGGAATTCATTACCTCAAAAAAAATGTAGCAGAAGCTGAAAATATAAATAGATTTATGATCCCTCCCCTTAGAAATGCAATCTCCTTGAGGGCAGGAACTGTTTGTTTTTTCTTTGTATATCCAATCCGTAGGAAGGTTCCTGTACACAGTAAGTACTTAATAAATCCTTGATGAATTTATTGATAAAAGGATGAGTAACAACTGGCTACTGATGGAAGTCAGGCATATGTTGCACAACATCAAGGTCAACTGTAACACATGGTACTACGAAAGATGAAATACTATACAGGTGGGACATTATTCTAAGATCCATTATTCATTTATTATATTCTTATTTACTAGAGTAGATTCTTAGGACTTTGGTATATTTCATAGTAGCTTTTTACTATATGTCTACAACAATGGTGTCAAATTCAAATATTAACGGGGGACACTAACCCAAATATAATGATCCCTGTGGCTACTGAGTTAGTTTTAAAATGTCATGTTATCTATGCTTTACTATATTTTTATTTATTTTGTTAAACATCTCTCAAACATATTTTACTCTGGTTCAATCTGCACTCCATTGTCAGTGGCATGAAGTACTGGTGCGTATATGATACTTCAGGTCTACAAAGTCCACATTTTATTATATTTTTTAAAATACAGCTCTTCGGCTTTAAAATATATTATATATACACATATATAATCTATATATGTAAATATATTCAAAAGTTATAGAACCACATTAAAATAAATATTTTATGTTGCAGAATTTATTAATCCTAATAATCCCCTCTAAAATTACTGAAGCTCTTCTGTAATATCACGTAGAAATGAGGGCACAAGAGTCAATCAGAGCTACAATATCTTTAAGAGTATTGATAAACAGGTCAAATGCTATCTTCCACTCTTCTAAACTGTGTCAGTTTGCAACCAGCTACTTCTGACATAAATAAAAGAACATTTAGTTAGAAAGCTAACAAAATACCCCATCAACTCTACTTCTGTTAGTGATTTTGTCAGAGTGTGGATCTGATCATATTGTTCTCCTGCTCCACTGGCTCCTTGGATCAAATACAATCTTCTCATGTTTGGCATTTAAAGTCCTTCACAATTTGCTTCTCTTTTGCTTATTCTATGCTTCAAAGGAACTAACACTACATCACCTCTCTCTATGACTATATACAATGAACCCATACCTGTCACATACTACCTCTCTACTTCCATTCTTGGAATCCCTACCTCACTTCAAACTTCCGCTTGAGATCAATCTCCTACTGGCCTTTCCTGATGATGATGAGCCCAGATGCCAGTGACATCCCACAAAAAATTACCTTGTATTTATTTCGTATGTACTTATAAAAGAACATGCTCTCTTCTTAGACCTCACAAACTGCCTGATGGCAAGGATAATTTCTTTTTTACCTTTGCATCCCCAGCATCTAGGATAGTACCTGGCATATAGTGGGTATTAAATAAATGCTTGTTGATAAATGATAATCTCTGCTGCAGATTTACTACTGAAAGTAACAATTTACCAAACTGACTACATCTGTTTTATAGTTCCTATAAAACAGCAAGTAAAAATAAAGAACACTACATGCTATATGACCAATGATGAGTAAGATCTTCCTATGCAAAGTATGTTAAAATATATTTACATAAACATGACTTTTATTCAAGAAGAGACTAAGATTAAGAAATATTACTAAAAATGCCAAGTGACTAACAGTAATTTGAATAGATTCTATCTAATTTGATTGGCAAAACTGAATATCAACTTTGGTCTGGACCAAATCCTAAATGTTTCCAATTCTCAAAAGGGGAGATAAAATTTGTTGAATCAACTGGGAATTCGAAGGGAATATTTGTCTGAGGCACTTCTCACAGAAATGAAAGGGAGTAATAAAAATGAAAAAGGTTAAGTTGGGAACACCAAAAACATTTATAGCAAGTACCTATTAGCCAGTAAGTCACTGAACAAAGTAGGAGAAATTTGTAAAAAATCAAATAAAAAGATGCTACATTACAATGGAAGATCGATACTGCTAAAAGTAATTCTGATATTTTCACAAACAAAAAATTCAATTCATGAATACTATTAGAACAAGATACAAGGAAAAATTCCTGTGACCTTCAATTCTTTGTAATTTCCTAGAAAGAAATTTAACAGAAAGTACTGCCTGACTTTCCTCACAAACAGAATCCTGGAATTTTAGGGTCTGAAAGGCCCTTAAGAAGTCATCTTGCCTAACTCAAGACATGAATCCCATCTACAACTTCCCATATAAGAAGTCATTCCAGCTTTGTTTAAACATTTCTAGTGACAGAAAATTCAACCCCCAAGGTAACTCAATTTCTAGACATCTCTAACTGTTAAGAAATCCTTTCGCTGAACCTCCCAATAACTTCCACCCACTTAGTCCTACCTTTTATAACCAAGCATAAATAGCTCTAAATTTCCTTCATGACCTTAAGAATCTTCTTAAAATTAAACAGCCCTACTGGATACTTTCAAAACCCTTCACTGTTTTAGTCACCCTTCTCTAGACAATACTCCAAATCTATCACCATGTGGTGCTCCACACAGGATGTAATATTCTAAATATGGTCAGACCAGGTCAAAATACAGCCAATTACCTTTGTCGTGGGAGATTATATTTCTATTAATGTAGTCAAAAGCTTTCACTGGCTGTTTTGGCTATCCCATCACACTTAGGTCATATTGAGCTTAAAGTCTGCTAAAACCCCAAGGTTTTCCCTCACATGAACTGCTTTCTAGTCACATAGTATTCTGGATCATATATTTAGAGTTATATTTAGGTCCTTAGAGGTCCTTCTTAGCCCTTAGAGGTTAAATAGTAACAGCAATATTTATCCCCTCCCCGCTTGCAAGTTAGGTTAGTTTTTCTTCAAAAGGTATCAAGAGAGTGGGCTCAGGGGATTAAAGGCTCAAATGCTTCATCTTTTGGGCCCAAATTAGCTGTGAGTAGTTCTAGGGATTCTCAAATGCTTGGTTAATGGATCACAATGGGTAACACAAGTCAAGGAGCTTCACTCAGCTGAATCAACTCCTAGCATCTTCAATGGCATACCTTTCTTGAATATCCTTTTCCTGCTATGATTAAGTAAATTTCTTTTCTTTTTGTTAATTTCTGAATGTCTCATTTTGTTCCAATATGAAGCCTCAACTGCAAGGGAACTGGTTTCCATCAATTCCAGCACAGCAAAGAGGCCAACTATTACATCCAATCCCCTTATTTTACAAATGAGGAAACCGAAGCCTGGAGAAGCTAAGTAATTTGTTCAAGATAACCTAGTTAGTGAAAAGGATGGGATTTTTAAAGTAGGTCCTCTAACTCCAAAGCCAGTACTCTATTCAATTAACTACATCATATCTCCCCTACTCTGTATTTATGAAGTTACTGTAAAACCAAGAGCAAGACTTTATATTTGCCCTAAATTGATCATTCCAGCCTGACGGGATCTTTCTGAATCCCAATTCTTCCATCTAATTTTTTTTTTTAAAGCTATCTGCCTCAGTTTCAATAGTTTAAATCCAATTCATTGTAGAACATCATATTTATTTACTCATTTTCATTATTTTTTTTATATGTAAAGATCCATGTAGTCCAATGAATCCTCTTTAAGAAGACAAAAAGCAAAGACTTTTCCACTCTTGTCTCATGGCTTCTTCTCCCTTCTATCACTAACAAAGTGACTGTATCCCATTTTCCTAACAATGCGGGCAGTTGCAAAGAGACGAAGTAGGATACATCCTATTTTATTAAATTCCTCTCACTAGCCTATCATTCAGATTCTAGATTTAACCAGATGAAACACTTATGATTAGAACTTATCTAATAATAATTGGGTATCAAAACATCAAGGACATGTCCCAGAGTTCACTCTGTCCTAATTTGGGATATGTCACACTGCACATATGAAATCCAACCAGGAGTTGGCCAGCTCTGCCAGAATTGCAAACTAACCTGAATGACCCCAGAACAACATACAATGTTTCATATCAAAGAGGAAAAAAAAAGGTCAGAGTCTTTTTAAAAATATACCAGTCCTCAATAAGCAGACCCCACATTCCTTTGAATTAAACTAGACAAGGATACAGTAATGAAAAGTCAGATAAAAAGGTATGGATGAGATGAGAGAATTCAATTCAAGTTTAGTGGCTACATACAGATTCACCAGTCACAAATGGCTCTTTCTGCCTACATACTATATCCACCTCCCTTCCATTCTCTGGAGAAAGTGGTCAAGTATGACTAGGCTAACTCAATTGATAAGCAATAATGGTAGGATAAACAGGATTTTTAAAAAGTGACAATACCAAAATTCAAATTTAATAATTTACTGAGAGCTTGATCTTTGTAAAGCACTATGATAGGCCCTGAGGAAAAAAAGACAGGGATGGTCCCAGTTTATTTTACCATTATGCTAAAGACTTGTATGGAATTGTTTTAAATGTGTTGGGTTTTTTTTTCCAGATGAAAATAGAACGGCTTTCCCTGCTAGATGTGCTTTAAAGATTCTAATTCAAACAAATGAATTGGTATTTTTAAAAAATTTAACTCATATTTTTCTTCAGCAAATATTCTTTCATTCTATTTACTGGTTTTTAGATTGATTATTTTTTCTCACTATGTTAGGTATAACCTGTAAATTATTCCACAAAAAATGACAGTCAACATCAGAAGCCTTCATCATGCTGACTCAATTTTTGAAAGGAATAAAGTGAAAATAGAAAAGACATAGGATAGGTCTGAGATTCAAAGTATTAATTTTGCATATTCCAAAAGACAGTACTTGAACATTTCCACTATTACTATGATCCTAGAATTTGCTAAAATTGATACACTTCATTTATAATAAAATATCCATCCCTGGGGAAGGAAGGGGTGACTAGGTGGCGCAATGAATAAAGCACCAGCCCTGGAGTCAGGAGAACCTGAGTTCAAATCTGACCTCAGATACTTAACACAAAAACTGCTGTGTGACATTGGGCAAGTCACTTAACCCCAATTACCCTACTTTACCCCCTCCAAAAAGCAAAAAAAAAAAAAAAATCCACTCCTTCACATAGACTGTCCCATGTCTAGAACGTACTCTGCCTCTTAGAATCCTTCCCTTTCTTCAAGGCTACAAAAGTGCTACCTTACATAAAGAAGTGTTTTCTGATTTTTCCAAAGCTGCTAGTACATTCTCCTAAAAACAATCTTTTAATCTATTTTATATATTTATGTATGTACTTGTCTGTGGCATAGTAGAGAGAATGCTGAGCCTAGAGTCAGGACTACCAGAGTTCAAATCCAGCCTCAGAAATTTTACTAGCTGTGCAACCCTGTCTCAACCACCATTTGCCTCAATTTTCTCAGATTTAAAATGGGGATGACAATAGCACCCACATCCCAGGGTTGTCAGAGAGGACTAAATGAGATAACACAGCAAAGCATATATCATAAAATGCCTAGTATAGTGGGCCGTATAAATGCTTATTCCCACCCCCAGGCAAGGAACAGTTTCACTTTGGTCTTTAAGCACAGCATTTAGCTACAAGGCAATTAATAAACATGTGACTAATAAAAGTGAAACTAACATGCATGATTCTAGAAAACTGCTCTAAAGAGTGAGCTTAAAAAGAAACCCTAGTAAAATTGTTTTTAAAAAATATTTTATGTACTCAAAGCACCAATCATTGAAAAAGTCACAAATTTGGGCTGAGTGAACATAGAATATAGCCTATCCTTGCCCTTTGGATTTTTTTAAAAGTTATTTACCCAAGGCTATGTGACTTCTTGCTAAACTAGATTTGATTTATTCAATTATGTTAAAATATTATAAAGAGAAGTAATAACATTCAATCATGGAAACTGCTCTAAAGAACACTAAATCAAGAAAAGGAGGAAAAGATACATCAGCAGAATGGCAAATACCAACCAGGAAATATAATAAAAAAATAACTAATGCAAATCATTAACCAAGCTGGGATTGAATTTACCTGAAAATCAGGTAAAATTCCCATTCCCATTCTCCATTTTATTCTTTTGAAAAGCTAACTGTGATTGAAAAAAGTGGGTTTGTAGGAAATCTACATAGCTCTTCTAATGGGTTCATATCTGTTCTTCCCTATAATGCAATATATGACAGCACTAACTCCCCATCATTTCCTGTTTAACAAGCCAAGCAGATTTCCAAAGTCCTGCTAAAATATGGAGGGATTTTCTTAATTATGGGCACCTATCCCATACCACCATCTGCAATGAGGCACAAGTAGTTGTAGAATCAGATTCAGAAGTTGAAAGGACCTTAGGGATCAATTATCTAGTCCAGGGGTGGGGAACCTACAGCTTTGAGGCCACATGAGGCCCTTTAGGTCCTCAAGTGCAGTCCTTTAACCGAATTCAAACTTCACAGAACAAATCCCCTTAATAAAGGGATTTGTTCTGTAAAACTTGAATGCAGTCAAAAGGCTGCACCCAAGGACCTAGATGGCTACATGTGGCCCTGCAGGTTCCCCACTGCCCTGCTAGTTCAACTCCCTCATTTTACAAATAAGAGAAAAACTAAGACCCAAAAAAGGCAAGTAGCTTGCCCAACTCACACAGGTAGTAAATAATAGTCAACTTTAATGAATCTGCCTATCCTCATCCAAATGAATCACATCCTTCATTATTAAAACTCATAATCTCAACCCCTTTTACCTCAGACACCTACAGTTCTATTGAAAAAGAAACATTCTTCAGTACTACTCTCTTCTGATTAATGAAAACCCCCTGAAGCATGAATATTTTTTTACCTCCAAAAATAATGCAGGTATCAGCTTTTATAAACACGTGGGTTAATAAATGCTTATAAAGTACAGGATTTGTGCTTAGTGCAGTTGTTTCAGTCTGTCCTACTCTTTGAGACTTCTTTGGGGTTTTCTCAGTAAAAATACTGGAGTGTTTTGTCATTTTCTTCTCTAGTTTATTCTACACACAAGAAAAATGAGGCAAATGAGGTTTTAAAGTGTCTTGCCCAGGGTCACACAGCTATTAAGTGTCAGAGAAATAAGCAAAATACTGGATAAAAGGGGTCTCTACCTTTGAGGAATTTACAGTCTAGTTAGAGAGCAAAGTTAATATATACACCTGAAACAATGTATGTGGTTCACTTTGACAACAAAGAGAAGCATCTTAGATGTACAAAGCTTATACTACTATAAATTAGATTTCAAAATTAAGATTGTTTACTCTCTAATCTACTACATGTAACATGTAAGTGGATAGGGATAGATTTCTTCTCCCTCACAAGAAATAGTAATGTTATGTTATGTCTGAAGATGAATATTGAAATCACATCTGATATTCAAGCAACGTAAGTCAATTTTGAAGAGTTACTCAAAAATAGAAAACATTTCCAATGTGTAAGGTCTTCAGAAATAATTTTTCAAACCAAACTATGTAACTTTTCATGTGAAATGAAAAATGGGGCAAAAGTTATTAACTTATTCTGGAATGACAAATTGATGGTAAACATTTATTAAGCTGTGACAATTTTAAGTAGTTATTACTCAAGTGTTTATATATTAAAATGACTATATATGTGTATGTGTGTGTGTGTATAAATTTTCTCTTTATCATTTCACCTATTCCCAATGAAGGATCACCTCCATGAAAGTAATGCCAAAGTCCAATATCCAGGCCTAACCACTCTTTTAAGCTCCAGTTACATAGTTAATTATAAACAATATCTCTTGGACATCAAAATCATGTTCCACTAGCTGGTCAAATTCAAAATGTTAAAAAGGAAATTTTTCTCCTCCCAAAAAACTTGCATAGTTTTGTGTTTAGTGTCTGAGGTCACATTTGAACTCAGGTCCTCCTAACTCCAGGGCCAGTGCTCTATTCATTGCGCCACCTAGCCCCTCTTTCCTATTACTTTAACAGCACCACAATCCTCCTAGTCACATTAAATGTAGTAGTCATCTTTGCTTCTTTATACTAAACCCACTTAACCCAATCAATAAATTGCCAAGTCAACCTCCACAGTGCCTCTTTAATTCATCCACTCATCTCCCCCTTCATACTGCCACCATTAAGGCCCTCATCACAGCTCAGTGAGTGTCTCCTAGCCTCCCTTCTTTCAATCTTTCCTTCATGAAACTGCCAAATTAATCTTCCTAATATCTCAAACTTTCAGTTACATGCTACCTTGAGAAAAGTTAGAGATCTTCATAATCTGTACAGTGCAAAGAACGCAGGTTCTGCAGTCAAAGTTTACATCTCGGACAGCTAGGTGGCTCAGTGAATAGAGTACCAGCCCTGGAGTCAGGAGGACCTGAGTTCAAATTCAGCCTCAGACACTTAACACTTACTAGCCATGTGACCTTGGGCAAGTCACTTAACCCCAAATAGCCCTGCCTACCCCCTCTAAAAAGAAAAAAAAAAAAGTTCACATCTCCACTACATCCTGTGTGTCCGTGCGAAGGTCACTTAACTTCTCTGTATTTGAGGGAGCTGAATCAAAGGACCCCTTCTCTTTCTTCAAGGTCCAATTTAAACACTGCTTCTTCCATAAAGCCTTTTTTGATACTCAAAGATGAAAGTGACTCTGTCTCTCCTTAAATTTAGTTAGAGAGCTGTTAGAATCTATTTTCTACCTTTTATCAGATTTTTGCCTATACCCCCACACAGAACTGGAATTCCCTTCCCTGACACAGAAGAGAAGTTACTCAAAGACAAAAACCACACCACTTTTCCTCTTTGTAGTTTTAGCTCTAAACACAACTAGCATCTTGCCCAGGGCAGGAATTTCATAAATGTGGGGTTGGGGCAGCTGGGGCTCAGTTATTAATGCAGAGCACTTATCAGTGGAGCTCTGAAGAATCAGTCTTCCTTTCAGCTACACGGCTGAAGCAAATTCAAAGATCCCTAAACCAGACAATCTAATTGTATTCATATCATAACAGTTTCAGTGGCATGTATGGGAAGCAATCTTTCATTTAAACAAAAAAAAGACTGGGGACAGAAGCAAAGATGGACAGTAACTGGATATCTTAAATAATAGACTATATCCTGTACAATCACAAAATGCTGACTTGACAAGTAGAAAAATTTCAGAGGACAGGTCAATATTATGGCTAGTTGGGGACTGTTGATTCTGATACTCAGTGATCTGCAGTATGAAGGGGGAATGATGACTAATCTCACAATGAATAAAATGCTGTCTTTGCCCTCCCAGATGGCACAAAGTACATTTAAGAGTACTGGAGAGGGACATGAAAGCTAACAGATATTAGAATTAATAACAAGTTAAAAAACAAGGAATGAGAAAAAGAGAGCTGGAAATTACTCAAAAGAATCTAAGTAATTCTTTCTGAAGGTGAACAATGAAAGATTAGGGTAAGAACATTACTTGCCTAGGATGTAAATAGTAATATAGTCACCTACTCTCACCTAAAGAGGGGAATATAAAACTAAATGCAAGATTCCGTCTCTGCTTTTCCAGTATTGCTCAAATATACTGGAACAGAATCAGCAATAACCTTATCTAATATAGTAAAAAAGTTGTACCTGGTAATTAGATTTTTTTAAAAGCCCAGATTAGAAAAACACCCCGCCCCTTCCCTAAGGTTGCTACCTACTTTAATTTTCTTCTTTCTGCTTCTTTAAGACTACAATTCAATTTGAAAAGTGAATTTCAAAAAGTTTATGACTCAAATTATTGCTAAAATTATCCCTATGTGCCACAAAAGGGGGGACGGAAAGATGTGAATAAAGGTCCAAGAAAAAAATCTTAAAGTAAGATTTCAAGAACGAATTCATGATAAATAGGAAGCGGCTGCTGAGAGGGGAGAGAATGAGATGTTCTGGTCAGATGAAATAGACACCAAAAGGAACAATTTTATGTACTAAATAAAGCACTACTACCTTCATCTCAAATGACTATTTCACCTAGTACAGGTGACTAGATTAAACAGCTGTCTGATAAAATGCTAAGGAATGCAGCTTTCCAACAAGCACTACTCATACTAGCATTTAGTATAAATCATATTTTGCTTTTCAGAAATATTTTCTATTCCTTTTAACACTGGCAAATTGTTTATACAGCATAAACTGAACAACTTATTTTCTTTGAAAAGTATTTTTCTATTATAGTCTTTTTGTTTGTTGCAAAGAGGATGTTGCTTTGACAATTTGAATTTTATTTTTAGAACTATTGTACTAAATCAGGTTGTAACATTACTGTTTCTGACCAAAAATGATTTATTTTCTTTGTAAAATGTATTTTTTTACTGTCACATTGCTTCAATCGATAAAAAGAGTGTATGAATTCTTTGACTAACCTATCTTGACATTAAAAACCCTTGCAGAACCTGTTGTAACCACAATCGCAAGGTGATTCAATATTCATTAACATATAACCTTTTCACATCAACACACAGAATAAACTCAAATGAAACTAAAAAACACTGCACCCAGAAAATGACCTCAAATATAGTGGGAGGGATGACTGTCTTAGTGAGGAAGGATATTATAAAGATCCTTGCTAATAGGCTTAAGAAGAAAAGTGGAAAGAGTTGGATTTTAGTAAATTGAAGCAGTAGTATAATATGAGTACATGGTTGTCGCTATCTTCAAAAATAAGTCTTATAAGGAAAATATTTTTAAAGTTAAAATACTATCCGAAACATCTTGAGAAATAACATAAAGCATTCTGAAAGACAAATTCCATCCCCTAATGTCAGAGATAAGGAAATTAAGGTCCCCAAATAATAAGCAACTTACACAAGCAGAAAGCTGATGGCAGAACAAGGTCTCCTAATTCTCAGTTCAAGTCCTTTAAAACCAAGTCCAAAACATTTTTGTTAAAATGGTGAATTCTGAACTATATAGATATAAAGGTGGTACATCTTGCTTCTTGGACCTCCCCCAAACAGACTTTAAGAACTATAACAATGCAGAAAATAGATAATAGTTACAGGGGTGGCTAGGTGGTGCAGTGAATAGAGCACCTGCCCTGGAGTCAGGAGGACCTGAGTTCAAATTCAGCCTCAGACACTTAACACTAGCCATGTGATCTTGGGCAAGTCACCTAACCCCAAGTGCCCTGCTTTCTTCCCTCCAAAAAGGCCACAAAAAAACCCCACCCACAAGTAATAGTGACAATTATAATTTATGTGAAAAAGTTGGGGAAGGGAAAAAAATTTCACTAGATGAAAAAAACAAGAAAACCTTTTGAAACCCAATGACCTAGGTAAAGAGGGGATGAATCTCTTAGGAGAAGGCTAGAATTTATTACTCACCAGAAAGATTTATCTAGTATTATTTAGGAAAACTCCAAAGAAAATTGTAAAATGATTATTGACTAGGGAATATATAATCTTTTACCACTAGAAAATTACTATAGACATTCAACCAAGTTCCTCCTGCTTTGTACTTAATAACAGCCCTTTAAAGTTTGCAAAGCATTTTACAGATTTTTCTCATTTAATCCCTACAACAACCATGTGATTCTTCCCATGGTTTATTATCACCACTTTACTGATGAGTTAACTGAGGCAGACAGATAAAGTGATTTACCTGGGTCACAAAGTTAGGAAGTATCTGAGAGACTTTAATTTAGGTCTTCCTAAGTACTTCTAGTATTCTATCCATATAGCTGCCTCAATTTTAACTCAACTAATTTTTTTTATTTTTTCATATTTGCATTTCACTCTTTAATACTTTTATAATTTAAAAACATATTCAATTGCAGCTATGGGTGGCATAGTGGCTAGAGTACCAAGGCTGAAGTCAGGAAGATGAGCTCAAATCTGGCCTCAGACATAATAGCTCTGCCAAGAAAACCCCAAATGGGGTCACAAATAGGGGGACATGTGACTGAAATGATTAAATAACATCTCCAGCTACGTGGTCCAGTGGATGGAGTACTGGGCCTGGAGTCTGGAAGACTGTAGTTCAAATCTGGCCTCTGACACTTACTAGCTGTGTGACCCTGTTTAATCCCGTCATTTAATCCTGTTTGCCTCAGTCTACTCATCTGTAAAATGAGTTAGAGAAGGAAATGGCAAACCATTCCAATATCTTTGCCAAGAAAACCCCCAATAGGGGTCACAAAGAGCCGGACACAAGTTAAACAACCGAACAATTCAATTACATGTCATATTCAAATTTTTAAGTGTACAAATATATCCAATCATTTCCCCTTGAAATATATTTTGAATAGCTTCAACAATTTCTGAATAATAATGCTGCATTTTAATCAGTTAAGAAAACCTTAACAATATCTCACATACACACTCAATTTATATATTTTCTTTGTTTTTTTACCATTCTTTTTTTTTTGGAGGGCAACTGGGGTTAAGTGACTTGCCCAAGGTCACAGGGCTAGTAAATGTTAAGTGTCTGAGGCTGGATTTGGACTCAGGTCCTCCTGACTCCAGGGCTGGTGCTCTATTTACTGTGCCACCTAGCCACCCCTGTACACACTCAATTTAAAGAGAACTTGTAACAAGCACTTAATCTTAGCCTGGGGATATTCATAACCATAGTTAGGTATTAAAAAAGCTTTCCTAGTCAGGAAAAAAACTTCCTAGCTGCTGAGCTATGTGTGGTACCAGTGGCTCCTGAGAGGCAGTGTGTTATAGTGGATAAAGAGCCTGCTTTTTGGAACCAGAAGATTGGCCTCCAACAGTACCCACCACCTCTTACTTAACATTTGGCTATGTGGATGTCTAAATGCCCTAGGCAAATTTCTGGGATAATAAATTGCATAGAAGGTTCAGACCTAGATGCACCTCATTTGGGCAGTTCTCTGCATCAGTGAAACCACAGGTCCAGGTCCTTATCCCCTAACAAGGAATATGAAGATGAAAAAAATGAGGTAGAGAGAAGAATGAATGATTAGGAGTCAAGAGCTAGAGTTTCTTAATTCTTGATCTTGCTTAGATCCCAGGACAGCTGGGTGGCCCAGTGGATAGAGCACTGGGCTGGAATCAAGAAAACTCATCTTCATGAGTTCAAATCCAGCTTCAGACACTTAATTAGCTATGTGACTCTGGCCAAGTCACTTAATCCTGATAAACAAGAAGGAAATGGCAAACCACTCCAATATCTTTGCCAAGAAAACCCCAATGAGTCTGACATAACTGAACAGTGAGAAACCTAGGCCTCAGTCTTCCTCAGTATAAAGAAATGCACCAGCCACAAGAAAAAGGAACACTCAAAAGACTTACTCTAATCAATGCAATGACCAACAGGAAATAGAGAAGACTGATAAGGCCCACTTGCCTTAAGATGAGGGACAAGAGTTGCAGGAAAAGATTTATTTACTTACAGGGACAGCCAAGATGTTGGTTTCTTTTGTGTGTGTATTGTACTCAGTCACAAGGAAAGACTTATCTGGGTGGGGAGGGAGAGCTGGCAGGTAATAAGAGTGAATTAAAAAAAAGAAAACAAAAGAAAAGCATCAATGAAACATTTTTAAAAAATACATAGAAGGGAGAAGGAAGTTCAAAATGGGACACAGAGAAGTTGGGCAATTTTGTTACTATCATGTTAAATTTAATATACATTTTAAACCATGTAACAGTTTCACACACAGTGTTTTTTTATTGAACTATTTATGCTTGTTCATATTTTTTAAATGAAAAACCTTTAAATAAAAAAATAAAATGGATGGGCTGATCTAGATTTCTGAATTTCTTCCACCTCTAATATTCTAAGCTTATAAATCAAGATTCTCCTAAAATATGAAAGTGATACTGATTAACAGTAATTCTAGTACTGTTTAGTTTTGCCAGTCTGTTGGTCAGAAGCATTCAAATATGCCACTAATATATCTCCCTGATGTGGAAGATAATAGAACTGTGAATTACATTAAAGAACATGCAAAGTATAAGCCACCTAGTTCAGTATTAGTATAAAATGACTATTTTATTTTATAAATTTTATTTATTAAAATTATAAATGTATAAATGATACATATTACATATATAATATAGATTATATATAACATAAAAATTAAAACATTAAAAATGACTATACTTTATTTCCTTTCCTCCTACACAGATGCAGTAAACAAAAAGAATTGCCATTTAGGCGATGGTTCTATACTACAAAAACCAAAACGTTCACTTCTATAAAGAGAGTAAATGAAGGCATTTTTAAAAAGGCACATGTTTGAGAAACTAATTTCAAACTGCAAAAAAGGGCACATTTTTATAGAATGGATAAAAGTGATTGAAAAAACAAAGGCACTTCAATGAGAAACCAGTTTTAAACTGTAAAAAAAAAACCACACACACAGACACTGCAATTATCTAGTATCTAAGGTCAGATTTCCAACCACTTAGATAAACCTGGGGACAGAACGTAAAGTCATCAGCATACGTGAATGGGAACCTAAGAGGGAATTTTGAGACAGACTTTAAACAGTCACAGCAATTTAAGGTGAGTCTTAAGGAAAATTCAAACTTCATATACAACAAACACCTGCCAAGCGCAGCACGCCCCTCACCCCCACCCCACACACATACACACACAAACGTTCTACTCCTTCCTTAGCAAGATGCAGACACACAAAGTGCACTTCAGCCTGAGAGCTGGCTGCAAGCCCAAGATTAAAAGAGTTCTCTAAGTACCACCCTGTGGCAGCCTGAGGATGCAACCCGAATAGAGGAAAGGGAGACCTTGGGCTCCCCGAGACTTCGGCCGATTCATTCAACCCCTCCAACTCCGCTGGCTCAAGTGGAAGATCAAGGACTTGGCTTAGGGATAGTGTCTGGGGTTCCTAAAACTCAACGACTTAAAGGTGTAGGTGACCCCTCCTCTGACCCGGCTTAGCAGGGGGCGGGATGAGCGAGGAGAAGGACAGGGAGTTCAAGGTGGGAAAGGAGGATGTTCCCCTCCGCCCAACAGCGGAGGAGCAACAGCCAAGCTGCCCCGCCCCGCCCGCCACTCTCCGAGGCAGGAGGGCAGAGATGCCGCGCCCCCGGGGGCGCCCCTCCCCTCGCCCCCAGGACACCTGCGTGTGCGCGCACGCCTCCGGGGGAGCGACGGTCCAAGTCTACCGCCCGTCTCACCGCCGAGCCAACGGTCCTTACCGGCGCCCACTGCCTCGCACGCCTGTCTGCCCGCCCAGGGCTGCAGCTCGCGTCCAGTCCCTGCCTGAAGCCACCGGGAGTCACACACCTCGACCTGGTTCACCTCCTTCTCCCCTAGGTACCTCGCGCTTCCCTTCCACCCTGGTTTGTGGACAGGAGGAAGCCCAGCTCCCCACCCCTGGCGTGCACCCTCTTCCCGCCCCTTCGCTCCCGGCCACCAATGAGCTCTCGTCGCCGGGGAAGCCGTTCGCGCCCCCTGGCGGTGGAGGACCGAGTTGCAAGCCCCGCCCCTGGTTGGCCACCATTGGCTGAGCGAGGAGGCTGCCCCCTTGGCTCACGGACCGCTCAGTAAGGAGGGGAGGGCGGGGTCTCATCAAGCAGTCCCGCCCTTCTCTCCCCGCCCTTCCCCAGCTGAGACTGAAGTAGCTGAGCTGTCTGGTTTTGCCACGTGGGAGCTACAGCTGCGGCTGACTCTGGTCCCGGCACGGGATGCGGTCGTGCAGCTGCATTCCTGGAAGGAAAGGGGGGAAAATCGTCCGGGAGAAGGAACATTTGTCTCCTATGCAGTCATCTCATTACCCTGCCACTCCCCCACCTCCCATCACACTCACAATTTCTATGTAAGAAAATGAAAGTGTTGGTTTCCACGCTCGTCATTCCTGCACCTATCTTTGGAGATAGGTGGGTGGCGTCTGCTGACGGGCCACAGGAAGCTTGTTTGATTAAAAGATCTTGCCCATCCTGGGACTGGGCGGAGTTGTTTTTTGTTGTTGTTGCTTTTTGTTTTTGTTTTTAACGATTCCCGGAACTCTATCCCCCAACTCCAGCAGAGGCAGGCAGCCAGCCTCCGCCTCTACTGTCTCCGTTGCCTTCTCCACCCAATTCAAAAGTGCCTCATTTCCATTTCTGATCTTAATCGACTTGAACATTAGATATTTCAAGTACAGATCTCATCCAACAAAATAAACTCCAGTGGCCTCGCTTTACGTATGATAGCTTTACCTATGATCCTCAGAACCCTGAGAGTTAAGAGCTGTTTTACAGATGAGAAAACGGCTCCTTGGGGTTGTGACTTGCTTAGGGTCACACAATTAGGGTATTTCCAAAGTATGATTCGAATTTGGGGTTTTCCTGAATCAAAGTCCAATGCTCCATCCACTGTGCTACTTTTGTTTAGCTTTTCACTCAACCTACCCTTCTAGTCTCTTTGGACATTACTTCCCCTCCCATACTCAACACTGCAGCTAAACTAGTCACCTTTCTCGTCCTCACACTGGACACTCTGCAGTCTCCATGAATTTGCTGTGACTGTCTTCCATGCCTGGAAGGCTCTCTCCTGACCTTTCTTCTAGAGGAATCTCAAGCTTCCATCTTCTAAGGAAACCTTTTCCTGAACCTGATCACATAGTATGTATGTCCACCCTCTTAGAACGTAAACTTCTTGCCAATAGGGATCGTTTCATTTATTGTATCTATCCCCATGCCAACCTTTGGCTTGGTAAATTCTTAATAAATGCTTGTTCATTAATTGACTTCTTGTTCATAGGAACTAGACGTTGGATCATAGAATCACAGAGATTTAGAGGTAAAAGGTACATTCAAAGTCACCTTTTCAAATTTCACTTTACACAAGAGGAAACAAACTCAAAAAAGTTGAGTGACATGTGCAAGATCACACAAAAGTAGTAAGTTATGGAATTGGGACTCAAACCCATAT
>CM053585.1:454690025-454728536 GCA_028646515.1 Pseudochirops corinnae | reverse complement strand
TTGCGTTCTCCTGCCCCTTTTGAGATTCAGGGGTGGGAAGCCTTTGAGTTTTTTTTGTGCTCTGTGATTATAACCAAATGAATGTACTTTGTTTAAGATTGGAAACTCAAATCTCCATTTGAGAAGAGACTTTGACTGACTAAATGAATGTACTGTCTAGGGGTAGAGTAGTACCTGGATTGAATTGAGAATTTACTTGCTAAAGGAACAAGTTACATTGTATTTTGACTTTCTCTGTTCTGTGAATGTTTGCTGAATAAATGAGGTTTGCTATGCCGGTAATCTGAACATTGGAAATTGCCTTTGCTTGACATTACAGTGCCTTATCTTCATAGCAATTCAACTGGAAAAAGATCTCGGGGTTTGAGTACAATGCAAGCTCAATAAAAATCAACATTTCTACATGGGACCCCAAATGATCTTAATTGTTTATGAGATCTTGAATTGTTTGAAGAAAGAGAATATCCAGGAAATTTTAATCCCACAGTACAGCATTCTGGGTAGACTCCTTCTGGAATAATGTTTTTAATTCTGGGCATCATAGTTTAGGAGACATTGATAAGCTGGAGAATATCTAGAGGCAGGCAATGAGGATGGTCAGAGGCCTTGAGTCCATTCCATGTGAAGATCCATTGAATTAATAGGATGCTTAATCTGGAGAAGAGAAGGCTCACAGGTAATATTATATCTATCTTGTGGAGGAGGTATTAGATTTACTCTATTTGTCTTTAGAAAGCAAAATGAGAAAGAAGAGATGGAAGCTGGAAAGAGACAAATGTAGGTCTGATTTCAGGAAGGAGGGATAGTTAGGGTTTTTGTATTGTACTGACTTTGTAATTTCATTAGTACAGGGATCTCTCAGCAAAGAACTTCTGTCAAGATAAGCCAGCTCCATCTCTGTAATTTGTCATTTTAAAGAACGGCTGGAGCCCTGGCAAGTTAATGATGTGACCAGGATCACAGAGATGGTATGTGTAGAAGGTGAGACATGAAATCCGTCTTTTTGGCTCTGAGGCCAGCTCTCTATTCACTAGACTCTCCTTCAGTGGGGAGAAAAACTAGAACAAAAACCCCTTCTAACAATCTGAACTATCCATAATAGGATCTATGTTGAAGGTAGTAGGACCCCTCTCACTGAAGGCTATCAAGCACAGTTTGGATGACCCCTTTTAAGGTGTATTATAGTGGGATTCCATTGTCTGAGTTGGAATAGATGACCTCCAAGATCCCCTCTAACTTTAAAATTCTGTGAGTCTATGGTTTTGGGGCAGACTATTCCAAGGGAAGTAGTATAAAATAAGACTAGAAAAGAAGATTGGAGCCAGATACTGTAGGATCTTGAATGTCTACGGAATTTATATTTTATTTGGTAGGCAATGAGAAGGCAGTAAAGGTGGAACCTGAGCTACTTCTTAAAGGAAGAAAAGGATTTCAGTAGGTGAAAATATGGGGAAAAGCTGTTCAAAGCATGGAGGCTAATAGAATGCACAAATCCATATGGGACAAGATGAGATTGGAGAATAGTCTAGTTCAGTTAGAAGACAGAGTGTACAAAGGAAAATAGTGTAAAATAAATATGGAAAGGAAGTTGGAGCCAGATTGCGGAGGGTCTGGGATACCCAGATGAGGAGCTTTATCTGATGGGCATTGGAAAGACACAGGAAGAACATTTACATTGTTAGTAGTGTGAAAGATGGATTGGAGAGAGGAGAGACTTGAGGCTGTTATAGAGTGCCAGTGTAACATCTCCCCATAATTAGCTCATTTTGAGCCTAGATGGAAATAGAATGGCTCCTAAGGTCCACTCAGCTTTAGGGAACTTTTTGTAGGCAAACAGTTCTAAGTTCAGTCATAATTGCTCCAAGCCCCCAGTAAAGAAAATTCCTGTTTTTCAAGCAGAGATTAGGCTCTGTGCCTAATACTTACATGTTTATCTCTCTCTAGTTAACCTCTGGCCTCTTTGTGGTTGAGGCAAAATTCAGTGTACTAGAAATGATTGAGTCATAAAATAGCATATTATATTATTCTATTTGTAGATAGACAAGGAAGAGAATGTCGGGGAAAGAGTCAGACTCTTCTTGGAACTTCCCTCTGCCTAAGTCCTCCATTCCAAGATGCCTCTAGAGCCAAGGACTCCCCTTGTTATCTCCCTTCTCTGACATGACTCAGTCCTTCCCTTGCTCCTAAAAGGTATGCTAGAAATACCATGTGTACTCCAATCTCTTGAATCTAGACCCTCAGAATCCCTCCTTACAATTCTAAAATAGAGTCTTCCTTTTATACAAATTCCTTAGGCTGGGACCCACTAATGTCTTTGATTCATTCCAGAAGTTGTACAGGACTGGTTTTCATGCCCAGTTTTGATTTTGCTTAAATTGTTCTTACTTAGTCAAGGTATAAGGCCTAAGATAGGAAGTGCTTTCAACCTCACCTTTACATTCTTCTCCAAGTTTTAATATTTATTGTCCCTAACAAATCTACTTGAGTCAAATCATGGATAGCTTTTTAGTGAATTAAGGATGCTTTGTGTTATCTGATTCAATGAAAAGTCTACAGGACACAGCTGGTATCAAATTCGGTAATTAGCTTTCTTCTTTTTTCAGAAGATTTCAATTCCTGCTATAGCAAAACAAAGAAAAAAACAAAACAAAACAAAACTCCACCCTTCAGTTCTGAACACCAGATACCTTTATTTTCTTCCTAAGCTGGGGAGAAACTCAACTCTCAGGGTCTTCAACAACCTAGACCTCATCTTTCAAGGCAAACAGTCCAAGCTATCCTTACACTAGGTCAGAAGGAATAAAGGTTTGAACTAGGATGCTGGAAATAAGAATGGATGGGAGATATCTAGAGGAGATAGAGTAAAAACTCTGGAGAGTACCTATACTCATTGTATGGGAAGATGGAGAAGAATTAAGGCAAGAGTAAGATCTGTCAGAGATACAAGAAGAACAACAGATTAAGCCATAAATCAAGAGAATGAAAAATTGAATGAATTAAAATAATTTACTTGATAAAAAGTGCATTGATTAGAGAAATGCAAATTAAAACAATTCTGAGGTACCCATCAGATTGGCTAACGTGACAGAAAAGGACAATGACAAAAGCCGGAGACTATGTGGGAAAATTGGAACAGTAATGCAGTGTTGGAGTTTTAAACTAGCCTAGCCATTCTGGAGAGCAATTTGGAACTATGCCCAAAGAGCTACAAAGCTGTGCATCCCCTTTGACCCAGCAATATCACCACAAGGTCTCTATCTCAAAAAGATCAAAGAAAAGGGGGAAAGGACCTATTTGTACAAACATGTTTATAGCAGCTCTTTTTGTGGTGGCAAGGAATTAGAAATGGAGGGGGTGCCCATCAGCTGGGGAATGGTTGAACAAGTTGTGGTATATGATTATAATGGAACACTATTGTGTTTTAAGAAATAAGAAGCAAGATACTTTCAGAAAAAAAACCTGAGAAATATATATGAATTGATACAAAGTGAAGAGATGATCAGCTGTGAAAGACTTAGCTACTCTGATCAAGACACTGATCCAAGACAGTTTCAAAGGACCCAGATTGAAAAATGGTATCTACCTCCAGAGAGAGAACTGATCAAATTCTGAGTGCATACTGAGGCATACTTTTTTTTACTTTCTTTTCTTTTGTGTATGCTTTCTTTTGCAGCCTGGCTAATATGGAAATATATTTTGCATGACTTCTCATGTATAATCAATAGATCACTTGCCTTAAGGTGTGGGGGAGAGGCAACAGAGAGGGAGCAAATTTGGAACTCAAAATTTTTAAAAATGAACGTTTAAAAAATTTTACGTCTAATTGGGAAATATTTAACAAAATGAACAAAAATGTGTTAAGGACTTCTTAGTGACCAGATTTGCTGAGAGAAAGGTCTTGTCTGAACTGAGAGTAGAAGTATGAATGAGTAAGGAAATGGTAGTATCCCAACTGAGAAAAAGATTTTATGCCTAAAACTTAGCTGCTTTCTGTTTACTTCATAGTGTAGTATAGTAGTTCTTGCACTTAAAACATATGATTGCATTTTTGCTGTAGTGAAAAGTGAAAAGAGATGAGGGGGAAAGACCATGGAGCCGATAACAAAGTCTTTTGGAGGAAAAAACTACTGAGCTGCAATAACAGCAGGGTATCACCCTACGATTTTGCCATCCTTTATGTCATTAAACTATCATAGATAGAAAAGATCATAGATATCATAAATAGATCATAGATATCATAGATAGAAAAGATAATGCCATTGAATATAAAACAGAACATGAGAGTGCCAAACCACCACATAGCTCTTTTAGAGAAAGATTATTCCTCAGACTTGATATTAGTGATTGAGCGTATTCTATGCTTGTGTAATTAATCATCACCTAAAATGGTTAGTTGGTTTATCTTTTCCTTATGCCTTAACTGACAAATTTGTACTTGTTTTATCTTCTTTCTTTCTGAAGGAAGTTCAAAGAAAGCAGCAATAGATATTTCCAGTCTGAATAAGTATGAATTTTATTAAAACCTTAATGTCACAATTGACCCCATTTGCCATAGAGAGGCCACAGGATACCTTCCTTCTCTAAAGGATCCCTCAACTCCTGGGCTCACTTGCAAACAACAGATACTATGCTAGGATAAGCATGGCCTCTAAGGAAAATGTTGGGCTCTAGCAATCTCTAGATCTTTGCACTCCAATCCCAGGGCCCACAGGAAAATCATTGAAAGTTGAAGTTGGACTCATATTTAGGGTTTCCCCAAATGAGCTAGAAAGGTACTCAACATATAATGTAGATTAGGTATAGAGAAGACACTTATTTCTAGCCCATAAAAGAAATGCTTAAACTACAAAAGACTAATAAGTTTACATTGACAAAAATGTAAAACATTACACAGTAATATATAGCTCCTATTTTATTCTTCTGAGAGGCCAGTACTCAAAATATCAGAATGTTAAACATTTTGCTTTGGCTGTATATGCTTTCAGAACAGCCTTCCCAAGGATCTTGGCCTCTAGCAAACCTGTGCATGGCTTGGGCACTTCCTCTTGGTGGTAAGCTTCTCCAAGAAGGGTATAGTTATAGAAAACTCCTGCTCTTGCTAGGCAGCTCTGCCTGAGGGGCTGAAGAGCCCCTGTCCTCTCAATTCAGGAGGTTCACTCCAAGTTGTGAGGGGAATCTGAAAATCTTCCCTGCCCCTAGGCCCTTTGCTAAAGTGGCTACGTGACTCTGAGAACCTTCCCTGATTTGAAAGTATACTCTGCCCCATAAAAGGCTGAATGTGGTCACATGGAGCCTGTGGCGGAAGGCTTGTTTTTTGGGAATGCCTGCGCCTTGTAGCTTTGTGATTGGGCAGTAGGTCAAGAGGGCTGTGACATTCTCTGAGCCAGGAGAAGGCTATATATACGCCCTGATGTGAGGTTTTGTTTTGGGGCTCACTTTGAGAAGAGTTGTGTGATTTGGCCAGACGAGACTCTGGGAAGCCGTTGGGCCCCCCAGCTTTGAAAAACCCAGATGTTAGGATAGTGACACTGAGAGAGAGACACGGAGGGAGGGAGAGGGGCGTGAGGGGGAGAAAAAAAAAAGAAAAACCCAGATGTTGGTGCTTCCCTCTCTGGTAACTGATGTAATGGTCAGACGCTGGAAGCCTATCTGCTGATCTGTTTCCTTTTTTGCTTATAACTTGTGTTTGCATTCTCTGAAGTTCAGCGTGCTGACTTTTCCCCCCTGAACTAGGTAAATGATATTTGTTTGATTGATTAAAGTGAGACTGTTAACCCATTTTGAGTTGCTTTCCTTTAGAAAAGCAGATCTAAGAACCTATGCTAGCAGCCACCCTGGGTATGCTAGGGTGCTTGCTGATATGCAAGTGTGGGAATGCCTGTCTCAGGACTGCTGTTCAGCTATGCTCAAGAAACATAGAATAAGAGATAGTCAAGACATTGAGATATGTAGTTAGTTCTAGGCTCCACTATACACATAGGCTTGATGCTGTGTACAAGCAGTCACCAGTTACTGCTAGGGGAAGGACAAGGGACACCAAAGAGAATTCTAAGCTATACTTTCAGGAGAAAAGAATAAAAGAACAAAAGTAGAAGTTATCTCTTTATTTAAAATCTACTGAAAGTGTTGTTCTTTCTGGCTTAGTAGTTAATCCCCATTGACTAAGATGATGTATTATATACAGTTACTGACTACTGACGTACTCTTTCCCTCTGTTGCCATTGTGGGCACCAAAAGATGCTTCTACCATCCCCCAAAGCTCATCACTGAACACATATATCCCCAGAATTGGCCAGGCCAGCTCAGCACATTTTCACAACTGCTCTTTGGGATGATCTTTTGCAGGACCACTTACATATGTACTCCATGTGATGGCTTCTATGAAATTATATCATCCTTTGGAGAACAGAATTGTCCACATTCAAGCTGTTACACCTTCAGCTGATTGCTAAACAAAGAAAATTAGCAATTTTTTTTAAAAGAAGGGAACTGGAATATTTAATATGCAACTGTTTTTGCAAAGTATAATTGTGAAATGTTCCACTGCATTTTATGTGTGAAACCCTATACATATGTTGCTTCACCAGTATTCTAGGAATGTATTTCATTCACATGGTAAGTTACTTTCATAGTGTCAAAGATGTAGAGCTAGGAGGGGGCTTAGAGGCCATCAAGTATAACCCCCTCATTTTACAAGTGGGGAAACTGAGGCACAGGGAAATTAAATGACTTCCTCAGAGTCACATAAAGAAGTACCTGAGGTAGGATTTGAGCTCAGGTCTTGTGGACTGAGTCTTAATCTCTACATTTTACACCATCTACCCACCTAGTGTTCAGTATTTTGTTTGTCATTGTTTGCTGGTTTTTTGTCCTTAAAGGCTCTTTGGGACAAACTGTTTTGCCTGCAGAGAGGGATGTGCTGGAGCCAGCTCTAAGAGAGCTGGAGGTTAAATTTTCAGTTTAATTGCACATGAACATCGCAGAAATCAACAATTGCTTCAAATCAGGGTTTGATTTATTGTTTTGTTGATTGCCTCGATTTAAGAAAATGTTTATAATGCAGCCTACATTTGAAAGTGGGTATATACTCTTACCCCTCACCTCTACCGCCAAGCAGGGTTGTTAAACATTTATCAGCACACAATTCTTATAGCCTAATTTAAATGTCATATTTATAACAAACAAGAGTTTATAAGTTTATGAGTGTTCAGAATTAGCCATGGTGGGATCATGGGGAGCATGCTTCTCTCTCCCAAAAAAACAGATGATGTATAGCACTTGAATGATGTGTATTCTTTATTACAAGCCAGCACAATCTTAGAGCTCTTCTATTTATAGCCCATCAAGCCCTATTAGATTACAGGTCAAACACCATAAAAAAATAAATATTGTTACAAAAAATTCTCATTACAACTAAAAGATTTCTGAGCCTAAGCCACTGGCCCACCTCTTTCCTGATGCCCCCAGTTATTAGCAGTTAGAAATTAGAATTAGAAATTGTCTTACATGAACTTTGTATTTACTTAAGTAGTCCTGCATTGTGACAAAGATGTTGCCCTAGAATGTACCAACTATGGATATTTTGGAACTAGGGGTCCTGGGGAGGGATATGGGAAGGTGACGTCATCTGTTTTTGTACATGATGTCTACCCCTTCCCACTTCTTCCTAATAGAATGTCCACTCCTAGACAGTCAAGGCTCTTTCTTTTTTGCCTTTGCATTCCCAGTGCCTAGCTGATGAAATGATCCTTTTATTAAGGGGATTTGTTCTGTGAGGTTGGGGTTCTGTCAAAAGGCTGTACTTGAGGACCTAGAGGGTCACATGTGTCCTCAGGGCTGCAGGTTTTCCAGCCCTGGTAGCACCTAATAGTCACTTAATGTTTAATTGAATTGAATTCTTTCAGGCTACATGTTCCTAAGTCAGTATGACAAAATGTGTTAGTATAACCTTTTGTAAGTAAAATGAAAGATTTGTTAATAATGATAGCTCATAAGGGTTTTAGTGATTCACCTGTATATCATTTTTTTTTAATGCTGTCTATATTATCACAATGAGGAGGAGCTATGAGGGCTGGAAGGCCACATAGCCTCAAGCAAGAGTCTAGTCTTCCTCCTATCTTGGCACTTCCTAAAATCAGTAAACAAAAAGAAAGTGGGGAGAAAAGAGCTTCTATTGCAGAGTTGATTATCCTTTAAGAAAGAAGAGCCAGATAAGATCTCTTTCTCTTTTTAACCTATACAAAACCACCTACATTAAACCAGAAACCTGGGAATCTCAAGTCCAGGTTGGACCAACTTTTATGCTTTAGGTCCAGGTAAGGATACTGAGAAGATAAAATATGGGTGAAAGCTTATTATACTTTAGGAAATTTTATGTTCAGTTTTGTGTCTGAAACTTTGTAACTTGAGAGCTGGGCCTTACAACTAAGCACCACGACTAAGCACTACGTTTTCTCCTCTGAGAGGGGGAGCTGTGCTCTCTTGGCTAAGCTAGGCCTTAGTAAGGGAACCTTCAACTGTTCATTACCAGGGTTGGTTGAATAGTATCAAAGATTGGCAACCCTGCTACATCTCTCTACTTGACTAAAAGCTCCAGGAGCAAGATCTCCCCAGAGACTTTGGAGTGTGATCAAACAGCCACGATCTTGTCTTCATATCTCTAGGTCTTCCATTGTTTAGACAGAGCATCACAGAACAAACAGGGCTCAAGAGCTGGGGGCTCCCAGCCCTAGAAATCCTGGACACAAAGGTGTTCCTAGGTGAGAAGGAGGGAGTCCCTTTGAATTCTAGTTCTGGTATCATCATTGACTAGATTTCTTGGCTCAGGACTGTGTTCCTAGATGACTTTTCCCTGTGTGTTGGTTTGGGCTTCTTTCTGCTGTGTGTCTCTGGGGGAAGCCTTGTATACCAAACAGATCTCTAAATTCCCTGAGGTATTAGTTGTAGACAACACTGAGAGTTTGTCATTGTAGAATTTGTGTCACAAGGTCAACAACAGCTATGATTTGGAAAGTACTTTCTGAGCCATCTTGGTTTCTCTCACAGATGCCTGGGTCAGAGGTTGTCCGGATTCTATTCACTTAAGTTATGTGGTTCTTAATACTATCATTTGCAGCATTTTCTTAGAGATATCAGGTTCGGGGATCTCATTAATGGTTCTCTTGGTAGGAGAATGTTTGGCATTAGTTATCTGGATAATAGATCATATTACAATTATACATATGGTAAACCACATTTCTAAGTAGCCATTAGTTGAGTGGGGTCACATCCTCTCACTACAAAGTAAAACTGTCTCTGAAATTATGAATAAACTTGTTTATATTATAAACAAATACTATGATTACAGGACACAGCTAAGTGGCACAGTGGATAGGGTACTAGGCTGGAAGCATGGAAGATGCATCTTCCTGAGTTCAAATCCAGCTTCAGACACTTGCTAGCTGCGTGACCCTGGGCAAGTCCCTTACCCCTGTTTGCCTCATTTCTTCATCTATAAAATGGGAACATTCTAGAGAAAGAAATAGCAAACCACTCTAGTATCTCTGCCAAGAAAATCCTAGATGGGGTCACAGAGAGTCAGACAAGACTGAAATGACTGAATGATAATAAATTATGGTTACTGGTAACTACCACCGAAGAATCAGGTTTGAAATGTTGTTATCTTATCAAATATGGGGCAGATAAACATGGGGTCACAGAGAGTTAGACATAACTGAAAAATTACTGAACAGCAACAAATAAAAATGTGACCACCTAGAAAAGTTTCCTTCTTAGCAGCATAATCTCAAATACACTTTTAGCGGACTCTTCAAGGGAATGATCTCAAATGCTCATTCATAATATTAATATATAATTGGAGCATCGTAAGTACACATATACACACATTATGAATAAGGTGTAGAAGGGGTGGGGAGTCAGACTTTTCTAGCCCTGATGAAAGCATGTTTTGTGCTTTTCATTACTCTGAAGCAAATGGGAAAATATGATTATTCTCAGACACCTGTATAATGCACAGCAATTAAAATGAATGAGTCCAACATGTCATTTGAAAATTTTTCTCCATCCCCTTTTTTCAAACAAAGTAGGCACTACAAGATACAAATGGAAGTGAGAACTGTGGTGTAAGAGAGAAGCATGGACTGCTTTCTTAAAACATAATTGTCCCCAGGTCAGTAACCTCAGTCTTTAAAGTGTAGAAAATCTTTAGAGTAAGCAAAAAAGTGCTTTTTTGGGGGGGGGGGGGTTTAGCTTTATATTTAAACAATTAAGCTCTCCAGTTACATGAATGGGAAGCAGCATTGCTTGCTAGGTAAGGTAAAACAGTATTAATATGGGTAACAGAATATCATGTAATTGTTGCTATTAAATTTAAGACCTGATCCCTAGTGAATTTCATGGCTACAAAGGGTAATACTCCAGCAGTATTGGAGACTGAAGTCCTTTGTGGAGAAAATAGGTCTCATATATGCCAAAGTGAGTGAAGTATACATCTTGTAATTCCAAGTGTATTACCCTAAGATGTCTGTGCTCCTAACAGGATCTGGCATTTAGACTTCTCAATTTGTGATACAAGCATTTGACCAATATTGCTAATTATGAAGATCACAGCTTTCCAAGGGGAATACGATTAGGACATTTGAGCCTCACATGGTAACAACAGCTTTCAACAGTGCAGCTTTCCTGTATTTCATCCACAAGAATGCTGCTTCTGGTGACAGCTGGGGCCAGCAAAAGGGGCTGGAATCAGATAGACTAACCAATTGTCTCTCTTTCACACGATCAAGTTTCCCCTTTCCCCAGGTCAACTCCGATCCCAGTTTCTTCATTCCCACTTTCAAAAAAGTCTCCTAAGATTTTAATCCCTGTTTAGATGTGGAATTCTCATTGTAAATCCCTAAACTGTTCCTCCTAGCTTTTATTTTGAAATGTTCCCTGTACAAATGTTGTGGTTTAGCTGAGACTTGGTACATATTTTTAAGTGTAATTTATTTACCCGGGAAAGCTTTGCTCAAATATAGCATCTGGTTTTCAGTGAGGTTCTATCTAGTGGTCAGATTTTCCATCTGGGATTTTGAAGCATAAAGGCAAGAGCAGAGATGACTTCAAATTGAGAGATCAGAAATAGGAAATTAAATCTCAAAATTCTCAGCTACCCCTTCTCTCTTCTTCCTTCCTGTGTTCTTCTGTCTCCTCCTCTTCATCGTTCCCTTTGGCCTATAAGATACTATTTTAATAATAAATGGTAGCAAAAAAAAAAAAAACCCCAAACCACATTACAGTCGGTGATATATTTGACAGGCATTTGCCCAGCTACTAATTGCTTAGTACCAATCGTTTCCGTTTTAATTTCTTTCTGACCAGATATAAACTGTCTCCTTTTCACTCAAACACATCCAATCCTGCCTACAAAGTCAGGTCACATTGACAATTTGTGATGTCATTTCAACAATTTATTATTAAGCTTTTGCGAACGAAGCCTCTTTTGTCCGGTCAACACTGATTCCTCCAAGATAAGGATCTAAAAAATATATAATATTTCAAACTTTATTTTGAAAACAGTTGGATCATTATAGACCTTAGATTTAGGATTAGAAGGGACATGAGACTATCTAATCCAGCCCTCTCATTTTACAAGTTAAGAAGACAATAATATATTCTCTATTACTTAAGAAACTTGCAGTTTCACCTATTGTTTTGATCTGAATCTATTATTTCATCAGTGAAGGGAATTCAGAGTGTGGAAACTGCCCCTATCAGTGCATATAAGCAAGTCATCTCTAACTGAGATTTGTTTGGGAGTACTGAGGTGTTCAGAGACTCATTCATAGAAACAGCTGGTATATTTGAGAAAAAGAACTTGCAACCAGGATTTCTTGACTCCCAGTATAGCCCTCTGATAATAGCTAGCATTTATGAAGTGCATATTGTGTGCCAGACACTATTGAACTGGCATAAGAAAATCCTGGGCAGGAATCTTCCTTTATCAATACTGATTTAGATCTGAGTCAGAATTTATAATCTTAAGAGAGTTGCCTGGGGACACTGATAAGATTAGGTTGCTTGTCCAGGGTCACACTGTTAGTATATGCTACAGTTGGGACTTATATTCAGATTTTCCTGACTCAGGTTAATTCTTTATCATTATTCCATGAATGCTTACTGTGTGTGTGTGTGTGTGTGTGTGTGTGTGTGTGTGTGTCTATGAGGCAATGACTGGCTTGGCTCCTACCTCCCTAAATCTAGCACACTCATTTGGCAGGTAGGCAAACCCACAGATTCATAATTTTGGAAGCTCTGCATCAAGTCACTTGTGTTGCCAGTCCTGCTCTGACCTTGTACCATGTTTTTGTTTTCTTCCTTATGTCTCAGCTCCTCTTCCTTGAACCCTGGTTCTAGTCACTGAGTTAATTTGTCTTGTTTCCCGTTCCTAATAACCTTCCTTTGGGATGAGTTCCTATGGGACTAGAGTTCAACTTTGTTGTCCATAATCCTCGTAAGAGATATAGTCTTGCTTGTACGCTCCAGGTCAGTCAAGTAAACAATCATTAAGTGCCTGCTATGTTCCAGGCACTATTCTAAATTCTGGGGATACTGCAAAAAGCAGTTCCTGCTCTGAAAGTGAGTTCATGTAACCTGCTGCCAGACTTCTGCCTTTTACTTTCAACCAAAGATTTCTGCTTTCATTTGTGCTGATTGTCTATTGGTATACCAACGTGCTGCCTCTTGCCAGACCTCCCTGATGCTGTCTGTCTGTTTCCTTGGACCTCCCTGAATGCTTCTGAGACTTGTACTAATCACCTGGCCCATTTTTGTCTGTCTTTTAGGATTGAGAACAGTGGGGACAAAACAGTTCCTCAGGGGAGTGATTCCTGCCTGTTTGACTGCTGTAGAATTGAAGATGTGTGTGCTCTTAGGTCCTTGTGCTGATAACCCTGGAGCAATCCCAATATGTAGGCTAAGATGAATATCCCCTAGTCAGATCTGGTCTTGCACCACATATTTGAGTTGCAATTTCTAAGTGTGGAAATAGCAAAGGAAAAAGCATGTTTCCAAAACAGTGAGTAAACAGAGGGTTTGAGTTTTATTCCTAAGCAGAAGACTGGAAAAATATTGTAAGGCCAGATTGTGAAAGGCTTTGAATGTCCAGTTAAAGAGTCTGGACTGTTTTTGTGTAGGCAATGGACAGACATTAAAAAATTTTGAATAGGGAGTTCTGTATATGCTAAAAGCAATATTTTTGGAAAATGTATCACATTACCTAGAGGTAATGGGGAGACACATAGTAGAGAAAAGTAGGTTACTGTGTACTATTAATGATGACTTAACACATGGGAAATTTATGATCAGAAAAGGAGAGAGGCTGATTATATAATAAGATTCAGGAATAAGAGACGAACAGTACTAGTCTACAGATTTATTTCCTTGCAATATCTCTTCTCAAAACTTCCCTTTTTCTGTTGAGGGCACTGTGATTCTTTCAGTCACCCATGTGCAACCTTGGAGTCCTCCTTGACTTTTGCTTCTCACTCAACCATTCTACCCAATCAATTACTGACTCTTTTTGATCCTACCACTACACACTGACTCACATTTTCCCCCTTCTTTCCACTCTCGTGACTCCTATGCTAGTATAGGCCCTTATCAGTTCTTATCTATATAATACATTACAATAGCCTTTCAGTCAGTCTCATTTCTTCCCTCCTCAATTCCTATATGACTGCCAAATTGATATTACTAAAACACAGATCTAACCATGTCACTTTCTTACTCAAAATTGCCATTGTTTCCTGATTGCCTTTAGGATAAGATACAAAATCCTCAACCTGACTTTTGAGGTTCCATATAGTATGGCTCCCACCTACTTTTCCATTCTCATTTCATATTAATCCCCTTTGTGTAGTCTTCATTCCAGTTCAGCAGACTTAACTGTTCCCTGTAGACAGCATTGAATTTCCTCTCTCTGGATTTACACAGGCTGTATCCCATGTCTGAAATCCAACCTCCCATCATCCCCAACTCTTAGAATCCCTAATTTCTTATAAAATATAGTTCAGGTGGAACCTACTACATAAGGCTTGTCCTTATTCCTTCTGTAATTAGAGCTCTCTTTCCCTTGAAATTATATTGTAGTGATTGTATATCTTTTGTATTTATTTGTCCAGGTACAAATTGTATTCTTCTAACTTGGTGGGATGTGAGCTCTTTGAATACAGGATCTGTTTTTATTTTGGGGTTTGGGGTTTATTTTTTATCTTAGTATGCCCATCATCTAATACAGAGCATTACATGTAGCACTTCCTCAATGTTTGTTGAATTGAATGATTAAGGTTGCTTCCAGCATGATTATTAGTGCTTTCTTAGAGGACTTAAAGAAGGAGATGGACAAGAATTGTACAAAATGAAAAAGTATGGATGAGTTGCAGTCTGTGTTGTGGAAGGAACACCTGTAGCAGCCAGAGATTCCTGAAGAATTATTTAGGTAAAAGCAGATTGGCCCAAAGGTCTTCCTCAATTTCAGATGCATAAAGACTTCTGCCTGAACCCAGACATTGGGATGCCACCCTGAAATTGTTACTTGCATAAACCAGGTATGAGGTATAATAACTAAGTGCTAAACCATTAGGTGATGGCTGTTGTACAGCATCTAATTGCTGAGACAAAAAAAAATCAGTTTCGTATTAAAAATACTGCTCTGACCTAGCTCAAAGAACCTTCAATCAAGATCAAACCCATTTTGTTGGAAACTCCCCACAGAGCTGACCCTTGCACTCTTTTAACTAACTTACTCTTGGATTCCTGGATGGGGTGTCTCCTGCTGGGTGAGTAGCTCCATTGCTAGGTGCCATAGCCTAGGGGAGAGGGGGTGGTGTAGAGACATCTCCCAGACATTTCTGATGTGAGTGCACATTCCACAAAGTTGCTTTTGTCCAGGATGGCCCCTACTGCACTTTTAACCTTTTAAAGGACCATCAGGGTGAGGTCATTTTTCTGTCATCTGTACACTGTCATTTCTCTTCCAGTTCAATCAGTGAGAAAGTTGCTCACACTTCCTAAGGGGATGTTGGAATGTAGCAGCATCTTTACAGTTAGTAGTTAATTTTGAAATCATTAACATAATTGCTGCTTATATTATAACAATTATATTTATCTTCCTCTTATTTTCTACAACGACATTAACTGTGAGGAGGGGAAATCAGTTCATCTGCAGAAGTACTTGGCGTGGGTGAGTCAGACTTAGTATATATCCCTTTGTGAGACCAGCCCCGTCTCCATACATCTGCACATAAAAGGTAAAGGTAAAGCAAGGAAATAAGTGTCATTAGAGCAGCTACCATGTGTCAGGCTTTACAAGTGCTTTACAAATATTATCTCATTTGATCCTCACAACAATCCTGCCAAGTCAGTGCTATTATTATTCCTAGTTTAAAGTCGAGGAAATCTAGGCAAACAGAAATTAAGTGACTTGCCCAGGGTCACACAGCTAGTATGTATCTGAAGTTGAATTTGAACTCAGGCTTGCCTTTCTCCAGGCCCAGTGTTCTACGCACTGTGCCAACAGCTATCTCTGAGTGAATCCATACACCCTTCAAATATGTGATGCTGTTGGTAAGAGATATAATATGGAAGTGCAAGGATTTTTAAATATGTGAAAGGGCTTTCTTTTAGAGTGCCTTGGCTACCAAAAGACCCTTGTACTGAAATAACTTTTAAAAAGAAAAGAAAAAAAAACAGAGAAAGGGAAAAGGAAATGCCAAGTGAAGTCATTTAATTTCCTGAAGATAGTGAATCTCCTCAATAAAAGGAGAGAGACGACAGGAATATTGAGCTTTTGAAACAAAAACAAATGAAGCACAGAAATACTTGAAAGCTAAAAACCAGTCAACATGTACATCTGTCTTTTAGTTTTCTTTGTATTTCTACCTATTTTTTTTTTCACTTCCTCTGACTTTTCCATAAGAAGTAGCATCATATAGGAGATGGAGGGCCAGCCTCAGTCAGGAATCATGAGTTGAAGTCACATCTCTGACACATATTCACTGTATGATCAGGTTCAAGTCTCTTAGCCTGTCCCAGGCAATTCTCTAAGACTATACCTTTCAAGATAGTTGTTGATCAGTTCCCTCCACTGATGAAATCACCACACTGGGAAATATGAAAAGAATTCCCAGTATGGAAACACCTTTCTTGGAGAGTAATGAATCCTGTGGATTAGCAAGGAGAAATTGTATTAGAAAAGGTAGGAAACATTGATGTGTGTTTGCAAATGTTCAATACCAAAACCAGTTCTTATTTTTCTATTCAAATGCTCCCTCGAACACACCAATGCAAAGGAAAGAATTAGATGGAAGAGTTCTGATCCAGAGTTTAATATTTTCTGGTGTCGCTTCTACAAAAGGCAGCTTGGGTTTTTGCTTAGTCTAAGTACTTGACTGTTTGTGCACGGAATATTCTTTTCCATCTATCCCCTGCAACAACTAAGTTGAAAAGTCAGGCTAAACATATCCCATACATTCATCCTGCATTTATTTATGCATATCAGATATATGACCTTTAAAATCCAACTCTGACAACTGCTTTTAAATGTTCTTCATGCCCTTCCTTAAATGTGAAGTGCTTATGACTATTTAAATGCAGTATTCCTATCTTCAACTTTTATATTATTTACATATAACCAAATAAACACAATTTAATGTAGAAGGGCTGCAATTTAGTAAGGAGGGGTACTTTAATCACATGCAGTCCTAATTTATTTAAATGACATATAACTATGCATGCTATAGTTTTATAGTCACAATTTCCTTACCAAAAGAACAAAGATACCAGAGAGGTAACGCCTACATCTCATTTCTAATTATAAATATCTTTCAACTTACCCTTCAACGATTTCACATGGATATTTTTCATTCCTGATCCTATAATTCCATGCAGGACTGAATAAGAAGCACTAAGCTTTGACAATAGGATTTAAATTTAAAGTCTGGCCCAGATTTTCCTTCCGTGAAATCTTAACAGCATTTGCATTGTAGAGGTATATTCATGTTTTTGGAATTTTTCTCTCCTAACTGGTCAGTTTTTGTTTTTAGTCACTCATGAAATAGACAAGATCCGTTATTTCAAGAGAAATAAATGAGGATGTGATGAGATCTTGGCTCTTAAAAATTAATTGATTATTTCAGAATGAACATACTTTTCTTTCCTGTTGAGAGCAGAGGCAGCTACGCCATCTAGTACACTATAATATTATAATTTTCTGAAGGAGAGGCATCATTATTCAGCTGTCCAAAGGGTTTATTATTATAATGCTTTTGTACTATTGGAATGCTTTCTCCTCCCTGAGTGTGTGTGACCAGAAGTTTGTATGTGGCTTTGTTTTCTGAAATCTAGCCTACTTTTACTTTGGTGACCTCACTTTACTCCCAAATGACTTACTATTAGGAGAAGCCTGTTCCCCTATGTGAGATAACTCTATTCCCATAAAAATAAAAGACTGAATGATTTATGTAGAGTGATTTGAAGGATGATAAGAAAGCCTTCCTACATGTGCATATCTTTACCCCTTTCTTCCACTATCCCCTTGGGACTGTCTTACTAAGTGAGGTCAGCATCTAGGGGTATCCCTGGTGAGCAGTAGGGCTAAGTACAGTGGTACTTCATCTTGGATGATAGATAATGTCTTTCTTCAGCTTAAAATCGCCTGTGCTTTCTTGGCTGGCATATCACGTCATTGACTTACATGTAGTTTGTTGTATGCTAGAACCCCTGAACTTTAAGGAGAACACAGGAAGCTGCCCTTGCTGATCAATCATGAATCCCTAAAAGTTGTTGCATTGTATTCTTCAACAAACCCGTTGAATTGTAATTCACCTCTCAGTCCTCATTGCAACAGAACACTGAGCCTGGCCTAGGGGACCTGCCATTTACACCTTTATCCAAGTTGTTGGTTTAAATCAGAGCTCAACAAACTACTGGGCCCAGGCTCAAATCTCATCCTCTATCTATTTCTATAGGGCTAGGAGGAAGAATGATTTTTATATTTGTAAATAAGGTGGACTGGTTTTGATCCTTAGGCCATAGTTTGCTGACAGTAAGCATTGCAGGACTTCTATATCTATATTCATAGCCATATCTATATCATTTATACCTATACCTCTGTTACATATAGTTATACACACATGTATACATATATATACACACATATATGTACACATGTATCTATGAATATGAGTAATTTTTTCAGCAGAGGCATGATAGATTTTATACAACAGAATAAAGTTAATATTTGGGAGTTAACCTGGTGACATAAGACAAAGAGATAGAATCTGGACCTATTACAGTGCAAGGAAAATTTCCTCCATGAATGCAAATTGATACCTTCTCTATAACTTGTAGTCTTAGACGGTTACACAGAGAGATTACGTGATTTGCCCAGGATCACATGGAAGTATAAATCAGAGACAAGACTTGAATCTAGGTTTTCTTAGCTTTGAGACTGGATTTCTATGTATGAAGCCATGCTGCCTCTACAAATATAACACAATTTTCATGGAAATAAAACATGACCAGAGTGGGCAGAGAGACATTTAATGTTCACAACTAGGTCATGACAATATGGTCAAAATAATGTTACCCAAACTGATCGGCAAATTTAATGCTACAACAATAATAACCAAGGAAATTACATAAAATGATGGAATTCAGTCAGAAATATGGACAGATATGTTGCATCCTTAAAAATCTTTCACTTGACCCTGCTACTGTATGACTAAGAATACCTCCCAACTCCAGGCCCTGTAAGTTCTTTTCACTCTTCATGGATCCCTAATGAGGTTCTCCTTAGGTACAGTATTTCATTGTGGTGGGTGAAAGGTCATCATCCCTGAAGGGGAATAGTTTTCCATTTATCTGCAGGCAGTTTCTCTTTTACCAACACCCCCTCCCCAGTGGACTTTCAATTCTGGTTGCCAGTGAGACATGTGATAGCTCTGATGGCAGAATATGTATTTACCTAAAATGAGTAAAGAATAAACACAAAAGAAACAAAAACAATACCTGCTTTCTAATATATAATGAATGGCTGAGTGGGATCACCCAAGATAACTGCCCTTTTCTTTGCCCAGAAGCTCATAGCAGTTTTGTCCCATTTGATGCCAAGAGGGGAAACACACACACACACACACACACACACACGCCAACAGATTTCTCCTTTATATAAAAGGATTTTCAGATCAGCAACTTATGAGTCATCAACCCAGTGAGAAAACTCTGTAGCCACATAGCACCAGCCCCTTAGTCAGTCATAGCCAGAAGTAAGCTCATTAAATAAGAGAATATTGGTTCATGTTCTGTATAACCTATCTGGAAAGACAAATTTGAGCACACTCTAAGGATTGTACCCTCAATGGCCAGTCCCTATTCCCCATCCCCCCAGACCCCATTAAAAGAGAAGAAGGTTTAACTTTGGCATGGAAAAAGGGTTCTTTTCATTCTTTTGAGTTTGGAGGGAAGGTGCATAGGATGACTGAAGACACAAGGATTAAGGAGAGCAGTTGAGGGATAGTGTGTGGTCTTCTATTGAAAATGAGGGGAAATGGGGCTTGAGAAGACAGGATTAGAAGATAGAGTTGTGGTGGATTTAGTAGTCACTACGAGATGACTAGAAAGACATTTGAGTTCCGAAAGCTTAGGTGAGCATAAATGTGTAATAGATTGTATGATTTCATGTAGAAACTTTTTTTTACATGTGATAGTATATTACTGAAGCATGACTGGTTATATATAATAGAAAGCAAAATGCAAACATTTCATGTTCAATTGGCTTTTCTTCATACTCTCATTCTGCTGCTATCTCGTGTATATTTTGATTAAGAAAAATGACATATCTTATACCTAAGGTGACAGCTAACTGTCTAAAATTTTATACCTCAGTGATTATTTTGTTTCTTTTTTTTCATAGACTTACTTTTGAGGAGAAACAGACGTACCATTTAGTTAGTTGTGATGTTGTAATTTTCTGGGAGTTTACCAATGGTCAAATATACTTTTTTTCCCCATGAGGCAGTATTGTGTAATCCAACCTAAGCAGATGACTTAGTTTTCAGTTCTCACCAATACTAATCGTATATACCCTTTGGCAAACTGACACTTGTCCAGTTCTCAGTTTCTTCATCCATAAAATGGAGATAGTGTTTGTATTATCATCTTCACAGGGCATTTGAGAGAGAAAAAACACTTTGTAAATCTCAAAACTTCTCATAAATATCAGTTATGTTGTGATCCAATGTTATACTTGTGTTCTTGTGTTACTTAGGTAACTTAAAATATAAATCATATAGAAAACCATATTTTAAATGACATGTTCAAAGTTTTTATTGTTCTTTCCATTTATATTACAATAGTTTCTTTTTTGTTTGTTTGTTTGCCAGTCTACACTTCTTAAATATATTTTATTTTCCCCCAATAACATGTTAAAACAATTTTTAAGAAAAGTTTTGAGTTCCAAATTCTATCCTTTCCTTTCTCCTTCCCTCCAGTAAGTAATCAGATATAGCTTATACATGTGCAATCATGTAAAGCATTTCCATATCAGTCATTTTGTATAAGAAGACTCAAATAAATAAAAAGAATGAAAGAAAGTGAAAAATAGCATGCTTCAGTCTATATTCAATCAATATCAGTTCTTCCTCTGGAAGCAGATAGCATGCTTCATCATTAGTCCTTTGGAATTGTCTTGGATCATTGTATTGCTGGGAATAGCTAAGTCATTCACAGTTCTTCATCCTACAACATTGCTGTTACTTACTGTGTGCAACATTCTTCTGGTTCTCCTTACTTCACTTTGCATCAGTTCATGTAAGTCCAGGTTCATCTTGCTTGTCATTTGTTATAGCACAATAATATTTCATCATAATCATAGCTTGTTTAGCCATTCCCCAGTTGATGGGCATCCCTTCTAGGAAAATCCATTTTTTGAAGAAAATCACTTCAACATACTAATACAGGTAGGTAACAGTCTTGGAAAGATTTTGAAGTCAAGAGTTCTGGAGTCACATTTCACATCTGATGCTATCATCTAGAATAAGTCATTTCACCTTTCAAAGCCTCAGTTTCTATCTGTGGAGTGAAGAGAAATACATTTGACTTACCCACTTCATGGGATCATATTGAGGAAAATCCTTTTCAAACTGTAAAACCTTATAGAAATGTCTAGTGTATTTTTAAAAAATTATAAATTGCTAAACTTACTCTGGCTTGCATAACTTGAAAACCCATGAAGTGAATTTGACTATAAATGCACATGTGATCTTTCCAACCACCCAGGTTGCTCTCAGAGTTACCCTTACCCTCACTTCTTCCTTCTCTTTCACCCTCTTGTATTCATCCAGTTGCTAAATCTTGCTGATTCCATTTCCAAACTGTCTCTGGTATGTCTCTGCTGTCCACTCACACAGCCATCACTTTATTGGGCCTCATTTGCCTCTCCCCAGGCTATAACATAAATCGACTTCTAATTAGACTCTGCTTCAGGTCTTTCCCCTTTCTAGTTCATCCACCACACAACTTCCAAAATGCTTTTCCTAAAAGGCAGGTCTGTCCTGTGATTCCTTGTCATGAAGCTCCTGTAGCCCTCTTGATTCCAGGATCAAAAGCACACTCCTCTGATTTTTAAAGCCTTTCTTTCTGGTTCCAGCATTCATTTCCAGGCTTCTTATGTATTATTCTCTATTTAATCTCTGTTCCAGTCAACCCCACCTACTTTTTGTTTCCTGAAAGTGGCGTTCCTTCTTTTGTCTGTGGGCCTGTGCAAAGGCTCTTTTTGTTTGGAATACTCTTCTCATTTTCACCTCAAAGTGAAGAGGTGCTGAATGGCCTATGTAATATTTTTGGGGGTAACTTTATGATTTTGTAATTCAGTTTTGTGTTAAGTTGTAAAAGCCACATTTCTTAACTGTTTCTCCCCTTCCCCCAGCTGTACTTGTCTTTCCCAGCCCAGAGGTATTTCCTCTCAAACCATTAACTCTTCATTCAAGGTACTACCTCCTTTTGTCCTAGAACCAAACCCATTCACTTGCAAATCAGGATGGGTACATCTCTTTTAACTCCCTCAAATCTGACCGCTGGGACGTTTCAGGGCTCAAACCACACCCCCCTCCCCTTCCCTCATGCTGGTTGTCCCAGTGTATTATGGGTAAAACATATGTGCAGTTGAGGTCAAGGGTGCATGTTCCTTTAAGTATTAACCACTCCCTGGTCTCTCCCTAACTCCACCTTTGTACACCTCATTAGCCTAATGAGCTTATGATTGACAGCCATATGTCTTAAAAACTGTGTTTCACTTCCTGTTCTTTGCAGATGGCCCTTTCTAGCTTTTTCTCATTTTAGCAAGCCATCTACCCGCTGCAGGACATCACACTTCCAGACTTTCTCTGACTCCCCCCCCTTGCCCCTTACGAGCTTTTCCTAGCCGGGTTTCCTCACCCTGCCCTCTTTTGTCCTGTGAATCAATAAAACTTTTGTAAATCTACCAAAAGACAGCTGAGCCTGTAATTCTTTTCAGATGCGAACCTAGAAAGGATTTCTCATTAGAAATCCCCCCAAAAACCTATCCTTCATCAAAAGAACCCTTACTTTCCTTCAAGACTCAGTTTTTATGGGAATTTCCAATAGAAGGCCTATCTTGATAGCTCTAGTTGCCTGTACCTTCTCCCCATAAATCACTTTATATCAAAATTGTGTGTGTGTGATCCTACTCCCCTAATTGGGCTCATTTGTCCAATTTGTCTTTGGCAAAGCCAGATTGGGTCTCCAGGGGGTGGCAGCTATGAGGATCAGGATCCTAGGGGGCTATCCTCTATGTAGCTGTCCAGCTAAGATTAGTTTAGGAGGCCCCTCCCATAGGCTTTCCCTAGACAATCAAGCAGCAGACTCAATTCTTTTGCAAAAGCATTTATTTAAACAGCAAAGCCAAAACAGTAATTAGCAATATTTTCCCCTGTTCCAGGTATGCATTATCTCCCAAGCACACCCAGAGTCTGGGAGGACTTAAGAGTGAATGTTAATTTAAAGTAGAGAGGCCTCAAAGTCAGGAACCCAGGTGCCTCCGGCAGCTCACAGCTCTGAAGCAGCAGGGCCTTTGATGTACTTTGTCTCTCCAGAATTGGCCATTCTACTCACTGTGAGGGAGCTTGTTCAGCCAGTGCTGGCCCTTTGCGGGACATGGTTTCTCTGAGCTCTACTGTTGGGCCGCTGCTGCTGGTCAGCACCAGACAGGCTGCCCTGTTTCTGTATAACCACGGCCAGAAGGTGCTAAGGAATCTGCTCTGCCACGGGCTACCGTTAGGTTGGGCCAGGCAAGGTGACTGGCTGCTGGGCTTTTCTCTGGGCACAGTGCCTCTGTTGGATGGACTGATCTGGACCTTACTGGGATCATTCTTTGATGAGGCTAGAAAGGCACTAAGTGTTGTACCGTCCTAAGCCCTTTACAAATATTACCTTATTTGCTCTTCACAATCCTTTGAGGTAGGTATTATTATTATCTCCATTTTATAACTGAAGAAGCTGAGGTAGACAGAGGTTAAGTGACTTGCCCAGGGTCACAAAGTGAGGCTGGATTTGAATTCAGATTTTCTTGATTCCAAGTCTGGTGCTATCCGCTGCCCCATCCAGCAGTCTTTTCTACATTCAGTCATTGACTTGACTCATTGGTTCTGTAGTCTCCTCAGCTAGAGTGTTATCTCGTCCTTTCAGCTAGAGTGCTACCAAGCTATTGCAGCTATGATCATGATCCTTAATTTAGAATTGGGAGAAGCTTCTTTCCTTCAACTCCCTGGGAATCTCATACCTGCAGGCAGAAGGTGAGAGGGGGTCCCTTTGGACCACCCTCCTGCATCAGAAGCAGAATAAGCTACTCCATGTTGACTCTGGTGACCAGTTTCAATTCAGCCAGTTCTGTGTCAGATATTCGTGTTTAGGGACAAAAGTATGAATATGAACTGTGGTACCAAGGTAAGTTCATTTTTTCACTGGTCTCTTCATTTGCAATTGAACTATTCTTTCCACAACTTCTTTTCCTGGGGTGGGAGAATATCTGTTGTACATCTGAAGACCTTCTTTACATATCAAAGTCTGTCCTTTACCTTTTGCTGAAGGCTTTCTCCTCTCATTCAGTCATTTTCAGTGATGTCTGACTCTATAACCCTGTTTTGGATTTTCTTGTCAGAGATGCTAGAGTGTTTGCCATCTTCCTTCTCCAGCTCATTTTACAGATGAGGAAACTGAGGCAAACAGGGTTAAGTGACTTGCCCAGGGTGACACAGCTAGTAAGAGTCACATTTGAACTCAAGACTTCCTGATTCCAGGACAGACACTTTACCCACTGTGCTACCTAGCTGCCTCTTTCCCTTCTTAGGTATATAATTTGCTTTTGCTTTTCTACATTCCTCTTATTTCTCTGCAATAATAACATAAGATCCTTGAGGCTAAGGACTGTGCTATTTTTTGTCTTTGTGCCCCTGTTCAGTCATTTCAGTCTTTGTGACCCAGTCTGGGGTTTTCTTGGCAGATACTGCTGTGGTTTGCCATTTCCTTCTCCAGCTCATTTTACAGGTAAGGAAAATGAGGCAAATGCATTTAAGTGACTCATCCAGGGTCACACAGCTAAGTCTCTCAGGGGTGATGAGTCTTCCTGACTAAGGATGGGCACTCTATCCACTGTACCACCTAGCTGCCCCCAATTGTCTCTCCCTTTGTGCCCCTAGTGTTTCTTATATAGCTAAATGCTTCCTGAATAAAAAAATTAAAGCATAACAAAAATTGAGGTCCTGTGAAGATTTTATGTATGTGTATTTTACCTCAAAATATTAATCTATTCATGAAATATCTGAGATGCATCATGGAAGAGTAGACAGAGAGCTGGCTTCAGAGCCAGGAAGATCTGGATTCAAGTCTTACTTTTGACACACAATGGCTGTGTGAACAACTGGGACAGTATACTTTTGATGTCTGATAATTCCAGAAAAGGTTGGTGGCGAGTACCTGCATTGGCATGGTACATTTGGAAGTCTAGTCCCTATCCCATGGAAAATATCACTTATAATAACAACCATTTGGAATAGGTCTCCAGTGCCAATAAAGATTGTCAGTGACACAAGGAATGTCATTTTCATTCCTATTTTTTTCTTTCTAAATGCCTTTCCTTCCAGTTTCCTTCAATCTTATGTTAAATATCAATCAATATCAGGAAAAAAAAACCTTAATAATTAGACCAAGTAATTATTATACTGGTTATCAGCTAGAGTTAACATGTAGATGCATAAAATAAAATATAGATTACCAAGGAACCAATTATATTGAAATAAAGGTGTATTTTTCCCAAAGCTCACAGAACCCCTTAAATCTATCCACAGCCTCTTTGGGAGTTAAGATCCCTGCTTAGAGGATGACCAGCAACAGGAGGTCACCTGGAACAAAAGAACTAACATCAAGATTTGGAGAAGGCAAGAGATCTGGACCTATGCAGCCCTCCTGTTGCTTATAACGTGCAAGTCTGAGATGAAAGAAGCCGATTCATTTGACATTTCCTCTAATTGTCTCTCCCTTCTGTGGAGAATTTAATGGATTATTTTAGTGCTGTAGATTTCTGTATTTATAAGATTCTCTAAGTCCTTTGCATATATTATGCATTTTCTTTGTAGGTGAAATAAAGTCTATTCTGTGCTTGATACCCATATTGTTTCATCTCTCCGAAAAAGACACCTTGGTAGGTTTTGTCCCTTGTCATTTATTATTAGAAGTTAGTGTGGCATAGTGCCCGCAGAAATCTCAGGGTCTGGGACCTGGGACCATGCCCTACCTCTGACAGATTCTGGCTGTGTGATTTTGGCCACTTGTGTGACTTCTCAGTGCTCCTGGGAAGGTTAAAATGTTACAAATTGAGTATCTGCCAGGGTAGAGAGTTTTCTTCGTTGAGAATTCTCTCCACCAATGAAATTAGATTTTTAAGAAAGGTTGTTGGAAAAAGTTAGTGAATAAACATTTATCAAGTGCTCACTGTGTGCTAGTCACTACGCTAAGTGCTGGGGATACAAAAAAAAGGGAAAAGACAGCATTTGATAAGACATTTCTGTAAATTCTTTATGTACAACTGAGTGAGCAAAAATTGAAAAACCTTTCTGATATATATATTTGGTTTAAATGGTAAATTCATTTCTGTTATGAAGCCCTAAAGATTGGATTGCTTTGTGGTATGATTGGCCCCAGCCAACTAAGCACTTCTGGGAACAGTGAGGCATGCTGATAATCTAATAACAGCCACAGATAATTCAAGGGGGTTAGAAAAAACAAATCATCATGTTTACATTATTAAAGGCAATGTGTGCATCTGTACATCTTTATTTACATATATTCCTTTTTAAACATTTACAGAAGGCATGCGATTTGTTTCAAACAATTTAATCCAATAAACCTTTAAGTTTCTATACATGATTATTTTTCCTAAGTAAAATTCCTTCACCATTATATCTGATCAATGCAGAATTGGTCATCAACTCCCTTCTAGGATGTGATTCTTGCCAAACTGTGGGTAGAACTATCTTTTTTTTTTAATCCAACCCACACTTTCTTTTTATTTTTGTACCCTAGGAGCTGTTAGGAAATTAATTAGCATTTCAAAAAGTACTGTAATGTACTGTATCTAGCCTCCCCTCCCCAAGTCTTTTCTCCAGTTTTTACTTGAAGTAATTGGTAGGAACACTTTTCAATGCCAGTAAAGTAACCATCCATACAAGGAAACAGTTTCCTCCTACCCTTAATCATAAGACTAAGACATTGTTTTTGCCATTCAGGTTTCCAGGTAATTGCTTTGTTTGCAGGGACAAACATTAGGCCTGGGGAACATATGGCATAGCAGAGACAAACCTATCAGTACTGTATCTCTAATGCAGTCGGTCAATAAGCATTCATTAAAGGCCTACTATGTGCCATGGTGCTAAGCACTGGGGATAGAGAAAGATAAATAAGGTGATTGCTCCTCTTAAGGAGCTCACAGTCTGTTGGGGAAACAACTATGCTGAGACAAGATATATGCAGTCAGTGGAGGCTTTGTTGTTGTTCAGTCATTTCAGTCTTGTCCAACTCTTCATGACTCCATGTGGGGTTTTCTTGGCAAAGATACCAGAGTGGTTTGTCATTTCCTTCTCTAGCTCATTTTGCAGATGAGGAAACCGAGGCAGAGTTAAGTGACTTGCCTAGGGTCACACAGCTAGTAAGGGTCTGAGGCCAGATTTGAACTCTGGTCCAGCACTCTATCCACTGTGCCACGTAGGTGCCTTCCAAAGGAAGGAAGGCACTAGCATTAAGGTGATTGGGAAGAGCTTCTTGTAGAAGGTGGGACTTTAGCTGCAACTCCAAGCATGGATGAGAAGCCAGTGACAATGCCTAGAGTGAGGATGTGGAGTGTCTAGTGCAGGGTTCTGGAACAAGGAAGAGGCCAGTTTCACTGGATTATTGGTAAAGAAGGAGTAAGATGAAAGAATAAAGGTAGGGAGGGGCCAGGTTATGGAGGGCTTTAAAAGACCAAAGGAGGCTTTTATAATTGATCTTGGAGTAGCAGGATCAGGTTCACTACAGGACCACCACATTAGCTATATGTACCCTTTTAAATAAGTACTCCTTCACATTTTCTTCTTTACTGCTAAAGGCATGAATATATCTTCTATTCCCAAAGCTCAAGGCCTAGAAGCAAAGTTCTTTCAAATCTTAAACTTTTCTTTCCCCACTGCCTCCAAAAGTATTCTGTCTGTTTTCTTTTTTTCTGTGATGTCTTTTGAATCCGTCACTGTTCTGTTTTCACAGCCACTATATCTTCAAACTTTCCACTTAAGTAATTCCTAGCCTTTTTAAAAAAAAATTCCAGTTTAAGTCCTAATTCTTAGATGAGGTCTTCCTTCGCTGACCCTACTCCTGTTCTCTCCCCACTTCTTTCTCTGAATTCTTCTAGTATTTCACACTTAATGGGGACTTCAAATCTGGGTGACTATGAGGATGGTGGTACCAGTCCCCAGAAATAGGGAAGTTAGGGGGATGTAATGTTAATGGAATTTAAGATCGTCCCTGCCCATTAATGGGCCTCACATGGAGCCCATTAAAGGAAGCTTGCTCAGGGGAGGCTTGCTTGTAGGAAGGCTTTCATACTTTTTGCTAATTTCTAATTAGGCACTGAGTCACAGGAGTTGTGATGCCTTCCAGCTCTGAGAAGTGTATATATACTCTGAGATCCAGTTTTCCTTTGGAGGCTCGCTTATGAGAAGAATCTTGTAATTCCCTGGTAGAGATTCTGAGTGGCCATATGTTCAGAGCTCCTTGACTGCTCAGATGTAAAGGCTCTCTCTATCCAGGGAGGTATATAAAGTATATAGCAATATTGCTTTGATTCAGGCAGTCAGAGCCCTGTCTGTTGGTGTTTATTTCTCTTCTTGTATTTTCTCTGAAGTTCAGGGTTCTGACTTTTCCCCTGAGCTAGTGAATGTAATTTAAAAAGATTGTTGATCTCTTAAACAGCTGTCTTTCCTAGTAAAGCACATCTAAGAAGCTGTACTAGCAGCCATCCTGGATATGTCAGTGTGGTTGCTGCTACAGGGGAGAGCAGAGTTTTTTGGGTGTCTGTGGTGGGGGAGAAGAGACAATGAGTTCTATTTGGGACATGCTAAGCTTAAGGCTGATACATCCCAGTAAGACTACACACAGATTCAGTATTCATTCCCTGTCCTGCCTCCATTCATCTGTCCAAGTTATAGTTCATTCCTGGAAGGCACTTCCTTCTCATTTCCATCACTAGAATCTCTAAAGCTAAGCTCAGATGGCACTTTCTCCACATAGCATTCCTTGAACTTACTAGTTCTTTGTGTTCACTTCCTCCTCAGATTAAATTGTGTGCAGTTATCTTTGTACATAATGTACATAATGCCTTGGTAGAATTTGTAAGATCTTTGAGAGTAGGGGTGGTCTCGTTATTTGTGGTCTTTATATTCCTACAACAGTACCTTCCATGTAGTAAATGCTTAATACAATTTTACTCAATTGAATTGTTTATGTAAAATGGCACTTGAGTGATTGCAATGTTAATATGATCATTATATTTAAATAAATTCAACAACATTTATCAAGTGCCACTATGTGTAAAGTTCTGGAGACATAAAGATGATGAAAATTGACATAGATATAATCAGAAGATAAGAAACATACACAAAATATAATGCAAATTAAAATGTCAAATTAAGATGTCAAATAGAGGGACATGAGATTGAGAAGGAAGTAGGAAAGTGTTGCTAAATATTTAACAACCAGATCTCTGTCAGGACAGACTTTTACATTTACTCTTCATTATAAACATTTTCTCCATTACTTTATCAAATCTAGACAAGACAGCAAAACAACAAATTAGTCCCTGATTTGTAGCATTTGTGAATTTCTGATATGTAAATGTTCACACTGAAAATCTGAAAATAGACTCTTGCAGGCCAGTTCAAACTGGCTCCAGTACCCCATGGAAGGAATGAATGATTTCTAGCTGGTGGGGTTTGGGAAGTAGCATAATAGAAATCAGGTAAGGCCTCAGAAGAGAAAAGGAACCTTAAGTGATTGTTGAAGGAAGAGAAAGATTTCAACAAGTGGAAAAGTGGAGGGAATCTATAAGGAGCAGAGAGTGTCCTTTCCAGGAATGAGTGGCAGCCTACAGAAATTCGTGGAAGTTGGAGTGGAAAGAATGTGATCTGGAAACAACTAGTGGTCTAGCTTAGTTGAGTAAGCAATGGGTGTTGTTTGAAGTAAGTCTGGAAAGGTAGATTGGAACTAGATTGTGAAGGAACTTAACATAAGGAATTTGTTTATCCTACAGGAAATGGGAATCCACTGAAGGTCTTTTAGCATAGCAAATCACTAAATGTCTTTAAACTTTATTTATGTCACCTTTAGAATGAAATAGATTAAATGATCTCTAAGATCTCTTCTGATTCAAAATCTTATGATTCCATGGACACCAAAGAGAAGCTTCAAAAATTGGTAGCTATTTTCATTCATTTTTTTAAAAAAGAATTGAACTGTGTGTTTACAGTAGAATATATGCTCCTTGAGAACAATCATTATTTTGTTTTTGTCTTTGCATCCACACAACTAGCTTAGTACCTCTCACATAGTAGGCACTTAATAAAAATGTGTTTAGTTGAATTGAATTATGTAGGTGAAGTGGCATTGTGGTGATTATGAGGTCAATCTGACCATAGCAGACAGCCAAAGAGAATAATTAGCTCCCAGCGTGGATTTTTGGACTTATTATCCTGTTTGCCTGTCTAACAGATCAAAATAAGCACATAATTGCCACATTTACATTTTGTGCTGTTTATACACTGCTTGTGTTAACTTTCTTTTGCTGAATGAAAACTCCCAAAATAAGTCAATCAGCAAACATTTATTAAGCAAACTCTATGTGCCAATCACTATGCAAAGAACTGGGGAGAATAAAACCAAAAAATGAAGTTCTTGCTTTTGGGGGGTGAGAGCTTACATTCTATTGGGAAAGATGATGTGCATATTTATGAAGACATGTAGAATAAATATAAATAAAGACAAGGTAGTTAGCAAAGGAGGTCATAGCAGTTGGGGAATATCAAAAAAGTTATTTTTTTTGCTTTTTGGAGGGTGGAAGGCAGGGCAATTGGGGTTAAGTGACTTGCCCAAGGTCATACAGCTAGTAAGTGTTAAGAGTCTGAGGCTGGATTTGAACTCGGGTCCTCCTGACCCCAGGGCCAGTGCTCTATTCACTGCACCACCTAGCCACCCCCTATGAGAAAGTTTTTGTGAAGAAGGTGGGGCTTAAACTAAATTCTGAAGGAAGTGATTACTTCTATGAGAGAGAGGTGAGAATGAGTGCATTCCATGCGTGAGGAATCGTCCCTGAGATAGGAGATGATCAGGCTGATATGTGTGAGAGAAATCAATTTGATTGAACCATAGGTTGTGTAAAGGGACGTAATACATAATGAATCTGACAAGTTAGGTTGGATCCTGCTAGGTGGCATAGTAGAGAGCATGCCAGATTCAGATTCAGGAAGATCTAAGGTCAAATCCTGCTTCAGACACTTCCTATATGTATGGCCCTGGGCAAGTCACTTAACCTCTATCTGCTTCTGTTATCTAATCCATAAAATGGGAATAATAATAGCACCTACCTCCAGGAGTTATGGTGAGGATAAAATAGGATAATATTTATAAAATACTATGTATATTTTAAAGTTCAGTATTAATGTTGGCTACTATAATTTAAAAGTCAAACAGAGGTGTTTATTAGCCTGTCATCCATTCTTATGCATGTTTACAACATACACGTGTACTGGAGTTTAGCACATTAGCTTGCTAAGACAGAATCTCTGTGTGAAGGATGCTAGTGAGATGCTTCCAAGAGAATTATGATGTCATGAAAGGAAAGGTTTGGAAAGGTTGGTGCAGATGTGGACATTTCATAGCTGGTTCCAGTAGGCTAACTGTATATTGAAGAAAGCCTTTTTTATTAACCATGGAAGCATTCAGACAGGCTGGTCACTTTCGACTGTACTTTTTCTTGGCCTCATTTGCTTCTGTGGTATCTCAGTGGCTCCTTCGCTCAAGGCCTCTGGTAAAAGGAATGTAATCTCCAATCTTGGGAGTTTCAAAAGGTTGGGAGAGCAAGTCATACAAAACTGGAAGCAGGAAACTGCTCTGGGTTTCTTGTCCTACAAAAGCACTGATGCCTTAAGGAACAAGAAGAAATCTTGAGAAGGGACTTTCATGACTCCAGCCCAGTGGAAGGATTCATCTGGTTGTGCCATATCTAGACATGGATTTGGACCAAGGCTATGTAGAAATTGAGCTGAATTTCGAGCTTAATTTGTGGCATCTGTGCCCCCCCCCCAGACCAATGTGGTTTAGGGGATTGTGCCCTAAAGTGTTGGGGACAATGTTTATAGGTTTATTCTCAAAATATCTGTGAATTAAATATCCCTTCATAAAAGCCAGTTGGTATTAAGAAATTAAATGGGAATGGGGTACTAGCTACTGGTCACCTAAACTAGGGAGGAACACAGCTTGTGGTGGCTCAAGCTGATGGTGAAGGAGAAAGAAACCCCCACTCCCTCAGACCTGAACCTGAAAGAATAAGACAAAACTCAGCCATGTTACAACTTCCTAGTTCTACTGTACCTGTGTAATGGCAAGCACAGAGGTAGTTCACACCTTGTTTCAGCTATTGAAACTTTGTTTCAGCTATTGAAAGCGTATTTCAGTTCAAACTTCTTTTGAGCCTTGTATGAAGACTGTTAAGAAACAGAATGTGTGAACCTTATAACTTGTGAACCCTAGAGCTTGTGAACTTCTGGGGAGGAGATAATGACTATATAAGGAGAACCCCAGGGCTAGAGACAGCAAGAATTGAGAAGAGGACTCTTATGGTGGCAGAGTCAAGAAGGAGAAAACTTGTGGTATTCTGGTACTCTGTTCTGTCTGTGTTGATGTTTGTTTGTGATACTTTGTACAGAAGCCCTGGGACCTTACTAGAAGCCCTGAAAGAGGATTTTCTGGTTGTATGTTTACCAAAGTCCTGGAAAAGGTCCTGGGACTTTACTGATGATTTGTGCTGACCTCTTGGAACTTGTTTGTGAGTCTATGTTGATTTCTATGTTGATGATTTGTGTTGAGTTCTCAGATCTTGTTGGTGGCTCTGAGTTGACTTCACAGGCAGATAATGAATTGATGATGGTGCTGGCAATGTGCATGAATATTATTATGGTTCTGTCAAGCTTTGTCTTCCCAGAAACAGGAACTGTGGGGGACTTGAGGTGGACTGGACAGTGAACTTCAATATGGAACAGGAACGGAAACTGGACAAGGAACTGGGAGCTGCCTGCCTTTGAACTCAGGTGACAGTTGGAGCTGGGACCATAGAAGAGGAATCATGGAAGCTCAGAGACAACCTTGAGTCAAGCTGAAGGAAGACTTTACTTGGATACTGTGTACTGACTGAGAAGATTATAATTTACTGTGACCTAGGGGTGGAGAACTTTGACTTTTGTACTTTGTGATTGAATTAAGTATTTTGTGATTGACTAAATGATTGTACTTTGTTGAAAACTATTGTGACCACTTTGGTGAAAACTATGTGGCCATTTTAGTGATAAGTCATTGTGAATGCTGTATTTTGATTTTCTGTGGTAAGTTGTAACATTGTGAATGCTTTGTCTTGATTTTCTGTGACTGTTTTGCTCTGATTTGTTATGGAATAGAGTGTTTGCTATACTGTGTAATCAGAGCCTCAAAAACTGTTCACAATAGCATTCTTCTAGAAAGCTGCTCATGCATGGCATTACAACCTGTGGAGGTTAGCACTTTGGGCTCATGGCCCATTTCACAGCCTCAGACTCTGCAGTCCCATAACTGATGGCTTAATTGCTTTTCTCTAGATGTGACGTTCCATCTGCTTCCTATGTGTGTTCATCCACTTGGCTTTTTCTGTAGTTGGGCTGAACTGTTTTGAGTCATAATAGTTTATATTCAGGTGCTTCTGTAGTCTTCTGGGGCTTGATGGAATTAGCAAAATGTCATTTGCAAACAGAAGCATCTTCTAGACTTCAATCTTTATAGAATATCCCTGATTTTATCTGGGCTCTGAACTGGATATCCTTAATGACAGTGAAAAACGCATCTGATGAACATGTATTTCCCTGTTTTGTGTCTTGCTTGATGATAATATTCAGAGGGTTGTCAAATAAAGTCATCTCTGTTCTTATATCTTTCAAGTGATACTGTACAACTTAGACATGCATGGGAGATAGCAATTTTTTTTCTTAGTGTGTGTGTGTGTGTGTGTATATGTGTGTGTATGTGTGTGTAGTGGACCTCTTTAGGAGTCTGGGAAAGACTGTGGGCCACTTTCCAGAATATCTTTAAATGCATAAAATAAAATATGTAGAATTACAAAGGAAATGGATTATATTGCAATATAGTTATCAAAATATTAAAACAAAATTTAAAAAACCAAGTTCATAGACCCCCAGGTTAAGAAGTCCTGCTTTCACATTTTCATTCTTCTCTGGGCTCTGTACTGACTCTTTAAACTTCTTTCTTTATCATATATCATCAACCTTCTCACACATAAGCCTTGTCATCCTGAAAAATCCCTCTGTTCTAGCAGCCCTTTTCCTGTTTAGTCAGGTCCTCAAGAACGTCCATTTTTTTTATGTCATTTTCTTTTTTTATTAAATAATTAATTTATTTTCTTGTTTACATCATTCATTTCCACGAGAATTTGAGTTACAAATTTTCTCCCTATCTTTCCCCTAAGGAACGTCCATTTTAAAGAAGCACCTGGGTTGGTCATGTTCACTTCTTTATTTCTCTCTTTTGTTCTGCTTTTGACTTTTCACCCCGACAATAAATGCCCCAAATTCCCCCCTGCTTCCTCTCACTTTTTAGCTACCTTTTATATGTTGTCGTTTCCTATTACATTATAAACTCCTTGAGGTCAGGGACTGTCTTTTTTTTTCTTGTGTTTATATTGCTAACTCTTAGAATGATGCCTAGTATGTAATAATGACTGTAGTCAATCAATTCTAACTTTTTTTTCTACATCTTTTGGTGAATTTGTATGTAAATATGTGGTTGTTATAGAATTACACTTTTGAAAGCCTATGTTCTCTCTTTTCATACCTTCATCAAGAATGGCCTTGATGCATGCATAGATCATTTTCAAAAAGATTTTGAACAGTGCCTGGCATATAGTAGGTGCTTAATAAATGTTTATTGTTTAATAGAGATGGAAAAAGAAGCCTGTGGTTACTGATATTTTGTTGATTGGGTTTTTTTTTAAATCATAAGGTCCAAAGTTTTTTTCCCCAAATGGGGGAAAGATTTTTTTCCCCAAATGGCCCTTTTTCAAATACCTTGAGAATCAGTTCTTCAGTGACCTCAAAACTGTGAATGCAGCTGCAGGGCAGCTGGTGAGGAAGAGGCGGAAAAATCTGGAGAGCAAACTGAGGTGAGGTGACAAACATGAAGAATTCAGAGAAACTTGAGAAAAAAGCATATGAACTTCTACGGAGTGAAACTTCACCAAGAGAACAATTTGCCTAATAACTTCAAAAATGTAAAGTAAAACAATATTGAGAGAATTCTTATTAGTACATTTGTGACTTCAGGGGGCTGATGATAAGTGTACCTCATATTTTCTCTGTCAGAATAAGTAGCAATGTAGGTATGGAATTAGGCATAATTTTTCAATGTGGCCATTGTGTTGATTTATTTTTTTAACTATCCTTTTTGTTTTTTATTGTTTCAAGTAAGGATTATTTTTCATGGCTCAAATCATTGGGAGCTAACAATGAGATGTTAAAAAAAAATAGAATATTTTTAAAAGCCCAAAGGGGTTTCTAGAAATATCCTATGGAAAGTGGGTGAGCTGAGCCTTGAAAGGAGTGGTGAACCAAGGAGAAAGCATGGACAACAAGTCTGTGCAAGGCCACAAAGGCAGAAAATGCATGTTGAGTTCAGGCACCTGCAAATAGCCATTTTGACTAAAACACAGAGTATGCAAGGGGAGCATAATGTGAAATCAGTCTAGAAAATAGGTTGGATCCAATTTATAAAAGGTTTGATTTGTCAAAAAGAGGAGTTTGGGTTTATCCGAGAGTCAATAGCGAACCACTGACGCTTTTTGAGCCAAATAACATGGGCAGATTTGTGCTTGAGGAAAACCAGTTTGGCAACCATTTTAAAGGATGGACTAGAGGCAAGAGAGCCTGGAGCTCTACGGACCAATTAGTTATTATAATAGTCCATGTGATAGTTGATGAGGGACTAAATTAGGCCTTATGAGTGATGAGGGTGAAGGTAGATATGGGAGATGTAGAATTATATTGAACAGGACTTGGCAATTGTTTGGCTCTGGCAGACAAGGGAAGCAAAGAGCAAATAAACATTGCAAACGTGGGTGACTGGAAGGATTTTGATGATCTCAACAAAACTGAAGTGAGAGGAGTAGCTTTTGTAGGGGAAAATAAAAAGTTCTCTTTTAGCTATTGAGAAATCTAGCTGGGAGTTGTTGATGTAGATCTGGTACATAAAGAGTAATTAGAGAGCTTTATGTAAATATTTTGGAGTTATTCACAAAGAGATGATAATTGGATCCCTGACAGCTAATGAGATCTACTAATAAAAAAGATATAGATATAGAAACCTCCTTTGAATGTAAAGTGTTCACTCACTGTAAGTCCCAAGGTAAATTTGCTATAGAAATCTTCCTTCCTTTGCACAGTAAAATGGAGGTCACTTAGCTGTGCTTCTGTTGGCTTTAATCACTCACATCTAGTTTAATTAACTTTGTAAATGCTTTTCCTCAATTAAGGCTAGGTGAGCTCCTGCTCAGTCAAAGGCCTTTTAAGGACTTTGATTAGCTTGGGAGACCATACTGTTACTTATATTGACTTCAGTCAGGATTGTCATGCTTTTGGTCTCCCCTTCAGATCCTGTGGACTCAGGGGAGGCAATATGTGCTTTTCTTGGTAGAGGCGAACTCTGAAGAAAGAGTTGTGCCATTCGAATTTCATAAAAAGGAACACCTCTCCTCTTTGTCTCTAGGGCTTTGCCTGATAAAATCACTGAGGTACATAAAGTACAGTGACCTTACCTCCAGGCAAATGAGAGAGTCCAGATTCTTCCTTTGTTCTTTGTTCTCAAAATGTTCAACAATAAGTTAGTATAAAAATGAAATTATTGATGCTCAATAAATCTTGATTCTTGAACAAATATATCCTTGTTTCTGCCCAGGGTGTGTCAGTGGACTGCCCTATGGCACTTCTTTTCACCCTGGGACTTTCCAGACCGAAACAGCTTTTTTTTTTTTTCTGTGTTTTCCTCTTTGTGTTTACTCCCCTCCCTTAGAATGCAAGCCCCTTGCAGACATGGATTGTCTTTTTTTTGTTTTAGGCGATATGTCTGTTAGAAAGGCCTTAATATATGCTTTTGATTGATTCATTCATTCATTCATTTATAATGTGGATTATTTTTCCACTTGTCATTTATTTTCTTTAAAAGAGGAAGAAGGTTTGCAAACAATGCTAGGCAGTTATTATATTGTAGTTATGGCAGAATTAGACTAATTTTCTAATGTATCTAAGTGAAGTTTAAGTCATTTAAATGAAAGTCTTTCTTGGGCACAGCATTATTTTCTCAGTTTTACTTTTTTGTTTAATATTAATAGATTTACATGATTCAATATTATGGAGAAGGACAATTACATCTCCACTTGCAAATTATATCTAATTATGTTTTAAAGGATTTTGGGTTTGTTTTTAATGGGAAAAACACTTGGATACTGTTCTCAAAATTAGAACACTGAGGAATTATATTACAGTATAAAGAAACTTGAACTTTTTCAGCTTGGTAGTGTGCTTTATTATCCTACAAGCCTTCTTTGAGATGTGTGGAATGATTTAATTAGGGCAGACACTGGATGCTCTTCTGTCTCATTTTTTTTTTCTTGATATTTTGGAAGAAAGAATTGTAATTGCAAAATTCCATTTGTGGATTGAAGATGTCTGGGATTTTTTTTTTAAAGCTTAGACAGTTAGCCCTCTGTTTCTAAACAAGCTCTCTGCTAAAAGCAAGCTAACTCATGGACTTCACTGGAAGTTTATTTCAGTTCTGAAAGTAAATTGAGAGGAAAATATTTTCAGTTTGGGAATTGGAAGAAGGATACACACCAGTGTTGCACAATCATAAAATAAGGTCCAGGATTTTAAAATGGGATAGGAGGTAGAGGCAGAAAATCAACAAAGTGATTCATAAATCTGAAACTAGATGGGATGTCAGAGGATCATCTGAGCAAAATCCTTCATTTTACCCATGAAGAAAATGAGACCTAGGGAAGTTGTGACTTTAGAGGCAGCCAAGGTGGCTCAGTGGGCAGAGTGCTGAGCCTGCATTTTTTTAATTGCATGGAAAGATATAAAGCAGCAACAGGATTTATAATAGTTAATCACCACTCCTTCCTTCACTCCCAGTCCTCCATATGGGTGACATTCTACCTGCTCCCCAGTTTATCACAGAAGGCCCATGCAACTTCATGGAATCATTCAATCAAATATTTAAGCTAACCAATAACAAATCCTTATTTCATTTGAGAGAAATAAAATGCTTTAATTATTGGACAAAATAGATGAATCAGATGCAACTTTGGACTATATCTCAGAATATTAACTCTGCCCTCCTCCAGCATCTTTTAGGTAAAAATTGCTGTCTTCCTTTGTACAGATTCAAAATCAGCTATATCTTCATATCACATGAGGGCCAGCCAACCACACCTGTCTAACATCAGTTTCAAAGACGGTGACTGTTGACACCCCCAGCCTATAGTTTATCCTTAGCCCCAGATGGTTAGAAGACCAGACCAATGTTATGGTTTCTGTCACTGGGCCAGAGAGGCAATGTGCGTAG
>CM053585.1:454674097-454689525 GCA_028646515.1 Pseudochirops corinnae | reverse complement strand
AATAATATTTATATGTATGTAAGTATGCTTATATGTTACCTTATTTGATTTTACTCAAAGGTATATATGCATATATGTACATATATGCATATATATGTATAGGTTTCAGTAAATCACAGTGATTCATTTCTATTATTACTATTATGTTATTTGAGGAAGAATATTAGATTATTAACTCAAGAGACTGAAGTCTTTTATCTTCAAATTATTTTTAACTTATGCAGAAATTTTCTAGACACTTTGTGGAAGTGGGTAGTTGCAAGTATTATTATTCTTTATTTATTTTTATTTCTGAACTTAAACATACACAAGAAAGAGTATTTTCATACATATAGCAGACCACAAAAAGTGGATTTTATGCAAAACTGAGGATCTCCATTTCATATCACTTATCTTTAGATTTGTGTGTTTGTGTATGTATGTTATAATAAAATCTACACATTACTTTCAAAACTGTCTTTCCTTTTCTCTGCTTCCTTCTGAACTTTCTTCTGTTCCTTTTTTGCATTTCAAAAATGTTTCCATGACCCTCTTTTATTTTTCATCAATAATGCTACTCCTACCTCTTCTCTAACCTCTCCCTCCACCCCCTAATAAACTGAGAGAAAGAAAGGCAGGGACAGGGAAGCAGCATTATAACAAGTAAATATAGTCAAGCAGAATGAATCCACACTCTGTTAACACAGTTTATTACTATATAGGTTCACATATGTTGTTGTTTTTAGTTATGATTCTCCATGGTGTTTCCTTGGCAAAGATATAGGGGTTCTTTGCCATTTCCTTCTACAACTCATTTTACAGATGAGGAAATTGGGACAAACAGAAGTAAAGAGATTTACCCAGGGTCACACAGCTAATAAATGTCCGAGGCAGGATTGGAATTCAAATTTTCCTTTCTTCAGTTCTATCCCTTTAATCATTTCACCGTCTAGCTGTATTTGAACTGCTTCTTTCTGAATTTTGCTATGTTTTTTTTCCTGTGAAAAGGAAGCTCTGGCTTTTGGTTATTACATTCTTGAGACCACCTTTTAGGAGGTGATCCGTGGATTCTTTACGACTTTACTATGACTTCTGATTCTAAGAGATCTTGGCAATTTTCATTTAAACTTTCTTGAAATACAGTATCTAGGCCTTCTTTTAAAAAATCCTATTTTTCAGGGAGTTCAGTGATTCTTAAATTGTCTCTCTTTGATCTATTCAGTTGTTTTTGACATCAGATATCTTCTATTTCTTTCTTTTTTAATATATGCATATTATATCTACATAATATACACACACACACACATACACACACAGACAGACACTTGCTGTTTCATTTAGTCAGTAATTTCTGTTTGGTTTATTTTAGTTTTTATGATTCCATTTCTTGGCTAAGGTTTATTACTTTCTCTTCTAAGCTACTTATTCTCCTAATTCATTCCTCAAGAACTTTTATTTCACTTTTTAAATTTCTTCTAGGCATTCATGTAGTTCTCATAGAAAATCCATTTTTATTCCTATGAGTCTCTGCTTTTAGTTGTAATTGAGTTAGATTTAGAATAGTTTTTGATGCTGGCTGTTATTTTCTACAGTTTACTTATTTCTCTAGCTTTAGTGACTGAACTGAGGGTTTGTGACTGGGCTAGACTCTCTCTCCTGCTGCACTTTTGAATGTAGTGTTTAGTTGCCCTGGGTCCTCTGAGTTCTTATGCTTACCCCCACTTCCTGGGGTTAGGCCACTCTGGATTTTTAAGGCTTTAGAGTGCTGGTTCTTTATGGTCCTCCCTGGTAACTTAGAATAGTGTTAGGGACCTCATAGGCCTTGAGCCTGGACTTTTCCTGGCTACTTGCCATGGCACCATATTGGTCCACAGTGGTAGACACCACACTGGTTGCTGTTTATTGCAATAACCTGGGGCTTCCAAGTTCCCCTACCTTAGACTTTCTTACTACCTTGGATCTTTATCACAGGACTCTCTGATCTTGCTATCTGCAGATTTTCTGTCAACATGATTCTATAGTAAATGTAGGTTATATGGCCAGTTATCCATTTTCATCTTTTTTTTTTTTGTTTCAAACACTTAAAAAAAATTTATTTTAGATCCAAACACCAGAACACAAATACAGAATAGAGAAAAGAAACAAAAGCATATCATAAGCTTAAATATTGGAACTTAAATACAAAGTTAGAAAGAAAAAAAAGCATGCTGTGTGCACAGCAGAACATAAGAGAGATCAAAATATATAAGAAATTTTCATTTCAAGAAAGCTTATATGATAAATAATATTCATTGTGGTGAGAATTGTCCATCTTTTCTTTGCTTCCTTGTAAGTTTTATTTTGTTCTCTGCTATGCATTTTTTTACTTTGCTCTTTTTTTCCTTTCTCCCAACCCCCCCAGAAGGCTATGATAAAGTTTAGATATGTTTCTCTATAGCTATACACACACACACACACACACACACACACACACACACACACACACACACACACACACACATATATACTTTCCCAAACTTATTCTACTCCTGATCTTTGTTTTTACTTATAATTATATCTCTTGTTTCCTATCCCTCCTGCCTCCTCTATTTTACTTCTACCCACTACCTTGCTCTCTTATGACTTATCTACCCCCCCTCCAAGGATCCCTCCCCTATCCTCCCATTCCCATAAATCTGACCACCCTTCTATGCCTGTATTATACCTATTCCCTCACTCTCTGATCTAAACATCCCTCCCTTGTCCTCTCCCCCCTCCCTGTGCCCCTGCCATTTTATTTCTTCTGAATTTAGAAGACTTTTATACTCTTCTAAATACATATGTATTGTTCCCTCTTAAACCCATTCCCGATAAAAGCAGGTTACCAGAACCACCAGCCCTCCTCATTTTTTTCTTAACTAAATTACACACCGAGTCTCATTAGATGATCTATCAGAGCAGGGACTATGTCTGGTCTACACTTTGTATCTACTTTAGTACTTAACAGAGTACATACCGCAGAGCAAGCTCTTAATGAATATTGGTTGAATGAATGAATGAATAACAACAGAAGTTGCAATAGAACATGAAGATTTCCAAGTTCCAGGAAAGGGACCACTGATATTTAGTAATCAAAGGGAGGCATGACAGGCTCCGGGAGGGTTATCATTGGCTGCATGTACACAATTACGACTGGAATGAGGTGACAGATCATTCCTTGCCTAGGGTTTTGTTTTTATGTTGTTCTTGCCTTCCTCCCCCTTGCTGCTCATTTACTTAGGAGATTTAAAGGATCTTGTTGGGTTGACAAAAGTAGTAGAGGCTGTTTCATACAACTCTCGTGAGATTTCACGTGAGAGGACTTCTCATCTTGTCAAAAAAAAGAGGGTGGTTGTTGATTGTACAGGATATTTATAAAAGATTAAGTAGGAGGTATAAGTGAAAGGCATAGATTATCTTTCCACTTGTGTACATTTCTTACATGTGTACCTGCCCTAATACAGGTTTCCTTGGTTTATTTACTCTTTCTATTGATAGTATATGGATTGGAGAGTGTGTCCCAAGTTTATGGTTAGAATCTTTTGCTAATTTTTCTTTTACGGCAACCATTTGTGCCCTCTAGTTACATCTAGTGGCTTAGTAAGTAGAGTGCTGAAGTTGGAAGCAGGAAGACTTGAGTTTAGTTCTGGCCTCATACACTAGTTGTGTGATTCTGGGCAAGTCATTTTACCTCGGTTTGCCCCAGTTTCTTTAGCTGTAAAGTGGGAATAATAATAGTACCAATCCTTTAGTGTTGTTGTGAAGACCAAATGAAATAATATTTGTAAAAAGCACTTAGCATGGCGCCTATCACGTAGTTGGTTGTTGGTCCTTGAGTAGAACCAAAATGACATGCCTCTGTTGGGGTCAGTAGCACTGCACTTGCTCAGACCAGAGAGAGAAAAGAAGATAGCCTGTGAAAAGATGCGAGATGGAATGTCAAATCCTGGAAACAGCATGCGGGCCAGTTTGACCGAAACATAATGCTTAATGATAGTCTGTTAAAGGAAGCTATGGAGAGCTTGTTCTTTTTTATTTTATTCTAAACCTAACAAATCCCAAATAAAGTAAGCATTTCCATTTGCACTGTAGAATAGAGGATTGAATGTGAAATTGAAAAAATGTATTATTTAGACTTTGTTTCTGTATGTAATAAATTTAACATGTTAACTTGCAGAGTTATCTTCTTTGTGGTTCCTTCAGGACTTCTTTTTATTATTTTCTGTCCATTTAAAAATGCTTCAGGGACCCTCTTTTCTTGTTTTTCTTTTCCATTCATTATTTTTGTGGCAGGTCTTAATTTTTAACTTAACTTTCCACCCCCTCCCAGATGCCTCTCTCCTAACTTAAAAAAAAATGGTGAAACAAAACTCTTGTGACAAATACGCACAGTCAATGCATGTCCCTACAATGGCCATGTGCAAAAATGTGTCTCATTCTGATCTTGAGTCCATCAATTCTTTGCCAAGAGATGAACAGCATACTTCATCATCTGTGCTCTGGAATCATAGTTAGTGCATGGGTTAGAGTTCTTAAGTCTTTCAAAGTGTGTTTCTTTACTGTGTTTTTGTAGGGATGTTCTGTAATATAGATCTCTAAGACTCTGAGGCTGAGATGCGATGCCCTCCTATAAAATACTCCTCATACCACTGATACAAGTAATATATTGTGCTAATTTCATATTCCAGGCCCTGTGTTCTTATGTTGAATCAGTGACATCCAAAAGAATTTGCCTTCTAACAGCCTTTCTTCACATGGATGTGATGGGAGTCCAGAAGGCATGCTTAGATTTGCCGTTCCCAGTAAATTATACAAAGCTAGCACAATATACCCTCCTGGTTTTGATCCAGTATGTGGAGGCTCGATGAGTGTTCTTCTGGACATGAGTACTAAGGGACTGGTAATGTGAGGTGAAGAGTCTTGTTTGGCTGAGGAACTGGAAAACTGATGACTCAGTAGAGGCTGAGCTGGAACTTAGAGTGATGGTAACAGGATTGAACAGATGTTATTTTTCTCCCCTGGCAACTTTAAAGTGAAGAGGATTGCTTTGAGCTCCTTGGTAGGGAAAGGACTTGTAGGTGGGGAAGGAACTCCTAAGCAGGAAGAGTAGCTGGCCATTTTTCTCCCCTTCCCCCATTGCTCCCCAATCTATGGTCCTCTGTTTCTTTTGGGTTATTTTTTGAAAATTGATCTCAGGTGAATGAATACCTTAAGATGGGAGTGTCCAGGTGAGACTGAAGATCCGTCAAAGGCATTAGAGGTCTGCAACCAGAGCCAGTAGTAGTAGTCAAGTGATCTGCTTGACCTAGCCCAGCAGTGGATTTACTTGTTTGCTGAAAGGAGCACATTCAGGTAAGGCAAAGAGAGCAAGCTGTTCATCACTGCTGCATTTCCCTGAAATAAACTCTATGAGGAGCGCTCTAAAGTAGAAAAGGAGGCAGAGTCATAAAGTATTTCTTACATGTGTGTCCCATTAACCTTCTATTTTTCCTCAAAGCAATCGGCCATTAAGCAACTTGTCCGGGATCCGTTCCAGTAAGGGTCTAAGGCTGGATCTGAATTGATGTCCTTCTAACTCCAGGGCCCATGCACTATCCATTGTACAGCCTAGTTTGCCTCATTACTTTTGTGCTTTATGTTCAAATCTATTATTCCCAGAGCCCATGTTTGTGTGCAGGATGGAGAGTGTACCCTCAGTTGGAGGGAAGTGTTTTTTAAACTACTATCTTTTTAAAAACCTTTTCAGTAAATATCTCATTTTTAAAAGCTTGTTAAAAAGTTAAAAAACTGGTTGATTGATATTGGGAAGAACCTCAGATGGGGGCTTGTGAAGGACTACTAGAACTCCCAATCTGTCATGGTGATTGCTGGAATCCTGAGGCTGGACCCCTAGCCACATCCCTGTAGGAGTCTAAACTTGCCTAGACCATTGTGAATCTGGGAAAGTGAGCCCCGACCAGGTGCTACATACAGGAGCCAGGAATAGTGCTGCATAAGAAAAGTTCATTTCCCCACAAGCCATTACACACTTCATTACAGGTAACTTTAGTCGGTAAACTGCTGGTAATTACGTTGTGTGTCCTTCATGTCCCTGCATTCAAAAACTTTTTTTTTTTCAGGAGAGAAGGGAAAATACCTCTGCATAGGTATTGTTTGGCTGTATCCATTAATTAATACGAGTGTGACTTGCATGCTGCTTTTCCTCTTCTGCCTTTGCTGACACTCAGTTCTTCTGAAGATAACATTCATTTACACCTGTCAGCAGCTGTCTAAGACATTCATTTCCTTTTTTTTCCTCTTTTTTCTGACTCTCTACTAACTGCAGGAATGAAATTGCCAATTATATCAGCCTCATAGACCTTTTGAGATGAAAAACCTGCAACAATTTTGTTTCCCCCTCTTTGATGGATGGTGAATTTTGTACTTCAGGTTAGTCTTCATCTTTTATTCAGGAGTCAGGAGGTGCTTAATTACTTTAGGACCCTTTACCAGCTGCCCTTTTTCTTAATCCCTCCGGATACTACAGAATCTTAGCTTCTTCCACTTTAAATTCCTTTAATCTGGTGGCAGTGTTTCTTAATACCTGTTCCTATTTCACACCCACATAGGTACCATAGAAAACAGGGAAAGAGAAGCCTAGAAAATTCCCTGCCTCCCGCCCCACCTTTTTAGCTTATATTGAAGCTTCAGTTGGAGAAAAGCAACCATATTGAGTCTTTCTTGCTAGGATCTGATGGGGATGCACCAGGAAATCTGGTGAGGCTGAATAACACTGTTGATATCAAAAACCAGTTTGACTAGCTGCTTCCATTTGTAAACAAACTGATTATCTGAATTTTTCATTTCTCATAAAAACAACCTCCCTTCTCTTCCCCCTCCCTCCTTTTCTCTTCCCTTCCATCAGAATGAAACCTGTAGTCCTTGTGTCTAGGGATGCTAGAGGGCTCTAACCAAGTTAGGACTAAAAAAGGATGGAATTAGGAAAATAATCAGACTTATTTAGAGTTAAGCAAGAGATGAACTGTAAGGGAAGGAAATAGGTTCTTAAGTATAACAAGTATCTGTCATTTTTTTCTGTAGACTTCATAAACTTTTTCAGTCTTCTGCTGTAATGAAGTTGTTCTGTATATTCTACACAAGTGACTGTGAGTATATTATTAAAATAACTAGGAAAAATAGAAGTGAGGGAAGAGAATGAAACTAAAACCATAGCTTAAAAAAAATTCCCTCTCCCCACTCCCCATTTTCAATAAACTGGTGTCAGTAAAAACAACTAAGAGTGAATATAGGGAGTGTCCTGTTTGGGGAGATAGGGATGGATGGAGTGAGTATTTTATCCTAGAAAATAAATCTGGTTTTCCCTCAAACAGCTTATAAATTAGATGACAGACTAAATATATATTTTAAAAAAACAACCTGTAGAGACCCTGGTTGTCAAATGTATGCCCCAGACAAAATGAAAACCAGTGTATTTGGAACTTCAAACATCTTTATATTTATCAGATTTAGAACAAAGTCACCAGGAGCATAAAAAATATCTCAGGAATTAGAGTTAATATACTCTGCATTTGGCTCCCCAAAGCTTCAGAGCTTCTCATCTCATGCAGTTAGAAATGCTGCAGAAATAATAGATAGAGACTAGACTCTATCCACACCACTGCAGAAGCTTCCCCAATTCATACATTGGTCAAGCTATTATGTTTTCATTTACATCAATTAATCAATAAACATTATTAAGTGCCTACTATGTGCCAGGCACTGTGCTAAGCACCAGGGATACAAAAAGAGTCAAAAAACAACCCCTGCCCTCAAAGAGCTCATTATCTAACACGAGAGAAAATAAGCAAACAAATATTTACAAATGAGCCTTATACAGGTTAAATAGGAAATAATTAACAGAATATTTGTAACATGCAAGTAATGTAAATGTATATACAGTGAGAGTCTATTTAGTGCCTCAGTGTGCCCTGATAATTCAGCACTTAAGGGAATTACTTTCGGACCCTAGCTGCGGTAGGAAGACATTAAATGGTTCCTCAGTGGCCTAAAATCTACTTCAGGTGTTTAACTTAAACACTGGGGATTTGGGCAATATGGGGAAGTACTATGTGACTGTGTTGTTATGTTGTCTCAGGTTAGTCTGTGTTATTTCTTATTTTGGGTTATAAACTTTTCTAGAGGAGAGAACACAGCTTCTCCTTATCATGTAGGTTCTGAAGCCGTATCCCAAAGGGGTCTCAGAACTGTTAAATGCAGGGGGGAAATGTTTTAAGTAAAGAACCTTGGGGAAAGAAAAAACAAAATAAAGCCTAATGATTTTATGCAGTATTCAAGTACCCTCTCTTCAGATACAGAGAGATCTAATACTCTAGACTCATTTATCTAACTGTTAATAATGCTTTGATTGATGTTCCAGTCACTTTGGGACTTAAAGGGGAGCACTGCAGAAGAATTAGCCTGAAAGCAATATGTCTTTATTTTGTACATTTAAAGAAAGAGTATGTCCTTTTATTAAAGATTTATGGACTGGGAGGCTGAAGTGGGAGGCAGGGACTAGGGAAAGGTCCTTCAACCTACCTACCTTTCCAATTGTCTTACATATTACTCCTCTTCATGTGCTCCATGGTCAAACCAAGCTCATCTTACTGTTTCTCACAAAGGACATCCCATTGCCTGTCTCCATGCTTTTGTTTTGGCTGTTCTGTCCGTCTGTAATGTCTTCCTATTTCACCTTTGCTTCTTTGAATCCAAGCCTTAGCTTCTTTCTAGATTCAGATCAAGTGATACCTTCTGTAGGAAACCTTTTCTGGTTCCTCCAACCCACCCAGCTGCTTGTGCCTCCCCAGACTGCCCCTTAAGATTACCCTGTATGTGTTCTGCTTATTCTTTCCATATTCCTGTATACAGCCACGCTAATATACCAACTTCCACTTGCATTGACCAGTCATGTCTCCAGGTCTATGGGACCCTGAGAGTCTGGTTGTCTTTTCTAGTGCTGTAACTCATAAACCCTAATCAATGTGCTCATAAATGTCAGTTGATGGTCAGTTAGACAGTCAAACAAGTAGCTCTTAGAAAGGAAAAAGGAGAATTTATTATGGTAAGTAATAATAAGAACAGTTGATATAAAACATTGCCCAGAAGTCTATGACATACTCTCCCATGCTTGCACATAGAGTCTAGGAGGAAATAGGCTCAGGCTTCAGGAGCACATAGCAAAAGGGGCAACTCATTGCTTCTGAGAGTTCTTTTGCTGGAGTCCTCACTTCTAGATATGCTGTTGCTTGTCTGCTGGGCCCTTTGTAGAGCTATGAATCTGTGTCCTGTCTGTCCTTAACTCTCAATGCAGATACTACTGTCAGCTGATCTGAGAGCACTTCTAGGATGCCAGTGGGAAGATGAGAGGTCTTTTGAACTTCTGAGATTCATAAGGTATGCTTATGGTCAAGGGAAGAGAAGATTACTATGGTCAGAGGATCTGCTCTTCCTTGCTAACTGATTCCTTCTCAGGGACTTAGCATCGGATGCCCTCTCCTTCCCAGTTTTAAAAATTTCTCAGGTTCTCAACTAATTCCCTGGTTTTATGCAAGCCCCATATGGCATTTCCATTTCCTCAGCCTACCCAGGTGTCCCAAGTCAGCCTGTTCAAATGTGCCTCCTGTACAATATCACTCCAGTTGACCAAAGGCTTTTTCTGAACTTAATCTAAACCTGTGATTGATAGAGATGTGTTTTCACCTGGTTGAGGTATACCATTTTATCACTTGCTCTAGATGGGGTGGGGTGACTAGGTTGTTTTGCTCCTTTAACCCCAATTTTAATTTATGTATATATTGTCCCCCTTTTAGAATATAAGCTTCTTGAAACTTTTGTCTGTATCCCCAGAAGGTAGGTAGCATAGCGCTTTGATATAGCAGGCATTTAACAAATGCTTGTTGATTGAGTGTTAATGAGCTCTTTTGAACCTCATAACAACCCTGTGATAGGTTAGTTCAAGTATCATTCATTCACTTAAAAAATATTTATTAAACACATACTGTGTTCAGTTCACTCTCTTCATTGCTGGAGGAAGAACAAAGTTTAAATTATATATAGACTCTGCTCTCATGGAAATGATTCTCCTTTTACAAATTAAAAAAAAAAAACAGATGGTAAAGATATTGTTTAAATTCTATAGCTACCCAGGCAGGCATAGCTAGTCCTTCAACTCAGATCTTTTGACTTAGTCCTATGATCCCTCCACACCATTGTGAAGGCATTGAATGGAGGCAATAAGCAGAATATAACAGGAGTGTTTCTTAGTCTTTTAATTTGTAGTATTTTTATGAAGTTATTTGAAAAACATAATACCAGCTCTTTATCCAGAGAACTTATTTTCAAACAGGGTCTAGTTCCTGAAACTTTTTTTTTTAACATATTAAAGAAATTGATTTATTTTTAGTAATGATTGATAACTTCTACTCTATGAGTAGCTGGTAAATAAATCACCCTTCTATTTAAACAGAATAATAATAGGGGATTTTTGTACATTCTAATGGCATGTTCTGTAGGATTTCAAAAAAACCGTAATCCATTTGGCCAAAATATAGTAGAGTTTCAATAATAATAGCAGTTATAAAACTTTTTAAGGTTTACCAAATTATTATTTTATCCTTACAACTACTAAAGGAGGTAAGTTCTATTATTTTCCCCTTTTTTACAGATACAGAAACTGAGGCAGACAAAAGTTAAGTAATTTGCTCAGGGTTACACAACTAGCATCTGGGAGTCTGAATTTGAACTTGGATCTTTCTGATTCTATGTCCAGTAACCCAATTCCACTGTGCCACCTAGCTGCCTCACATATATGTCACACATTTATCTCTTCCTTAAAGAGCATGAACAAATGCACAAATTGGTGAAACAAAAACAAAAAGCAGTGAATTTTCTGATAACCACCATTGTGCTTTTGTATGTGTCATAAAAAAAACAATCTTTTGGAACTATAGACTAATCTGAGGACAGTGAAGCTATTCTGTTGATTGATAATGATAGAGTTCTCTCTGAGGAGACAGTATCAGGTAATATTTTGACCTCTTCCTGCCTGCCATTTTTGCCTCATTGATTTCACTTATGGAACAGAGTGTTGTTTAGAAAATGTTATTCCCGAAGAGATTTCATGAGAAAGTCGATCCATCATTCAAATACCAAACGGTCCTTTCAATCAGTTTGTAACCTTAAAGATGCAAATGTTAATGGTGGTGGTGGTGGTGGTGTGTGTGTGTGTGTGTGTGTGTGTGTGTGTGTGTGCGTGTGTGTGTGTGTGTGTGTGTGTGTGTGTAACTTTAGAAAATGTCAGATATGAAGGACAGTGTGGAGGAATTTGTGGCCTCATGGCAGGCTTGCGTTGTTTTCTTCATGATGAAACGTGTAGACTTTAGGGTAAGGTCTCCTCAAAATATAATAGTGCAATTTCTTAAACAGTAAGAGTTATTCCTCCTTCATACTTCATCAGCAAACATAGTGCTAATGAGATAGAAGAGAAAGTTGAAGCTGACAAGGAGGTTGCCATAATACATTGTGTTAATGATGCAGAAATATTAGATCATGTTTTGAATGCTTCTGGGAAGTCAGAAGACATTGATAATGACAGTTAAGATGATTTTCAGGAGGGCAAGAAATCCACTTGGGAGAAGATTGCTTTAGCCTTTAATCCATTAATTAATTTTTCAGAAGGGCACTGCCCTAGAGGTCATGTATCTCCATGTCTTTTGATTCACTTTTTATAGTAAATGACTGGACAAAAAAGCAAGTTGACATAAGGGACCTTTTAAAGAAAGCAGGTTTCAGAGTAATTTCAGGGGTCAGGAGGACACTTTCAGCCCTCTCTTCCCACCATCTACATCTACATTTTCATTGCTATCTATAGCAGCAGCTATACCTAGATCAGAGTAGGCTCAGAATTTTAGAGATAGCAGTATTAGTATTCATCAAATATTTATTAAGTACCTGTGATGTGTAAGCTAGATTCTGGGGACACAAAGACAAAAGAGGAAACAGTCTCTCCGCTCCTGGAACTTATACTGAGCCATCATTTGTTCCAACTGATTAATTATATTCGGCAGTCTTTATTTCTTAAGACATCTCAAATGCTTAGATAATAAATGTAGTTTCTAAAGATTGTAATCAAAAAGAGATCATTTAAAAATATTTTAGTAAAATTTCCAGCGACTTTGGAAAGCTTACTTATCTAGAACAGGCCATTCACTAACCAGGCTGGATAGAGAATTCAAGTGTTATTACCGCCTCTCTATTGCAGACCACTTAGGGCAAAGCATCTCCCCCTTCTACCAACTGATTATAGATTAGGGAGAGATTGTAGGTAGGGATGGAGGTGAACTTGATAAAATGCAAAATATGAAACCCCTCCCCCCCCAAAATATGGAGTTTGAAGGACTTTGAATCCCTTAACAGAAGATGGGGTGGGACCTTCTCAGGCAAGAGAGTGGTTATCTTTTACATGGCAATGTGTTTTTGACATACAAGTTTACCTGAAGGCTGATATGGTACTGAATGCCTGGGGTGGGTGGGGGAAGGCAGGGAATAGGGTCTTCAGGCCAAGCTAGGTGGGTTAATAATATGGGATGCACTGAGTTGTGAAAGGCTAAAAGTTCAGGAACTGGAACTGCAGAAAGGAGTTAAAACAAGAGGTTCTGGTTTTTTTATTTTTAAACACTTTTTCTGTCATGAACCTTTGCCAGGCCTATGGACCCCTTCTTAGACTAATGTTTTAAAATGCATACAAAATAAACCAATTATACTAAAATACAGTTATCAAAACAAACAAACACATTTATGCACTCCAGGTGTTAGGGGTAGGTCTGACATGTGAGATGTGTTCAGATTCAATGTTGAGATGAAATGAATAAGTCACTGAACAGTTAAGAAAGGGGGTGTTATTTAGTTCTAACAGTGAGGACATGCAACAGTAGCATTCACTCAACCCTATCAATTCCATATGGAAATGTTACCTGTTCATCAAGGCAGGATTTAGTGATTTTGGTCTTCTGGAGTCTCTCAGCTCACTCTACCTTGAATCTGCTACTCTGCTTGGTTTCGCCTCCAAAGAACAAGATACTCTCTGATGTCCTGTCCCTCCCTACTTCCACTTCTTTACTGCCTTTTTTGGTGTGTTGTATGCCATTTTAAATTCTAAGCTCTTTGAAGGCAGGGACTGTCTTTCTTTTTATTTATCTAAGTATCTTTCATGCTTAGCACAACACCTGGCACATAGCAGGTGCTTAATAAATGTTTCCTGGATTCAGTTGGAATCCACCAAGTTGGAGGGGCCTTGACTCCACATGAGTGGGATCACCTGTTAAGTTCCTAAATGTCCAGGAAGTGAAGAATCCCTAGGCTAAAAAAGAGGCAAAGAGGTCTATATCCCAAAGATACCCAAAAAATCCATATATCTGTATCAGCTCTTTGTGTGGTGGCTAAGAAATGGAAATGAAAGGGATGCCCCTCAGTTGGGGAATGGCTGAACAAAGTTGTGGCATATGATTATAATGGAATGTTATTGTGGTCTAAGAAATGACAAGTAGGATGATTTCAGAAAAAAACCTGGAAAGACTAACATGAACTGATGCTTAGTGAAGCAAGCAAAATCAGAAGAGTGTTATACACCGTCACAGTGATGCTATTCTCAGCAGTACAGTGATCCAAGACAATCCCAAAGGACTGTTAGTGAAGTACACGATCTAAAGAACGTGTATCGACCGAATGCAGACTGAAGCATTCTATTTTTCACTTTCTTTCATTTTTTTCTTTCATTCAAGCCTTCTTGTACAAAATGACTAATAGGGAAATGTTTTACATAATTGCATAGGTGTAACATATATCTGATTTGCTGACCATCTCAGGAGGGGAAGAAGCGAGGGATAGTATATGAAACTCAAAACTTTAAATAAAAATGTATTTTTTTTTTTTTTTGCTTTTTGGAGGGGGAAAGGCAGGGCAATTGGGATTAAGTGACTTGCCCAAGGTTACATGGCTAGTAAGTGTTAAGTGTCTGAGGCCAAATTTGAACTCAGGTCCTCCTGACTCCAGGGCTGGTGCTCTATTCACTGTACCACCTAGCCACCACTAAAAAAAATTTTTTTTAAAGAGGAAGCAGGATAAATTGATCCATAGTTAAAGGGCCTTTTCTGTTAGAAAAAGCTTGACAAATAGCAACAAGTAGAGTTAGAAAATAAGAAGCAGTATAGTGATTGAAGGAGGTAAATGACTTAGCTCAACTAAGAAAACTTCCAAAACCAAAGAAAAATTAGTCATCACTTTATTATGTGCAAGGCCTGATGGACACCAGGTGATCTGAGTGAGCTGTTTTTACTTGGAAATCAGCAGGGGTGATATTGAGTCTCAGAAAGGAAAAGACTCCACTTCTCGGGATCTCCCGTCAGTAGATGCAATATCTGTTATATGTTTTGTACAATGACAACCCCTTGTGAAGAGTCAATTCACCACAGCAATAAACACTTATCTTGACACTGAACAGATAGATGCAAATGATAATTGTTTTATATTAGAAAAGTTTTATTGATGATCTTTTTTTATATCACTGTCATTCTCCAAAGACTCTGTCCTCACCCCTACCACCACATACTACCACATAAAAAACTTTTATTTAAAAAAATATTTTTCACATCTGCTCTCACTTCCAAGTTCAGCCTACTGAGAAAGCAAGAAAAAAACAAAAGCCCTGTTACAAATATGTGTATAGTCAAGCAAAACAAATTCCTACATTGTCCGTGCTCCACCCCACCAAGTGTCTCAATTATTATTCTGAGTCCATTACATCTTTACCAGAAAGTGGGGGGTAACATGACAACGCATTTTGCATACTCTGAAATTGTGGTTGGTCATTGTTTTGATTAGAGTTCCAAAATCTTTTTTTAAAATTAATTAATTTATTTTCTTGTTTACATCATTCATTTCCATGAGATTTTGAGCTACAAAATTTCTCCCTATCCCTCCCCTACCCAACACCTCAAAACAGCCATCCCACTGTGTAACTCCTCCCCCATCTGCTCTCTCCTATATCCTCCCCCTCGCCCCTCTGACTTTCGGGTAGAGCAGGATGGATCTCCCTATCACAGTGCCTGTGTATCTTAATTCCCAGTTGGATGTAGTTAATAATAATAATAATAACAATGATAATAATTATATATAGATATACATATACATTTTTAACATTTGAATATAGAACTTTAAATTCTAGATTCTTTCCCTTCCTCCCTTGTCACCCACACCCACTGGAAGGACAAGTAATTAAATACAGGCTGTACATGTGTAATTATGCAGAACTTCTCCACAGTGGGCATATTGTGAGAGACTGATTATATGTCCCTCCTTCCTATACTGCCCCCGCCCTTGTTCTCTTCTCTACCCTG
>CM053585.1:454592535-454673597 GCA_028646515.1 Pseudochirops corinnae | reverse complement strand
CGGGTGGGGAGCTACAACGCAGAGGCGGGTGCAAAACCTATGCCTTTCGTTTTTCTGCTCTGGAGACCTTTCAGCCGGACTGCTTATCTCCCGCTTTCGCAATCCCCACTCGCAGCTGGTGCTAATCTGCAGCTGGTGCTAATCCTCTGCTCACCTGAAAGGCTCTTCCGCCGCCCCTGGGGCGCAGCTGCAGCTTCAGGCCAGGCTGGCTTCGGTTTGCAGTGCTGATATGGTTCCTCGTAGCCCAGCTGACTTTAGTGGGAAGTATCCTTGTGTGCATTTTGGAGTTGTAGGATTGGTTTAGAGTCCTATTTTATGGGTATTTTGGGGTGGCTATGTGAGAGCTGCGATATGTTGCTGCTGCTACGCCGCCATCTTGGTTCCGCCCCTGAGACTTAATGATTTTCCATAGGTCACACAGCCAGTATGTTGCAGAGGGAGGAGCTGAACCCTAGTCTTGTTGTTTTAGAGACTCAGCTCTCGGTTCACAGTGCTACGTTGCCTCTTATAAAAATAATAAATTTAAATTTTATTTTAGACAACATGTTAAACTTGACAAGTTTCATACGTACATATATATATATATATATACACACACATATACATATACACACACACACACACACACACAATGACTGTAAAATCCCTTGAATTGTAGAGATTGTTTCACACTCTATATCCTAGTGCTGGGTGCATAATGAATGCTTGTTCATCAATAAAGAAAGTAAATTTTAGGCCGTAGCACTTTGCGCATCTGTAGATGCTTAATAAATGCTTGTTTGACTGACTATAGGGAAGGTCAGCCTCTCTTGCCTCAGGGGGTTTTCCTCCCAGGTTAAGGAAACTAGAGGCTCCATGTTTGATAACCAGATGGGGGTGGCTTAAGCCTTCTTTTTTTTCTAGAACCTTTACCCTTCTTCCACCCCCTGTTCCTCATTTTTCTGTGTGACTAGTCCTTTGGCTGCCCAACACTTACCCTCTGCTAAAGGGAACCAGTTTTGCTTCTTCCTCTCCCTCCAGCTCCACAACCTTCCTGTCTGAAACTGAAGGCCCGAGTTATTCCTAGTTTGAGGATAACATCTGTTGGAGAAGCAAGGAGGTTAATCTTCTTGGGTATCTCTGGTCTACCATTTCTGAGAGCCTTTAGAAGGGCCTTAGAGTAACTTCTTGTCCCACCCGTTCACCATCTCTCCTTCCCACAGTTGACTGTAGAAATGGTATCCTTATTTAGCTCATACAACCCTTCTAATTTTTCCTAAACTAGTTTCTTCCTTTTGTATCCTTTTTTTTAAGAAGTTATATTGCTGGTTGGGTTGTTGAAGCAGCTAGGTGACAGTGATTGGATAGAGCACGGGGCCTGGAGTCAGAAAGACATGAGCTCAATCAACTCTGTCCTCAGACACTTTATAGCTATATGACCTTGAGGATAATAATAGTGCTTACCCTGCAGGTTGTGGGGCAGATCAAATGAGAAAATATTTGTAAAGGCTTGGCACAGTGGCTAGCACTTAGTAGGAACTTAATAAATACTTATTCCTTTTGCCCTCTTCTTCCTTTCCCTACTCATTAGGTAACAGTGACCCTTGGTTTCTGCTTCCTTTAGCTATTATCAAAGAAGACCTTTCGTAAAATCATTGTCCTTCCTATGTGGAAAAGCCTGGAGAAAATTCCCCACTCCATTCCTTGATGTTTACTTCCAATTCTGCCTTCACAGCTCTAGGTTGGAGGGGACAGAAAATCAAAGCAATCTCCCAAAATTTCAGGGTTGGCCAACTAGAGGATAGTGGGACAAGGTTTAAGGTCGTTCTTGATAGCCAATAAAAAGTTCTCACTCCCCTGCCTGCCAAGGTTAGTATGGCCAATAAAACATACTACCTTTCAGCAACTTGTTCAGTACTTTACTACCTTGTTTACAGTAGAGCTAGTCATTCACACTGCCTCTCTCTGGTTGTGCATGTAATATATTCTTCTAATGTGTTACCTTATATGTAGGAAAATTTTTCTACTGGTTATCACTCAAATGGTTTTTTCCAGTAATAATAAAACATTTATTGTAGTGGTCATACATAGGTGTTCTCAGTGATTGTTAATGAGTGTTTTTGTGTTGGACAGTTTAGTACACTAGACAGGTTTAAAATGGTTAAAAGGTGATTTGAGTCCATTCTACTTGCTTTCATTCACTGATCATTGTATTGTGATTTGTGATTATTTATACTAAACTTGGGATTCCACACTCATATCTTTTTGTAAAAAAAATGAACATTTTATGAGATCACTTAACTGTTCCTTATTCTTTAGGTGCTGTAAAGTTGGTGGTTGCTGTAGCAGTATTTCTACTGACATTTTATGTTATATCTCAAGTATTTGAAATAAAGCTAGATTCAAATTTAGGAAATTTATTTGGTAAGTTTCTTCTGTTTCTTTTTAACTTTTATTCTTTATAGTATCTAGTTTACAAGTTTTCTTTACTCTGAATTGTTTTATCTGTTTTAAGAAAAGTAAATTTGTTTATGTTATTTTGATCCTTTGTTATATTGAAATGCAAATAATAGTGGCTTTTAAAATCACCAAATACAAAGTATAAATAATTCAACCATTATTTATGGAGCACATACTATGTGCAAGGTGCTGTCATGGAGGGGAACAAAATTGGAATATATAATCTTGGTGTTGCTGGGATGGGGGACCTTTTCTTTTTATTTAGAAAAAAAATGAATTTTTTTAAATGAACAAAAATGCATTTTTTTCCCCTACCTATACCAAGGGAGGTGAGAGGTAAAGGAAGAAAAAGAAAATTCTTGTAATAGTTAAGTATAATCAGAAAAACAGTTTCCCTCATTGGTCATGATATGTGTATTATATATGTATATGTATGTACATGTGTGGGTGTTTGTGTACATGTACTTATGCATATAACTGTGTATTTCTGTATTTTGAGAACATTATTTCTGTCAGACAGTAGGTAAATATGTGTGCATATAGATATATATGTCATTCTGTATTTTGAGTACATTATCTTTCTCAGGTTAGTAGGTAGCAACATACTTTATCACTGGTCTTCTAGAATCTTGGTTGGTCGCTTGGTTGATCAGTGTTCTTAAGATCAAAGTTGTCATTACTATGTTGTCATTGTAAAATTGTTCTCCATATTCATTTCATTCTGCATCAGATCATACAAATTTTCCCAGGCTGTACTGAAACTGTCCTTTACATCATTTCTTATGGTACCATTCATTCCATTCTTTACTATAAATCTATTAGTATTCCCCAATTGATAGACTATCCTTTAGTTTTCACTTTTTATTTTATATTTAAAATAACTTTTAAAAATTACTGAATTTCAGCATGTAATTAGCACAAAGTATATTTCCTCAAATAATTGGGCATAAAAACTATAATTTAAATGTTTATATGCTAAAAAATGGAAAGAGTATATTAATTTGAGTGTATACCTCATTTAAGCTCTAGAAACTAGATTTACAACATTTTTGAATCACCAGAACATATTATGACACATTTACTAAAGACCTACAGTATTTGAAGATAAAAGGTGTTGGCCTTATTTGTAGATTCTCAAAAGTTATAATGGGTAATCATTTAGCTGAGGCATTATTTGAAACAGTTTTATAATGTCAGTGAAAATATGGAGCTGGATAATATAAGCCTTTGACTTTATATGCTTGGAGCCAAAGTAGTGCTGTCGATAGACTCAGGATAGACTTGGTACCTTGGGAGATTGTCCAGCTAGTCTAGCCTTCTACCCAACTTGAAAATCACTTTTGTAATAGTTGACGGATATTGTTATTAGTTCCTATTTGAACCCTTTCAAAGATGGAAAGCTGACTTTAACAAAAAAAGAGAATAGATTTGTCTTTTAAGTTAAACATCCCTAATTGGTAGCTTTTATGAGTTGAAATATGCCTACTTGTATATTTTTACCTGTTAGTCTTTTTTCTGTCCTTTGGAGCCACAAAAAAATAAGCCTAATCCTTGTTTCACATGACAGCACTTTAGTTATTTAAGGATAATGATCATATGTCTCCTAATGCTGTTCTTCTGTAAGCTAATTATCCCAGTTTCCTTTAACAAAGCCTTTTATATATGACTTGGTTTCCATACTTTTCACTATCCTGCTTGATGCTCTGAGTTATGTCTAGCTGAGAAAAATAGCTAGTAAATTAGATCTCAGAATCAGGATTCAAATAGATGCTGTCGGATGTTTGATAGCAGGCCATAACTGACAAGATGAAAATAGGGATAAATGTAAAGTCCTGCACTTAAGCTTTAAAAAAAATACTGCCTGGCTATATAGGATGGGATTTTAGTTTGCTGGAATCTCAGTGTTAGCCAGTATCAATAAAAATAGAGGATCTAGAACACAGAGAGTTATGGTCCTTTGTATTGTGTGCTGCTGATCAGATCACCCTTGTAGTGTTCTGTTCAGTACATTTTACCAACACTAAGGCAAATCTTTAATTCCCCCCTGTTTGATTCCTAGTCTCACTCCTCACAGAAGCTCAGCCAAGCCAATGTCTCTTTACCAAGAAAACTGAGACCAGAAAGTTCAAGCTTTCTCCATTCTGTTTATCTTAGAACCTCTTGAATAGTTTCTGACTCTGTCTTTCTCTCACTATCTGACTAAGAGGTGGCCTAACTCCTTGACGTGGCCAATATTCCTATATGTGTGCTCTGTCTCCTCCCCTTCACTCTTCTCCAGTAGATTATGTTTGTACTCACTTATTCCCATTCTCCCATACTGCCCAGTGTTCAGACTCTTCCAATCATCTTGTTCTTTCCCTTCTGCCTTCAGAAATGCATGCCCAGGCCTCCCCCATCCTTAAAAACACAGAGAATAGTTTTCATTGGACCCTACCATCCTTTCAGGTTATCACACGTCTTGTCTCCTTTACTTAGCCAAACTTCTTTAAAAATTTATCTATACGTACTGCTTTCACTTCCTGTCTTCATGTTCCTCACTGCTTTGCAGGCTGAGAAGCCAGAATCTGGCAGGTGAAAGATGAAATGACTGAGGAAAGCAAAGGTTTGATCTTCCAAGCATATTGATTTATGAAGCAGTGCATGCCAGTTTACCAACAAATCAGGAACAGGCCCTTTCCTCAGCTGAGGCTGGACCCTGAATACAGGAGGAGACAGACTTATATATTCAAAACAATCCAATAAGGCAAATTAGTTAAAAGGAAATGTTACAACATTAGATAATCTGATTTCTAATTGGAGAAAAGACTAGGAACTTTCCAGTTTGGGAGGCGGAGAATTAAATAGGTGCAATTCCCTGAATTCAGAAAAAAGAGGTGTCCTACTCTTTCCAAGTATCTGGAAACAGTGAAAGGAACATAGAAAAAATAATTGATCAATATGGGATTAATTTTCAGATAAGACATGGGTTGCTTGAGATGTACAGTTGTGAGAAAACTCTTTGAAGCTGACTTGGTTTCTGGTCAGCATAACCTAGGTCCTTAATTTAGGATCTCTAGGGAGTGGATGGGTTGTTACAGCTTCCCAGCCATGCAGGGCTAGGTTCAAACAATGCAATAAGTTTTCTCTCATTTCTCACAATTGAATAAAATTTTCTCACACAACGGAAGTCGAATTGGACCTATAATTGAATAGAAAGAGAAAACTCCAGAACTGAGTCATAAGATGGAGCCGTTGTGGTTCATCCAATTCCCCCAATAAACTACTTTCTATTCTAATACCCTCAATTCCCTCACTTCTGACTTCATGGCTGAAATAAATCTACTGTCTCTGAAGTTACCAAGTTGCCGAGCCTGATCTTTTCTAAATTTTACTCCTTCTCATCCTGTCTGCTGCATCTGACATTGTTGAGCACCTTCTCCATCAAGAATGCTTGAAAATCCTCTATTTCATTGAATGACCATATTTTCCCCTGAAGCATTATATTCAGTTTTGCTGGGTAGGTGATTCTTGGTTTTAATCCTAGCTCCTTTGACCTCCAGAATGTCATATTCCAAGTCCTTCCATCCCTTAATGTAGAAGCTGCTAGGTCGTATGTTATCCTGATCGTGTTTCCACAATACTCAAATTGTTTCTTCCTGACTGCTTGCAATATTTTCTCCCTGACCTGGAAACTCTGGAATTTGGCTATAATATTCCTAGGAGTTTTCTTTTTGGGTTCTTTTTCAAGAGGCAATCGTTGAATTATTTCAATTTCTATTTTGCCCTCTGGTTCTAGAATATAAGAATAATTTTGCTTGATAATTTCTTGAAAGATGATATCTGGGTTCTTTTTTTGATCATGGGTTTTGTGCTTCCTCTGCTTGTTCATATTGCCAGCCAATTACTTGACTTTTGAGCTCTTTGCCATGGTAGAACTCTGCTTCCAGATTGCAGAGAGCTATGTCGCAAATTGCTGGGGTTTTTGCAGCTGCCGGCACTATTAGGAGAGTGCCCTTTCTGCGGCCCCCTCCCCGCCCCCCAAAGCTCTGGCACACTGACTACACACCCCAAGGACCAAGACCATGATCCAGATCCAAGCAGGTTAAAGCAAGAGCAATTATCCTCTGAATGGTTGCTTAGTTCCCCTATGATCTATAGGCCAGGAGCTCTGGAGGCAGCCATGCAGCAGCAGTTGTAGCTGCTGTTCGACCAAAAGGGTTTCCCACTGACCTTTTACTTTCTCTTTGGCATTTATGGGTTGAAAAGTCTGGAAACTGCCACAGCTACTGGTGGTGAGTTACTCTCCTGAAGTCTGCTCCAGCTGCAGCTGGTTAGGGCTGCCCTGGGGCCAGAACCCTGAGGCTTACACCAGACTACGCTCAGCTTGGTGCAGTAGACCCTTCCTATTGGCCTTCCATGCTGCCTTCTGCAGGAAATTTCTTTCTCTCTGTCACTTAGTGGGTTCTGTAGCTCTAAAATTTGGTTAGTCATTTTTTTACACGTATTAGAAGTGATTGGAGTAGGAGCTCACGCCAAGTTTGTGCTTCTGCTCTGCCATCTTGGCTCCACCCCAAGCACCTTCTCTTTTTAGATAGTTTTTCCTCTCTGGGTTTTCATGACACTGCTCCCTCCTGGTTTGGCTTGTATTTGTCTAACTGCTGATTTGCTGCCTCATCATCCACATTACACAATTCTGCGTACCTTCTCCCTCTATATTCTTTGTCTTGTTAACATAATCAGCAGGTGACTCAGACACAGACATGACTCAGGCCCAGGGACATATAGGCAGACACAGGTGGTCAGAAAAACAAATAAACAGGCAGATAGGCGCGTGGACATACAGACACAGATATGCACAGTTGTGTCTGTGTATCTCTCTTGTTTAGATATTTATATTTATTAAAATTTATAAATGTATGTAGGAACGGTTTCAATATATATTTACATGTCTATAGCTTATCTATCCATATATATATCCATATATAGACGTGTGTATATATTTTACATGTGTATATATGTGTATATTTCATATATCTGTATTATATATATGTATATATGTGTCATCTATATAGCTATATCACCAGCCTCAATCTTTCCCTTGGACTTCAGCCCTGCATCATCAATTATTTTATTGAACATCTCAAACTAGAATTCTCCAGACGACATTGCAAGCTCCAAAATAGAATGCATCATCTTTTACTATAACCCTCTCCTTTTTGAAATTTCTTTATTATAATCCTCCAGGTTTATAAGCTCAGCATTACTCTCAACTCTCTCACCCTATATTGTCCCATAGATCCATTCAGTTGCAGAATTTTGCAATATCTCTTGTGTTCAGATCCCTCCTACCTTTCATCTAGATTATTGCAACAGCCTCTTAATTGGTTTGCCTTACTCAAGTCTCTCACCACTTCAGCCCATCCTGCATATTTCTGCTGAAGTAATTTTCCTTCAGTACAGCTCTGACCATGTGTCTCTTCTTTACAGTTGACTCTAATGGCTTCCTATTTCTCCTAGAAATAATCTCTTCTGTTTAGCTGTTAAAGTCCTATACTACCTGGCCCCAATTTATCTTTCTAGCTTTATTGGACATTATTCCTCCCCACACACTCTGGGATCTAGCACAGCTAGCCTTTTTTTTTCCACACACACATCTCTATCTCCTACCTCCGTGTTTTTGTGCTGCCCATCCCACATTACTGGATGAATTCTCTTCTTCCTCAGATACTTCTCTTTTAAAACATAGCTCAGGCACCATCTTCTGTGTGGAACTTTTTCTAATCTCCCAACTATTAGTTTCCTTCATCCAAACTGCTTTGTATATGTTTGCTTTTCTCATTTTATATTTATGCTATATGTATTTTTACTTATTGTCTGCTTAATTTCACCAGATAAGTTCCTTGTGAATAGGGATCTTTTCGTTTTTTGTACTTGTATTCCTAGCACGTAGCACACAGTACAGGGACTTAATGAGTACGTGATCGGTTGATTGTTTGAACAAGAAGGTAAAGGCATCATCAACCATGGCTTATAAGCAAAAGTCAAAGAAATTCTGGTTGTTTATTTTAGAGAGGAGCCAGAACATCTTTTATTTAATCTTCAAGCCCACATGTATAAGAGACAATAGATTTATTTAGAGGATAAAAGTAGGCCCAGTAGATAGAAGTTAAATGAAAGACATATTTTTGGCTGAACATAAAGAAAAATTAACTAAAAAAATAGAGAAGGCCAAAAATGGATGGACTACCTTCTTAGGTGTAGCAAATTGCTCATCAGCATTGGCCAATTAGAAAACCTGAATTTTATCAAGTGTAGAAGGGATTATTGTATGGCAAATAACTTTAGATTAGATTGTTTCTTTTAATCTAAGATGTGTTTAGTAACTTGGGAGTTTCTAGTTTCGTTTAAATTTATTTTTGAAAAAAATGTTCAAATCTCTGCAATAATTTTGAAATGCTGTTTTATTGCTAGCAATGATGGTTATTGAATATATGGCAGAATTTAGTATATGGAATGTCTGCCTGATTAGACCTTAAATTTACAATAACAATTAAAGATGCAAACTGTATTTACTGTCTGTATTAAAACATAACACATTGTAATCTGTCTACTTCATTATAGTTTGCATTTATGAATTGTGGATATTGTGCTTATGTTAACTATTCTTGCTGATTTCTCTTTCAATGTACTTTATTTTCGCTATGGTGGAGGTTATATATAAAATAAAATAAACAATAAACATTTTATGAATTTATTTTAAAAATTCAGTAGATACATTTCACATTCAATTTCTTTGCCCGAAGTTAACTTTGACTTTTTTTATGTGTGTTTTTATTTTAGCAAGGTCAGCACTACAGATAGCTTGTAAGTATTATATATCTCAAAAGAAGTTTATTTTCTAATATGGCTCAGCATTGTGTAGTTTTTTAGGGGGCATATCCTCCACTGACGTCAGTTTGCCTCTTGTGAAATTCAACATACAGAATTGACCTAGAAGTGAAATAATTTCAAATGAAAAATAAATTTAATTACTTTTCAGCTTTTACTGTACTTGACAACAGGGTTTCCTAACCTGGCACTGCTGAACTTTTAAAAAAAATCTTGACAACCTTATTTCAGTTTAATTGGTTTTCTTTATAATACTGTGTGTTTCATTTTATGCATTTAAAAATATTATTTTGGTAAGATATCTATATATCAGCTTCTCCAAAACTGTTGAGTCCATGACACCCACAAAAAGGCTAAGATAGCCCTCACTTTACTTCATTCATTAATAGTAGAAGCCATAGACATCACTACCATATTTGTTAGGTTAAGACCTTTTTAAAATCCATAGTAAAAAACCAAGATTAATAGAAGTTGGAGGCATGATAGTTGACAGAATAGAGAAGAGCTATTTAAGGGAGTTAGTGTATAGATAAATATATCTACGTACAATAAAAATTTTTTCCTAAATGCTTAAATTGTATATTTGTTTCAGTCTCTACATAGACAGGCCTTTTAGCATGGGGTGACTAAAGTGAAAAGTAAATTAAAGGCTCAAAAAAGTCTCTAAATGGGAAAGAAAATGAAACTATTTAACTAATTCATGAGCTCAAATCTATCTTCCTTCATAGTCCCATTTACTTTATCTTACCTCAGTTACTGGTATGCCACCAAGGACCTTTTGATTAAACATTTAGAAAGCTTTTTTGAGCTCTGAGAAAACAAATCTTCCAATATAAACATGGTACACTGGTAATACACACATACAGAGTTATAGGTGAACATATAGCTAGCATATTTATTGAAAATTGTATACTCAACTTTAGATATTCTAGAGGTGTAATCTGATCTGACATGTTTATTTTGCAAATAAAAGCATAAAGGGGTTAAATTATTTACTCTAAGTTGTTAAACCTAGTTAGTGACCTAGAGGGATTAGAACCAAAATCTCCTGATTCCTAGTTATTTCCAATATGCCAGTGTGTGTGTGTGTGTGTGTGTGTGTGTGTGTGTGTGTGTGTGTGTGTGTGTGTGTACACGTGCGCGCGCACGTGCCACTCAGGATGTTGTTAACACTTGATTGGTCACGTAGTGCATTGCCTACTTTGCATTTAGAAAGAATCGTTGATTATAGTTATATGCATGCTATTACTATTTTATTTTAAAACTGTATCTATTTTCCCCAAAGATACAAAACCTCCCAGATATAAATGTGGGATTTCAAAAGCTTGTCCAGAAAAACATTTTGCTTTCAAAATGGCAAGTGGAGCAGCTAATGTTGTTGGCCCAAAAATTTGTGTAGAAGACAATATGTAAGTATTGGTGTACACTTGGAACTATAATTTCATGAATTTATCATTTTAGTATAACCTCCACAGCTGAGTTGTAATGTGTCTTTTAAAAAGAGGCTTGTTAGCTTTTCTGAAGTTAATTTTCATATTTTAAACTCTAATAATTCATGTAGTGCTTTACAGTTAGTTTACAGTCATTACTTAATTTTCAAAGGCATATTATCTGTTTTTTCTTAAACTCTTAAGATAACTTTGTTTTAGAATGAGAGAATGTTTGTTTAGAAAACTTTAGAAATCTTCCTAGTAGAATCCAAGTACTCCCAAATCTGAAATACACTTACTCTTCACCTCCTCAAAAATCCCTTAGCTTTCTTCAAAATATAGCTCAGGCATATCCTCAGTAACAACAGCTAGCATTTATACAGTGCCTGCTGTGTGCCAGGCAGTATGCTAAATGCTTTACATACATCTCATTTGATCCTCATATCAACACTAGGAAGCGGTGCTATTATTATTACCCTGTTTTATAGTTTAGGAGACTGGGGCTCCTAGAAATCTGATTTTCAAATAAATGGATATTTGTATATTTAGAAAGTTTACATATTGTAGAGGCATGGGTTTTTTGGAAATTTATTAGGGGTTTCTGCTCCTATTTCTGACAGAACTTAACTTTGTATCATATGCAATGTAATTTTGCTATAGAATTTTGAGATTTCAAAGGTCAACTTTTAGTTCAGTCTTGATGATAAATCTTTATTAAGGCTTTTCAAATAATTTTATTTCATGTGCGTAATCAAATATTTTCTTGACTAGTAGCTAGTATTTGTTCCGATAATTTTCTAAAAAGTACTGACTTGTCCTATATTGGAATACACCTCTAAGTAATGTTTAAAGTAGTCAACAGAAAAGCTTGTTTCTAGTTGTTCAAATAATTAAAGTGATTTCAAAACAAAGGCATCAAGAACTAAAGATGAACAGTTTTAATCATTTTGTTGCATGTTCTTGTTTATGGTGGAATTGAGCTAAATTGATACTCTTCATTTTTGACATTTTTGTTAAATTTTTCCAAATTGTATATTTCCCACCAAAGTTGATACTATATAATTAGAGCTTCTCTATACTGTAGAATTACATTATAAAACATAGGCCCATTTTGTTTCAAGGTAGTGCATTTACTAACAAATCAAATTTCAGAAGTATCTTGAATATTCCTTGCATAGCATACTACATTTCCTACAAAATTCTTTTTTTGAGTTGATGATAGAATATAGACATGAAAAAAACCAGATAGTAAACTTCTAGGCTCATTGATTTGGAATGGAAATTGTAGAGGTTATTTTTTTAATTCAACATTTCAATTTTTTCAGATGAGAGATCCAAGATCCAGAGAGGCTGAATGAGTTTGCCAAGGTCAGATAGTGACGGGCAGAACTGGGATGCACTTCTACTTGTTTAGCTTTCAAATACAGCCCTGCTTCCACTTCACCATCTATCTCTGAAAGCCTACCTAAGACAGACTTTCTTTGATTGGAAACCCCAGGCCCTTTGTGATATCTTTTGTTGCTGGGGCACTTAGAAAGGCATATAAAAATCTGTTAGCAAGAATATTTACATTTATTGAAAAAAAAAAAGACACATCCCAGTAACGTATAAGTTGACTATGGGGTATGAAAATGAAACAAAATGTCACAACCAAGTACCAGTATAGCATTTCTGTGATTGCAGTAAATAGCTTTTTTTTTTTTAAGTTTTCTTGTTACTTTTAGGACTTAATATTTAATATGGGGATACTAAATCCAAATTCTGCTGTTGTATAGCTCTGTGACCTTAAATGAGTCACCTAGACTATTTGACTTACTTTCTTTTTTGGTAAATTGAGGGCATTGGTTGAGTTGAGCTTTAAGTTATATGTTAGGATACTGCATTTGAATCATATGATACTGTTTTCTCAGTTATAGGCTTAATTTGGACATAAATCTAGCTGTGAAAAATATGTAATAAAATTTTAGATGGAGACTTATTAGTTTTAATCAGCATGCTATGCATTTATCTAGAACATTTTTTTCTTTTTATATATATCCTTTCAGTTAGTTTGACTGTTAAATAACAGGCAGAAAGGATTCCTCAGTTTGAATGCCCGGCTCATACTTGATCACATTTATATATCTACAACATCATTTCTGAGATAACTTGGGAAGTTTTTTATTATAATATTAAGAAAAAGGGATCAGGTGGTCATTAATCTACAAGCATAAGTGTTCATTGCAGAAACAACCATTTAAAAGGGAAAAAATGTGTGGGCAGTTACAGTAAAGAAAATTCTGAGCCAGAGAATATTAATTCTAGTCCTGGCCTTTCAGTAGCGTGCAGTGTGTTACTGTGTAAGGAATTCAGCATTTGCAATCAGAGGATCTAGTTTTAAATCTCAGCTCTGCTGCTTATTTTCCCAGTGACCCTGGGCAAGTCACTTAACCTTTCAACTCAGTATCAGTAAGATAAGGAGGTTGGACTAGGTTACCTCATAAGTTCTCTTTAGTTGCTTTAAATATAAGATCCTATGACTTTGGACATAGTTTATATATCTGTAAAGCTGGAATAAGGCCTGAACTTTATCTCCTCACTCCAGCATTCACTAAAGGCACTATGGAATCTTAGTGCTAGAATGGAATGTCGGAGGTCACCAGAGGAGGAAAATGAGGGGCATATAAGTGAAATGATCTGCCCAAGGTCACAATGCTAGAAACTAGGTTGACCCAGTTCTGCTTTGAAAACTCTTCTGAATAATGGGTGATTTTATTTTTTCTTAAGCAAAGAATTATCTTAACCGGGTTTTGTATGTTATTTAAAACACAACAGATAATTCTTTGAAATTAGATTGGGGGGTTCTTTGCCTTTTCTGCGTCATGGGCCCTTTTGGCAGTCTGGTGAAATCTATAGACCCTTTCTCAAAAAAAAATTGTTGAAAGACATAGGATTAAAAAAAAATTAAATAGTTTTATATATGTGATAATATTTATAAAGCACTTAGCATAGTGTCTGGTGCATAGTAGGAGCCCTCTTTAGGAGGCTTCTTTTTTCTTCCATCTCCCTCACATCAAATAAGCTCAGACCCCAAGTTAAGAACTCTTGTTCTAGATAGAGGTGATGTTAGGAACCATTAATTATGGTGACAAAAAAATAAAACTACCAGTCATTTATATCTGTAACACTAAAAGGAAAATTGATTATTTTTTGATATAAATAGCCAATTTAGATTTGTGAAAATTTAATCTATGAATAATTGTAAACTGGCTATGAAAAATAAACATCTTTACTAGATCATAGCAAGAATTTTAGTAGTTTTTAAGGAAAATCTGAGTTGAAAAGAGCTATGAAAAAATCTGAATTAAAAATACATGAAATTTGCAAGTAGGACAAACAAATGCAACTTATACAATAATTGTCATAAAATTCTGGTTTTGAAATAATCATAATTTATGAAGTATAATAAATTATAATTCTGCCTTTTGGTTGACTTTGACCTTTATGCAGTCAAAAATCTGTTTGTAAGCCTTTTTACAATTTTAATTTACCACAGGCCTGATTTTTAATTTTGGCAAAATAGCCTTGTTTAAATTAGCATATAGAAATGCTGCCATCTTGTGGAAGTCTTTCATCCTACTTGATTGTTTATTTTTTTCATTATCACAGTATTAGATTTCTTTCAAGTAAGGAGACAACTCTTATAGTTGTAGCAAAGTACATTAAGGGTTGCATATTCCTGGTTTATTCCTGTTTAGATAAAAGTGTACCATCATCTGTCTCTGTACTAGTGAAAAATTATATTGGGGTTTAGTAGTATACCTAGATCTCTTTAAGAGAGTGTGTCCCATCGCCTAATAGGGTAATCAGACCTTTTGTGGTTCAGAAAATAGTTTATTAAGAATTTCTACTTATATCACAATGCTGATTTCAAAGGAACAAAGTAAACAAACTTTAGAATTTGGTTCTTCAATATGGTTGTTCTAAATACAGCAGATTTGTTTTAGTTTCAGTATGTTAATCTTCCTGTTTCATCACTCAACAATTTGTAATCTGACTTCTGGCCCCACTGTTCTACTAAAACTGTTCTCTTCAAGATTACTGATTAGCTCATTTGCTAAATCTGGTGGCCTTTTACCAGGATGTCTCTGACATCTCCATAGCTTTTAGCACTTAACTTTCTACCTCTTCTTCCTCAGAATTCTTCTTATTGTGGATTTAATGACATTTTCTCCTACTTTTTTTTTTTGCCTCTACCATTCTTTTTCACCTTCTTTGCTAGATCATTATTCATGTTCCACCATCCCCTCCCCAAGGTTTGTCCTGAGCCTTCTCTTCACTCTCTCTGTCTCTCTCTCTAGATATAGATATCTGCTCTCTTGCTGATCTTGTTTAGCACTCATAGGTTGAATTATTTTTATGCAGATGACTCTTAAATTCTTATCTAGCCTTAATCAGTATTCTGAGCTCCAGCTATCTTACAGGCATCTCAAAAATCAGCATTAAAACAGAATTCATCTTTGGCATCCCTCATCCACCTGCCCTTCCTTCAACCATCCCTATTTCTTTTAAGGCCACTACTTTCTTTCTAGTTATACATGTAGCTCAGGAGAATGCTATAGATATACCTTTCCTAGATTTTAGCCAAGCATTTGATAAATTTTCTCATGCTGTTCTTAGGGATTTCAAACTATAGTAAATGGCTAGACTGAAAGAGTAGTCATTCATGGTTTGTTCAGTTTTTATTTTCCGTGATTTCCCTAGTGAAATGTCTAAGAGAGTTTAAAAGTTTTTATTAATGACCTGAATGAAAGCATGGATGGAGTGTTTTTCAAAATTTGCAGGTGACAAAGGTGAAAAAGTATCTCACAGTAGATAATGAGTCAGGATTTGGTATGATCTTAAGATGAAATTTAATAGGGATAAATGCAGTGTCTCAGACTTGAGTTCAAAAAGCAATACGGGAGACATGCCTAGAAATTTTGAAAAATATCTAGGGATTTTAGTGGATTGCAAAGCCAATATGAGCTATGTGTGACAGTTAAAGCTGATGCAGTCTTAGACTATATTAAAAGAATAGTGCCCTGAACTAGATATGATATGATAGTCCTACTGTATTCTCTTCAGTTCTTGGCACCACATTTTAGGAAGGACTGTGAGTAACCAGGATGATGAAGAGCCTTGAGGCCATGTCATATGAGAATTGTTTAGCCTGGAGAATAAAAGGGGAAAGAGAAAAGGAAGATCAAGATAGCTATCTTGAAATATTTTAAGGGGCTATTCAATAGAAAAAGGAGATTTGTTCTGTTTGGGTCCAAAGGATAGAACTAGTTGGTACGGATGGAGCTTGAAGAAAGGTAAATTTAGGCTTGTTAGAAGGAAAAAATAACCCAACCCAAACACTTTCCAAACAGAGTTTTCCAAAACTAGAGATTAGAGAGAGGAAAGAGAGAGAGAAAGAGAGTGTGAGTGAGAGAGAGAGAGAGAGAGAGAGAGAGAGAAAGCGAGAGAGAGTGTGTGTGTGATTCTTGTTTAGCTGTGGTTGGATTTGCCCTCTGAAGTCTTTTCCTACTGAGGTTCTGTGATGCAAGCTACATTTCAGAATGAAATTTCAGTGCAAATTGATGGTTCTGTTTGAGCATGTAAGAAGCATGCCATAGTACAGTGGTCGCCATTTAATGGTTTATGAACTCCGTAGAGATTCATGATAATGATCTAACAGGTTCACACTAAAAATTCTTTAATGACTCCTTAAGCAGTAATAATTGCCTATGAAAATTATGAGTTGTATATTAAATTACTCTGGGGGTTCACACCATTTTTTTATTCCAAAGGAGTTAACAGAATAAAAAAAAAACATAGGGAAACCTTGGGATTTGAACTAGGAACTGTTCTTTTCCCCAATAAGGCCTAGTTTCAAATCCTGCGTCTGACATATACTGGCTGTGGGCAAGTCATTTAACCTTTCAGTGTTCTTAAGTGACTCTTCCTTTGTTACTGTAAGGACATGCTTTAGACATGCTTTACTGAATGAATCTGTGATCTCATTTAGTTTACTACTCCTTTTGTAGGTACAGATTTAATCCGTTTGTGCTTTCTCATCCTAGGGGAACAGTTTGTCTACATCTTTCTGTTACCCTCTACAAAGCATCTACCCAATGTGTTGGATGGAGACTTTCCTTTTTAATTCTTTGTTGTGGCTACTATTTTAGCACTTGGGCTCTTATCTTTCGCTTATATATTATAAGCAGTACAAAATTTTTTTTATTCTTTTCCATGTTTTTAATGATTTATACCAGCGGTTCTCAACCTGTGGGTTGCAACCGCTTTGGGGGTCGAATGACCCTTTCACAGGGGTCACAAGGGTCGCTTAAAACCATCGGAAAACACATATTTCCAATGGTCTTAGGAACCAAGACACCGCTCCTCTATCTGTCTCCAGATGGGTCCACTCACATGCAGACATGCCCACATATGAGTATTAAAAGGTCGTGGCATTAGGAAGGTTGAGAACCACTGATTTATACCGATCTTCTTTTCTGAATCTTTATTAGCAAATGATAGTTTATTTATTTCACATTTTTTCTTTGAGTATGATCATGATTCTTCTGAGATGCCAGTGTTATATCTTTCTCAGCTGTATAGCATTTTCACGGTAATATTGGTGTTAGAAATAGGATTTTTCAGTTGCAAGCAGCTTGGGGTCACTGAAAATAATTTTGCTACCAGGTTCCACGTGGTCTGTTTTCCTTTTCAGTTCTTGTCCTAGATCCACATAAATCTTACTTTACTTTTCTTATATATCAAGTTATGGAAAGTGAAAAGTAAATTAGGTCACTTGTTTGATTGTTTGAAGGCAGGTGCAGAGTCATACTTGCAACACACACACATATGTATATACTATGAGGGATTTCTTAAGAAATATTTCATAATCTGATAACTCATCAAGAGACATCTTGATCTTTTTTTAAATACCTTTTATGTCCCTAATCCTTTAATATATTGTTTATATTTAGGAAGTCATATTGGCATGTTTTTAAATAATCATTGTATATATACAAAAGCAGCTTTTTGATTTAGTTTATCCTGTTAATTTTATATTATTGATCATATTATGTACTTAATGCTATTCATTCTCTTTTTTCATTACTTCATTTTTAGACCCTATATTTACTATGTGAAATATTTGCTTCTGAAATTTGTCATGTTTTTTTTCTTCTTCAGTTTAATGAGTGGTGTAAAGAATAACGTTGGAAGAGGAATCAATGTTGCATTGGTAAATGGTATGTGTAATTTAGCTTAGTTCTGTATTCAGGGGATATAGGAATGGAGACCTCAGTTAGAACTAATATATCCCAAATCTAGAGAAAAGGATAGGTGTTCTTCTTTTAATTGAGACTAAAAAGAATATACATTGTAGCATAGGAATTGTTTCTCTTCTCATAAATAACCTTCCCTGAATTATATTTTAGGCACATCACTTCTCATTAAGATATTTTCTGAACATCATTAAGATGCAGACAATGAGGTTCTAACCTTACTTAATCCCTAATAATAATAAAGTCAATAAAAAGGTAAAGTTGGGAGCTTAGAGTATCTTGAAGAGAAGAGGGATAATGTAAGAACAATAGGTAGTTGTGTGTTTGGACTTAAAAGAGAGCGAGGATTTCAACTTTTTTCTAGTATTAACCAGGGAGAAAATTGTCTTGACTAGCTCTTGAAAGATAGCTAACCTACTAGGACGGTTTATGTCCCTTCAATGGAAAAAAAAAAACATACCCATTTATCACAGCTTGGTGGTTTTCTATATACTATGCAACATTCTGGTTTTAATGTGCTATCTCAGGTTGATTTCCCAAACTGACTGATCCACAAAAATAAGTATTCTTTGAGTTTACTATAAATTAATAAATTAACGTTTTGGTTTATGAGTTGATCTCTTTTGAACTTGGTAAGCAGTTATCTAAATGAGTTAATTATTCACCCTGGTGAACTGAAAATAGTTTCTGAACATGAGAAGTGAGAACCTAGGTATAATACTAATCACATGAGTCCAGTAATAAATACTTTACTAGTTTTATCCATTTTATAGTAACAGATATTGTAACTCTAAGAATGCTAGAATGTGGTAGTTAAAACTTCTATGATATCTTGGACTAATAAATTACTTACACATACTCTTTTGTAAAGATAAAGTAAGATCTTAGTAAGATAAAGTAGTTTCTACTCTGGAATTCTTGAATAAATTCTTCTTTTATATGTGACCATTTAGTTGCAATCAAGGCAATAAAAATATTACATAAGAGTGCCTCAGGAAAGTGAAAAATCTTGGCTGTTTGAGGACTACTTAGGTGAGATAAAAGGGAAGGTACACAAGCCTAGTGCTAGAAAAGAAGGATGTAGAACTCTGCTAGCGTTAAAAAAAAATCTTTGTAGTGAGTTTCTCTGATAAAAGGTCTAAAAGGAACAAATATTAAATTAAACTTAAAACAAACATTTATTAAACATTTACTTTGTGGTAAGCACTTTGCTCAGTGTTTGGGATACAAATAAAACAAAAATAAAGACTATCCCTGGCCTTGAGGAGCTTACATTTTAACAGGGGAAGTATACAAAAGAGAATAGGGGAACAGAAGAAAGGTATCTGGTACAGGGGCATAGTTTTGAAATCCAAAAAGTCAGGAACAAGACCAGGAGGGGGTCGAAGATAGTCTTGCCTGAGCAATCCACGAGATGGAATCTCCAGGAGAAACTCACCCATGGGAGAAGGAGGTGGGCCTTGTGGAGGAATACTATGGGATAAATAAGCCCCTAAGGAGGTAATTTGTTCTAGGGAAAGGAGATCCAGGTGCGGGGGAAAGTTCCATGATGGGCCAATAGTGGAGAAATCCAGAGTGTCAGGGATGGCTTTGGGCACAGATTGTTCCCTAGTATCAAGATATATAGGGGACATATTCAACTATATAAGAACAAGAGTTCTTCCCAGTAGATAGGTGATCAAAGGGATATGAACTGATTCTTCTCGAAAGAAGACAAGGAACAATGTTCCAGATTACTAATGATAAAGTGAATAAAATATTAAAACTCTGAGGTCTGCCTTCTACCATTTAGATTATCAGAAATACCAAAAAAGGGAAAATGAAAGTTGTAGGAGCTATCAGAGAGCCGCTACCCTATTGGACTGTTGATGGAACTGTGAATTACTTCATTTTGAAAAGCAATTTGGAACTGTACCCTAAAAATCACTAAATGGTATACTCTTTGACCAAACTATACAGCTATTAGGACTATATCTCAAAGAGGTCAAAGATAATTACTACAACATCATAGAATTAAACTTTAGAGGATTTAATTCTTATCAGTGCAATAATCTGCTATTGGGCAGATAGGGGGCAAAGTGAATAGAATGTCAGCCCTGTAGTCAGGAGGACCTGAGTTCAAATTTGACCTCAGACACTTACCAGCTGTGTGTTTCTGGGCAAGTCACTTAACTTTGCCTCAGTTTCCTCATCTGTAAAATGAACTGGATTAGGAAATGGCAAACCACTCTAGTATCTTTGCCAGAGGAACCCTAAATGGGGTAACAGAGAGTCAGACATAACTGAAACAACTCAAGAACAACAACCAGTGAGGATGCTTTTGTTTTATCTCTTAAGAGAGTTTGATTGTCTAGCAATGCAGAGTAAGAGATATAGAAATGTACAATGTGTAGATTTATTTTGTTAAATTGTGCTAACTTAGAAGGGGAAGTAGTTTTTTGGAGGGGGAGTATTAGTGGTGTTTTTTTTAAAAAGCATTTTTCTGTTCTTTGTTTATAGATGAGCTCATGTTTGTTGGAGTTTGGCAGCATATACATATAATAGTAAAGGACAAAAAAGGGACTGTCCCAGTCGTTATTACTATATTAGAGAACATCAGGAATCCTTAGACAGCAGTGTAAGAGGAGAGGTGAACATTGGAGAGCAGTGGAATCCATCTTCTCATCTGACCTTTTTGTATTATCACAATTGTATAGGTTAGAATTACTAGGACCCAAAGTTTTAAAATTTTGTTATTTTTAACTCACTTAAAAAAATAATTTCATATCCATAAGTTAGAACTCAGTTATTACATATTTTGATCTGAAATATTTATCTCTTTATAGGAAAAACAGGAGAAGCATTACGCACTGAGTACTTCGATATGTGGGGAGGAGGTAAGTAGTAATATCCTCTCTTAAATGACTCGCTCCTGTATCTAATTTTGACTCCCTGATCGTTTCTTAGAATGAACGAATAAGCAATTTATCATGCATTGTTTTGTGTAAAGCACTGTACTAAGTACTAGGGATACAAGTAGAAATATAAGATAGGTCCTATTCTTCAGGAGCTTACGTTTTAATATTTTTAATAGAAGGAATATAAACATGTAAATATCATCAGCTTTAAGTCATATGGAAAGGCCCAATGGTCCATAAGGGCAGTCCGCTAGACAAGTGGTAATACATCTTCTTTAGTGACATTTCTTTTAGAACTCTACCTGTTTCTGATGTTGAGCCATTTAACTATGCCAAAGACTTAAGTGAGAACATTTGGAGGGACTTCAGAGCTGTGGCTGCTGAGAAGTCAGTGGCTACACAGTACCTGAAGAGGCAGTAGCCAGACTACATCTCCACAAGAATTGCTTCCCTGGATAATGGCTATGGCTGTCAACCTGGAAGCAGGGCTGGGGGTGTGGGGTACTGCTGTTACTGGGACTCTTAGATTTACTTATCCCCTGGTGACAGTGGTAGACTGTGGCACTGGCAGGATGCTCTGCTCCTACTTAGGGTTGCTTTCATGGATGATGGGCCCAGGCTTGAAATAGGGCTGGAAGGTTGGAGGTTGGAGGTTGGGATGGAGGGTTGGAAGAGGTTGGAAGGAGGGATGTTGTTCAGTTATTCAAAATGTAATTATTTTTGTTCTCTTTAGATGTGGCACCATTTATTGAATTCCTTAAGTCTATTCAAGATGGAACCATAGTTTTAATGGGAACATATGATGATGGAGCAACCAAGTATGTATGAATTTTTTTTTCTACATTAAGACTTTTATATGTATATATACGTGTATCAAAGCACCCTTTTACTACTATAGAGTATTCTGATATTAAGGCACATTTTTATTTTGTTAATTCAGGAGTTTTAAAAACTAAGGTGGGAGAGTAATTGTCAGAAGAAAAATTCTGCATGTTTAAAATGGGCTAAATCTCTATAATATCTATGTTGTCAAAATTTAGAGGTTTTTCTTTCTTCCCACCCCCAATTATTGATCAGAGATAATATATGTGTAGCACATACATACTTAAAATAAACATACATATATGATATACATATATACATAAATGCAGAGAGAGAGAATGTTTTACTCTTTTAGGAGGAAGTTTTTTTGATTGTAATTGTAGTCAGTGTACTTTTGATAGCGCACTGATTACTGGGCTTTTCCTACCCTGATCCAGTGTAGTTATTGCCGAACATCAGGGTTTCCTCCATCCTTCTATTAATATACTTAGACTCCATGTGTAGGAACAAGGACTGGAAAGATCTCCACACATTAATAGCTCATTCAAGCATTATGATCCTTAAGCACAAAGTCCTTCAGCTCATGAAAACTTTAACAGAAAGTTCAACTTATGTGGCAGAAGTATAGGGGTGGGGAACCTGTAGCCTTGAGCCCACGTGTGGCCCTCTTAAGTCCTCAGGTGCCTCCCTTTGACTGATCCAAACCTCACAGCACAAATCCCCTCAATAAAAGGATTTGTTCTTTCAAACTTGGACTCGGTCAGAAGGTCGCATCCAAGGACCCAGAAGGCCACATGTAGCCTTGAGGCCTCAGGTTCCCCACCCCAGGTCAGTCATGCAGTCGATAACAGTGTAGCGCCCATTGTATGCTAGGTGCAGTGCTCATCACTGGAGCCAAACTCTAGTGTATGCTTATGAAATTTTTGCTTCTTTAGTTTTACTTATTTTATTTAGTTGGTATTAAAGTATAGAATGTTTTAGTTTTCTAAATATAAAACAGTGAGAAGTTATTCACCTATTCAAAAAGAATTCATAGAAGAACTTGGGGGAAAAAGACTTTAAAAATCAAATCAGGGAGATTGAGGAAAAACTAAAATAATAAGAACAATCCAAGAAAAACAAGGAGATTTAGAGAAGAAAGTTAGCTTAATGAGAAAAGAAGATCCAGAATCTTAAGGAAGAAAACTACTCTATGAATATAAGAACTGGGCAAGGGGAAGTCAGCAAAGTTATAAAAGAACAAAAAATAATGAAACCAAATATAAAGAATGAAAGAAGAGAATATTAAACATCTCATAAGAAAAATAATTGATCTGGGGAACAGATCAAGAAGAGAAAACATAAAAATAATTTAACTATCTGAAAGCCATGATCAAAAAAAGAATCTTGGTACAGTAACACAAGAAATAATTAAAGAAAATTGTCCTAAAGCATTAGGACAGGAGGGGAAAGTAGAAATAGAAAAAATCCACTGATCACCACCTGAAGGAGATCTTACAAGGAAAATCCACAAGAATATCAAATCACATTCTGAAACCACCAGCTCAAGGTTAAAATATTACAAGCAACAAGAAAACAATTTAAATATGGTGGTGCCATAGTTATAATCACACAAGACCTAGTAGTGGCAACATTAAAAGACTCAGGTTTTGGAACACTATATATTGAGCAAAAGAACTGGAGTTCTGGCTGAAAATATACCCAGCAAAGCTAAACATAATCTTGAATGAAAAAAAGACATTTAATGAATTGTCAGACTTTTTCAGGATTTTGTTTAAACAATAAAACAAAAATCAAAAACCTGAACTTAATAGATTTGACATATAAGAGCTAAGAGAAATATAAGGTATGTACCAAAGACTAATTACAAGGGACTCAATAAGGATAGAATGTGTTTACCTTTTATGTATGTAAAATGGAAATTTATGTCTGTTTGTAAGAAAGTTTGGGGTAGACCTGAGTATAAGGTTTGAAGAAGTAAAACCTTTCAGGTCTGAGAAAAGAACTGACAGTTGGATGGGGGCAGAGTTCTGATAGTTAATAGGAGGGCAAGGTAGCAGGTGGAAGTAGAGGAGTTAGGAGGAATGGGAAACGAGACATACAAACAAAAACAAAGAGCAGGAGTAGAATTTGTTAGGGAAAGTGTGTGTCTATATATGTGTGTGTATGTGTGTATGTGTATGTGTATCTGTTCTATAAATTTATCCATGTTTAATTGTAGCTTTTGGAGGTGGTGGGATGCAGCACAAAGTAAAAAGTGCATAGTAGAGAACAAAAGAAAATTTACAAGGACACAGAAAAGATGGACAGCTCTCAATGCAACGCATAGTATTATATAGGCTTTCTTGAGATGGAAATTTATTTTATGTTTCGAATCCTCTCTTACATTTTACTGTCCACAGCGGTGCTTTTTTTTTTAAGTCTAAAATGTAAGAAAAAAAAGTTTTCCTAGGGGAAGTAATGTTCTTACACTTAATGCAGTTTATACAAGATGTTTTCATATTATGTTCATTTATTCCCTCTCAAAGACTTAATAATGAGGCAAGATTACTGATTGCTGCCTTGGGAAGTACAGCGATCATTAACCTTGATTTTAGAGACAACTGGGTTTTCTGTGGTGGAAAAGGTATCAAGACAAAAAGCCCCTTTGAACAGGTGAGTGTCTTGACTTTTTCATACTGTATTTTGGTGAATAAATTGAAAATGCCTGGCATTCTACAAAAATATGATTAGTCCCAATTACTCTTGGTCTCAGTTAAATGGGTAGACATTAAACATGACCATTTACCCTGTATGAGGGCTATATTTATTAATTCATTGTTTGCAAGTACTATAGTACTCTCTAACTTCTAAAAATCTCAAATTTTTAAAAGCCCCAAACTTTTTCATATGCTTTCAAGGCGCTAGAACTATGGGTATAAATAATGGCAGCTTAAGTATATTTCCTTCATCTTGATGTTGGGGGGGGTGAGTAGTTAACATTACAAATACTGGGACATTGATTCTGGGAAATAGTTATCATTTTGCATGTCTTATATTACATCCACATTTATTTATTTTAATTTGAGAGCTTAGTAGTTAGAGCTAATTGAACTTGATTTTGAATTATAGCAAAAATATGTAATATATTTACTAATTCAATAAATATGTACATATTATGTGCAAAGCATACTTTTGCCTGCTTTTCAGTAATGCAATCCTTGTTATTAACACTTAACTAAGTGGAATTAATAAATATCATTTTCTTGGTCATACCCTCTTCACTACAATAAATGTATTAGCACCTGTGCCAGAAATAGATTAGGCTTGTAGACCAGCTTGATGTGTTTTTGTTACAATGGTAGATTTGTGGTGGTTTCTTTTTTTCTTTTTTTGCAGCACATAAAGAACAACAAGGATACAAACAAATATGAAGGATGGCCAGAAGTTGTAGAAATGGAAGGATGTATCCCTCAAAAGCAAGACTGAACAATATGAAGAATGTTGGAGAAGATTATCTTTATGTTATTGATGGGAGTGCTATGAAGGAGATATTACTTTGTAAATATTTTGAGAGTATACATCCATCTTGTCAGTTATGCATGAGTATCAACTCTTCCAAAATCAGGATTATTTATTGATAACCTAAAGAGTAAACTTTGTAAATAGGTCTACCATAATGAACCTTTTCTAAGCTATCGTCTCTCTAAAAGCACAGTATTTAGATTGCGTTATGATAAACAACATCTTTAAGATGTAGAAATGTCTTTTTAAGCACACATTGTGAAGAAATTATCAAGACTGTTATACTTTTGTTTCATAGATATAGTTGCTTATAAGAATGTGGCCATTGTGAAAAATAAAATTTTGTTGGGGTGGGCAGGGGAGCTAAAAATTTTTTTTTCAATATACTGCCCTTTTGCAGGCAGTAATCAGTCTTTAATAAAGAAGTATTTGACTAGTTGTATATATTGTGGAATTTTGCTTTGCTGTCTAATACCCGATACCCTTCCTACTCTACCTCACTTCCTTCCCTACTTTATTTCCTCACTACCCACAGAGACTTCTGGCCAATAAATTTTTTAAATATGGAATTAAAATGTTTGATATAGAAATTTAGATCAGGTCTGCAGAAAAGCACAAAAATCCTTTTTGTATAAAAAGTGATAAATGTATAAATGTATATGATTTGAAATGCAGCTTGAAATAATTTGTATTTATGATTCAATTAAGTTAACTTTGTAGTAGTCATTTAAAGAATGACCCTGACATAGTTTAGCAGTGTGGTCATAGAAATAAACAGATTTTTAAAATTATTATTTTTGTATGTATTTCTGTGACCATCATTCACTCTTGTTTCATGAAATACTGCAATTCTTAACCGGTATTCTGAATGCTCATATCTGTAAAAATGAAATGCCCTCCTTAATTTGTCAGATTTGATTTCTTCTAGCAAAAAGGTCAGTGAAAGAGTGGGTGTGTTGAAAGCTTTCCAAAAAACACAGATGCCAGGGAAGGTTCTGTGCATTCAGTCATTTATGCAACTCTGCAGTCAGCAGTACTTTGTCTATAGCTATTAAGACATCTGACATATGGGCTAATGCATTTTCAGAATTTTGAGTTTATAGCTCTAAATACCCAATATTACTCTAGTTAGTCTTTTTCAGAAATGTTTAAATTAGGCAAAATAGAGGTGATTTTTATATTCAATTTTACATAAAAATATAAGAGAAATCCAGGTTTTCATTTTGCATTTTCAACTATTTGCTGAGGTTTTTTTTTTTCTTGACATCACCTACAGGCTGCATATATGGTGTGAATGGTATAATCTGGGAGTAAATCATTAGCAGAAGTTAACGTTTTACATGGTACATGTAGTGCAGAAACAACACTTGCAAAATTATCAGAATTTTCATAACATACTGATAAACTAGGAGATTTTGTAAATTTGTTTTGTACTTCAAAATCTTCCTCAAAAACAGTAGTAAATCAAAGTAGAAACTAAATATTAATTGAAAGTTAAACAGCTTGTATCTAAGCTGAATATAAAGCAAGAAAAAAATGTACATGCTTTTACACAATTAAATGCTTTTACACAATTAAAATGATTGTAGTTTTGGACACTATCAGTTCCCTCAGTTCTGTAAATTGAAAATACAGTGGCAGATTTTACAGCATCAGGGATTGTAAAAGCACCAAATTTCTTTCAGATAATTATTATTAAATACTGTTTTGTAGTATGAACATTTGTCGTGTTGTCTGGTAAACTTGTTAGAATTGTAGATGTAATATTTTCCGGATATTTACTGGACTATTTAGCTTGTAAGTTTTAAGTCATCTCTATGTATCTATGTCATTATCCTTTGGATTTTTGCCTTAGTATTGTATATAAAAATTTAGAAATTCAAACAACAATGTGATATTACTTTTGATGTTAAGGCCATGAAATAGCTTTGAAAATATGGAGTTAAAAAGGAAAAGATAGAGTCTAACTTTCTGAGGTTTTTTTGGTGTGAATATACTATGTGATTTGTGCCAACTCTGAACTTTGGAAGCAATAATTTTACCACTACCTTCATTCTCAGGTTTTTTTAATCATCTCATTGTAAGTGAAGTTGTGTTCATTTAATTTTAATGCAGTTTGAATTTTCTTTATTAAAACCACAAGTTAAGCATCTGTATATGGTATCTTAAATGGTGTTTAATGTTTTATGAATATTTATTTTTTCTTGCTATCAAGCTTACACCACATGATGCTAATTATTAGCAAAAGACACAGGCAAAATAAAGGACAGTTGTGAAATTAAAAATTATTCCTGAACTAGAGCCTTCAAGCTTTAAATTCTTAAACCCACTAGTTGTGAGAGTCATCTTTTGTTTGTAATCATTTTCATCACAGTGATTTCAGTTCGTAAGTAGTCACATATTTGTTATATTTGTGCTACATGTAATTTACTAAGAACTTATGCTTTAAGGATATACAACACAACTGAAAAGGTTGAAACTGAAAATATATAGTAAATAGCATTTGATGCAGTTAACAACCGTTTTAAAAGAAGAAATTTCCAATGAGTGTGGCAAGAAGGAATTTTAGACTTGAGAGAGCGTGGAGCAATTGGCATGGAAGATACAAAAAATGTATTGAGGGCAAAAAATCTGTTACTTAATTTTTTTATACTTAAAGTTTTGTTCAAGAATACATATACCAGTTTTAACAGAACAGACAAGGGACAGACATGAAACGACTCGACCTTTTTGAAAGTCTGAATTGCTGAGCTTTTTGTCCTTGCATTATTTTCTTGCCTACTGGGATGCATGGGTTGGTTTGTTAATCCAGTGTAAAAAAAGTTCCACTTGGTCAGAGATGTAGGGGTAGAAAGAATCTCAGAGACTAACCTCATTTTGCAGATGAAGATGAGGCCTGGGAAGGCAGGTTAAGTAGTTTGCCCATAGTCTCACAGGTAGTGCCAGAAGCCAGGTTTGATCCCAGGTCCTCTAATTTCAGAATCAGTAGTTTTCCCACTACAGTATAAAAAAACCTAATTCTCTCTAATCATGAAATCTGGGATGTGCAAATTTGAGAATAAAATATGGAAAATTGATACCTTTACCCTGAATCCTACCAATATTTAAGAATATTTCCATGTGAAGTACCATTTTCAAGCAGATGGAGTTTATTAATAATATGTTATTAAAATAGAAATGAAATTTGTATTTAGACTTGTTATTTCTCTCCCCCACCCACCCCAAAAATGGCAGTGAAGATTTTTACTTTTTTACATGTTTTCCTTATTTTTCCTATGGAAATTTACTTATCTCTCTTCCCCAAAAGTAGACTAAATGATGATTGAGTTGGTACTGATTAGTAAAATTAAGGAGAATGAAAGATGGCATTGGTGATCATGTAAAATTAATAGCACTCTATTTCCTGTTACTTAAAAGGGGATACCAGTGTTTGTGTTTAATGCCTTAGTAACTACCCAGAATTTTATCAGTGTCAGATATGCATGTTCAGTTTTTCATTCCACTGGAAAAGAGAAAAATCAGATTCTTTTTAATGTAAAAAAGTAATTACTTTCCCCTCCTTTAATTCTCTTTCTTGCCTTTGGGCTGAATGAAGCAGAAAAAAATGATTTTAAATATACCTGTTCTGAATCTGTCAAATCTGTGATTCCTTACCACTTAACATCACCTGAGGGCAGCTAGCCGGAGCAGTGATTAGTGCTGGGCTTAGAATTAGGAAGACATCTTCATGAGTTCAAATCTGGCCTCAGATGCTTACTAGCTGTATAGCCCTGGGCAAGTCACTTAACCCTATTTGCCTTATCTGTAAGATGAGCTGGAGAAGGAAGTATCTTTGCCAAGAAAACCCCAAATGGGGTCACCGAGTCAGGCACAACTGAACAACATAATAATTGATTGCCAGTTTTTCCCTCCCTGGACTAGTTAGTAACTCTCTTAGCTGATGCAAATTTAGAAGAGTTGGTTCTCTAGAAGTCCTACAATCCTGAAGGAGTCACAACTCTTCATGCCAAGCTTTCTAAGATTTAGGACCACTGCAATCAACATTGTTTTGCCAGGGAAGAAATAGAAGTGAAGCAAATGACATTTCCTTTAAATGAAGTAGGCAGAGATGTGTTGGAGATAAAGAAGAATTAAATACAGTAAGGTTTGCTGAGACCCAGCCTACCCTCTTGGACAAAGTGAAGTGCAGCTACATTCGTGTGTGATTTTGCAGCTGCTAAAACTACTAAATGCTGTATATGACAGAAAGTATCAAGGGAAAGCCTTTTTTTTGCTCCCTTTGAATTGTAGATATGATCCACTTTTACTAGGTTGATAATCATCCCGTAAATGGACATAGTGGCAATTCAGAATATGAAATAGAACAGAGGGACATTGCCTTTCACCAGTCATACCTGTGCTTTTTCTGGTGTGAGAATCAACAGTAGGAGAGGCCACTAGGTGGCGAAGTGACTGGAGGCAGCCTTGAGGATGTTTTAACTTCTCAGTGTCACAGGCAAATATTTAAGATTGTAAATTGCAGAACAATTACCTGTCTTCGCTACTATAAAAGAACCTCCTCACCAGGAGTTCTATATGCTAATGAAATCATAGGTCTGGACAAAAAAAGATGACATTGGAAAACAAACCTATACATATCTTGACAATTTTTCAAATTAGTATGCCGGCTATTCCTGTGATTTATTCCTCACAGGTGATACAGGTATTCTGTCATAACGTGATTTTGTTTTAGGCTTTTGTTTTTCTCTAACGTAGCATTTTACAAGATTTGTCTTTGAAATCACAAAATGGGAAATTTGGACTTTTTGATTAGATACGGTAAATAATAGTGTTCTGCATTAATAAAAGACAGGCTTTTTCTCTACTGTCATCAATTAGATTAACCTTTGTAGGTTTCCTTTTGGAATGGTTATTTGTTGGATTGGTGCGTGATCCATTATTTTAAGTAATTATTGATTTGGCATGGTATAATGGATAGAAGGCTGGCCTTAAGAGTCCAGGAAAATTGGGTTCAAGTCTTGCTGTTGACAACAATTTTGTGTAGCTTTCAGTACTCCTACGTGACTGTACAGGCATAATTTATAGAAGAGTTACTTTGGTGGAAGCTATTTGTATACCCAAAGTTCCCTACCTGAATTATAGGGAGCAATTTTTAAAAAATCTCAGATAACAGCAGTTTTGTATTACAATTGTGTGTTTTTATGGTTAGGGAGGATTTCAAGAATTGAACTCTATTCTTCCTGGAAACTGTCTGTCCTCTTTCTCTCTTCCCCACCATTTTCAGAATCAAAAAGGATGATTTACTTTTGTGAATACTCTAAATTTTCCAAACTAGGTGGTTCTAGTGGATAGAATGCTGGTGCTGGAGTCAGGAAGACTCCTAAATTCAAATCTAGCCACAGCCACTTAACTAGCTGCATGACCCTGGGCAAGTCACTTAACCTGGTATGCCTCATCTGTAAAATGAACTGAAGAAAGAAATGGCAAACCACTCCATTGTCTTTGCCAAGAAAACCCCAAATGAGGTCACAAAGAGTTTAATGTGACTGAAATGGTGTATGTGTGTGTGTGTCTGTGTGTGTGTATATTTTTACTCAGTCTAAAAGTAAAGAGATTACAATTTTATAGGCCACATCCCAAATCCAAAAGCAGGCCTAAGGGTTCTGGTGGCCATAGCTGTAGCTTTGTGCATTTGGTGGGGGGGGAGGGGGTTGTCAAGTTCATTCGCCTTTACTCTGCCAAGTAAATGATATTGGCTCCAAGTTCAGGCTAGTCTGTTGTATAGTTGAATTATGTTTTAATTACAAGACATCTAGTAAATTTCAACGAATGGGCCTAATGGTGAAGTACTAAGGAAGATATTAAAGCCTTGAAGGACATTCATACTTTCTGGAGAAATGGTGCCATTTTGTTCAGTAAGTTATTATCACCATTGGCCTGAACCTGAACACTTTCTGAGGAGGACTGCGTATCGTAAAAAGTGGTTGGATTACATCCATTTGTATCTTTGGAAATCATTACACCACCTATAAATAAATTATTTAATGGAGGTTAAGTGTAAAGAATAATTTCTTTCCTAGATTTCCTGATTTCAATCCAGCTTGTCCAGAAAATGATTCTTCCTCTACCAGTGTTTGCTGTAGCAGTAGCATGTTATAACGGGATCATAAGTATCTAATTCTAAGAAATTTCCCTAAGATTCTTACAAGTCACATACACTTAAAAAATTAGCCATGCCATTAAAAAAATGAATAATGTAGTTGATTATATATTCAAAAGAATAACTGCCTAATATGGTTTTATATTGCTTTACATGCCAGTATCAAAAGGAAATCAAGTTGTATCAAGTTTTTAAACTATTGGAAAAAAGAAATCATACAGCTTGGAATGTGTCCTTGTATTCACACCCAGGTGAGATGGCACTGACATCTGCCTTTCACCACCTGTATTTTATGATATTCTCAGTTATATTCACATCTGATTTGAGTGCAGATGGGAAAAATGCATTGAAAGGTTGTAATAAGGTGAATAAAGTCTAATGGAAAATTCAATGTTACAGTGGAAATTGCACTTACCTAATTAATCTACTTATTCAGAGCAGAGCAGAAAGGAGTCATAGATTGTTTCTCATTATGCTAATCTAATGCCTGTCCAGAATCACAAAAGTGCTACTTTTCTGACAAGCATTTGGCTGGTTCCTAGGTCATTTCTTAGTCCTGAAATTGGCATGACCACTGTTATTAAACTTGAGGGGTCACAGTTAAACTTTTAACCTTACTCAGTATTTGGACCTGCAACATTTTTCATGGATTTGCTATTTTTCACAAATCCCTATTCTGCCTTGACAAACAAGGAAAATAACTGAAAATGAGAAAAATTTCTTTGTTTAATATATTCAGTAGAATGTCATGGAAAGTACTCTGTTCTGATCTACTTTGTGCTTAAGAAATTTTTTTTTTCTAAACAAGGCCATAAATATAAATGTTTTGTTATTAGTAAACTAAAAAAAAAAAATTAAGCACATTAAAATATTCAGCCCTGAAAAATTTTTAACCACTATGTATATATAATGTATTGTGTGTGTTTTTTAAATGTTAGGAAAGTGAACAAAATTTAAATAATGAAACCTAGTCTTATATACAATACAGTAAGTACAACACAATGATGGATACACAGAATTGGCCCTTGTGCTGCCATTTTTAGGTTTCTTTTTCAGATGACTAAAACAGATGTTATTCTAATAGTCTCCATTTATACAACAGTTTAAAGTGTGTGTGTGTGTGTGTGTGTGTGTGTGTGTGTGTGTGTGTGTGTGTGTGAGAGAGAGAGAGAGAGAGAGAGAGAGAGAGAGAGGGAGCCTCCTGTTGATATTCAGGTAATAGATTTTATCAACAACTTATAAACAATCTGTAACACAGAACTAACTTTCTGGTAAGAATTAAACCACCACATAACTGTTCAAATAACTTTCTTAGTCTATATAAGCAAACAAGTCAAGGATTTCTACTATAGGACTGTATAAAAGCAATGATTTTAAAAATGTTCTTATTGCCTTAGTTCTGAGTTCTTTAAAAGGCTATGGTTTAAGCATTTCATATATTTTATATAACTTAAATACTATATTTACAAAATATAAATTTTTTTTATCAAAATACTATACAAAATACTGTCTTTACATATTTAAACAGAGTCATTCCATACATTTCAAAATATTTTAACATCCATAAATTTTTTTCTTCACAGATTTGTAACACTTTCAGGGATTTTTTTTTCTCAATAAAATCACATAGCTTAAGCACTTGGTATTTATCTATTAATTTCTGTGTGTAATGGCCAGTTATTAGGATAACATTTTTTTTTTTGCAATCCGTGTGTTTAGACTACAAAGATACATTAAAATTCAAACTTTATACTTTTTAAAAAGTAGATTTCTATTTCCCTTTGATACCAGCTATATTTAATAGGCACCATATTTTAGGAAATAGTCTATCTTTCCCTAATACTTTTGGTAATTTGTCCTTTTTTTAAGTAGATGAAAGGGTAAAATGTATTTATGCCACTTCCATGAAAATATTTACGGTTTCATTTTCCAGGAGCTCTTTGTAAAGCCTTCTTCAAAAATACTGACAGATGTGAGAACATCTTTGCTTAAGTGCTCTTTGTTGCTGTAAGCAATATTCTTTTAAAAAATAGTTACTACGTCTGCTTGATCAAATTCACATTTAAGCAAATTATGCCAATTTTGGGTCAAGTGTCTCATCATGAGCTGACATCTCCATGGACCTGTTTCTCTTTGGAGATTCACTTTATCACTTTTTTCTTGATCATTGTCCCCTCCCCAAAAGGCATCTAAACGAAGACAGATGAACTTAAACATACATTTGCACAGGGCAGGTGTTTTATATATATATTTGCTGAGTAGAACCTTTGGAATTCCAGGGAAATCCACGTCAAGGAAGTGTGAACTTGCTTTTAATTAGAAGCAAATATTAGAGACTAAAATCCAGACATGGTGGCGGGCTTGATTCAACTTCATTAACCTTTCCCTTTCAGAAAATATACTAAGTTGGTTATATTTTGGCTGTGTATCGCCCCGGGCTTTTGATGATGCTGGGTGAAGCCTAGGTTATTTGCATGTGTGGACATCAGTCATGCTTTCACACCTCCTGCAGCGAACATAACAGCACCAGATAAATTTGCATTCACACCTCTCCACGTGTCTGACTACATGAGTGTTGTAACCCCTCCCACAGCAGAGGAGGTTACATCCATCAGCTCCTTCTGAAGTGCGGTTGCATTCTCTGCCCTGCGTCCCAGGGATGCCCAATTTTCGATCCTCCACGCAGTAGTTGGGCGATTTGTTAATGTAGAGAAGATCATCCTTGCGCACTGATATCTTTCTCTGGTCTTTTTCTCTCCTGCGCATCTTTCTTTTCATTTTCTCCGAGACCTGCACGCTGTTTTCGTACTTATCTTTCAGAAAATGACCAATCTTCTCAAAGGGAGACATGGTTTTCCAGCAAGTTTTCACAGCACAGGAACCTGAAACTCCATGGCAGCGGCAGTCGACTGACATCAACTTGGCTACTGCCTGAAATCAAACGGGAATCATGTTCAGACTTTACTTGAACTTCCAGAAATTCCTGTCTACAGTAACTAAAGTCTAAATAACTATTTCTTTCTGTTTCACTTACCCAAGCAGTAATGGAACTATCTCTGTGCATTTCTTAGACACTCCATAAAATCAGATTAAGGATCTTTTTTAAAGCAAGATCAAATTGGAAATTCCCTGTAACTTGACATGGGTGAACTGGACTGGACTAATAATTTTTTAGACAGCCCCCAGAAAGTATAGTTGGGAAACACTTTGCTCCAGCGTTCCCTTCTACTTTTTATAGCAACACAAAAAAACACAAAAAATAAAAGCAATCAACTTACTGCCACATGACATTTATAAAGATGGCAAGAAACTAGTGTTTTTATATCTTTTAAAAGGATAAAAAAATTACATGGGCCCTGAAAATAAAACCCATTACATTTTCACACAAATGATAATTTCATCCACGAAAAATACTATTGAAATATTTGCTAGCTAATGGTCTCTTTTTTTTTTTTTAAAAAAGGTATCTATAATACACACTGGAAAGTTTTCTTCTGACAGCAAAGGCGATAGGGAAAATATTTTTGGGAGACAAGTAGTAAATCCATGCCCCTTCTTTTAAACACCTTTACGTTTAACTATTTCTATTATTTCTGTAGGAAAACTTTTCATTCCCCAATTTAAATGTAACCTCTTGCTTCTAGCAAGTCATTTGACTTTGATTATTTCACCCACTAGTCATTTTACACCAGCTAAAGATACCGACGTTTTGCTCACACTTGCCAAGTATTTCTGCATTCAAGAAAGTTATTCCCTACTGTATTCAACTAGGAGACAAGATCTTTTTTATTCCTCTCTGAAAATGGTGCAAATGATGACAAAAGCAAATGGAAAGGCATTTTAGCAATACAGACAGTCCCTAGCTTACACACTGGTTGTTTCAAAAGTATGTATGTGTGTCTGTTGCTTGGAACCCAGAAGACGTTTTACCACAGAAACAAGTGTTTTAAATTGTGGTCAGCTTTCCCTGCCAGCTCAAAAATATCCATTTAGGCCCTAATCTTCCTTGCCTCCCCCCACACCTTTGGTATTTTTAAACAATTTGTCCGTCCCAATATTCCTGCCCTGCCCCTGACCAAAAAATCCCCAACAATAACAACACGAAAAAATACAGAGCTGCACATAGCTTGTTCATTGCCTCTCAGGAGGTGAATCAACCTCTAATGTTCACAAAATTAAGGCACTAATAGAAATTTAGGACTTAACCATCACTGTTTCTATATAAAAATTCAAAGTTTCAATTCAGGATTTCGTGCACTCATTTACAATAATGAAGTCCGGCAATAGTTGATGTTTGGCTTTTACATGGGCCTATAGTCCTCGAGTCTTTATTGCAGGGATGACTAGGTCCTGAGGTATATGCAGCAATGGGAAGGGAACACAGATGCTTAAATCTTGTAAGCTGTGCCCAAATTCACCCGAATTAAGTCAGGTGAGGTGGTGTGAATAGTTAAGTGCAAGTCTATCCCCACTACAAAAAAAAAATATAACAAAGTATCCATGTTTTCCATTGGGTCAGAAATCATCATTGAAAACTTGTTTTTTTGGTTTGTTTGTTTTTTTTTGCCTTTTTTGTTGTTATAAACTTATGAATCTCCTCTCAAAATCATGTTTTTAAATGCATAAACTAAAATACACAGGATTGATTACAAAATTATATATATATATATATATACATATACACACACACATACATACACACGCATATACACAATTATATTGAAATATGTTTAGAAAAACTCTGGATCTTGGGTTAAGAATGCCTGATCTAACGCTTTCCAGTTCTGAGAGTTGAATTGAGCCCAAACAGACTGAGAAAGCAAAAAGGCAATCTCAAACATTGCCAATCAGCTTGTGCAATAAGAGTCAAAGTATTGTTTCGATATGAAATTGACTCTAATACTGTGTGAAATGTGAAGTTAGAATTTAAAGTCTGTGTAGTGCTAGTCTTTCATATACCAGAACCTACATTTTTCTAGTCAGTAAATTCTACTAACCAAACTATAAGAGCTTCCTTCATTTCCCAGAGGATGGCAGAACAAAATAATAAATCACTAGGAACAGTTGTAGACTTAGTACATAGGGAACGTATTTAGAAAAATTTAGAACTGTTTCATCCATTCAATGACTTCAAAATCACGGATGAAAGGAGCTCCAAGTTTCAATTCCACTTAGATAAGGAATTTCTTCTCTGAATTGTAAAACAACAATGAGATTAACACTTTGATCTTCCATAGGCCACTTAAAGCTTATAGACCTTATGAGCTGTGTAATCTTTCCTAATTAAACATTAGATTCTACAGAGATTGAATGATTCAAATATTGTCATGCAGTAATTTGAAGCATATGGTAAGTTGCAGTGGTAGTATTTCTCATAAATAATAACATAAAAGAATCACATAGGATGCCACCATGGCTGGTATATTGGAGCAAGCTTATGTTACATAAGCTTGAGCTTATGTAACATATATGTTACGTAACATGCTTGGAGAAAGAATGTTACATACACATCACTTTTTTTTTCATTTTTTTGCTTTCTGGAGAGGGGAAGGCAGGGCAATTAGGGTTAAGTGACTTGCCCAAGGTCACACGGCTAATAAGTGTTAATAAGTGTTAAGTGTCTGAGGCCCGATTTGAACTCAAGTCCTCCTGGCTCCAGGGTCGGTGCTCTATTCACTGTGCCACCTAGCAACCCCGTACATATCACTTTTTGAATTTGCAATATTAACAAAATAATGGAAAGGCATTCAAACTCCTCACAAATTGAAAGGCCTTTTCTTTTTTGAGGTCTAGACTTCATCCTATAATTTCCTCTCTGCAAAGATCATCAACTCCTCCACAATATATAGTCTGAGAGAGTTGCTTAGGGTCTCTGAGAATTTAAGCGATTTTGCTGGTGGTCACAGAGCTAGTATGTGTCAAAGGTAGGACTTGAACCCTGGGCCTCTCTGACCATAAGGAAGGTTACCCACTATACCACACTACCTCATGCAGCAAGGCTGGTTAGTTTGTGAGAAGCTTAAAAATATATATGACTGAGTCTTATTAACTTAGGGTAAGGCATACTCTTTGATGGGTCTTAAAGGCTCTAAAGTAATTTATAGCATGGAACATAAGATTGCTCCAATACCTTAATGGAACTTAGAATTTAGTTTTTGCAGTGTACCTAATAAAATAATGACTCTGGGCACATGGACAAATTAATACAGTCTACATGCCTTATGTGGTCAGATGTTGTTAAGTACCTTAGGTTTATTAAGAGAAAAGAACTAAATAAATGCTAAATAAAGCCACTTTTCAGAGCTCATAGTTGTAATCCTAAGAGTCTATAATTATGGGTTAAAACTTGTTGATTACTGCAAGAAGCTCAACTCTTGAGCCTGAATGCCACCTCCCTCTGTGGTGCCACAACTGGGGGTGTACACCAAATAGCAGAGTGAAGTCTCATGAAAGGCCTTGTACAGTAAATCAAAGACCAATTTACACAGAATGGGCCACCCAAGAGACCCTCAGTAAATAACAATTGATCGATATATTCAGCTGACTGATGGATTTGGGTCATCCCTCCACTATCTCTTGATACTACATAATTAGTCTTCCTGATTCCAGGGAAACTAATTTCCAATAAAATCTTTTCAGTGACCTTTTCTTAGTTACAAAGCAGTCTTTATCTTTATATTTTTCTAGCAAGGACAGAAGTGGAAATTCCTCTTAAGCTGTTAACAAATCCACAGCCAGACTTCTATAGTGATAATGAGATATGTAAAATATTATTTCAACTATTATTTTACTACTTAATCCACCTTGAACTAGCAACTTCTAACTCCTACCCCTACCTCCATCAGCCTTGTAGGGAAACCTCCAGTAGTGCTCATATTAACTCCTTAAAGTGGCATTCAAGAGTCTTTGATATTTGGATCCAAGTACCTTTCCAGGAGTATCTCACTCTACTCCCTCTTTAGTCTTGTATCTGTGCCTTTGTGAGTGCCACCCTTCATGCCTATCATGGCCTCCCTACATCTCCACCTATTGAAGTCCTTCCCCTCAAGGCCTAATTTAGCTGAACCTCTACCATAAAACCTTCCCTAATTTGCTAAATAATAAGTGATATCTCCCCCCTTTAATCTCTTACACCATACTAGATTTCTACATAGATTTCTACGTATCTTTAAAAAAAACTATGTATTTTTAGTTTTCAACCTTCACCTCTATAAGATTTTGAGTTCTAAATTTTCTCCCTTTTCCTCTCCTCTCCCAACCCCAAGACAGCATGCAATCTGATATAGGCTACATATACACATTCATATTAAGCATATTTTCACATTAGTTATGTCGTAAAGAATTAGAACCAATAGGAGAAACCACTCTAAAGAAGAAACAAACAGCAACAACAAAAGAGAAAATGCGGTTATCTGTATTCAGACTCCATAGTTCTTTTTCTTCATGTGAAGAGCATTTTCCATCATGAGTCTTTTGGAGTTTATACTTATCTTCTTGCATTATGGTTATCTCTCTACACACCTTACAGACTGACAAACTGTTGTCTCTTTCTTCCCTCCTTTCCCTTTAGACTATAAGCTCCTTGAGGACAGGAATCATGTCTACTTTCACTTTTTTTATTGCCAGTGCATTGAACACAGGAAGTAAGCACTACTTAAATATTTGTTGAATTGAGGGGCTCTAGCACAGGATTAAAAAAAAAAAACCAGTTACCCTTTCTTGTTTGAGGGAGATAGGGAGAGTCAGCTTGGTGCAATGAAAAGAATACTGGATTCCAAGGCAGAAGCTCTATTTCTCTTTGCTACTTATTAGCTCTGTACAACCTTGTATGAGTGATTCAAGCACTCTGAGTCTCAGCTTCCAAATCTTTAAAATCAGGATAATAACATCTCCCTTAGCAACCTTATGGGTTATTGCGAAGAAAGAGCTTGTAAATGTAATATACTATAGAATATACTGAGCTATCATTATAGGGGGAATGTTTTTAAAAGGAAGGGTAGAAAGCACAAAAGAGATTTATTTTCTCATTCCATAGTTTACCACCTGCTGAACTTGTGTGGCAAATGATATAGAAACTGGAGTTTTTAATAACTTAGATTTAACCAGCTTTCAAGGATTAACACTCAAAAAGCTTTTACCCCACTTTCTACAGATTTGGAGTGTCTCTTACCATGTCTATTAAGTAGGGGAGTGGTATTTTTATTACAGATTATCCTCAATGATAATAAAACCACTGAATTTCCATAGGAAACAACCTAGAAATATTTAAGTGGAATATATAATATATAAATATACACACATATGAATGTACATATGAATATGCATAATATATACATGGATCTATATATTATACACACATATATAATCATTGTACCACTGAAATACATTTCATCCCTATACACACCAGGGGGCCTAAAAAGAGAAGAAAGCAAGTAATATTAGAAGTACTGACTAACTAGAGATTTCATCCTCCACCACCAAAATTGTATAGTATATTGTATTCTTTTAAACTGCTTTCTCATAAATTCTCATATTTTATCTTATTCAAAATCCACAACTCTGTAAAAAAGTCATAGACATAGTAAGAGCTCAAGACACATTATTAGGTGAATCATCACAGGTTTTACGGATAAAAAAACCCACCCACCCACACCCACCCACCCACACAAAGCAAAAACAAAGACAAAAAAAGAAACCCCAAAGGTTAATGTTTGTCATTTGCCTCGAGTCACACAAAAAATGAGAGACTCTACATCTTAGGACTGTAATAATATAATTTTATAAAACAAGAAAAATCTCTGAACGCAATTTCAAGAACTAAGGATCTTACATCCAGGAAGAAGATGTCGGGTTCAAGTAAGTTTTTATGTCATATACAGAGAATTTTAAATAGTGGGCCACTTAATGATAAATAGCAAATTTTGAAAATAAAGGATGCCACAGTCTTTTTTTTTTTTTTTTGCCAGTAACTCCAGAGGAGAATAGCAACTGAATGAATTTTATGTGGTTATGTGCAAATTCCTTTCTCTACTCTAGTTGAGTTGTTAAGGTTTATAACGATATTAACAGAGGAATGTTGTGTTAACTATTGCAAACAGATGTGTGCATTTTGGTGGAACATTTCTGAACTTTGAGAGGGCAATTAAGAAGTTGGCATTTCGTCCATGGAAGTTCCCTGTATTTTGCTTTGGCCAATGTGAGACGAAATGTTTTGAAATAAGATAGCAAAGATGCATGACTAAGACTGCAAAACATAAATACAGGATTGATAGAAGCAGCTCAAATGACTTGAGGAACTTGTCTCTCAATGCTGATTTGGCGGTAACAATTCTGACAAGAGTGTTCCATGCATGACCAGCAAATTTTGCTGATAAATTTAGGTCCATTAACTTGTTTAATTTTGAAATTTAACAGTTGATTTCATTTCCATCAGAAAAACTGCAATACGAGTTCATAAAATGGCATGTGCCGTTCCTATTCCTAGGAGTCATTTTGTTCTGTTTCTGTCTGAAGATCTATTTGAACCTGCTGATGATTTAAACGTTTATGTGTTGTTCAGCTGCTTATCTTAACTATTCTTAAATTCAGTCAATGAACATTTGGGGTCTGGCCCTTCCCATTTTTTGAGTTACTCATCGTAAAACAAATTATGGGGTAGGGAAACTTAAAAGTTTATGAGGTGGACATGGGAAGAATGGAAATATCCTATGCACACCAAAAGAAATACTCATAAATATTCCAAGTCACATCGTTCCCAGAAGTACTGCCCCTGGAAGACATCATATCATGCTATTGGCCAATCACTGCCTTGCAACATTATTCTTGGAGGCATAACTTAAGGAATGGTGTCAGAAACCTAGTGGGATTCAGAGTATTTAAGGTCAGCGGTTAGAAAATCATCTGTCCTACTCATAGCACAACTAAGCGCCAATACCCACATTTTTGGGAACATTTCCCTATATTTTAAGTCTGGGGATTTTGAGACTAGCAAAGTACAATTGAATGCAGACCTTAAACTTTACTCTGAAGAAGATACCTATTACCTTAAAATCCTTATTGGCAGTGCTGAAAATGGAGTTGTTTGTTCTTTCACTTAAGAGAATAACCTGGTAATTTGTTTTATCCTACCATTTAAAAGGAAACTACAAAATGTAATTTGGATTCTAACATATTAGCTGTACTTTAAGAGAGATCCAAAAAAAGAACTAAGTTGTCTATATCCCCCCCGCCAATATTATACAACAAAATATTTTATGTGCTTTAATTTTTTATGTAGCTAGATAAGTGTGAAAAGAAGAAAAAATTACCATTGGCAAAACCCCAAAGCTTACGTCTACAATACAGTGAGATTTATGTGTGGGCTGAATAATTTTTTTTCTGAAGTACATAATTCTCTTTGGCATAATAACAACAAAACTGATTACTATAGTTTGGGAAATAATTCAGAAGCTTGTTTAAAATTAGCAAGAAGTAGAGTAGGATTAATGTTGAGGAGTACGTTCTTAAAATATATATGTAGATAGTAGATTAGTATCAAAATGAATATTTACCAGATCTAATTATTCCATATAACTTTAAAAAAAACAAAACATAAAGACAAGGTAACACTAAACCCATTAGTTTCCTCATGGAGATATAGTTCTTTATCTATTAGAATTCTTTAGCTTTTTTTTTATTGCATTGATCTGAGTTCTAAAATCTTTCAAAGATGTTTTTCTCTGTAATGTTGTTGTTATATGTAACTTTTTCTCCTAGTTCTGTTCACTCTTATTTTAGTCTCAATTCAGACTAAAATCTTTCTAGATAGACAGAAGCATTTCAAAAATACGTTCTTGGTTATATGCTTTATCTTGCTTATTTTGACTGAAAGATTTAGCATTTCAACGTGATTGAATTTCAAGAAGCTAGCAGTGTGACTGCGGATTCTAAGATATGTGAATTTCCTTCATTTTCTTAGCATTCATAAGCCAAGTAGATTTATTTTACTCCTTTTCTCACTATTCTGTTGGTTATTAATTATATTTTAACTTTTCTTGCATTTCCTATGCTAGAAAAGATGTACTTTCTAACCTGAACTGTACTGAAAGTGAAGCTACAAATATGCCTGCAGATGTGTATATCAGTCTATATTATTCATCTGGACTAATTTGTACAAAATAAATCTTTAATGAAAGAAAAAAAAAGACCCAAATATTTACAGCAGTTCTTTTCTAATCAGCAACTAGAATCTAAGGGAGTGTCTACCTGTTAGGAAGTGGCTAAACAAATTATGGAATATGAATGTAATGGAATATTATTATTACATAAGAAATGATGAAATGGACAGTTTTGGAGGAAACTGGGAAGACCTACGAGGACTGATGCAGACTAAAGTAAGTAGAAATAGAACAATTTATACAATGAAAATACGGCAGAGAAAAACAACTTTAAAAGACTTTAGAACACAGAGCAATGCAACGTTTAGCCACAAGTCCAGGAGACTGAAGATGAAACACAATACTCACCTCCTGCCAGAGAGAGATACATCTTCATGCATGGCCAATGTGGGGATTTGTTTTGCCGTACTATGCATGTTTATGATGAGGGTTTTAGTTTTTTGTTTTTGTTGGTGTTCCATGGTGGTGGAAGGAACAGTGGGAAGAACAGATTAAAAATACTTTTTAAAAATAATTTTTTTTAAATCAAGGAAATTTCTCTTTAACTGATGTCAAATGGGAAAAAATTAAATACATATTTATAAATATTATTTACTAATTTTCTTATGACATTCTGAAATTTGAACTAAATGAAATAATATCTTACTAATTTTAAAGTTTTTTTTAACTCAAAATAGCTTAATTCCTTAAATATAAATTGTCCAGAGACTGTAATTATTTTGAATCATCTTTATTTTATTTTTACTTAAAAAGAATGGCTATGGTATAGTTTTTGTCAAAGACCTTTCCTAAATGTTTTGACTTTTACTTTATGTCAAGTTTTTCTAGTAATTCAATGGCTACTATGGGAGATTTATAGTTTGCTAGGTGATTAATCAGGAATCCAAAATTATATAACTATGCAATGATTTTTTATGGATCAAAGCAATTGCTGAAAATTTCAAAGTAAACATTCACAAGAGTTTTCAGTGACTTCAGAAGAATCACTGTGAAAATTCATGTAATTCAGCAATATTGAGGAGTCTAATATGTACTGTCAGCTCTTGGTGGATATGAAGATATAAAATTAAAGGAAAGCTTGTAGCATATTTTAATGAAGAAATAAACAAAAAAAAATGGAGTTCAAGTACTGAATAAAGGAGGTGGTTAATATTTAAGGCCAAATCATGTTTTGTTTTGTTTTTACAAAAAGATTCACTAAAGAGTCTTGTAAAGTGGGCACTTCATAGATCACAGTAAAGTTTAGACAGACAAATAATTAAACTGAAGAGCTAAGAATCCTTGTGGGCTGAAAATCAAGAAGAAGTAATGATAAAACATGTCTTTATTTAAATATAATCCACTGGAGAAATAAAATTCAATTTATTGAACTAATGCAAGAGATGTAATATAGCTTAGTAGAAGAAGCACCTCTCCAGTGAGAAAGATGACTTGAATTCAGATACAGGTTAAAGTGACTTTCCACTTTCTGGGTTGTTTACCATAAAACCAGAAGACTGAACTGAATGATCCAAGGTCTCTTCTGACTCTAAGATTCTATGATCAATGTTTCTGAAGGGATCTATTTTGTAAAGCAAAGTTTACTTTGTACTATGGGAAACACAAACCCCACAAAAGTAGCAAATACACCTAGAAGGGCACATGTGCCTGAAACAAAAACATGGCTATTTTAGAATACCATTTATCATTCATGCCTTAGTTTTCTTTTTCTTGTTGATATGATCTCATTTACATAGAGCCTAAGCTTAGCCTCATCTTGTAAACTCTTAAATCATTTTTATTCCATGTCCTAATACATACCTGTCTCCCAGCTTCGTTATTATGTAGATTCATTGCTAACAGTTTCCCATCTTTTCCAGTGGTGTTTTTGGTAGGGACGTCCAGGAACTTTCTACTAAACCACATGCCATACTGGATGTCATCAGAGCAGCCACCCCAATGCCAACCTTCAGTAGCTGAGCCACCATTTTGCAAGTTGGTGTCACAGGAGCACTCTGTCATGTTCCCTGCACTACATGATCTTGTCACCGAATGCACCAGACCTGCTGCCATCACTGCATAGATAAATGCTGTTTCTTTGGTGCCTGGGACAAAATAAAGGGGGATTATTCAGTTAAAAAGTCATTGCAATATATCTCTGAAATGGGTTTCCTATAAGTTCTTTCAGGGAGGAAATGCATTAAAAAAAAAATAAGACTTATCTTTATACGAATAGTGTCCAGGAGAGTACATTGCATATGTACTTAATGCTTAATAAATTATTGTTAAATTAAATTAAAAAACAGTTGTAGCAAATTTAATATTAGATATATAGGATCAGAACAAGAGATTTCCTATTGCCCTTCTCTTTTTAAAAAACAGAGACATTTATAAAATTCCTCCACTTTAAAAGGATTTTCAGGATCAAGTAAAATTATTCCTTGGTTAGAGTCCTTGTAAGTCAGTCTTTTGTCTAATTTTTGTATTATTCTTTTCAAAAAAGTGTTCCAAGGAAGTAAATTTCAGCAACTAACACAGTACTTAAAACATAGCATTAATTTCTGCTTGTTAAAATGAAAAGAACTGTGGGGAAAATACTGACAATGTTTTTGTAACATCACAAACATACCAACTTACCTTTCATTTTAATCTAAACACACACTGCAAAAACTAGTGTGATTTTTTTTTTAAAAAACAAACCTGCATGCAAAAAAATGAGGTAAAAGTAAAAGCCTTGACCATGTAATTTTTTAAAAATAATATGAAAATGACATATTTATTTCCAGAGTAGACATACTTTTAGGAGATGATGGCATGTAAACTGGGCCAAACATCATTGGTATTATGTGAAATATTTTTATTTATCTCTTTGATTATGCATTTGATTGATATTACCTAATCTGAAACTGCTAGAGGCATTACAGCATTGTATACAATTGCTAGCTTATTTTTAAGGCAATGCTAGATGAGAGATGATAACTTTTGAGTGTGAGTATATCTAACGGTTGTAGTAAATTGTTATGGAGAAATAGGTTTGGGGAAAAAAGATGTTTATCATACATGCATTAGTATTAACATTAATGCCACTAACAATACTTGGATAACTATCTATGTAAACACTTTAAAAATTGAATAGAAGGGCCTGCACAGATAAACGTTTTTCATGTTTCATGTTTTTTAGGTTTTATTTTAGTAAAAGCAGTCTGTCATCTGCAGCCCAATTAGACCTTTTCAACAGTGAATGGCTGATATTTCTGAAACTGAAGACCACATTTGTGGTGGTTATTTTCTGTAAGGGCCCCTGCTGCTTATGAAGGCGTGTCTATGGAGTCACATGGTAGAATATATAAGATATTTACAAGTGGTATGGGGTGATGGTGTAAGGAAAGGTAGGATGTGTTGGGGAAAGATCAGTAGACCAGTAAGGTGAAAAATAAAACGGTCTGAAGGAAAAGACATTACAATCTGTCATTGGGACCCACTTTAACAAAGCCAGACATCCTCATAAAGTCATAACGCAGCCGAAGGGCCACTGACACTTTAACTCTCCCACAGCTTTTCCCTGGGAGCTTGTGCCTTGCCCAGCAGAGAATGGAAAGGGAGAAGGTTAAGGGAAGACAGCTCCTGGAGTGTTTGGGATGCCTTTCCCTGACCGATCTTTTTTATTCTCTAAACTCAGTGCCTGGAGGGATGGAGTCTGGTCAGCTAGGGAGTAGGGGGTAGGTGGGGGCGGGGGTGGGGGTGGGGGGCTGCTCTGCTTTTGCCACAATTATCCACTTGACCAGGGTTCGATGCGTGGCACGTCTGGGTAAATCAAAGCAGATGGAGAGCAGCATTCTCTGCGGCCTACATCATGTTTCCCCAGCTGGTCTCAAAAGACAGCGGGAGACGGAGGGGGCGGGACGGAGGGAGAAAGGGTCGGGACCCAGAGAAAGAAGTCTTAGTTTCCACCCAATCCAAAGGTAGAGAGGCAGAAGGTCGAGGGCTTGGGTCGGGAGGACAGTGAGAACAGCTTAACCCCCTCAGTGCCCACGTCCAGAACTGGGGAAGGAGCCCCAGCCCTGGGGGCGCACCTGCAGCTGGACTGAATACCCTGTCGTATTTCAGCCCCTTCCCGCCCTCCATCCCCGATCCTCCCGGTCCAGAAGACAACGCAAACTCAAAAGTGCCCTTTCGGGAAGCCAGAGGAGGGGTGCCTGCTCCAGCTTCAGCCGCCTTCGCGACGTGCCAAGCCCGCAAGTTCCTGGGGAGGGGAGAAGCCGAGAAAGAAGGGGAGCAGGTGGACTCACCGCTGCTCAGTTCGTAACCGAAGAGAGGGGCGGCTCCGGAAGAGACTGCCGGGGGTGCGGCAGCGGCGGCGGCAGCGGGGGCAGAGGCAGAGGCGGCGGGCGAGAACACCTGGCAGTTCCACCGCTCATGTTTGAACTGGCTCTTGCACTCTTGGATACCCAGTCGTGCCCCTTCTCGAATGCTGGGTAGCAGATAAGGTTTCCTTTTGCACAGTTCCTTCTGACGGCCGCTCAGAGGCAAGTTGGCGCAACCTAGCTTCTCTGGGACCCCAAAGGAGGCGATGCCCAGCCACCTGCAAGAGATGGCAGTACCCCTACTGGTGTAAGCCACACACAATCAGTCCCCTCATTTGCCCATCTCCCTTGCTGGAGGAGCTTACCCGTGGCTCTCAGACGTCGAGCCACGCTTTCTCCTGGCCAGGGGTTGGCCCAGGGCTCGGTACCCTCTGCCTGGGAAGTTCGTATCTCGGATTCTCCACCTTCTTACCCATCCCTCCCCTCCTATCTCATACTCACATCCAGTTTCCGTGGACGCCGCAGGGGAAGAGGGCGAGCAGAGTTGCCCACAGGACGCAAAGGCGAGGCAGTCCCGGGAGAGCCGCTCTGTCCATGGCCACCGCATCGAGTCCCCGGGGCTCAGTCACGGCCCTCTGACCTTCCCCTTGCCTGTGAGCCCCACGAGGTACAGCTCGAGTTCAGCCCAGAACGATAAAGCTGTCACTCTTTCCCTTACCCCAGCATAAATATCCCCTGTCTCTTTCTATCCTCTCCTTTCTCTCTTGCAAAGGAGCAGTCTGAGGGTACGGAGAAAGTGACTTGGGACCCTCCTCCTTAGCTGGAAGGAGGGGACGTGCAGAGTATAGGGAAGCGTCCCTTGCTTCCCAAGGTGAGAAACTTGTTTGATCTTTTCCACTTTCCATCGTCCCTTCTCCTCCTTGCCTTCCCCTCCCATCCTCAACTCGGGGTAAATTCAGGCTTCCGATTGGTCCAATTGCGGTTGCGGCATCTCATTATCCCAGGCGCACTGGCTCTCATTGGCTGAACCCAGGTCTCTGCAGGGTGGCGCTTTGGGAAGGGCTGTTCGCCGACTGCGCGTCCCGGGGCAGCGGTGCTTCGAGTAGTTCAGACTTCGCTGTCACATCCTCCTTGGATGCTTGGAGTGGGGAGGGGATTGTTTCCTCTGGTGGACTGATGGGGGCGTTTTTGTCTTGGCGACTGTGGGTCAAGGTTCGGAGGAGGCACAAGCATCATTGTTTTCCACCCGACCCACTCTTACTTCTGGTCCCTTCGCCAAGCCACGGGGTGGAGTGGCTGAAAGGCTGCCCTGACTTGCTTTCTTTCCTCCTCCTCCTCCTCTTCCTCCTCCTCCTCCTCCTCCTCCTCCTCCTCCTCCTCCTCCTCCTCCTCCTCCTCGTTCTCCTCCTCCTTCTCCTCTCCCCTGCCCCCCAGCAGGCTTTCTGATAGGTGCCAAACATCTCTGAGCTCAACAGATTGCTTAAAAATTAGTGAATCAGTGAAACGTGTTGTGGAATTTTAAATTTTTAATGGTACTAAGTGGTCAGGTTTAACTTTTGGTTTGGTTTATTTTTAGTGAGGGAAAAGATGCCAGCATACTTAGCACTCTCACCCCACCTATGTAGGCTCTTGTCAATACAAATAGCCTACTTTCTCACCTTCTTTACTTCTTGTTTGATAGTGTCAGAGTCTATTGTCTTCCAAAAGACAGAGGGTGCAAAACAGGCAAAGGTAGGGAAGGAAAACACTGTTTCAAGGACTCTTAGGATAATTGATGGTAGGTGTTCTGCTGAAATGAAAGTGTCCTAGATGTTCTTAAGAATAGCCTTAACTCCGGCTCTCAGTTTCTTCCTTAAGAATCTTGGGCAGGGCTGTTTACAGGGGTTAAACCAACAACTAGATATTAAGATATTCGTTATTTGTCCAGGACTGTTGGGGATACAGAAATAGAAAATAATCCCTTACTTCAAGAAGTTAAGATTCTAGCTAGTAGAGACAAGGTAGTGGTACCAACAACGCGATAAATAAAATATAGTCAATAATCCAGGGCTGAGTAGTGAGGCAGGAACAATGTCACATTTTTAAACAGGGTTAGTGCATGGCTTTGAATGTCATTTAATTTATTCAGACTTCGGTTTCTTATCTGAATAATATGGGAGTTGGAGCTGATGATCTAAGAGCTTCCTTCCAACTCTGAATCTCCGATCTCATGATGATAATGAAAGTTTAGGAAGGTTGGTTCATTTAGTGGTTTGCAGGATGAATTGGAGGGAAAGAGGTAGGGAGAAACAAACTGGTCTGGGAGACTAGTGAGAGAGTTTTACTTTTATCTGTGATGGAGAATGGCTCAAGCATCTGTTTCTGGTGGGATTTCTACAGTTTTGTTATATTCTCAAGGCATTCAGATTAGCTAGTCACTGAGATACCTGCTAATTCTGAAATTCTGTGAAATGTCAGAGTCCTGATGATGTCAAATATAGGATGAGCAAAAATTAAAAAAAAACTGAGATCTGCTCTCTACATATCTGTATCTGTCTGTCTGAAGGAACAAGATTCATAATGACCAAATGTCTTAAAGTTTGAATTCAGTTCTGAGGGTACAGAGTAATAAATGAACACACTAGAAGTGTTCAGACCAGGATCATATCAGCAATGGAAATGTTAAAATGATGTAGCCATCTTTGAAAACCCAGGGCATCTCCTCTAGGCTCTGCAACTTTGCCAATTGGCTCTTGCTTGGATTAAGCTCTTGATTCTTCATGTATTATAGGGCTATGCTTAAATTAACTTTCCCCACCAGGATGGTGGTCCTTTCCTTACCTCTTGACTGATCGTGTATTGCAATCACTTTACATCTTTCTCACACTATATTCTACCCTACATATTACAGTACTGCCACATCAGTTTTCCTGATGTTCTACTCACATTATTCAGTACTCAAAAGTCTTCAATAGCTCCTCATTGCCTACTGAATACAATCTCTGATCTTCAGAGCCCTCCACCATTTGGCTCTAACCGGCCTTTCCTCTTTTTCCTCGACCTATTTTCCGGACTGTTGTTCTTCCAAAACAGACTATTTCCCCACTTTCCAAATGTAACTGAGACTAGAACAGGGCATGTGCAAAGCAGTCTTTCACCATTCTGGCCATGTGCTGGTTTGGTGCTGTCTTTTCCAGGAGCTGGCTGTTGATAAAGATGAATTTCTTCAACAGTCTTTTACATCTTTAAGCATTTCTTTTCTGTGTAAGAAACTGTTGCTGGACTGAAAGGGATTTAGCATTTTCCCTTCTTTCTTTTACCCTAAGAAACCCTTTGCTCTGAACCCTAGGGCACGTGATCTGGATTGGCTTCCTAGGGGAGCCTGGCCTCTCTTTGGAGGGGTTAAGCTCCCTTTTCTCACATTGTAGCTCATTAAACCCACACCTCAGTTCCTTGAGGAAAATTACTCAGGACTTAAGTTTTGGTTCATATCTAGGGTCTCCCTAAAGTAGGGAAATAGAGAGGCACTCAGTGTACAATATGAATCAGGTAATATATTGTACACACAAAAGAGATGCTAAGACAAAAGACTTATCACTCATTGATGATATTTAAGTATTCAATAATTTATACCTATTTATATCTGCTAGGAATCAGAAACATCAGGACATGGAAGTTTGTGGAACTATAGAATAAGCATTCACATTTCATCTTGGCTCTGCATGGTCCCAGTTCATGCCTTCTACAAATACTGGCTAGGGCTTGGGCCCACCTTCCTGCAAATGGTCATTTTCTTTGATGGAGGAACTCCATCTGCCAACAGTCAGTTCTACCTCTTGTAATGAGCACTGTTTGAACTCTGAAGGTGATCTCCCAACCTGGATACATCCATCTCAAGAATGATACTTGATCATTCAAAAAAATGAAAAAAGCTCTTTAAAGCCTAGGTACAAGCTCTGCCAACATGTAGGATGATAGGGGGAAAGAGCATTGCTTCTCTTCCTACTATTCTGGAAAATCTAGTGAAAGAGAACTACTTGATACATGGGAGAATTGAAGGAAGGTGTGTGTGTGGGGGGGTTTGTGGGGAGGGTCTTTTCAAAGGTCCATTAAGTCATTGACTCTTCCAGTTTAGTGGTCTTTAAGAGGATACTCCTTGGTATTAAAGGTGAAAGAGTGCTAGGTCACCCATGGCCTCCAGGAAGTAGCTAGTAAGCCACCATCCTCAAAGTGCCTAAAGAACATGTGGTCGGAGTAGAGAAGGGCAGCTTTGCACATTCCCTGTTTAAGCCTTGTTACATTAGGTGTCTTTTGTCACACAATTCTCTATGCCTGATACGCACTTCTGCTCTACACTGCTCCCTTTTGAACCTCTTTCATGTCCAATCTCTGTAAATATCCTACCCATTCTTAGTCTATTCCATGAAGCCTCTCCTGGTTCTCCTTGCCATTCCTCCACTTAATCCCCCGTTCATGTACTTTACATATTCTAATTGCTCTTAATTGTTGTTTAAGGACTTTAGCTTCCATGGGAGGCAAAGTCTTTAAGGATAGGGATGCTATATTATTCATCCTAAAGTGAATCATACAGCTCCTTAAATGTTTGTAGTTTGTTTTAACCCTTCTTAGGATCATAGAACCTTAGAGATCTAGCTAAACTCTCTCATTTTACACAAAAGGAAACTGAGGCTTACAAAGGTGAAGTGAGCCAGTAGTCAAATACAGACTGTCTCAGTTCAAATACAGAGCTCTTCCTACTCCATCACATGCTGCTCTACTTTAAGCTATTGGTTTCTTATTAGAGTATTTTTTTAAAAAAGATTTTCTTTCATTTTTTAACATTAATTTCATAAATGACTCCCACTGACTCTCCACATATGTAGTAAAATCTTATTATGTGACAAATAAATATAATGAAGCAAAACAAAACAATACACGGCTATGTCTGACACTCTCTGCTTAAGCTTCGGCAAATTGTTTAATGTCTGCCCTAGTATCTACATCTGTAAAATGGGGGGGAGTGCACTAGGTACCCTCAGAGATCTCTTCCAGTTTTACAGCTCTAATGCTGTGACAGCCTCTCCCCTGAGAGGAAGGAGGTGTGCTTCTCTCCACATAACCTTAGAATTCTGGAGTCAGGGTCAGTCATTGTATTAATCAGAGTTCTGAAGTCTGTGGACTTTGTTTTCCTTTCTACCATTGTGGTCATCTAGCAAAATTTTCTCCTGGTTCTGTTTACTTTGATTTGAATCATGTCATCCCCATAATCACAAGATTCTCTAAATTCTTCCTACTCTAAAAGACCGTTTTCAATTTCTTGTCCAAAGGAAACAAGACTGCTTTAAGCTTACGATTCAGCTTTGTGATTGATTTGCCTTTGGTGTTGTATATTTGAATTTCTTAAATTAAAAAAGGCTAAGTGTTTTTTTTTTGTTTATTTGGTCTAAGAAATTAGATGAAAGAAACTCTATGAGACGTCATAAACCTGTTCTTATCCCTCAGTGTGAAGTGGCTTGACTCTAATGTAGCTTGCAGGGATTATGCCATTTTACGCTCAATGAGTAGGTCAAATCTAAGCATACGTAAGACTGCAAATGTCAAATCACTATCTCTGTTGTAGTTACTACAGTTCTTCTTTGCCTTCTCATTTATTTTTTCATTTGGCAATGTCAAACGCTAACTTAAAATCTGCATGCAATCTCCTGGATCTTGGACTCAGGTATGGGAGAAAGATCTGTTTCTCCCATGCTTGGTTCTGTTAGAATCAGGCACAACTGTTACTTAATGAATTTTATGGTATAAAAATATATCCTTAGAATACAATAATGAAATGTCTTTTAAGTGTTTCCCAGGAGAGGGATGGACATATGCAGAACGATACACATTCTCTCACTTAAAATTGTAAGGCTGGGGTTTGGGGTTTATAGCCTGTGCTTAAGAAAATGAATGAACCTAACTGACCTAACTGACCTTCTGAGGACTAAACCTATGACTGAGGCTTTATTATCTCTATCCTTAATCTGATCAATTGAGTTGATATATCCAGACATGTGAGATTATAAAAAAAAGCTTACCAACAAATGACATATTTTGCTACCCACCCAGGACAGTCAAAGATTGTCAATACTGAAACCCAGGATCCCTTTCTTTCTAGTAGTTTTCCCTTGGCTCCTGGGAAACTCAGAAAGAGAGCCTGTTTGTGCAGATATGTCTTGGACTCTGATTCTGGCAGACCATCAGAGGACTCAAGCTTCTAAGGGTCCTATTTGAAGAATCTCTACTCCTGATCACAGAGACTTATGTACTGGAAAAGTGACACCAGAGGCACACCAACTGGTCTTAACTGCCATGACAGAACAGAGGACTAGAGATGACTTTTTTACATAATTAGGTTCCAGTCCATTCTATATTAAGTCCCACCTGGATGCCACCAATGCAGAAGACAGAGCATAGGCTCATGACCTCTGGCTCTAAGCAGGAGGTAGAGGAGGTGAGGAGATAATGGTATTCTGCACTCGTGCTGCTTCTTAGGGGTCTGGAAATTCCATCAGAATGACAGATTTGAAGAGGCAAAAAAGATTACAAATGATACTTCATGGATCAAATGGGAATAGGAAAGTAATGGCAGGAAGAACTGTGACTTTTTGATTTCTTAAAATAAGAATAGCCTGAGGTAAAATACAGTGATTATTTATTTTTTTTGAGACATCACAAGTAACTTTCAAAGATGAAATGCTCATGTAGCAGTAACTTTCTAAGACATTTCACTTGCAAGGAACATTCCCTATTCAGGAAAAGCCATGTCAATTAAAGAATCATTAGTGTGTGCATACGTGTGTGTGTGAATGTATGTGTATGTGTATATGTGCATGTCATAAAACCAAGCAATGCATTTCACCATGTTATTATTATCCATAGAAATCAATAACAATGCCATACTGGCAAACTTCTTGGAACAAGGTGCATGAAGATATTGATGAACTGTCAATGATGGGAAGAATAGATTTGCCTTCTCTGGGAAGTTTCACCAAATGAGAGGGTGCATCTTATCTTACAAACCAACCAAAAATATGAAAGAAAAGGCATATTGAAGGTCTCTTTTCTGGTAGCAACATTGAACATTTTTGTGTTGTGAGCAACATTTTTCAAATACTGAAAGTCAGTAAAAAATCAGCAAATTAGTAAGTATTGCCTTTTCAAGCCCTTTGTGTATTTACCTGATGGCCATTCCCTTCATGAAAGTCTATTTCACATCAAGATAGTGTTTGTTGAGCTTAGGATAGCAAAAAGTGGTACTATTTTCTCTGAGGCTAATAATATTGGGAGTTTTGTATGTTACTACAAGTTAATGCTCTCTACACACTTTCTTCATTAACTATTCCTGTCATGACCCATGTTAGGGTCTCTGGAATACTTGTTCTGAACTGGGGTCCCTTGACCAGAGAAAAGCAATGACTGACTGAGCAGCTGATGGGCTTACAACTTCAGCAGAGGGTCATCTAGGGAGGGGAAAGTAATGAGGCAAAAATCAGAAGCATGAGCTTTATGTACCAAGAGAGTTCATTCAAAGATGGAAATTGAAGCATCTGGTTAACAGGGCAGGGCCGAATGTAGCCATTACATAACAAACTGAGATTGGTGGATCTATATAGGCAGGGAAAGTATGGAGTCAACAAAATTGATTGGGGAAAAGTGGATTCACGAACCAGAAAAAAGGGCTGAAATGAAGCCAAGTGGAATCTTACAACTAGATAGCAAGATAGGTAAACTACCCAATGGTGACTTGTAGATTTAGGTACTTTTAAAAAATGGCTCCTCAACTTTTTAAATGCCAGTATCTCATAGAACCCAAGACCTGACAATTTCCTTCCTAAAACAAAAACCCTCCTTAAGGACTGCTTCATTTAGTCTGACCCCCTTAGCTGGTTCTCAAGATTTCCAAGAGCACAATCAGTCCTCAACCTACCTATCCAACCCCACCAGTATGTAGCTGCTACTCTAGTCAGACTGGAAAGATGAGTTTATTTGTCAGGCTCTTGTTGAAACCTAAACATCTCCAATGGTTTCCAAGACACTGTAGAAAGTGTCTAGCAACTGGTTCCATGCAAAGTTTTTAGACCGAGGATTTCAAAACGTTTGATAACCATTTGCTCAGTCATCCATGGAATTCAACGATTCACTGGACTCAGAGAAAGTCATCTTGGCCTAAGACAGATAGAACTCACTCCAGGCTCATTTCCACATCTTATATTGTTTCTGTTGTCTGAAATTTCCTCTGCCTCTCAAATTCTACTCATATACTGAGTTCAAGATAAAGTCTTGCTTCTTCCATGAAGTCTCTCTGATATATTCTTATCTCCTTTGCCTGGAGGCCAGAATAGATTCAGGGATTTTTTATAATCAGTGGTGACCCCAAAAGAGTCATGAGGACCACAAAATATAATGGAGATGGCATATTCTGAAAGCTATGTGTGTCTATGTTCCTGCTGCCTTCCAGATTCTTAGAGCATCTACAGTAAATACCACATAATATAACATTAAACATATATTACTATTTACTGTGAATTTTATGTTTAAGAGTCTAGACTTCTCTTGGCAACTAGATTAAGCTCTTTATGCTTTTTGTTTCTAGATGCTCCCACAATATCTAGTACAAAACTGAGCACATGATAGGCCCTCCATTAGTCTTAAATCCCTTTTTTGGGCTTACCTTTTTTCACTAATGTGAACAGTAGAATAAAGCAAAAATTAGTTTGAGAAGAGTCAACATTAACATAATCTCATTTACCACTATCAGTTAGTATAGGGTTGGGGAATCTTTATGATTCATACTTACTGCCCTCAAGGATCATAAACATTTTTTAAATGCTTACTATTTGTAAGTCACTCTCCTAAACACTGATAATGCAAGCATAAAAAATGACAGCTTCTGCCTTTTAGGAAGTTACATTCTATTGAGGGATTGACATAAACAGAAATAAAAATGATTGAAGGGCAAAGTGCTCTAGGAAAACCTGAGGCATCATATATGTAGCACGTATCATTTGAAGTCCAAGGATACCATAAGATGGCTACGGCAGCATCTCAGAGCTTTGGTGTCTGTTGCTGCTTAAAATAGTAAATAAAGCGATACTCTTAAATCAGCATGATAAATCCTTAGCCATGCATGTGATCCAGCCAGGTAAGCTTTTTGAGCTCACTGACCGACTCCAACTATTCCTGTACTTGCCTCAGAGAACTTCTCTTATTTGAATAGGCAATTGCTCAGAACCCACAAGATTTGTGAGGGATCAGAGACATCAACATAAATTGTATAAATAGGCGTGAGGTGGTATTGTTGTTTGTCCTTCATTCTCTCAGAGGATTGTGACATTGGGAAGATGATGTCATGACTGGCAAGTGAATTGGATTTAAGTGAGGGAGGGCTGTGCAAGGTCACCAGCCTCACTCTCTCCTCTGGAGCCATCTGGGTCCAGTGGCAAGATATAGATCAGGATGACTGGTGTGAGGTATGTTCCAACTGAAGCACTCTCACCTTCTGTAAATGATTAACGGAAGGGAGGCATCAATGCAAAAACAGCAGACTTGAAAGCTCTGGAGTTAGCAATCTGATGAAGTTGTCTAGTGCCAAACCAGCTTCTGGGATTGTCACATGGCCTTGGGGAAGCTTCCAAAATTGGTTGAAACCACAGTATTGATATAATGGGCTCTTTGCCAACACAGAGTCTGAGCCCAGGCAGGCTGGATAAAAGATTCCAGTTGCTACATTAACAGCAAGGTATTGTGTGAAGCCCTAAGAGCATACTCTTGGAGCCAGCATCAGGCAGCAATTGAATTGGGTGGGAAGGAAAGAGGAGGCACCACAGCAGCAGCAAAAACAGTGATAGCCAACAACAAACCTGCTTAGAGACTGAGGCAGAGCCACCTTTTATTGTAGACTTCCTTTGGGGATGTGATTTGACCTGCAGGATATCTAAATCTTGGGCACCCAAGTGGCACAGTGGATGGAGTGCCAAGCCTGGAGTCATGAAGACTCATCTTCCTGAGTTCAAATCTGGCCTCCAACACTTACTAGCTGTGTGACCCTGGGCAAGTCACTTACCCGGTTTGCCTCAGTTTCCTTATTTTACAGTTGAGTTAGAGAAGGAAATGGTAAACCATTTAAGTATCTCTGCCAAGAAAATCCCAAATGGGGTCATGTAGAGTCAGACAGAACTGAAAACAACTGAATAACATATCTGAACCTATATTATCGTAAACTGTTATTCTATGTTCCGTTAACAGAATTCTGGGTTATTATAGGAACCTGATAGTGCACAAAAGTAAATGAAGGTAAGTAGATAAAGAGTTCTTCTATAAGCTGAGACTTCTCTGTGGACAGAACAGCTGGGACCTAAATACATCAGATGGACCTAGTGGTCCTTAGTTTAAATTGGCCTATTAGAGGGAAAATCAGAGAATAGCACTGTGTCTAAGTAGCTGCCAGTCAGTCTAAAGAGGGAGTAGGTTCACTAGGGTTCATTATCTTGTCTGTGGGCCCACGTGGTTACACTGCAAATCTTGTAGGAGGTTAGTGATACCCAGCAACGTGGAAAGAAGCCTGATCACGAGCAATTTGCCATGACAATTAATGACTACACCCAAACTATCTATGCCTATGAAAGGGAAGAATAGATTCATTACAATATTCCCAAATAACTTCTTTTTTGGCTTCTTAGCACATTCTTTGGCATGTCCTCATTTTTCCCCTGTAGATTAATTTCTTGATTATGCTTTTCTTAGGCTAATATTAAAACAACTTATGTTCCTTTAGCTCATGCTGTTAGCCAGTGGAGGTAGCTCAAAGGGTGCTGGATATCAGGGAACATTCATGCTGGGATTAAAAATATGGCCATAAATAAACTGAAAAGTAGATTGTCGACACACAGGCCAACACGAACTAATTGCTTTTTGGAAATGATCTATGACTAAAAAGTCATATGTGGGTGCCCATCAGAAACATTTGTGACGTATCTCCATCATTAGAAGTGTATACATTTATTTGACCTGATTATGCAAACTTGGCAAAGTTGATGTAGGATAGCATAGCTTCATACCAAATCATCATATTATGTTACATTGGATAATTTGTCATTTGGGAACAGTTGTAATGGAAGGTTGTTTTAGTTAATTTCTTTCTTAAAGGTGTGTCATAACATGGAATTTAAAACTCAACAAGTGAAAGGAGTGGAAAATGTAGAAACATTCAAAACTAAGCATATTTCATAGATTTGGATTACAAATTGGAGATAGGACATTGACTCTAAAAATTGTGTAGATTATCATCAAACATCTTGGTTTATTTTTCCTACTTACATTTAGTCAACAATTCTGGGGAAGTCATGCAAATTTTCTGTACCTACTCCTAATTTTAAATAATGTTTCTCAGCACATTAAATAAAAGTATAGTGAGGAATTAAAGAGCCTTGAGAGATAGGATAAAGAAATTGTTTTTGGGGTGGCTAGTTGGGCACAGTGAATAGAGCACCAGCCCTGGAGTCAGGAGGACCTGAGTTCAAATCCAGCCTCAGACACTTAACACTTACTAACTGTGTGACTTTGGGCAAGTCACTTAACCCCAAATTGCCCTACCTTCCCTGCCAAAAAAGCAAAAACAACCCCACGAAACTATTTTCCCATTAAAATTACAACCAGCCACATTTTTATTACCATTCCCTAACCTCATCAGTAACAGATTAATTTGTTGACAGCAAGTAGGTATAGTTTGAGGGGTAGCTAGGTGGTACAGTGAATAGACCACTGACCCTGGAGTCAGGAGGACCTCAGTTCAAATCCAGTCTCAGACACTTAACACTTACTAGCTGTGTGACCTTGGGCAAGACACTTAACCCCAATTGCCCTGCCTTCCCCCCCTCCAAAAAAGATAAAAATAAAAAAGAAGGTATGGTTTGAGGAAGTACTTTTGATATGGGTCATATTTTTTTCAGTTTTTATTAAGCCTTTCTTGTACAGAACTTTATCTATCTTAGGCCAAGATGACTTTGAGTCCTGTGGATTTTCAGTTCCATAGGTGAATGAGCAAATGGTTACTAAACGTTTTGAAATACTCATTCTAAAAACTTTGAATAGAGCTAGTTACTACATACTGTCTATAGTGTCCTGGAAATCACTGGAGTTGTTGAGGTTTCAATGAGAGCTTGACAGATAAAATTCTCCTCCTCTATGAGTTTGTAAAGTTCTTTGGTTACTTTTTGCCTTTTTTTAGGTCTGGCAGGAACATAGCTTCCTTGTATTTAACGTTGTTAGACCATCACTTAGTCTAGCTGAGGAGTGCATGGTCATGATGCGTGCCTGTTCCCTGTGACACCATCTGCAAAGGTTGGCTGTGTGCCCCCATTGGTTCTTTGGTTTACATGGATAGCTTGATAGCTTAAAACCCGACTGATTAACAAGAAATTCATTTATTTGGGTCTTTCATGAAAACCATTCCTCTTGCTCATGAGGCACCTAGTGGCAAAATGGATAGAATGCTGGGCCTAAAGTCAGAAGATTCATCTTCTTGAGTTCAAATCTGGCCTCAGATATTTATTAGCTGGGTTACCCCAGGCAAGTCACTTAACCCTGTTTGCCCCAGTTTCCTCATGTGTAAAAGGAACTGGAGAAGGAAACAGCAAACTGCTCTGGTATCTTTGTCAAAAAAAACCCAAATGGGGTCATGAAGAATCAGACATGACTAGAATGACTGAACCCCAACAATTCTTGTAGCATTACTCCATAGCCATGTAGTAGAGTAGCTGTACAAGACTGAGGATACTTTGACAGCAGGTAATTGAAGACAGAAGGTATACACTCTGGCATAGAAGATATAGCTCTAGGCTTAGAGTCAGGAAGGTCTGGGTTTGAATCTTGCTTCCATCACTTGGTAGTTGGGTGACCCTGGATACCTCATTTAACACCCTAGACCCTATTTCCTCATCTGTAAATAGGATGGATCAGGTCACTCTTGTAGAGTGGTTATAAAGATCAAATAAGATATTATACACAAAGAATTTTGCAAACTTTAACATACACTGTAACTACTAGCTATTATACAATAGCATTTGTGATTTTTAACAGATTTTCCACATTATAAATTTGGGTTATTTCACATGCCCAGCTAGTGATTAGTGGTGTTACCTAGATAAAGAACTTAGAACACAATAGAGGAATATATGTGTGTATATACATTTGCATATGTATATATACATATATAATAATTTAATCATTTTTTTTCAAATCTCTCAGGGACTGCTCAGGCCAGGGAGATGCAAACTTTGACTGTACACTAAGCAATATAATCTAGGTTGAAGTCTATTCACAGCCTTTCTAGTTAAGATCTGCAGCTCCCCGGGAGGCCGGCTAGGTTCAGAGTGATAGGATAGCCAGCTTGTGGTTGGTCTGAGTTTTCTGCCCTGAGCCTCAGGCCTGGGGCTGGGCCTCAGAGAAAGATCTGGGCTCTGGGTCAGGGCAAAGTGTTTTAGGCCTGTAGGCTCTCTTTTCAGGTCCTGTGTGATCTGGAGCCTCAACCACTCCCTGCTCTGGTACAAAGCTACAGGTCCCCTTCCCCCTTTTCCCTTCCCCCAGCCTCTTCCCCACTTCAGGCTCAAAGCAATCCAACAGCTGGCTTGCTTGTGTTCTCTACAATGCACTCAGGAGCACTTCTTGTTCTGATACAGTCCCTATGTATTCAGACCAGTTCAGACCAGTCCCTAGGCTGCAAGACTCTGCCATAGCTTTCCAGGATGGACACCCCCCCTAGACCGCTCAGGTCCCTGGCCAGCTGGGGCAATGACTCCACTCTGGTTTCTCATAGGATTTCCTAATTTCTTCTCCATCTAGTATGTTCACTGATCTTTGCTGGAGCACTAATTTGTAAGTCTAAGAGCCATTTTTCAATATATAAATGGTCCGAGGATGTCAATGAAGTAGTTGTCAAAGGAAGAAATATGAACCATCAACAATCACATGAAAAACAAGGTCAAAATAACTGGAAAATAATTAGAAAAGTGAAAACTAGAGCAACTCTGAGGTTCTACCTCATACTCACTAGATTAGCAAAGATGACAAGAAAGCATAAGCACATGAATATGAGCTGAAAATTGTTCCAGCTGTTCTGGAAAGCAATTTGGAACTATGTCCCACCAAACCTCTAAACTGCTGTGTACCTTTTGATGCAGGGATAGCACTACCAAGCCTGTACTGCAAAGAGATCCAAGAAAGAGGAAAACAACTCAGAAGTACAAATGTATTTATAACAGCTACTTTTGTAGTAGCAAAGAATTGGGGATGGCTGAGAAATAATGTGCAGTAGAGTGATCTGGGTCAGGAGAGTAATTTATATAGTAGCAGCAACATTATAAAAACTTGGGAAGACTTGGAAACTCTGATCATTGCAGTGATCAAGCTTGATTTCTGAGGACTGATGGCAAAACTCTCTAGCCACTTGAAGTGGAGAACTTGAGATGCAGAATGAGACAGATATAGTGGGACATGACTAATGTAGGAATTTGATTTACTTGCAAACTGCATATTTGTTACAAGAGTTCTGTTTTTCTTTTTCTTTCCAATTAGATGGGAGGGAGAGAAAATAAATGCTCATTAATTGAATAAAATAATATAATAAAGTAAAACCTAAAAGATTCCATGAAGATACAGCTAAAACATTCATCATTTTCAAGAATCCTATGTGGAGATGAACTGGACAGCAATTGACATATGTTAAGGAAATTTAGTTTGTGATTGAAAATATTTTTACTCTGATTTAGAACATCATTATGTGCAGTGGAATAAAGATAACTGGGGAAGCTAGGTGGTGCAGTGAATAGAGCACTAGTCCTGGAGTCAGGAGGACCTGAGTTCAAATCTAGCTTCAGACACTTGACACTTATTAGCAGTGTGACCTTGGGAAAGTCACTTAACCCCAATTGCCTTGCCTTCCCCCCTCCAAAAAGATAAAAAAAGGAATAAAGATAGGTGAATATGGTGCTATGTGTGTGGTGCTTTCAGGTTTTCAGAGATTACATGATAACCTCATTTAATCTCTAAAACAATCTTATGAGGCAGGTGCTATTATTATTCCCATTGTACAGAAAAGGAAACTGAGTCTCAATGCATTTAAGTGACTTGCCCCTGGCCCTCATCTGAGGCAAGAATAGAATTCAGATTTTCCAGGCTACAAGCCTACCACACAATGCCATGATGCCCCTAAAGAAAATTACCTAATTATTTTCAAATCTAACATATAGCTGAATAAAACCCACTTTGTGTAGGTACAGAGTCTTCCCATTTGTTTACATCACTATGGCAAAGTGTTTCAGAACAAGTTTATGCTTACTTTGGTTTCTGTGTCCTTGAATGTTACAGGAAGCCATGTCTCTTCAGAGTTCCACTAATCATTTATGTTCTTTATCTCCACTTATCTTTTATTTTCTTTCCTATCCATCCTCACACAATTCATCTTTTCCTTTCTTTGCTTTTCTCCTTGTCCTTAACCCCCTGGTGCCTGATTCCTATGGGTGCCTCCTTTAGTACCATTCAGAACAAAGAAGTTAATAGACCTTTTCTAGGGTCCTGAGAACCAGAGTAAGGACTCAAATTCCAATCTCTCAAGTAAACAACAAACAACAACCCTGTATCCTACCAGTCCCAGATATACTTACAATAAAAGTGGCAAGGGTCACTTGGGCAAAATCTGTGTCTGATAAGGAAGGAAGAGATCAAAGGTTTTCTAGTTCCCCTTCATCATCCTCTCCACCTTTAAGCTTTATTATACATTGCCAAGGAAAGAAGGAATAGATATCTGTTACATTTTAAAATACCTTTAAAAGAGACCCTACATCCTTTTTATAATCCATCTCTGAGTTATTTCAGCAATTTCCCTGTTTAAAAGATGCTATATTGGGCTAGCTAATGATTCTAATGATTAGTCAACAAAAGTCCTTTTGCTCAAAATACCTTTCTGAAAAGCTAAGCACTTCACTGAAGTTTTTGTATGTTTTATTTGTTTGTTTGGTTTGCAAAGCTTTCCATTGATAACCAACCCAAAGGGGAAGGGAGAAGAGCAGGATGGGGTTAAATAAGCTACAACACAATGCAAATTTGGAATTGCACAGAAGCAATTTAAAGGTTGTCCTCAGAGAAGTGTATGACCAGAAAAAAAAATTAGAACCAGTCACATAGTGAGAGCAGGGAGATAACCAACAGATGTCCCTTGTGCTCCAGTGTATCCATGCATTGTCAAGAGAGTGAGAAGAGAGTCCTCCCCTCCAGTGCCTGACCAAGTCTTCTACCTTCTCACTCCTATTCACATACAGTTGAGTGATGCTAGAAGGTATCACACAATGGAGCTGATTAGATCCACTATAAATTTGTGTTATCTAATCTAGGCTTGGCTTTCATCTCAGCAAAACAAACCTACCCCTTGACTGATTCTCTATCCCACTCCTCACAGGGGCAATTCCAAACATCTTTGTGCACCCATAGGCAGCTAGGCGGCAAGGTGCCAAAGTCAGAGAGAGTGCTGGGCCTGGAGGCAAGGAAGAACTGAGTTCAAATCCTGCCTCAGACACTCACTAGCTGTGGGACCCTGGGCAAGTTACTTAACTTCTGTTTGCCTCAATTTCCTCATCTGGAAAATGGGGATAATAGCACCTTCCTCCCATGGTTATGGTGAAGACCAAATGAAATAATGTTTGTAAAGCACTTAGCACACTGTCTGGTATATAGTAGGTGCTTAATAAATGATTATTCCCTCCCCTCCCCCATGAGTATTTGGGTACTTCATGCCCACTGAGTAGATGAGGTTCCTGAAAGATCAACTCTCTCCCAGGTAGGTAGAGATCTTTCAGGTAAGCACTCTCCTTTCTCCTCTTTTCCAGCCACCCTGAGTTCTTCCTTTTTTTTTTTTTTCCTTCCAAACTGGGATATTTAATATTTAACTGACTAGGCAACATGGTGCAGTGGAAAGAGTACTACATTTGGAGTAGCTAGTATTATCATTCTTGTTTTGGAAAGGGCACAACTGTTTCTCCACTGAAAAAGGCAATTGCCAATCCCTAAGACATGGACATTATTAGCTAAACGGAACCTCAAAGTCGCAGTACTCTTGTTAATTCTAAAAATGAAACTCTCTTCCTTAAAACATGTCCTCTAATTTCCTGGAGTCCAGCCTCTCCTTAAACACAGGATGGAGTACCCCTACATTTTTCACAGCCTCGTGTCCAGAATCTGGGAGATTATTTCAGATCACTCTCCTTTCTCCATCACCCCTCAATCCATGTCGGTTTCCCTTTCTCCTCTGCACCTACATGCTGATCCGTTCTTCTGTGCTGGATACTTCTTTCCAATTTAGAAAAGCTTTTTTAAACATTTATTTTGTAAAACTTTGGGTTCCAAATTCTTTTCCTTTGTTTAGCCTCTCCCCCATCCATTGAGAAGGCAAGCAATATGATATCAATTATACATGTGAAATCATGCAAAAAATATTTCCATATTAACCATGTTGTTAAAAAAAAAAAAGCAAGAAAATAAAAAGTGAAAAAATGTACTTCAAATTGTGCTTAGAGTTCTTCAGTTCTTTCTCCAGAAGTGAGAGAATTTTTCATTATGAATCTTTTGGAATTGTCTGAGATCATTGTATTGCTGAGAATAGCTAAACCATTCATGGATGAACATCACTACAATATTGTTGTTACTGTGTGCAATGGTCTGGTTCTGCTCACTTCCCTTTGCATCAATTCATATACATCTGCCCAGGTTTTTCTGAAACCATCCTGCTTGTCATTTCTTATAGCACAATAGTACTCTGTCACAATCATCTACCACAAATTGTTCAACCATTCCCCAGTTGGTGGGCATTTTCTTGTTTTTCAATTCTTTGCCACCATAAAAAGAGATGCCATAAACATTTTTGTACATATTGGTCCTTTTTCCTTTTCTTTGATCTCTTTGGTATACAAACTTGATAGTGGTATTGCTGGGTCATAGGGTATGCACGGTTTATTGCCCTTTGGCTTTAGTTACAAATTGTTCTTTAGAATGGTTGGACTAGTTCAAAACCCCACTAACAATGCATTAGTCTGCCTACTTTTCCATATCTCCTCCAATCATTTGTTGTTTTCCTTTTCTGTCATGTTAGCTAATCTGATAAGTGTGAGGTGGTACATCAGAATTGTTTTAATGTGCAGTTCTTTAATCAACAGTGATTTAAAGCATTTTTTTTCATATGACTATTGATAGCCTTGATTTCTTTTTTTCTGAAAACTGTCTATTCGTATCCTTTGGCCATTTATCAATTGGGAAATGGCTCTTATTTTAAAAATGTGATTCAGTGTGTTTCTTCCCTTAAGGATGTTATATGTGTTTATTCAGTATATTATCCTGATTCATGGCAAAAGGGGGTCACAATTGAAAAAATATTGAAATCTTTGTTTTAATGAATCTATGATATGGGAAGTAGTGTTATGAAGTAGAAAGAATATTGGATTTATAAACTGGGAGACTTTGTTCAGATTACAGCTCTTCTGCTTACTACCTATGTGATCTTATGCAAACCACTTAACCTCTAGGCCTCAGTTTCTCATGTGGAAAATGAAGGAGTTGGACTAGGATGGAATGTAAAGTTCTATATCATCAATATAAATATTGCCTCCAAAGATGCAGCTTAAAACCCATTCATACACACCTGTCCTCTCCTAAATTTGCTACAAGCAATCTACCCAGTCTTTTGGGAGCCTTGCTTCCTTTCTCCTGACATCTCGAGGGTACTAGGGGAGCATCATCCTGGCTTCCCATCAGATATCTGTTCTAGCCCTTATTATTTTTTGATTTGACATTTCTTTGGTGATAATGTTTCTTACCATTGGTCATTTACTACCCTATGCCCTACCCCTCTAACATTGAACTCTCTCTAGTAACAACAGTAAAGCAAAACCAGAGAGTCTTGATTCTCCTCCCCTAGACTTCCCTTCTCCTAAAACAGCAGTGCTATCCTTTTGAGGGGGCTTGTAATTCCCATACACCACTCCTCTTCCTTTATAAAAGAATTACTTCTACAAAAGAGAGTTTCTAGGTAGAACTAGATTTCTCCTATTGGGAAGTGATTTCCTATGTCTGTACATCTAGTATGAAGACTTATTCTCTAATTTTATTTCTAAACCAAATGACTTTTTTTTCAATCATTGTCTCACTTTGGGGAGACATTGTCTCCCCAAAATCAATACATTCAAAATTGAACTCATCAACTTTTCCAAGTAACATGTCCTCCTCCTTCTAACTTCTTTATTCTGTTGAGAGGACAAGCATTGTCTCACTGACACAGTCCTGAAGTTTCTGGAATTCATTGATTCTTCCTTTGCCTTAAGCCTCAATGTCTAATTACTTGCCAAATCTGACTGATTCCACCTCAACAATATCTTGTCTGAATTATTGTAATAAAAGATTTTTAATTGGTCTTCCTGCCTCAAGTCACTCCCTCCCTCCAGTAATTTCCTTGGATAGACACTAGCATAATTTTTTTTCTAAAATTAATTTTCAAAAAACTTTCTGAAAAGAAGCTCTATGTACAGAGACAAGGACACCACTCCCATTCAGTTTCCCAGAAATATCCAAAGTAGAGAGGGACAAAGGTCCCCACAACAATAGAAAAGGAAAGAGGCTCATCACTACAATAAGCAAAACAACTACCCCAAACCTTGGATCCTTTTCTTCTCCTGCAAGGGTAGGGTGAAGCGTTCACAGAAGCGTTCACTCAAACACCCTTTTTCCAGGCAGATAGCCTCTTGGCTCCTTGAAATAAGATGGCAGGTTTTTGTTTGGTGGATTGTGTTTTTGTTTGTTTTGTTTTTGGTAGTAGTACAGGGCAAAGGAGAGGGGAAAGGAAAAGCAAGCTCCCATCTAGCAGACCTAGGCACTCCAAAAGGTAGACAAGAATCTCTTAGTGGTCCCACCTCACCCTCAATGGGACTGCTCTTTGGACGCAGTGAGGCAATAGGTTTCCAAGTAGCATAGGTCTAGGACCACTGGGAGTGGTGCTTGTTAGGTGCACAAGGCAGGGGAGACCTATTTAACTAGCTGAGGGAAAGGTATTGGGCAGGATTGTGGTCTAGGGACCTCCTTTTTATCCCATTCCATCCCCAAAACAAGTCCCTGAGAAAAGTAGTTGGTTCTCACAGGTAAGAGAGAAGTCAACTGGAGAGGGGGAGGGGTACACTGCCAGAGGCGAGAAAGCCTTGACAGCTCACGTGGTTTCCACGTTGAACCACCTATTGCTGTGGGTCCTGGAAGGCTTTGTTAGCAGTAGGTCTGTGGTCAGTATCTCAGATTGCTTAAGAAAGGACAGAGTTTTGGTTCTGCCCTCACTAGGTCTTCCTTGTAGACAGGCGCTTCAACAGCCTTCAAAGCTCTGTCCTCCAGCCTAGCTGTTCATTTCTTTCCTTATTTTGTGATTCTCTTCCCGGTACTCCCCTGCTGCTTTGTTGGTATTCTTTGCCTACTTCTGGACTGCCTGCTTGATGCCCGGCAGCCCGGCTTGATGGTCCAGCATCATCATCATGCATCTGACCAGGAAGGTCGGGAGCAGAAAGGAGCTGCTGGTGGACCTCTAAGCGCCCAGGGATTTTGTTGTCCAGGTGCCCAGTGTCCCTGGGGATCTTGATCTTTCCAGAAGGGAGTCCACAAATGGCAGACCCTGAATGATGAGGAAGACCGCTAACGCTGTCGTTTCCTCCAGGGGCTACCTGAAGACCCAGCTCTGTCTTCTAGCAAAAGTGTCAGGAATGCGGAAAGTAGGAGACAAGAACGCGCCGGTGCCGAGTTGCGCGTCAGCACTGACTGCTAGAGATTCATTCTCACCGGGGTCCCACGGCTGGTTCCTGCCCCAAACTCAGGGCATTTCCACCTTAAGACCGATCTTGCCCTTCCTCCGGGGTCCCACCAGGCCCCGTAACTCCTTCCCCAATGGCTTTGTCCGCTCCAGCGAGTTCAAGACCCAGTGAACGAGGTCTAGGAGGTGGGTGTGGTTTTAGGCCTTGGAATTGAAATAGGTGAGGGCTTCACATAGTCTTTTTTTTTTCCTTTCATTTTTAAAGCACAGAGACATTTCATCATTTTATTCTTTTTTTTTTCAGTTCCAAATTCTCTTCCTTCTCTCTCCCCCCCCCCCCTCACTGAGAAGACAATTACAAAAATTACAAATATGTGTAAGTCACCAGGACGGTCTTTTAACAGATCAATTAACTAATCAATAAGCATTTATTAAATGCATATTATGTGCCAGGCTCTGTGGTAAGCTCTGGAGATAAAAATGAGGCAAAAGACAGCTCCTACCCTCAAGGAGCTCACAATGAAATAAAATGTCTTCTTCTTCTTCTTCTTCTTCTTCTTCTTCTTCTTCTTCTTCTTCTACTTCTTCTTTCTTTCTTTCTTTCTTTCTTTCTTTCTTTCTTTCTTTCTTTCTTTCTTTCTTTCTTTCTTTCTTTTTCTTCTCCTTCTCCTTCTCCACCTTCTCCTCCTCTTCTTCCCCCTCCTCTCTCCTCCTCCTCCTCCTCCTCTTGCTGTTACTCCTGCTCCTCCTCTTCCTCCTCTTTTTCATCCTTCTTCTCCTTTTCCTCCTTCTCCGTCTCCTTCCCCTCTTTCTCTTCTTTTTTTTCTAATAAAACTTACTCTTAGCTCCTCTCTTTCGTAACAAATGGGATCAATTAAGCAAAAGCAATATGCACCGGTCATGTCTAACAACGTATGTCTTCCTGCCTCTTCTTGGCCATCTCACTGGAGAGAGGAAGGGAAACTTTGACCCTCTGGAGCCAAGACTGACAACTGTATGGATCAAAGTCTCTTTGAATGTTGACCTTTATGTATGTGACCACAACAATGGCCATTATGGAAGTTGTATCTACTTATTTTGCTCTGTTTCTCTCTATATATTTCTTACTGCTTCTGTGAACCTTGTTCCTCCTCGTATAATAATATTCCATTATATTAATTTATAATAACAATAGCAGTAGTAGCTAACATCGATGTAGTGTTTTAAGGTTTACAATGCATTTTTACATAAATTGTCTCCTTTCATTTACCACAATATCTTCAGCCATTTAAAGGGCTGCCATAAGAAATTTTGTATATAAGAGAATCATCCTTTTGTCTTTGACCTCATTGGGGTATATGCCCAGTAGTAGCAGTATTGTTGAGCCAAAGGATAAATGGATTGGTAACTTTTCTGGCACAGCTCTGAAGTGTTTTCTGGATCAGTGGGACCAATTCACAATTCCACCAGTTGTGTCTGTCTCCCCTCCACGCCTCCAGCATTTGCAGGTTCCATGTTTTGTCATCTTTGGGTGTGAGGCAAAACCTTAGAGTTGTTTTATTTTGCATTTCTCTTAGTATTAGTGATTTGACCATTAACTGGTGACTTGGAGCATTAGCATAATTTTCCCAGGCATAGCTAAGTGATACAGTGGATAGAATACCTGACTCAGAGTCAGAAAGACCTGAGTTCAAATCCTGCCTCAGTCACTAATGTGTGACCTTGGGGAAGTTGCTTAACTTTTCTCAGTCTCAGTTTCTTCAAATGTCCAAAGCAAAAGCTTTTTACTTTCACATAACTAAAATTATCATGGTGTCTTTTGTGATCTCCTATCCCTCATTTAACTCAGGATTCTTCCCCTTGGTCTCTAGGGGGGAAAGGGATTTCTTACAGATGATGAGCAAAGATCTCCTAGATTTTCTTCTGTTGTCCATGACATTGTGCTGATTGCATTAAGCCCCAGAACACACAAAAGACTTTGGCCCAATGATTCACAAAGGAAAAGCTGGGCAGACATAACACATGAATTAACCCCAGAACTGAGCAAGAGGAGGAGAGAACACCACATTGTCTCTGGGAAATTGCAAAGGTCTTTTAATTACCCTGATCCCGAGTCAACATTCTTCTAGTAGTGTCATATTTATTTATGGAACAATATGGTTTCTGAAGAACTAGAATTGAGGATTATCCAAAGGGCAGCAGAAGGGTATGTGCTGTGGTTAGCCAGCTGTAACACATTACAAGCCAGGAATTGAGAAGAGTGATATGAAGTATATCATCGAACAAATGCATGATGGAAAAAAGAAAATGGGTTGGACACATGGCAGGAATGCAGGATGAATAACCAATGCACAGAAGTGTGCTCCATGGTATCTTCAAGATGTTAAGAAAAGAGTATTGGGCAGACTCTCTTATGGTAGAACATGGTCAATAGTCATTTGTATTGCTATGTATTATATGCAAAAATAAAATCATCTGTCTCTCCAAAGTTGCCCAACTCTAAAAGTCCTAGAAATTCTATGTCTTCATTCAACTTTTAGATTTGTCAGGCTCTCTTACCCATTGACTCGAATATTCTTGCTCTGCCCTTACTCTCTTGTCTTCAGGATCTTTCTATTCTATAAAGGGGATTTATGGCGGTAACAACGTCCTGAGGCCCTGCCCCACTCAGGTTAGATTTGTTTTTATTTAAAAGATATTGAAGATATCCTTAAAAGATTCCTAGTTGCATGCATACAGATGGGCACAAGAAACTCAAGCTCATAAGGCTTCTGACTTTGAACCAACACCGAAAGTCATGCTCAGCTGAATGTAGGGTGTGTTGGAGTGAGCTCTAATGGGTTAGGGATAGCTGATTGTTGAATTTTCAATGTGAGCATTTATACCTTGGAAATTGACAAATGCTACAAATCAAGGCTTCACTTATTATTTTGTTGATTGTTTAAACTTAAAGAAGTGATGGAGAAAATTTGAAAAATGTAGATTAAATTTAAAAGTTTGGGCATTTTTTCCTTAGTTGTTAAATATTCACCAGCATACCCTTGGCTGAATTATTATGGTATCTTCAGTTTACTGAAGAAACTTATTAAATAGCCTTCTCTTGACATAATTAAGTAGATGCCTTTTGATAACGGTTAGAGGAGTTATGAATGTCTCATTTTGTTCCAATAGTAAACCAAAACCCATGAAGGCTCTGGCCTTTCCTATAGCATGGCCCTTACTCAGATTAATCTTTTTGTAATTTCTCTGCAGAAAAATACCAACAATCTCTCCCCATGAACAGGCTGCTGCCTCCAATCACCACAACTGTCTCTGTAAATATCTCATTTGTGAAAGTCTGCTCATACCTTTTAAATTTCCCTTTTATCTTGAACACTCTCACTCTGCATAGATGAGAGGCTGTTGATTTTTCTGTTGAGATTTTCGTCAGATTTTTCCATCCTCTAAGGAATTTGCAGGAATGACAATGAGTCACAGATTTGGAGGGGACTTTCAGGGGCACCTAGTCCAGGCTTTCATTTTACAGTTGAGGTAACTGGTGCCCAGAGTGGTTAGTCTTGCCAAAGTTCCTATTGGCACAAAGTGGCAGAGCCAATATTTCAATACATGTTCTCTTATTCTAAATTCAACATTCTTTCCGTTGCACCATAGTTTCCTTGTTGATCACTGAGTGGTTGGGATGGTTGTAACTAAATAAGTTCTTAGGCAAACCTGTATACCAACGTGTATTGCAATACATAATATTAATAATAAATAACATCAAGTAATGCTGCATTTTTTATTCCAATGTATGGCTGAACCACTCAACGACCCTGCCTTTTTACCTTGACATTAATGACACAGTGATGTATTCTGTACAGGTCCAACAGTTTCTTGACAAAGCTGTTAAAAAAAAAAGACTCGATTTCTGTAGCTTTTGAGACATTCTATCTCAGTTAAACGTTGTCTTAAAAGCATATAATCTGATTTTTCTTTTAGACCCAGTGCCCAGACATACTTTGAATGGACATCAGATGTCAAGAGATACAACTGTCATTATACTCAGAAAACTGACTCGTGTCTATCTGGTCCACTTAACTGTGAGAGCCATATCTGAAATTATTATTTTGTTCCTCTGAAAGCTGATTCAGGCCCATCTATACAGTGTGTAGTCATCCACCCCTCTTAATTAATCCAAAATCTGCTCACCACCATACCCTATCCTCTGTGAAGGCCTCTTGAAAAAGAAATGGTGTTCTCCCATAGTTACCCACTGTCTCCCAGAGTGTTATATATCTTCTTTAGTAGAGTATCTGAAATGGTCAAAGGATATGAACAAACAGTTTTCAGATGAAGAAATTAAATTTATCTATAGTCATACTGAAAAAAACCACATCATACCTATTAGATTGGCTAATATGACAAAACAGGAAAATGATAACTGTTGGAGGAGATGTGGGAAAATTGGAACACTAATGCATTGCTGATGGAGTTGGGAACTGATCCAACCTTTCTGGAGAATAATTTGAAACTATGCCCGAAGGGTTATAAAACTGCATACACTTTGACCTAATGATACCACTTCAAGATCTGTATCCCAAAGAGATCATAAAAATGAGAAAAGGACCCACATGCACAAAAATATTTATGGTGGCTCTTTTTGTGGTGACCAAGAATTGGAAATTGAGGGGATACCCATCAACTGGAGAATGACTGAACACGTTGTGTTATATGAATGTAATGGAGGACTTTTCGTCCATAAAAATGATGAGCAAGCGAACTTCAAAAAATCCTTGAAAGACTTACATGAACTGATGCTGAATGAAATGAGCAGGACCAGGAGAACATTATACATAATAACAGCAACATTATGCAATGACTAACTTTGATAGACTTATCTCTTCTCAGTAATGCAAGGATCTAAGACAACTCCAAAAGACTCATGATGGAAAATGCTATCCACATTCAGAAAAAGAACTATGGAGTCTGAATGCAGATTGAAGCACACAATTTGCTCTCTTTCTTTCTTTTGTTTCTTTCTCATGGTTCCTTTCATTGGTTCTAATTCTTCCTTACAACATGACTAATGTGAAAATATGTTTAATATGAATGTATAAGTAGACTCTATATCAGATTGTGTACCATCTTGGGGAGGGAGTAGAGAAGTGAGGGGGAGAAAATTTAGAATTCAAAATCTTATGGAAGTGAAAGTTGAAAACTAAAATTAAATAAATTAATTAATAAAAAAATAGAGCATCTGCTCCAAATTTGTATGCCTACAAACTTATAGATCCACAAAATATATGCACCTTGAGTTGGGGGTGGGGTAGAAGTAAACTTTTTAAAAACTTTATTTCTAAATGGAGATCCTGGAAATCTTCATGAATCAGTTGTAGTCAATGAATGCCAAATGGGTCTCCAGTGTGTGCTTAAGGCTGGGGTGTGTTGCTGCATTCCTCCATAAAGCTGTACACAGCCTATCCCATAAGGTATTACTTATCTCTCACACCTGTACAGCTATTTGTGCTATCCTCACCCTTGGAATTAGCTACCAGGCCTTGAGGAAGACTGTTGGTTGATAATATGGTTGATAATACTCATTTATAACCTCAATTAACTCAGCAATCAATTTTGCAGGTTTGATTCTTCCATAGTTGGGGCTAGGATTTCTGAACTGTGGCATCATAGTTTGTTTGTGCCTCCAAGAATAATTTTTTTAAAAAAATGTAAGCTTTACCTTATTTTTCCACCCAATTAATTATATTTATTTTCTTTTCTCCCTCTGTCCCCAAACCCCTATTAAAAAAACCAAAACACCCTTGAAGCAAGTTTGAATAATGAAGCAAAGACACAGGCCTGTACTGGTCATGTATTTTTTACTCATTCTTTATCTTAAGTCTATCACCTCTCTGTTTGGAGATAAATAGCATGGTTAAGTCTTGGTCTTCTGGAATTGTGGTTGGTCATTACCTTGAGCAACTCTGAAGTGAACACAACTGAACAAACATCAAATAAAGTGGAAATTTCCATATGCATAGTAGAACAAGAGGAGAAGACTGTGCATGAAACAACAGATAACTGTTACTTACAACTTTTTTTTTTATGTGTAAGTCATTTTTAATATATAAATATGTACTACATATAATATATGCTTTGAGGCAGTCAGATTGTACAGCAGATGGAATGCTAGGCCTGGAGTCAGAATCAGGAGGACCTGAGTTCAAATCTAGCCTCTGACACTTACTAGTTGTATAACCCTGGGCAAGTCACTTAATACTGTTTGCCTCAGTTCCTCATCTGTAAAATGGGCTGGAGAAGGAAATGGCAAACAATTCTGGTATCTTTGCCATGAAAACGCCAAATGAGATCATGAAGAGTTGAACATGACTAATGGACTAAGCAACAACAACAAAATAATACATATTTTTCAACAAATAGCTTTCAATTTTGCAATGCTTTTTCTTTCTGACCTTCCTTCTGTGCTCTTATCTACATTAAAAAAAAGATTCTTTAATGACTCTCTTTCCCGCCCCTCCTTTCTCTACCCCTATTGCCCCTAGGGCTCCCACTCCCATTGGAAAAAAGGGGGGAAAAGGAATCAAAATCTTGGCAAAAAATATGCATTGCCATGCAAAACAAATTCCCACATTGGCCATATCCAAAATAGCATGTTTCATTTGTCATCTCGAGTCCATCATCTCTCTGTCAAGAGGTAGGTAACATTCTTAATTATCAATCCTCTGGAACTGAAGGTGGTCACTGCATCGATGAGAGTTTTCAAGTCTTTGAAAGTTTTTTTTTCTTTTATGATGCTCTTATTATACAAATTGTTCTACTGATTCTGATCATTTCATTCTACATCAGCTCCAAGTGTTCCCGGGGCCTGACTTGTGCTGAATAGAACAGGGGGATTACTTCAGTTCTTCCATATTGTACTTACATTCATGTTTCCTGATGCCATGTTTTAGAAAGCCAAGAGGCACCACTGCTCTTCTCCCACATGACCCTCATGATGCTTTCTCAAAGACTATTCCCAGCATCTTATTTTAGAAGAGAAGATGCAAAGGAATCTTTCAGATAGTCCATCATTAAAATGAATTAAATGTGTAAGGATGGAAATACCTACTAGGAACCGTTGTCTAAAACAGATGTCTCACTACCTATGCATTTTGTTAGAAATGTAATCCTTCTTCCCACTGAGCTCCCAATTCTGTAATTAAATTCAGTTGCCTTGTTAATGTACTGTTGACATTAACTTGTATCTAATATACACAAGACTGAGGAATACACATCTGTTAACCTAAGACAGCTGTTAGTGAAATTACTACAATATGGCTAATGTTCTTTTAACCCTTATTTTCTTCCATTTAAATATGATTTGCATCTGCAAGCACTTATTAGAAATAAAATTAAAGGCAGTTTCATGATGTAAAAAATGAATTTTGCTGCTGTGTTAATGTTGCATTTGATACTGGTAAGGAAAAAACCCAGTAACTAACAAAAATAATTTTAGAGTAGGTCAGTGTCCAGAGGGTGGCATGTTGGGTAGGCAATCTTACTTGCCTGGCACACTAACCTCTGGTGGGCGCTCTGCAGTCGCCATAGCTGTCATCACTTAAGACTCTTTACATCTTCTCTCTATTTCTGGCATCAAGGCCAACCTTGGAATACCCTTTTCCCACCCCCCTTGAGTTTACTGATTCTGGCCAAAATTCTGCAATTAAAGATTCATTAATTTGTTTCCTATTAAAATGAAAATATCCTGGAATGTGTATAGGGGGCACTTAAAATCTTTTTATAGCTTAGACCTCAGCCTCAATGAATTTATCAACTTCTTTGGTGACAGCAGGTTTTAATAGAAGCTAGAGTAGAGAAAATTTTAAGGCATTGGTGCCTAGAGGAAAAACTATCACAATTTAATTCAACGAACATTTAGTTAAGTTCCTAATGTATCCTAGTCAGTAGTCCAGGCTGCTCAGATCCTGTCTAGGGTATTGATGGGAACAGGTACCAGAAGGATCAATAAAGCAAGTGACATGGGCTACCTTTTCCTTCCAAACTTCCTTCCTATTCTCCCTTCTCCTTTCCCCCTCCTGGCAGAAAACCATCTGCTACCTTCATAACTGAGAGAACCCAGGTTTCTTGCTTTACTTGGACCTTCGAGACCTCTCTTCTCTTTTCAGTAACGTGTCCAGGCCTCTCCGGGCGTCAGGCATGCACAAATCACTTGGATGAGCAGAGAACCATCAACTACAACCTTTCTGGTAAGATGGAAGACCATCAAGTTTTACCACTTGCCTTGTAGCTATACCTTTCAGATTGCCAGGCACTGTCAACTTTGACCTGCCAATGGACTTCAAGAATGCTTGGGCCTCAGACACTTAACACAAAACTAGCCATGTCACCTTGGGCAAGTCACTTAACCCCAATTGCCCTACCTTCCCCCCTCCTAAAAAGCAAAAAAAAAAAAAAAGAATGCTTGGGCCTTACCAGCCATTCACTACTACAAGGGTAAGAATTTGAACCTTTTCCATCAACCTAGAAGCTAAATTCTCATAAGTATATTTTCTTTCCCAGAGTATGAACTTCCTGAGAGTAAATGTTTTAGAATTTAGTTATAAATAAAATTAGAAGAATTAAAAAAAAACTCTTCTTATCCATATGCTTAGCATAATGCTTTGTGCATAGCCATCTCTTAATGCTTTTTCATTCATTTCATTTATTATATACAGGGTACCATGGTAGACCTTAAGCATTAAAGAAAGGAATAAGAAGTCCTCCTCTTCAAAGGACTTACCTTGTAGGGAGGAGAGGTTTACAATAGGTGCCCAAATAAGTAAGCACAAGATCTTTTAAGAGTATACTAACAAATGACAGAGGATCAGGAAGAGCTTCCTGTAGAAGGTGGTACCGGGACTGGTTCTTGAAGGAAACAAAATATGTCAAATGGTACAGTTGAAAAGGGATGGAAGAAGAAAACTGAGCATAAAAGATAACCTTAAAATCTTATAATTTTAGGGTTGGAAAGTACCTTAGAAATAATCTAGTCTAACCATCTTCATTTAAGAGATGATGAACCCAAGGCCCAAAGAAATGAATTGATTCACCTCAAATCACAAAAGTAGTACTTGGTAGTGACAAGAGGCAGGACCTGGTATCTTGACTGTCTAGTCGTCCTCAGGGTTAGTCCAACACAAAATTTTTGTATGGCTAATGTTGGCTGTCATCTTGTATTCTCCATCACTCATCCCTGTCTGAAGGGTGCTCATGAGAAGGGGGAGTAGCCACCAAGATCCCCAGTCACGTTTTCTCATCTCTGCCCTTAATACTGAATTTAGAGAAGAAGGTTCTGGTGGAGCTCATGTAGAGTAGCTTAGATTTAGGGAAGAGAGAGAAGTTCACCTAAACATAATAAATAGCGTCTTAGAAACGGCAAATTTTAAGCCGAAGTCTTAGTCTCTAATTTGAGAAGTGGCTGAAGGAAGAGCCTCCAAAATTCCCTAATAACTAGGTATCTGGTTCTCAAAGTTCTCCTGTGAAGATTATAGAAATTCTCATGGATTCCCAATATTATCAAGGCTAATAGTTAATGGTAGTCTCTGAAACACAATCCTTAAAGAGGCTCAATTATGTTCCCACTGTCATTAGACTAGCAGCTCACCCATTGCAACTACTATGGTGGGGAGGGAGATGGTAAGTTCATGAACCACTGAGAAAAGGAGGTTGTGGCTAAGATTGCAAAAGGGAAAAGGAAGGAAGATAAAAGAACTACTCTTTTAGCCCTCTTTTGTTTTATTTTTTCTTATGAATTTATTGACATTAAAAATGAACATGTCCACATACAAAGAAGAATAGAAAAAGGATTCTATATGACATGCAGATCTCCATTATGCACATTTAAAAGTGTATGTTAAATCTAACATGGTATTTCCAGCACTGCTCTCTGCTTGCCTCAGTCCCCTTTTGAATCCTCTTTTGCTCTCTTCAGTGTATTTTTAAAAACATTTTTAATATAAAATTTAAAAATGATGTACTTATAAATCAACAAATAGGATCATTTTCATATGCAAAGAAGAAAAGAAAAGGATTGTATATAAAACTGTGAATCTCTATTGTGCAGAGCTTGTTTTAAAAAAATCACTTAATCACTTTAATGTGCTAATTTCAGTACTTTCATACTTGTCTGTCACCTAACTTCCTTTGGTTCTTTTATGTATACTTTATAATTTTTTCATTGACATTCTTATTTTTAAAATTTAAATCTTTATTGCTGCCCTGCACTGTGCCATCCCTGGATAAGGCTCTTGTCTTTTCACCCTATTATAATAGCTTCACCATTGGTTGTCCTGTTTCTGATCTATCCTCTCTCCTTTTCAATGCATCCTCCCAACCACTGCATCTTACTGACGTACAGTTAAGAACATTTTATTCCTTTGATCAAATGTTTTCAGTGATTCTTAACTGTCTGCTGAATAAAGTTGACATTCAAGGTCCTACATAATCTGGTTCCAATTTACCTGTCTAACTTTGCTTCATACGATTTCACCCATGACATAGTGGCTAGCAAGCTGGCCTCAGAGCCTGAAAGACCTGGGTTTGACCTGTTTTTGACACATACTGACTGGTTGACCCTAGGTGAGTCACTTAACTTCTCACTGTTCTAGGTAACTTTAAGTTGCGGGGAAGCTGTGACCTGCATTTATAAAAGGAATTTCTTCACCTGGCATTTCCCTATACTAGTAAAGTCCAGTCTCTACCCTTATGATTTTTCATATCTAGGTCTGATTGTCATTTAGAGTTTATTGTGATATATGGTATGAGGTACTAGTCTAAACCTAATTTCTCCCAGACTGTTTTCTCAGTTTTCTAAGCTGTTTTTTCTTGAATGGTGAGGCCTTATCTCAGTAGTTTGGGCTTTGTTTTTTTGATTGCATCTTTTTGTTTCTGGTAAAAGCATCACTGTTCAGCTTTTCTACTTTTGTTGTTATCGTTGGTCAGATGTTTTAGTCACGTCCAAGGCTTCTTGACCTCGTTTGGGGCTTTCTTGTCAAAGGTACTGCAGTGGTTTGCCATTTCCTTCTCCAGTTCATTTTTACAGATGAGAAAACTGAGGCACAGAGGGTTATGTGACTTGCCCAAGGTCACACAGCTAGTAAGTATCTGAGGTCAGATTTGAACTTGGGTCTTTCTGATTCTACCTCTACTCTACCTCTATTTGACCACTACTCTAACTCTCCCCTCCCCCCATAATTTTCCTTGAAATTCATGACCTTTCATTCCCCCAGGAGAATTTTGTTTTTAATTTATCTAATTCTATAAAGTAATCTTTTGGTAGTTTGATGTGACATGAATAACTAAATTAATTTAGGTAATATTGCCATTTTTATTCTATTTATATAGCCCAGTGATAAGCAATTAATATTTCTCCAACTACTTAAATCAGTCTTTATTTTTATAAAATCATGTTTTGTAGTTGTATTGATATAATTCTTCTGTGTGTTTTGGTAGATCGATCCCTAGATTTTATACATTCTGCAGTTATTTGAATGTAATTTCTCTCTTTGTTCTGTGTTTTTTGGTAATGTTAGGAAAAATTGATGATTTATGCAGTCTTATTTTATTTCTTGCTAGTTTACATAAGTTATCATTTCAATTTTTTTCAGTTGAATCTCTCGGTGAATAAATCATATCATCTGCAAAAAAAATGATCATTTCATTTCTTCTTTACCTGTTCTTTTTCTTCACTTCCCCCTTTTTCTTATTCCGATTACTAGTATTTCTAGAACTATATAAAATAATAGCGTTGACAAAAGATTGCTCAAATTTTCTAAAGGCTTTGCAGTAATTTCTGTATCTGAGGAGTTCTGGTTGTTATTCGACAGAAGAGGGTCATCCTTTAGGCAGGGCAAATGATCTTTTTTCTCTTATTTTTTTAAAAAGTATTTTGATGTTTATGTCCATCATATTAAGAATTCTAAATTTTGAATTTGTTTTCAGTCTGATGACTTCTTGCTGACTAGCCACTTGTCATCTCCAGGACCTGACACATAGTAGGCATCTAATAAATATTTATTGAATTGAACTATTGAATCTCCTGAAAGAGACATCCAGTGGATAGCTCAGATACTATGCCATTCTCTCTTTCTGTGCCTACTTGTCAGACATCTCGAATCCCAAATGAGTACCTGGGCTGGAAGCACCCAAGGACTCATAACTCTATAAGCTAAAGAGAAGTTTGGAGTAAATAATGCTTCTAAAAATAAAGAACCAATAACATGATTTATTAAAATTGAATTTAAATATAAGATTATAGTTTTTCACTCTTTGAATTACAATTCAGAAAACAGAACTCTTATCTAAAGGTTCTCAGCAATTGATTTTATTCTTAAAAAATAAAAACAACTTTAAAAGTTCATGGGATCCCAGAGCGAGAGCTGGAGGGGACATCTCGTTTAGCCTTCTCAAATTACAAATAGAGAAACTGAGACCCAGAGAAGCAATTTGTCCAGGGTCATACCATTAGAGGCAGTATGGAGAGGAAGCTCAAGTGCTGGGACTCCAGCCTCAATGCTCTTTCCATTATACTGATGTTTCTAGACTCCACTTTAGTAGCATATTCTGCCCCAAAACATACCAGGACAGGTTCATTCAGGTGAGGAGCACAGTGTGGAATTTTCCACTTTAACTCGGGCTTCTTTTTGGGGTTTTAGAGGGAATATTTCAGTGACAAGCTGAGTGTCAGAAGCCAGGGCAGTTATTCAAGGTGTCCCAAAAGTGTAAGTGCGGTTTTAATCCATAATAGCTTTTATGGTCATATAAGTATAGCCATAAAGTTATTGTGGCTTAAAACCACATTTAGACTTTTGGGACATTCTGCATTTTATTGTACTTGATGCCACCTCATTGATTTACATTGGATTCATACATCCCTTTGGCACCCAGGAAAACCTCATATGGAAGAGGTTACATACTCTAACCAATACAGAATCTCAAAAAAACCTATAGTGACTCTCAGAAGACAGACTTATGATTTAGCAGATGAAATATATTGTGTAACTGAGCTCTTGATACTACTTATTCCTCTGGGAAATATGAGTGCAAGAAATGAGAGTAGAATCTATCAGCACTGGATGGGTCTTGCCAGCAATCAAAGATACTATAGATAAGATAAAGTGGCAAGTGTTTCCTTCCTTCCTTCCTTCCTTCCTTCCTTCCTTCCTTCCTTCCTTCCTTCCTTCCTTTCTTCCTTCCTTCCTTCCTTCTTTCCTTCCTTTCTTCCTTCCTTCCATTTGGAATGAGGAACGTGGCTACAAGATATACTTGCACATGGAAGGTCCTATTTATTTCTCAGAAACAAGTAATAAATAATCGCCCTGGCTAAGCCATTGAAAAAAATATGTAGAATATTA